>JAMJFZ010003163.1:0-600000 GCA_026225945.1 Cricetomys ansorgei
CTTAAATATCATAGCACTATTTGCTTTCCTGTAAAATTTTAACAATCCAATATCTTGGTGGACAGCTGCCATCTTCAACTTTCTTTTATCCTCATTCTCACCCTACATGAGGACATTTCAGCAGGCGAAAATGGAGCCAGCATGTAGCAATGAGAGGGGGGGGGGCTTGTACCAGCCAGGCCTGGGGTACCCCCACATTCCTCCATCAGCTAGACCTCAGTCACAGGGCCTCCATGTGCTCAGGACAAAAAGGAAATGGAACACAATGGACACATCTGATAGGAAAAATGAACAAAGAATCCTAGATCCAGCCTGCGTCTGTTGGCGACGTAGAACCCACAGTGAATGACAATTGTGATAATCCATACTGTGTGCTGTCTCTGTGTTCCACCTGAGAAATGCCATCCAGAAACATGATAGTGGTCTTTATAAAATCTTCCCATCTCCAACCGGATATTCACATTCCTTCCTGTAGGGATTAGCTTATGACTTGGTAAGTTCTCCCTCCCTTCCCACAACCTTCATGGGAATGCTATACTCTCCCTTCCCATGATGATGGACTCGGCCATGTAGCCTGCTTTGGCTGGTGGAATTTGGATGGAAGTTCTTGTACATTACTTCTGAGCTTAGGCCAGGAGGGCCATTGTGTAGTTCTACTTTCCCTTTTATGAACGTCTCGTATCCACGATGAGGAAACTTCCTTGTAAACAAAAGATATCCCCTTTACCCTGGGCCAGAGATGTAAATGTGGGGACCAGGGCCAGTTGGGGCTCTCCAAGCTGCTATGCAGATGTGAAGACAAGAAGTAAAACCTTATTTTGTATGCTACATAGTCTGGGTACAGCTAATCGCACGGAGTCAACCTCAGGAGCCATACCACGTGTCTGATGGCGAGATAGTAGCGGTGTGAGTGTTTTGTACTAAAAGACAGCTGACGTGAAAAATCACCAAGCACTTATCCTGAGTTGCTTAGGAGCCTGTGTTTCTCTTGTTGCTTTGCCCAAGTGTCTGACAAGAATCAACTGAATGGAGGAAGGAGTTAATTTGGTTCATCGTGTGAGGACACGGTCCACTGTGACAGTGGCGGGAGCGGGAGGCGATTGGTCACACTGTGTCTGCTAGTCCAGAAAGAGAGCAGACAGGAATTGAGTCTGGGTTATAGAACCTCAAATCCTGCTCCCAGTTATCCATTTCTTCCAGCAAGGCTCCACCTCCCAAAAGGTCTATAACCTTCCAAAATGGATCCATTGGCTAGGGACCAAGTGTTTGAACACATGAGCCTATGAGGGACATTTTACATCCAAATCATAATAACAGGGCTCAAAGCCTGGACCAAGTCTTTGCAAATAGGGCTTTCATATCATGATTCTGCAAGAGACTCTCCTTTCCACATGCACATGCACACACACATGTGTACCTCTGTCTTCATTTACCCAGTGAGTGAACGGGGGTGGAATTGGAGTGGGCTAGAGCTCATTCAGCTCAACATTTAAGAAGTCTATCGTTGAATATCTCTGAAGTCAGGTTGGTCATGAAAGCTCCTGTGTGGGAGAGTACAAATCCTGCCTTTGCAAGGAAGGCAGAGATAACGACTCCAGCACAGATGGAGGAGATTTCTTCAGGGAAGAGAAGCAGCACTTAGGTTGGTTAAACCTTCCCTCGTGGGCCATCATGTTCCTGTTTGGGGTTTCTGGGCCCTCGTTTTGGATACGGCAAGACTCTTCAACCGAGATTTATGGCGTGGAAACAGTCAACAGGAGCCCATGAATCAATCCAGGATGCCTCTGTGTCCTCTGCTCTGTGTGCTTCCTTCTGCTTCCACCCCGAATTTGCCCTTTTCTTACAATCATTATTTATCTGATGAACCGTATTAAAGCAGTTTCATGGGTACACTCAGGCAAGGGGCATCATAGTGCACACGTTGATATGACTGCAGCCTTTGCTTAAATGTGTGAGCTTATTTTTATTTGCTGTAGAAAGCAACACTGTCTCTTGCCATCATGGATTCCTGCTGGAGAACATCATTTTGGATCTGGTAGTGTTTGGCATAGTTGTGTAAAATACTGCCTCATTGTTGTGACAAAGTACCTGACAAAGGTATTCATTTTTTCTCAGTTTGAAGGGATGCAGTCCACTGTAGTGGGCAAAGCATGATGGGAGAGCACTAGTAACCAGGTACATGGCATCCATAGTCAGGGAGTAGAGAGAGGAATGCAGGGGCTCAGCCCACTTTCTTTTTATTGTTTTATTTTATTTTACCTTATTCATATTCAGTTCAAGATTTCAGCCTATGGGATGGTGCTGACCATATCGAGAGTAGGTTTTCCCACTTCAATTAATGCAATCCAGATCATTCCTCATAGACCTTTCCAGAGGCTTGCTTCTTCTGCGATCTTAAACCCAGCCAAGTTGACAATCAGCCCTAACTATCACAACAGCAGACGGCATTGGGGAACTAAGAAACTTCTTTGGTGATCTGCTAGCATTCCTCATCAGCCTGAGCCCCAGGCAGGAGGGAGCCCTGTTAGCTGTAAGATAAGCCGTGTGGAATGCTGGATCTGTAGCCTGTGTTCTATCTGATCAATGTGCTTCTTCTGGACAGTCTCATCCAGTCCTGGGGCTTCAAGCATCAACTTCACACAGCTAACTTTTGCTTTTAGACCTGTAGCTCAGCATGCTCCCCCAAGCTCCAAACTCATGAGCAATAACTGCTTCGTTGACACCTCCACTTCAGTGATTTATGGACATTCCAAACATAACATATCCAGGTGGGATTCTTGACACACAAGAATCAAATCTCCAACCTTCCTCGTTCTAAGAAAATGACATTTTCATGTTTTAGGGCCTGAAGTTAGGAATCTAGGGATCCTCAGTGTTCCTCTCTCTCCTTCAGTACCATGACCAACCTCTTACACACTGGGCCTCAGGGAGACCGTAGCATAGGCAGGCTCCATCCACGCTTCTCCATCATCACACAGGGCAAGCACCACAGTCTTCTCTCTGCTAAGTCTTTAATTCCATCTTCCTCATTGACTTTGCTTAAGAATTAGCCATGAACTTTTAAAAACTGTGATTAAGCCATATTATATTTCTCCTCGCCTTTCGTGACTTTCCGTGGGGAGATTTTGCACATCACATATATTGTCCATTCCCTAATTCAGGAGGTCAGAAATCTGGCTTGGCTCTTACAAGCTGATATAAAGGAATCAACATGACTACTTCCTTCTGGAAGTTCCTTGCTCCTTCAACTTGCAATCCTTGGCTTGTGGTCTCACATCTTCTGACCTCTGCTGTCCATCTTCTCTCTGACTCGATACCTTCTTCCCTCTCATAAAGACCCTCATGGTGATTTGGGGACCATTTAAGTCAATCACAGCTGCTCAGTCCCTTGGTATAGAAGGTCGTGTGTGCACAGACACTAGCAAGTAGGGCACGATTCTTTCCAAGCGTCATTATTCTCTGTCACACTTTCTATCACATTCCTGGCAAAACTAAAACCTACCTGCCCAGTCTACAAGACAGAACACAGTTAGGTGCCTTCAGCAACCATTCTCATGACCTTCCTACTCTCTTCCCATTAACCCCCACTGGCTTCCTCAGTAATCCTCCAACAGGTAAACAAATGCTTCATATGCCAGGAAGCTCTTCTGAAACACCCACTGAACCCCTGCCTCAGATAATTTGGGTACCTGCACAAAAGCAGCTTATGAAAAAAGCTCCTCTGATCAACCACCTAATTTAGAGATATGTGAATATCTCTGCAGGCATGCACATGATCGAATGCGCGCGCGCGCGCACACACACACACACACACACACACACACACACACACACACACACACACACAGAAACACATATATACACATACTCCATAAAGGTATATATAGCACACACATATGTGTGCATACATCTGACACATATCCACATATGTAAACATACCAACATATACACGTGCGTTTATGTATGCACACATCCAACATATACTCCACATATGCATACACACTACACACACTTGTACACATGCATATATATACACATCAAATCTATATATGTACATATACACCGCACTCCCAACACAATTCACATATATACAGACACCACACACATACTCATCCATGTAAATTGGCACACAACCAACACATACCTTACATACATATGCATGTTACACACACTCATATACATGCACATGTATACATACATATGTATGCACGCCAATATGTGTGCATATGTGTGCATACCTCACACTCACAACACATACACCACATATGCCATATGTATGCACATACACATGCATATGTACACACACGTATCACACACTTCACATATGCACATACCCCACACATATACATAAGAATGTGAATATTCACATACCCAACAGAATTTGTCATAGTCCATATTTATTGGACTGTTCATTAAGGACCTTTATGTAAGCTCCATGATAGGAAAATTGTGGCTTCTGTCATTGTCCTTTATTCAGGGCCTGAATAGAGCCTGGCACATAGGAAATATTCAATGAATATTTTGTGACCAGATGAATGAAAAAGATTAAGATGTCTGTTATTACAGGGTGCAATGGGTCACAAAGGGTTTGGCTAAGTATAACATTTGGAAGAAGATTTTCTAGAGAAAGGAACAGTTAGGAAAATTCTCAGGGCTAAAGAGACACAGAGGAAGTGAGGGAAAGTGAGGGAAACAGTTATCAATCCTTCCCAGGCCTTGAGTTCCCTGCATGAATGGAGGAAATTGAATTTGTGAGGCTGAAAGTTCTCTCACCACCTCGAGGAAGTGAGTAAGGGCTTCGTATCTGGGGCCACGTCTGTTGCTCAGATATTTGCTGGTTGACAACTCTGCTTTCCTTAAGCTCACTGGGGGCCATCTGTCAAGGCGGGCAGAAGGATTCTGTGTAGCTGGGGCAAACGTCCACCTGGCAGGACAGCAAGGGCCTTTTAGGAGAGGTGGGGTTTAAGCAACCGTGCATTCTAGTTTAGCCAAGCAGCATCTGACACTATTTGAATGCCCTTCATGGGTATGATAGGTACACTCCCTGTCAGTGTCTGTGAAGAGACTGTAGTCTAGAGACCTGGGTTTCAGAGTCTGCATCTAACTAAGGTGGGGCCACAGGAATAAGGTCTCCACTGCTCCAGAAATCAGAGGGGATGAGCCAACTGGACCTCATTAAACACAGGAACCGAATATGCTAATTGGAAAGTCCACAGAATAAGGAGTTCTGTCTATATGTTGCATTAAAGACCTCAATATCCCATGCCTTCCTGATTTTAGGGCACGCCCTCATACTGATCCCTATGCCTGGCTTTCTCCAATGTGATCTGAAACCTGATCAAACACTTCAGCAATCTATTTCTCTCTGCAAACTGTACCCAGATATGACTACGGAAGGATGACAGAGACCTAAGGGAAAGATGACATGTTCTAGCAAAGATCATTCTACTCTGACTAGTCCATGAAAGTCTGCTGACTGACCACATTAGCCAGCCCAGCCCAGCTCAGACTATCTGAGCCTGAGGCAGAACCACCCTGTCACCAGTGGCTGGTGAGAAATTAGTCAAAGATTGTTTTTAAGCTACTATTCGTAATCAAAACTCAGCAGCTGCTACCATTGAGAAGGACGGACTCTCCACTTGGTCCTGCAGATGTCCAGTGGCAGCTGAAAAGCAAGATCAAAGCACAGAATCGCTGCCTTAATTGGGCATCTGTCTTCAAACTTGGGGTCTGATTCCTGCTTGACTCTGCACTGGAATGTAAAACATTTAATGGATGTCTGCCTAAAAACTGGCTCCTAGGTAGTGGCCCTAAACTTACCTGACTTCTTCACCCCTTGAAGACAGAAAGGTAGTACGATGAGGTAGGATATATTTTCTGTTACAGGCTCCTAGGGAAATCCCAGGGGGGGGTCGGCTGTTGGCTTAAGTCTTCAGTCATTTAGATGCCTGCAACTACAGAGCCTTCGGACAGACCACCGCACGGTGGAGGCTGTTATCCTCTAACGGGAACTGAGGCCTTCTGCCTAAACAGAAACAGTCATGGCATGAGAATCAAACTGCCACTTCAACGGTGATGATAGTGGAGACTTCCGAGCCACCTCAAAAAATCAGAACTGAGATAACGATTAACCCGACCATGGCTTGAACGGGAATGATTAGCCACGCCATGTCCCCCCTGCTCCCCACTCTGTCCCCACCTCATAGAGTCTGGGCACGCATGTCCTAGCCTTGAAGATAGGCTGAGACACTTGACCTCCGTCGCCTAATATGGCTATATTAATCAAATACCTGCCCACCTTTCCACCATTATTTTTCCATGTGATTTTGCAAAACAGGACTAATTTTGGCCCCCACCACCACACGCCCTGCCAAGGCAGGTCTGTGGTAACAAGTTGGGGACAGGAAATTATACAGATAAAGACAGAGTTGTCTTGTGAAGGACCAATCTAAGAAGGGAATGGAGGCTGGGTCTTGGAGGTCCAGAGTTCTGTTAGCCATCGTTCAGCCCAGTGGACACAATGTATTGGCCACAGGCACACATCTAAGAATGCTGAAGTCAGGATGCCCTGCCTGCCTATGGATGGCTGGTTCCATCACCGGTAGCTCTCTCGTTAAGTATAGACCATCCGTGCTTTACTTTCAGACCAAGTAAAGCAATGCTGACGGCCCACACTCAAGAAGAAAGAGAAGTTCTCTCTCCCTTCTTCGTATACTAAGAATTGAGTTCCTTGGAGACCCAGTACAGGCATGATGTTCCGCCACCCTCCTCCAGCTGCAGACGCAGTAGTTACCCAGAGGAAACCTTGAAGAAGCAGCCCTGGCAAACCGACACACGGCAATGGTCCTCATTGATGTTGTACAGGTGTTTGACAGACATAGATATCCTGTAGATATCACCCATCTCTCGCTCAGATTCCATTCGCCCTGTAATCAAATCGACTGGACAAGATTTTTTTCTCTCCAAGTGTAAAAACACTGTTTCCAAACAAAGGAAGCGAGATGTTTTCTCCAGCTGCTGCACATCCATTATGCCTCTGCCGAATGCATTGTTCCTCGGGTTTTTATGATGCAAAAAAATAATTAAGATGAGAGGCACTTCTTGTCTCTAAATCTCTTTTTGTTTAAACATGTTTTGTAAATGGCCAATCTCTCCTGTTACTTAGGTTCCCATCCAGAAAACGTTAGCACTTAATTATAAAATCAGCTGCTAATATGCTTAATGACTTTCCATTATAGGAAACAATAGCTGCCATGAGCTTTCAAAATGCATTCGTATCCATGTTCCCGTGACCTATCCATCAGAGTCTCGAGGCAACCCTGTTTTGATCATTGGCTAATAGCTACCCTGGTTAGTTAGCCTGGGGAGCTCCATATGTGGTGTGCCCACAGAATATAAAATACCTTCCTAAAGGAAATACAGTTTTGGCTCAGAACATGACTGCTTGTCCTTCAAGCCTATGTGTTTAATTTCAGTAAGCTGTTGGTGTCCTCTGGAGTATTGACCATAAAAGTGTCCCAAGGAGGGCAAGATTGGTATCTTGGAGCAGGACAGTGGAGAGAAATGTTGTTCTGGGTGCTAAGGAGTGCCAGGGACTGGGGACTGGGGGCTGAACTTCAGTCTTTGCTAACCTCCCAAATTCACATATTGAAGTCCTAATGCTCCATCCCTCCAAAGTGGCTGTATTTGGAAACAAGGACTTGACAGAGATAGATTAACTTGAGATGAGATTTTTTTGGAAAGCCCAAATCCAACATACTGTTGTCCTTATAAGAAAAAGACACTGGACAGATGGGTGACAATGTCTGTTGTTTAAGCTATCTGATGTATGGTGCTTTATTCTAGAAGCCCTAAAAAGGAACACAGGAGGACGCTAGGTAAGTCTGCACTGGCAGCCCAGTGTGACCATTGGACTCGATGTAGCTCTCAGGAGCCCCAGCGTAGGTTCAACAGTGTGGTTCCCCACAGAGGTTTGCGGACAGAAGGCTGTAGATGGCACACCGTCTGCAAAGTTCAAACACAGTGACCGCACAATCAAGTTAGAACAACGTCACCAAACATCTCATTAAGTTTTAAGTACTTTTACAATTTTGGGTTGGGTTACATTCTGAGCTATTCAGAGCTATATTGGGGTACATACAGCCATGGTCAAGAGTCAAACATTTTCACTATGAGCTTTCCGATCACCTCCATAAAATGAGCTTCATGCATGAGGGACTTAAGCCTTCCTGAATTCTCCCTGATCTGAAGGAGCATGAGCCCCATCCCAGCGCACCCAAATGCCTACTGTTTTCTGTCTCCCTGAGGATTCATCCAGTTTCTCTCCTACCCTGCTTTGCATACTTGCTTCTTTGAATGGCTGGTCAGTCATTCTAGTCTTTTCCTCCCCTGTTTACAAGCCCTGTGAGAGTGCATTAGTTAGGGTTTCTATTGCTGCGATGAAACACCATGGTAAAGAAACTTGGAAAGGAAAGGATTTACTTGTCTTACACTTCCACATCATTGTTTATCACTGAAGGAAGTCAGGACAGAAACCAGACAGGGAAGGATCCTGGAGGCAAGAACTGATGCAGAGGCCATGGAAGGGGTGGGTGCTGCTTACTGGTTTGCTTTCCATAGCTTGCTCAGCCTGCTTTCTTACAGAACCCAGGACCACCAGCCCAGGCACGGAACACAATGGGCTGGGCCTTCCCCATCAATAACTAATTTAAAAATGCCTGATCTTATGGAGATTATGGTTCTCGATTATGGTTTCCTTCCTTTTAGATAACTCTAGTTTGTATGTCAAGTTGACACAGAGTAGCCAGCACAGAGCACTGCTTAGGTTTTTGTTCTTTGAGTCATATGACCATACCGGTTGAAGCTTGGCTTCACCCATGTCAAAGAACAGACTTCCCACCCAGGACCCACAGCAGGTGACTAACCCACAACATGTAACGACTTCTACACCAGCCCTGGGATTTTCAGCTTTAACATGTTTGTAAATCACATAGGGGTTCTTGTTTAAATGTCCATTGCAAACCCATGAGTGCAGCCTGAGATTCTGCATTTCCAGAAAGCTCCTGCTATTTCCAGTATTATTGTTTAAATGTGGAACATTCCCCAACAGGCTCGTGAACTCTTGGTCCCCAGAGCTGAATTAGTTGATGTACTATGATAAAAATTTCCCCAGAAAATTCCTACCGAATGGAAGGAGATCTCAGTGGAGGACTTCCGCCTGAGGAGGACTTCCCACATGAGGAGGACTTCCCACATAAGGTGGACTTCCCAAACAAGTGGAACCTTCATCATAGCTTTCCACTGTGCTTTCACAGAAAGATTGGAAGATGTAGAGCTGGGCCTTGGCCTGATGCACAAGCCAAAGGATAGTGAAGGAGACCCAGGGGCTCCTAGAGAAACTGGCAGACAGAGAGAGCTGCAGAAACATTGCTCATTATATGTCTGCTACCTTTGGACACAAGCAAGGAAGTCTTTGCTGGGAACAAGGCCAAATTAAACCCTGTGGAACAGGCAGGGTTCTACATCCACGTAATGCCAACACTGGGGAGGCAGAGGCAGGAGAATCTGAGTTCAAGGCGACCATGGGCCACAAGAGATCCTATCTCAAATAAATAAACAAGTACAGAGAAATTGTTTTCCATGAGAATCAATGACTATTCCAACCAGTGACAGAAAACAGTCAAACTTTGATCAGAGGAAATGAATTTTACCGAGTCTCCTATTTCTAATCTAAGATTTATTTACTATTATATTTTATAATGAATGCTTTGCCTGCACATATGTATATATACCACATGCATGTTTGGTATTTACAGAGGCCAGAAGAATACATTAGATCCCCTGGAACTGGAGTTACAGACAGTTGTGAGCCACCCTGTGGGTACTGGGAATGGAACTAGGATCCTCTGCAACAGGAGCCAGTGCTCTTAACTGCAAAGGCGTCTCCCCAGCCTCTATACCTAACTTAGACTAAAAGGCCTCATCCTTCCTCTTTTCCTGTAATACATGCACACATTGCCTAGGACTGTCAGGATAATAACCAAAACTCTTGGTGGTTTTAAAAACCACAAATTTCTTCTATCCTAGTTTTCCCACCTAGAAGTTTGAAATCACAGTTTCTGAATGCTCTAAGGGAGGCTCTGCCCTGGTCTCCTCCGCATAGCATCTTGTAGCTATAGGGGTATCATTCCGGAAACTGCTTTCTCCTTCACATGCCAGTGTCTCCAACTGGGGGGTTCCTGGGCCACTATGTACCCCTTGCTCACTTACTTTATGGAAGCTCGCAGATTTGTCTCTACAGAGATGAGGGAAGGAAGGAAATCTCATGGACCTCTTCCTTGAGGATGGACTAGCAACCGGACTAACAGTATCCCTTGTACAATAATGAGTCGTAGAATATCTGGAGATTTTCTGTTCCATGGAAACCAAGGCAGTTTGCCAGAATCCCAGCAGCTTAGCTGTAGATACCAACTTAGACCTCACTCACGTCTGAACTAGATTATTATGCACAGATAACTGAAGATGTCAAATGTGAAGGGTCTGGCCTCTATCCTATACCATGAACATATCTGCTATCTCCCTTGACAGCCGTCAGTTCCGAATGCCTGTTTCCAATAGAGTAAGAGACCTCAAGGCAGAAGGGGTAGGAGAAGTGGAACCCTATGTCTCCAAAGTGCAGCTTTCCCATGTTCTTCGGTGGATACATCCCTAAGTTCTCACAGCAAATCAGGACCACGCACATTGTCTAGAAGAAATGCATAAAAGTCTTTCAAATGAAAACTTAGAAAGTAGCCACACATGTAAACCAAGAAGTGAATTCCATCCATAACAATGGTCCTGGACTTGATAACAACCATAAAATCAACATAAAATCTTAAATATTTACTCAGCCATATGCTAGCTGTAAATTTTCAATTATTCCCTGGAGTGGAATAATTTTCATAAAAGTGGAAACAAGGCTCTACCCAAATGCTTACCAATAGAACATGGTTGAACGAACTCTGTTATGTAAGTCTATACTCTGAGGTAACAGATAGCCAATATTATGATTTAAATATAGAATATTCCCCATCCACAGACTCATGAACACTTGGGTCCAAGATGGAGGCACTGTTTTGAGAAGTTTTACAAAACCTTGAGAGGTGTACCTCAAAGGAGGAAGTAGGTTACTAGTGAGTAGTCCTTGGAGGATGTAGCTCAGCCCTGTGTTGTGGAAGTTTATTTTTTAGTTATGTATAACGTGTTTTATGCACTACTGCATGAGGGCCTGCCTAGGTCTTGGTGTTTTGTATTGTCTGCATATGTTGGATTTATGTGTGTGTGTGCGGGGGGGGGGGGGGTGTTGATTGGTAATGATCTACATGTGCTATCCGTAGAACACCTGAGGAGTTCTGAAAGAATAAATACACCTGAGCTCAGACACTCAGGGTTCCACTGCCGATCGAGTATGGCGCTGGCCAGGACAGTGGTTTCCTCTGCTGAGGTCTGGCAGGGTTTGCAGTCATGAAATATGCCTTCTTGGCTGAACCGCCACTACAGCGCTCTACTACAGCCCTGTTTCTTGACTTTTGATACACTGTGACCAGCTGCCTTGTTCTTCTGCCGCTGCCATGCTGTCCTCGATGTGCTGGAGAGTATGTCCTCAAACTGCGAGTCAGACTAAATCCTTCCTCTCTTCCACTGCTTATTGCCAGGATTGGTCAGTGTGGTGAGAAAATTAACTAAAATAGGTCACTAAAAATAAAATATTTGAATGCAAAAACAGCTATAGAACTGTATACAGCAAAAGGACATGGCCACATGAAACATTGTAGGGGAATAAAGACCCCAGAAAGCGAGACAACGGTAGCAGAAGGGTCACCTCTGGGAAGAGCAGGCGACATGGAAGGAGCAGGGGCAGTTTCACATTTGGGGCATTGTTTTAATTGACTATTCCTAGGCTGCATTCTTTCACTTCTTGAACAACTTCATCATATCAATTATTTTATCTATATGCACATATGTCTATGTATGTCACACAAGAGAAGTGGCTAAGGATGCCTAAGAGGGGATCAAATCCCTGGAGCTGGACTCATAGGCAGTTGTAAGCTGGACTTATAGGTATAGACCACATGATGTGGGGGGCAGGGAAAAAACCTTGGGTCCACTACAAGGGCAGTATCCACTCTTAAGCTGAATCATCTCGCCAGACCTTACTTTAATTTGAAAAGAACAATGGCAAACACTGAACAGTTTCAGAGGCCATACAGAGGCAGCTTGCATTTACCAAAGATAGTGAGTACTACAGTAGTTTGAATGTGCAATGTCCCCATAGGCTTGGGCATTTGAGCATTTGATCCAGGGTGAATGACACAGTTTGAAGAAGTGGTACAGCCGTGTTGGAGGAAGTACATCACCAGGGGTGGGTTTTCAAAGTTCACACCCTCACCATACTTCTAGTTTGCTCGTTCTCTGTCTGCTTTGTATTCCTGGTTACAGATACGGTTTCTCAGCCTCCTGTTCTCGCTGCCTTGCCTGAGCTTGCAGCCATATCTTTTTGCTGTAGCAGACACTAATCCCACTGAAAGCACAAATACAAAGAAACTCTTTCTTCTGTAAGTTGCTTCTGGCTATGACATTGATTAAAAGCAACAACAGTAACTAATACAGACAGCAAAACATGTAAAAACCCAATCTGTGTATCAAGATACCCATATCCATATCGTCGACATGTGTATTTGTATGTGTGAGGTCCTCTATGCAACATGACTTACTGGTAACTATCTAATTTCATTTTACTGATTATACTGAGGAAATGGATTTTTTTTCCCCCAGAACATCTATCCATCTTTTCTTTTTCTTAACTTCAAAACAAGGCCAAGTTGGATTTAACACAAGAACAATTACTTCTACCCCTTCCAGGAGACTCTCGGGGCTTACCCTTGGATGCCAGCAGAGGTGAGTCAGCTCTGATCTCTGGGAGGCCTTGTTAATGAGACTGGTGTAAGTAGAGAAGGCACTGATCTTGATATGGGGTCAAAAGAAAAGGATGCATAGTGGGGTGGATCAATACGGCTTTTGGAGTCAGAACAGCATAGTTGGGCATTCTGGTTTTGCCCACTCGTAATGAAATAGGCCAGTGTAATAAATTTGATTCCCCTTGTAAAATGAGGTAAAAAATAAATGCTTCAGACAGTTAGCACTGAAGGACTGAAGGAGGACCCTTATAATACTTACCTTGAACCTGGCCTAGGCTAGATGCTAAGCAAGGTTGACCCTCACCATCTACTACTGTGGGAGACAGGTGGTATGGGATATGCTTTGTCAGAGAGAAGTAGGAACAGTTTTCCTAATGGCTTTGAGCCCATGTGTCTCTGACCATGGTGGAGTATGAGTTATGTCACCAGAGATTTCAAATCCAGGGTACACAGACACCACTGTGGGCTTCATGTTCCTCATTCCAAGGCTTTTTGGGTCACTGCAATTGCTTTATTCTTCCATATAAGTAAACACTGGGACATAACCAACTGCATCAAATAAACCTCTAAAATCCCTTAAAAGAAAACACCACCATTTGACCCCAACTGTCTGTCACTGGTTTAGATTTGTGGTCCTCCCTGAGGGTCTGCCGTGTGGCTGTTTTCTTTCCTATCCTCACCAACCTTTTCAACAGCTGGTCACACCTTCCTTAGAACACATGGTATCTTGCTGAGAACAGGGCTTACTCACAATTTCCTGGGGTGAATCATAAGCTAAAATAATCCCTTATAAAACCAACCCCAGCTCCACCCTTTCATCTCAGTTTGCTCCTCTCCCAGTGGTGCCCAGCAGCATTTGCTCTAGTCAGCCTCTGACATACCCAGTGGGCCTTGGTGAAGAGTCCTCAGGCAGAAGGAAATGTTCAAGAGCAAGACCGATGGCAGCAAATACAGTCCAGCAAAAAAACACGAGAGTCTAAAGAGGGGTGAAGCCTGGCCAGGCTTGCTGTGAGCATCAAATCACGTGGTGTAGCATGAGAAGTTCCCGAGACGGTTCTGATGCTTCCTGGTGATGACAATAAAATCCCCTTCTCTTCCTCTTCATCCTCCCTAAACTTTCATGTGTTTTGTGTACTTACGTAAGCATGTATGTGCTATATTACGCTTACTGTGTTGGCTCAACAAGGAGACAAGGAGGCATACTCGCTGGTGCAAACCTTGCCAGACCGCAGCAGAGGAAGCCACCATCACGGCAAGCGCCATACTGGACAGTGGAAACCCAAGCTCGGGTGTTTTTACTGATACAGAACCCCTCAGGTGTTCTACTGATAGCACATGCGGATCATCAGCCATCAAACATCCCCCGCAGAAATCCAACACCTGCCGATAATACAAAATGCCAAGACCCACGCAGCCCTTCACCCGGCAGTGTGCAAAACAATTATTTCACACATCAGTCAACTTCTACAACATATATGTACCAACTGAATGTAGATAGTCTGAGAAGGGTGTCAGAGAGGTCCCAAACCTGGGTCCTCTGCAAAAGCGGTAAGAGCCATCAGTGAGCTATTGTCTCTCCCTACCCTCTTTCTCCGTGTCCATCTCTCCCGCCTGGACTTCCTTGTTTCATCCTTCCTCTCTCCCTTCTGACTGCCTCTCCTCCTCCTTTCATGTTCACATTAACAGCAGCCATCATTACTTATGGAAATCTCACTGAACGCCGAGTCCTAAGCAGAGGATTCACTCACGTGGCCGCATTTAACCCTTGAAACTA
Organism: Cricetomys ansorgei; assembly: GCA_026225945.1. Classification (NCBI taxonomy): domain Eukaryota; kingdom Metazoa; phylum Chordata; class Mammalia; order Rodentia; family Nesomyidae; genus Cricetomys; species Cricetomys ansorgei. The sequence continues at coordinate 14,731 of JAMJFZ010003163.1, forward strand.
TTGAGCAGGGCAGACCACACTAAACACTCTGGATTCAGGGCAGTCAACAATTGACAGTTAAGAAAACTAGGCTCTTAAGTTCAAATACAGAGTTTGAGATACCATTTGTGACACACTAGGTGTTGGGCACTGAGCAAACCATTTCCTGCCTGAATTTCTCATCCACAAAATGATGCAATAAACAAATGGTTGCCCTGTTGTGCTGCTGAGAGAGTTAAAACGGCAGGACACAGAGCCCCACATAGAGCAGGGCCCTTCCTCTCATTACCTCTTGTTCCCCCTCTTACATGGGTCCTCACCATAGACCAGAGCTTCCCAACAGGATAATGGACATCTTGAAATTTTCCGTGCATGTGTGACACCTAGCTAAATTTTCTAGTGTCACAGTTTTAAAAAATGAAAAAAAAAAAACGGGTGAGGTTAACTTTAATAATAAATAGTATTAACACAGTGCACCTGAAACATTATTATTTGGACACATCGAATAAAAAAAACTCATCAATGAAATATTTCCTATTCTTTTTTGGTTGTGTTGTGATATATATACACACACACATGCATACACACATATACATATATATACACACACACACACATATATACATATATATACATATATACACATATATACATATATGTATATATAAGCTCATGTGTGGGGGTACATGTGTTGGGGTGGTACAGACAAGGGTTGATATCTCCTATCTTTTTGGTCACTCTCTGCTTTATTTACTGAGGCAGGGTCTCTTGCTGAACCCACCAATTTGGCTGGTCTAGCTAGCAGCTCAGCCTGGGATTTCCCTGTCTCTACTTTCCAAGTTCTGGGATATAGGCAAACCATCACCACCACGGCATTTATATGGCTACTGGGAATCTGAACACCAGTCATACTGTGTGGTATGATGGGAATCAGTGTCAGTACTGCAGACAAGAGGCTCTGTGTGGTGAATGGGGGAGGGGGGTATCCATGCTGATGTTGTAGCCGTGTGCCTCTGACTAAGGACAGGTAGGAACTCTGTCACCAGAGACATATTGACTGTCAATGTGACAGGGTCTGGAATCACTTAGGAGAGGTATCTCTGGGCATGCCTGGGAGAGATTGTCTTGATTAGGTTAATAAGGGTTGAAAGGTTAATAATTAGGTTAATAAGGGATAATAATTGTGAGTGGCACCGATCCATGGGTTGGGTTCAGAACCCAACTCAAAAAACCCAAATAAAAAGCAAGCAAGCTGAGCAGCAGTGTTTATTGCCTGCTTCCTGACTCCAAACAGGGTGGGATCAGCTGCCTCTCGCTCCTGCTGCCATGACTTCTCCACCATGATGGCTGCATCCTCAAAGTCAAAATCCTTCCCTCCTTAAGCAGTTTTTGTCAGGTTACTTCATCACGGCAAGAGAAAAGTAAGGCATACAACACGGTAGGCACATCACCTTACCGGTGGGCTGCCTCCTCAGACCGCTCGTATTCCCTCCCAAAATACTTAGCATTTGTCACCAATCAGGGATTTTGCCTTTCCTGGACACCTCAGGTCACGCTGGCTACATTTCAGTAGCGTGGGAGTCACACATTTCTGGAGGCTGCTGTGATTGACAGGGCAGCAGATGAAGACAGATCAGTGAGGGTAAGTGATATCTCTCTACTTACACAGTTCAGAAACGGTGTAATCAGAATTCATACCGTATCTGTCTGACTCCAAAGGTGGCCATGAGTTTCTGATGGTCACGTGGTCAATCCCATGGTACCTCCAGAGCTTTGCGCTATTTCTTTTATGTGTTTATGCAGAAATACTATGTGTGATGGGAGTCTGGAGACGCCATCTTGCTAACCAGCCACCACCATGTCTAGCCTGCCATGTATCTCTATGTGGGAACCACCTGTCTCTTGACCTTCAACAGAATAGAAGGCCCAGATGCACCTGGGAACCATGTCCCTCCACCCGCACCTCTCCCTGCAGAGGCTGGTGTGTCTTTTGTCCTTTAGCCCAGATTCGTGTCAGCCTTGGCACCTCTGAGATGTCCTCAGGGAATGTGATGACTAATCAGCGCTGGTCTCTGGGGACAGCACACCACTGGCTTATGCGAGGTGGTAAAGGACACATAAGCCTTGCTGATCTCTTCAAATCACTTTGAATTACCTGGCCTGAGTCCATGAATGTCCATCCTCAGGCTCCCTGATCCTTGGGCTATTCTGCAAAGCACAGGGCTGGGATGACCTTCGGGAGAACAGCTCTATGTATCAGTCTAGTTTCTGAGTCTGCCTCAGAGCAGGTGGCCGGGAGCCTTGAGATATCAGTCAGAGTCTACTCTGTGCTAAAGACTCCCACCCCAGATTTTACCATGAAGACAAAGCGACCCAGCACAGAAACTGATCACTGTTGATGTTCCAGTCACCAATGCCAGTGAGGTGGTCTCCGGGATCATATAGCTTGTGTCCCTTGAGTGAAAATCTAATTAACCGGGGGTCCTGGCATCCAAGAAGCACACGTGGCAAACACCTGCAGTAACCACCCACATTGTAGAGAAATTAAAATACCACCATGCCGTATACTGTGTTCATAATTGCTTCTTCTGTCCAGTGCAGCGAATAGATGTTGGTGCGGTTTGCCTTTGAATATCTGTATTTCCGCGATGAAAAGTAGATGTTTCTATTTAAGTCTCCCACAATTTTATATGTATAAAAACTCACACAATATTTGTACTTCACCCTTAACAACAGTGTGCCATGTAGATATCATGTAGATCTATAATATGTCACAGGCTGGGAAGCACAGAACTGTCCTGGCTAACGACATGAGTTCTGGAAACCTTTGAGGCTAGCAAGAAACGCACAGCCGAACAATCCTTGACAGGGCAGCAGAGAGGCTGCTGACTCGGCTTTGCTGCTTCCTCGGATACACGGCTCGTTTCCTTTCCTGCAGCGGTGAGCCAACTCCTTTGCGCTGCCACACCATCGCTGAAATGGCAGCTATGACTGTGCCAGACATGGAGGGTTATAGACTTCCACTTTCACAATAACTCTAGCAGATGGGAAAGGAAATTAGCAGGAAGTGAAGGAGAGCAATTTATCTACACGGCTGGGACTCAAACCCGGGTCCATCTGGGTTCAGAATTTGAGTGCATACCCACCATGCTAAGGCAACTGGGGAAGCAAATGGCTTATGACCTGTGTACAAAGCACACACGAACAGTGCCCAGGTTTAGGAGAAAAGGATTTAGGTGATGTGACAGAAGAAATTAACTAACCACGGATTCAGATTATACCAGCCTGTGTCCACCTCTGTGACCAGTTACTGACAGTCATCAAACTGATGTTATAGACTGTCTCGGGATCCATCAATCTTAACCTTTTGCAAGGTGGTCCTCTTTGACAGACCTTGTGTCTCTCCAATATGCCCCTACGTCTAGCGTGGACTCAGCAGGGGTCTCGTACTCCCTCTCTCACTGTCTTCCCCACAATACACACCCATGAGGGGAATGAATGTACCTACCTTAAAACTATGAGGTTCAAATGGAGCCTCGACTCCTTACACTTGCTTACTTGATAATTTTTCCATAATCCACGTCTCCAACTTGAACAGCAACCACTAGAGAGGACATAGTGAGCAGATTTAGGGTGCTGTCCTCCAGATCTTACAGCTGCACTTGGCTGCAAAGGAGGAACTAAATGGAACTCAGTCAACATGGTGAGCCACACAATGCACACTGTTCTTGAATTAGGAAATCACTCAACCATTCCTACTCATGACTTGAGTCCCACATTGTAACACAAGAAAATAGAATTGGCTTCTGCCGCCTTGGAACAAATCTCAGCCTTCTGTTGATCCAGAGTGAGAGAAACACACAGTATCATCTGCCCAATCTCACGGGTATCTATCTATGGTTTGGGTTGGGTCCAGGCACAATCTTGAATTAAAGGTCGAGACAGATGACTCAGAGCTCAGTTGGAAATGCAGGCAAGAAAACAGAGCCATGGAATGGAAAGGGGACATGTATGAGGGTGTGAGAGAAGTAGAAGAGTCAGACACTCAGATCCACATCCCACCTCTGCTGCCCCGGGAGCTCCCATTAAGCTGTGATGCTGTGGGCAGCAGAGGGCACTGTTAATACAGCCTGAAGTAAACACACTTGAAACAGATTTACAATAACCTTGTATGGGACGTTTGGGTGGGAAGGTTCATAAAAAAAATAGTTGCAGGTGTATTTTCTCTTATTTTCCAAAACAAGTATTAACAAGACTCTAAGGCAGGCTACAGAATGAGACCGAATTTTACATGGAACTTCAAGTTTTTGGAAAACAACACACACATGTGAAGTGATTACTATAAACTAACGCCATAATGCTCAATGCTTACATACATACCCGTCTTCATTTCTCATTGAGCAGATGCTGTTGGACTTCAGAGATCCAAACTGGGACCCCCAGGGCCCAAACCGGAACGCCGCATCCCCACAGAGACTCACAGACGGGATATCGATGCAAATAGCAAGAGGATTTATTCCAGTATACTGGGGCCGTTCTAACACGCAGGATAGAACCGACCCCCAAGGGGCAGAAAGCAAGCCTTTTTATCTACCGTTGAAACGGTTGCTAGGCACAAACCGAGTTGGGACAAGTTGATTGGTCCCAAATTGTTTTCCCATTCTGATAGGTAGGGGCCAGTTAATCTTTAAACTGATTGGTGCTGGCATATAGCAAGGTTGCGGGCTCCTAGAAAATGTAAACTTTAGGGTCTTAGTCAATGTGGGTGGGGGGAAGACTCTTAGCCCGAGGCCATGGGCTGTCTACGTGGGGAAACTCTTTTAGCCCAAGGCCGTCTTGTTTGTCGTAGAAAGTGTTTTTCTTTAACTCTGGGAACTGTTTTGGGTCATGGTGCTCCTGGCATGGGCCTACACAATTTTGGTGCTCTTAGAAGCCTGACTAAAGTTGGCTGCTTTGGTCTTTTTCTATACTAGGGACCTGAATCTTAAGGTGGGACCCCCACAATGCTAAGTGATGTCACAATCCACTTGACATGTGAAGAAACCAGTATGCAGAAACACCAAAGAACTCACCCTATAGTCCCAATAAGAAAGTGGCATAGCTGAGATCTGGGTCCACTGCCTACATGAAAGCCTGTGCTTCTATCTGTGATGCTATGCATCATGGCAGATGCTTTTCTCATCCCAGGAGAAGATCCTTCAGCCACAAGCAGGAAAGGAAAGTATAGTAAGCTCTTATTATCGCTCTGTCTCAGAATGTCTGCAAAGCAAGGCCTTTTAACCCTGTAGTAGCCTGTTTCCCTCAACAACAGTTCCTGACTTATTCTGGCATAAGTTCTGTATGTGAAATAGATGTTTTTGCCAGTGGTTAAACAGCCTCTGCATCCTGAAGCTTTGCATATGGTCCACAGTCTTGAACCTCAATGCCAAGCTCAATGCCAAGTACCATACAAGTTAGGATTCTGAGATCATCAATCCTCTAAAACAGATGTAGGACATGGTAAGAAATCGAGGAAGGACAGCAAGACAGATAGTAAAGGCTGATGACTCAATTTTGGTTTTATTTGTTGGTTTGGTTTTTGTTTTGTTTTTGTTTTGTCTGTTTGTTTTTTGAGACAGGGTTTCTCTGCTGTAACTCTGGCTGCCTCACTCTGTAAACCAGGCTGTCCTCAAACTCACAGAGATCAGCATTCCTCTGCTGAGATTAAAGGTGTGCGCCACCATCCCCCAACTTCAAGTTTAATCCCTAGAAACTACATGGTAGAAAAAGAACAGATTCCCCCAAGTTGTTCTCTGTTTCCAGACATACAAAACGGCACACACATGCACACATGCCAATGCCCTGGACACAGCCAGGGTACTGTGGTACTCTTCCTGTGAGGTGCCCTTACCTCAGTGTCAGATGTCTCAGATATGTCTTGCATGGCTTGAATCCCATGTCCAGTCTTGAGTGGGTGGGATAGTTGCTGCATTCTGGTGGGTGGTCTTCAGAGGCTCATGAAATGGCATTAGAAGAATGTGCTGGAGTAAATAGAAGAGTTCTTTGTAAAGGAAAGGAAGACTGCTCACCGACTGTGTCAGTTAAGGTTCATGGTGGATATCCCCCCTGGATCCTAAGTTCTCAGGAAGTCATTAAGTTAGGAACTGTTCATCCTTTGAACCTTCTATAAGATCTAGTAGGGAACACAGTATGTAGTAAACGCTCATTAACTGACAAATACAGATTTCAATCAACCAGAGACTCAGTAGCAAGCAAATAGGATCAAGAAAACCAACAGGCCCCACAGGAGGTAGGGCTTCTGCAGATAACACCAGTGTGAGATTAGAATCCTATCTATCACCTCCAAATACCCCACTATGGAATTCTTGACACTTCCAGACCCTTCCTGAAGCACACAGTTCTGGCTAACATTGTTCCTTGTATTTCCAGAGAGTATTCCACTCCAGACATAAGGTGTATCTATCTTGCAGCCCTTACGTCCTGAACGTACATTGTAAGCCCCCAGGTCAATTTCTTTCCCAGAGATGACAATTATATGCTGCACCCCTGCCCCCAGCCCCACTCTCCGTGCTGAGGGAAGACCTTGCTAATAGCCCAGACAGCCAGCAACAATCCATCAGATCTGGACTCCAAGGTGAAACCCACTTGTTATTCCTGACTGGAGACAGTTGGAATCATTGCTTCAGCAGCAGGGAAATGATGATCCGACTCATGCCTGACCACCTCCACAGACGGAGAACACATTCTCCCGGAGACAGCACACTCCATCTTCAAGAATTTGGGTGGAAACTCTTTCTTAGGATGAGCAGAGGTGACACATCTATGCCTACTACAACCAGCCCCTTCGAAATCTTTACGCAAGTCTGCCTGAGGATACCAACAGCAGTTCACAGTTGGGTCTTGGAGAGAAAAAGCAACAAACGTATAAAGGTTAACTGTAGTTGTGATAGGTTAATGGAAAAACACAATTTCTAACTCTAAATTGTGGGGGGAGGGGGGATGCATGTTCATGAAGGGAGTAGACTTGTGTGTGAGTGTTTGTGGAGGTCAGAGGACAGCTCCAGGGAGTGTTCCTAAGAAAAACTGTCCATTTTGCTTTTTGAGACTTGTCTCTCACTGGGATGTGGGACTCACCAATTAAACAAGGCTGTCTTGCTAGAGGTTCCAGAGAGATGTCTGTCTCTGCCTCCCCAATACTGATATTATTACCAGCATGCCAACAAATCCAGATTTTTTTTTAATGTGGGTTTTGAGGATCAGACTCAGGTCCATGCTTGAGTGGCAAGTACTTTACTAACTGGGCCACCTCTCCAGCCCCTAAATAGCACACTTTTGAGCACACACTGTGTGTCCTACCCTGTAATTCATAGCAGCATGAATGCCCTCAAATAAAGTAGGAAACTCGTTTGCTAGGTGGATTAAATCTCACACTATGTCCTTGCTCTTGTGCTGCCTAGAAAGCAACTGAAGGCAGCTCCTGGGGACATCCTCCCAGGATAAACTTCATTTGGGTTCCTGGAGAGTCCTTCTCTCTTGGCGGATCCCCTGTGTCTCCAGTCATCATAGAGCAATAACATTGGCCTGAGTTGTGAAAGAACCCTGATTGTAAGATGTCCAATGACCTACTGCTCGCTCCTGCTGGCAGAATGTGGTCTCCTGTGCCCACACTGCACAACGAACCCTTTACAGCAAATAGGAGCTGAGGAGCAAGGCTGGGGTGAAATGGCCCTTCCCATCTGCAGCAGGCCTGCAGCAACATACTATCTCTGTTACTGAGTGTGTGTAGGGGACCATGGCTATACCTTCCATGTATTTGGACCAGTCTGATGACAAGACAGACATTGCTTACCCTCTAAGTGCTAATATGATTATACCAATAAAATGCCTGAAGCAAAGAGGCCACAAAGAAACTAAACTGCTGAGTAAGTGGATAAAAGATTGGCTGAATAGATGGCAAAGTGATCAAACGTAAAGGAACAGTGGACACCGGGACACAGTGAGTATTCAGAGCCAGGCCAGGGAGCCAAGAGGAGAGCAGGGGGGAAGGAGACACATAAGGCATGGCTAAGAGCTAGATCTGAAACCTCACTGGGAACCCAGGTGTTAGAAAACAGAAGGAAGGTCTTCACCAGAGACGTCAGGAAGCAGAAGGGACTCTGTGGGAATTAAGCCAATTGTGTGACTCCAGTACCCAGAGCTTCCAGATGGCAGAGAAGCCAGGACGGATACCACTCAGGTGTGAGATGTAAATGTCACTTCCGTAGAGAACCTCCCTGGGTATCAAGACACCCTTCCCGTCAGCTAGCTGTTTATTTCATATCTGTTTGTATTTACTGACTGCCTCCCTGACTGGAAGCACTACAGGTGCAGGGACCCTGCTGTCTACTGCTGAATCCTCAGTACCTAAAGGATGCTGGGCAAGGAGGAGATAATTCGAGAGTATTTGCTATGCAGATGAATGGACAGAGGAAGGAAAGATTTGCCAGAGAGGGTCTACTCTTTTTGGAGCAAGGGTGGTATAATAATAGGAAGGGAAGATGTAATAGCTAATCAATCAAAGGTAAATCAATATGATGGGACATGTCATTGTAATTAAGAGCAAAACATTTGTTACAACACAAATATTAAAAATGATATCACCTCAGTCTGTGTGGGCATAAAATAGCATGATACGGGGATTAAGCTAGATCGGTTACCACTATCATGGTGAATGCTCTAACTTCCTCTCTGTTGCTGTAGTAAAAACACTCTGACCAAAAGCAACTTTGTGAGATAAAGAGTTTATTTGATCTCCACTTCTGGGTCACAGTCCATTATCAAGAGAAGTCAGGGTAGCAACTCAAACAAGAACTTGAAGCTGAAACCGTGGAGGAACATTGCTTGTTGGGTTACTTTGAAACTCATGGTTAGCTGACTTTCTTATCTGTGTACCACCTGCCCAGGGAATGGTGCTGCCCACAGAGGACTTAGTCCCCCTACACCAATTAACATTCAAGGCAATTCCTCACAGACCTATCTATTCTGGACAATCCTTCAATTGAAACTTTCTTCTCAGGTGACTCTGGGCTCTGTTGAGTTGACAGTTAAAACTAGTCAGAACAGTAGAGCAGCTTCAGCCCTCCAAAACCAGTAAGTAGGAAAGGGATTAAACTATCTAAAATAATTATATTTTAATTTCTTGGAGTTCTGGTTCCTTGAATATGTTCAAGAGGGAATTGGTGTTACATGTACACATAGACCAAATGTTTTTCAAAAGTGAGAAAAACAAAAAGGAACATAATGTGGGAGCATATTGCATGTGAGTGCAGGTACCTATGATGGCCAGAAGAGGGCGCCAGGGTGCTGGGAACCAAACACAGGTCCTCCACAAGAGCAGGAAGTGGTCATAGCCACCTAGCCATCTCTCCAATCCCTCGTTTGTTTGGTTTTGAGACAGAATATTTCTGTATAGCTCAGCCTGGCCTCAAACTCATGTTTCTTCCGTCTTGCTATCCAGAGAACTGATTTTACAGGCATACACAACCAGGCTTGACTTGGGAAATTGCTTTAAAAAAAAAAAGTATGTGTGTGTACAAATGTCCTTGTATAGATATTAATTATGTGTCAATAAAAGTATTAAAATGATAATGTCTCAATATGTTAAATGCTTATAAATATGTAGCAAAAAAATCTGTAAGTCGAGATTTTAAAAACTCTGGGTTATGAAATGCCAAATGGCAAAAGAAACGCAAATGTCCAAGTACGTCCAAACAAAAATGGTTCGTTGTCTCTAATTTTAAGAATTAAAAAAATAAAACAATAAAGACACATATCGCTTCAGAACTTCTCTTGTGCCTGAGGATGATCTCGGAGAGTGACTGACTCAGTCCTCTCCACATCACCCTTGCTTTCTACTCCACACGAGAGTAGCCTTGTGAATTGGCGAAACACAGCCATGCTTCATCCTTATCTGAAAGCTCTTGATGGCTTACAATTGCTTCTAGAATCATCGAAATTGTCGGCAGAGCTTGCGTGGTCCATTATGGTCTGGCTCCCGCTTTCCCTGAGCCTCAGATCCTCTTGTCTCTTGTACATCAAGGATCTCTTCTCTGCACTCACATGGGTCCCCCCACCCATGTGCCCTCAGCTTTCAGAAGTGCGAGCTACAGCATCCCTTTGTCTCTGCCTACTCAACTTTATCCTACCTTTGTCTGAACTTAATCTTCACTCCCTGAGGATACCTTTCCTGTTCTCCAGGGTGAGATGCTCTCCAGAGAAACATTCTTGGAACACCGGGCCACACATCCACAGTGTTAATTTTATGTTCACCTGAGTGGCTATTCAATCAGTATCTGTCCCTCTCTGGTCTGTTGACTCTCAGACTACAATGGTCACTGTCTTCCTGTTTGCCCTGGTGTCTTAGGAGAAACTCAATAGATATTTACTGAACAAAGCAAAGTGCGATGGTTTTCTTGTTCTAAATTAACAAAACCTAAAGCCTTCCCCATGCATCCCCTCCCCATCTTCCAGGGCAAAGTGGCCCAGGACATCCATATTCTTGACACAGGCCCTCGGCAGGTTGAACGGTGAAATGGTAAGTATTCATTATGGTGCCGTGAGGCTGTGTCGCTTCACTCTGAACGCCAAGGTTAGATGCCGTGCTCATCCCTACCAACCTTCTCCTGGAACGGAGTCCATCATTCGGTCTTCTAAATACCTGTCTGAGTCCAAATGCTTATCAAGTTATCTATTTTCTGTCACTCTTAGTTTCATGTCACTCATGATTAGTTTTTGTATTATCGATTCCTTACTGCATAATCACAATAATGTCTATGAAAGAAAGCATGCACACACACACACACACACACACACACACACACACACACACAGAGGCATGCATATATTTATATATATATATACATACATATGTATAATTTTGAGTACATTCTTTTTAAAAGAGATTTATTTTGTTTTTGTTTATGTATATATATATGCGTGTATCTCAGTTTGGACATGTGCATGTGAGAACAGTACATGCCTGAAGAGGTCAGAAGAGGCATTGGATCCTCTAGAATCAGGCTACAGGTACCTGTGAGCCTCCAGGCATGGGTGCTGGGGGTCCTCTGTAAGGACAGCAAGTGTTCTTAACCACTGAGCCATCTCCAGTACTGGGGTCCTTTCTTAAACACCAGAGCCCAGAAAACTCCATCCAGTCCTGATTCCCATCACTATCAGCACCTGAGCTCAGCACCAAAGCTCAGCACACTCTATCCAGCGCTGACTCCCAATGTCCTCAGTACCAGAGCCCAGGGCACCCCATCCATCGCTGACTCCCAGCACCGTCAGCACCAGAGCCCAGGGCACCCCATCCAGCGCTGACTCCCAACACCGTCAGCAGCATTCTGAGGTGGGTGGGTGTTTTCATCTCAGCCTTCACAGATGATAAATCAGTATCTTCGGTGATCAGTTAATAGGTCTAAATTCTCACAGCTTACAAGTAAAAGGACAAGGGTTTCAACTCAGATGTATATGTTCCCAGAGGCTCTTTACATGGTTTTAGTAGTTGGCAAACATTTTTTAGCCCTGACGTCTATCCCTTCGGTTCAATCTTACCTGGAAGCCTGTGAAGCAGTTAAAACCAGAGATCTTTCAGAAGTTAAAACCAGAGATCTTTCTGCTGAACTATAGCACCTGGAGCTGATTTTCACAAAGAAGACCTTAACCAGAGGCCTGAATGAACTCCTTGAAACCTGTTACATTTACAATCTAATGCTTGTTCTAAAACATTCTATAATATTCTGGAACATTTTATCATGTACTAGAAAAACCTGTAATCACGGAAATGCTCTATTCTCTGCTGTCTAATCATATTGTAACTAGGCATATGTGCTGTTGAACACTAGAAATGTGGCTAATTTAACAAAAACTGTATTTTTGGTTTTATTTAATTTAAATTGATTTACATTTAAATAAAAATAACCACTGTCTTAGTTTCCTTTCCTATTGCTAAAATAGACAAAATCAGCTTAAGGGGAGATTGGATTTATTTTATCTCACAGTTTAAGGTTACAATTCATTATGGCGTGTAAGTCACAGTGGTAGGATCGTGAGGAAACTGATCACATCACATTGGTTATCTAAACACAAAGGGATCATGCTTGGTTCCTTAGCTCACTTTCTCCACTCTCACCCAATCCAGTATCCCTTGCCTAAGGAATGGTGTCACCCACAGTGGGCTGGTTGTCCCTCCTCCATTAATGTAATAAAGATTATCCAACAAAGATGTACTCAAAGACCCATCTCACAGTGATTCTAAGTTTTGTCAATTTTACAATTAACACTAACCACCACAACTACTTCATGGAACTGGTGACTACCTCATTAGACAGTATACTTCTATAGGTTAAGAGTTGGCTTTACTGCTATTAGTCTATTAGTTTTTCCTTTTTGCCTGCAAATTACTAAAGATTAGAAATAAAAGTGATCTCAGGAATCTCAATCCAGGACTGGGCTACAGTGTTCATCCATGAGCTTCATGTCCTCCACTTACCAGCATCCCTTGTAGTTGGGTTGTGGCCATGTGATAAGATTTGTCCAAAATCTTTTGCATGGTCATTGTGACAGTTTGAATAAGAATGCTCCCCATAGGCTTATACATTTGAATGTTTGGTCACCATGCACTATTAGGAAGTGTGGCCATGTTGCAGTAGATGTGGCCTTGTTGGAGAAAGTGTGTCACTGGGGGTGGGCTTTGAAGTTTCAAATGCTCAAACCAGGCCCAGAGTCTCTCTCTTCCTCCTGTCTGCTGATCCAGATGTAGAACTCTCAGCTCCTGCTCCAGTACCATGTCTGCCTTCATGCCACTATCCTTCCCACCATGATGATAATGGACTAAACCTCTGAACCAGTAAGCCAGCTCCAAGGTCATGGTGTTTCTTCATAGCAATAGAATACTGACTAAGACAGTCTTTTAGGTAGAGGAAGTTAAGACTTCCAGTGTATCCATAGTGAATCCATGCAATCCCTCTTTCCTATGGGAAACCATGTGTCCCAGATGGCATAGCAGAAAGTTGTGATACCTCAAGTTGGAGATATATACTTACATTGGGTTTGACCCCTGAGAGTTCACAGCTAATTGTTAGAGCAGCACTCTGACAAACAACAGGCCAAACAACAGCACCTAGAACTCTGGACACAGGGAGACAAGAAGGAAGGAGTGGAAGTAGAGGGTAGAAAGGGCTTGAAACCAGAGATGGTGAGTCCCAACCCAACCCCCCGACTGTAGCTCCGACTTCTGCCTGTGCCTGGTGGAGGGATGAGGCATTTGTAGCACTCACTGCCCCCCAGTTCACGATGCTGATGGTTAGGGGTGGTGGGCTCTTCTCTGCCTTCCCACCATTCGCTTCTAACAAAAAGCTGCCAGCACTTCCTTAAGGAATAGACCCCATTCAATTCCAGGTGGAGAATATCAAGCGCACACCAGCAACGATTCCCCAGGCAGCCCTGCTCCTTGGAGCTATCATTTGGAAATCATTTAATGAGACAGACCTTTGGTCTTGGAGGTAACATGGAAAATGGGTATGTATGGCCACAGTTTGGCAAGAAGACTCTTTTGCTAGACACACTTCTTGCCTGAGATGAGGCAAAGCCTCCTGCTAGGTCTCTGCTCTTCCCCAGCTGAAAAGCCAGTGGCCTGTTGATGAATGTTAATTCAGATGTACACCACAAATTAGTACAAAGGATCATTAGTTTGCATAGGTGTTCGCAGGATATATTTTCTCTCAGAGGCATGGATCATTCTGGGAATTCTCTTTGGAAACTTTTCAGGTTTCCCTTCCGGGGATGTTCAGGAGATAGTTTAGATGTCCATTGCAAGTCTTTCAAGGATGCAGGAAAACGTGAGCTGTCTTTCTCAGTTTCCTGGTCCTGTGAAAGTCCCAGAACCTTGGGCAGAACATTAGTATTAGGGAGTGCTCTTGGGGCCACACAATCCAGGCATAAGCCCTGGCTCTGCTCCCTGCTGGCGCTGTCCCTGAGGGTCAGTAGCTCATCCTTGCCATGAAGGGGCTCTGGAGTGCACTGCTGAAACATCCTCCACCTCAGCATGCTGCTCCCCCTACCCCATCCCACGAAGACCACCCACATGGGGCTGCTTCATCTGCCTCACTCAGGCAAGTGGAGGGAGTCAGAGGTGCCTGGGAGCTGATGTGCTCAGAGGATGCATTAACTTCCAGCAGTCTTCCCCCCAGCAGGACAGGCGCTGTTGTACGGTCCACCGCTGGGGCTCCTGATGGGTCCGGGCAGTGGATGGAGTCTCTTACAAACTCATTGGCTTCGCTACTTCTCCACTTCCTCCTCTCACTCCCAAACCAACAGCCCCAGGGAGATCTCTCACCATCTCCCAACTTCCTTGTGTCCCTCTTTATAATGAACTTCCTATTTAAGTTTTTAAAAAATTTCTGCCCAAATTTAAAAATTTCTGCTAAATGAAAAGACATTTTCATGTCTTCTTTGAAAATATTATACACATGTAGGATGAATCTTGGTCATATCCACCCTCACTCACCTTTAATCTCCTCCTGGAATCTCTTCCAAAACATCTCCCTCCCAACTTCCTCTATTCATTTATTTTTTATACCACCAAAGTGCGGTTAGTGCTGCCCACATATGCATGAGTGTGTGGTCATTTTGGGAACTTGGGGAACCTACTAGTGGCTACACTCCAAAGGAGAGTGACTCTTTCTCCCCTAGCAGAACACACCTGCCTGCCTTGTCCCGCACTGCAGGCTTCCTTAGGAAGTCACTTCGGGCAGTTCGCATTTCAAGAATGGGCATACGCATTACCGCATCACCTAGAGTGCTCCTGTGTGGAGCTGTGTCTCGTCTTCTGTATTTATTTATTCAACCAACCAATCGTTTGTTTATATCAACAAGAACATGCACATTTATTTTCGGCTTGTTTTTATAACCTAGCATGAAGCATGTTTTGTTCAAACTGCTCCAGCTCTAGCCCCTGGAAGCTCTTTCACCTGCCTCCTCTGTCCCTTTCACAGACCCCCTACACTGCACACCCCCTTATTCTCTGGTGATACAAGATCATGGAGATTATGTAATTTCTTCTATGAGTTTTATAGTTTTGCATCTTACATGTACATTCTTTGTTAGTTGGTAAGTGGATCGCATCATGTGTAGTTTTCAGGCAAATTGGTATTGGTCTCCGCACCATTTATTAAGTTTCCTGTGCCTTCATAAACACTCATCTGATTGGACTCCGGTGACCATGTCTTGGGTCTCTGTTCCTTCCATCGATCCGTGTATACTCTTTCAAAGCACTCTACTCTCTTCATTACTATGGCCATATAAGTTTTAAAATTGAGTCGTGAATCCCAGGTTTTCTCCTGTTGTTTGAGTGCTGGTTATTCTGCTGTTTCTTGTTATTTTTGTTAGCCCTTTCCACAGAAAGTTTAAAATCACTTATCAGCAGCGCCTTGCTCAGCAATCACCAGAGGAGCTTCCTCTTGAAGCAGATGAGAACAAACACAGAGACTCATAGCCAGACAATTGCAGAGCGTATGAGATGTCAGGCCATTCAGTTTGAAACAGAGTGTCTCCAGAAAATCCTCGAGCCCTGTGGGAGAGAAAGCAGAACGGGTGTAAGAGCCAGAGGGGTGGAGGGTACTAAGGAAACAATGTTCTCTAAATCAACGAGAACTCAGGGAAACTGAGGCAGCATGCACAGGGCCTGCACAGGTCTGCCCCACACACGCTCCCATCCCTAACCCAGAAGCTACATCCAATTCATAACCACTTGCAAATGAAAATTTAGTTTTCTCCAAGGGAGTCTCAAACTGTGACAACAAGCTCTTCAGGGCAGGCTGCACGCCCAGCAGTAGCTGGCCAACAGAAAGCAAACTCAACTGCTTCTTTGGAGGTTCCTTGTCTCATAATGACAGGGATTTTTTTTTTTTAATTTTAGCTTTTTTATTTTTTATTTTTATTTTATTTTCTCTCTTTATTTACCCTGAGTATCCTTTTTTGTATATATTATGGCTTCCAATTTTATATTTCGTGATATTTCCGAGTGTGCCAATCAATGGGTCTCTGTATGTGTTCCTTTGCCTTTTCCTGGACTCCTTTCCTTCTGTTCGTTCCGTCACATCCTGAAGTGCTTGTTGTTGCTTTATCTTATTATATTGTTTCAGAATATATTTTATTTTATTATTATCCTTTAAGAGCCCGTTGGATTTCTAATGAGAGACAGAAAAGAGGTGGACCTGGATGGGAGGGGAGGCAGGAAGAGGTGGGAGGAGTAGAGGGAGGAGAAACCACAATCAGGATATACTATACGGAAAAAAACCTATTTTCAATAAAAGAAAAAAATCAATTATCACTATCCACAACGTAGTCTGCTGAGCTGTTGAAACAGCACTGACTCTGTAGATGGCTAGTGATGCCTGAGTCTTCTAGCCCATGAATGTATGGTCTGATGGCTGTTCAGGCCTGGGCCTTCTACTCCATGAAAGTATGGTCTGATGGCTGTTCATGGTTGGGTCTTCTACTCCATGAATGTATAACCGTAAGGCTATTTGTACCTCGGTCATCTGGCCCATGAATGAACAGTGTGTCTGCAAGCACTTACAGCTCTTTTGATGTCTCTCTATTTTATACATGTAGAGAACAGATCTTATATCTTACCAACTTTGAAGATAATCTGGAACTGTTAACATGGCTCGATATTCTGTTATCTAGCTATAGTCATTTAGGTCCAGTGATTCATTCTTGGCAGATTCTTGGGATATTTTATATAGAAAAGCAAATAATCTGTGAATAAAGTTTTTTTTAACTTCATGTATATACACAGGTTTATTTCCTCTTTTGTCTCATTAAGCTGGCTATGACTTTTAAAATAATGTTGAATAAGGATGTTAAGAACTGATATCCTCACTTTGTCCCTGGTGTTTGAAGGATAGTGTCCAGTTTCTTACAATCAACTATGCAATGTGTTCTAGTTTTATTTCTGCTTTTGTGATAAAATATCCTGACAAGAAGCCATGAAGGCAGAAGGAGTTCATTTGTCTTGCAATTCCAAATTAGTCCATTATCTGGGGGAAGTCATGGCAGGAACTTAAAGCATCATATACACAGTCAAGAGAAGAGAGAATAAATGCCTAGACCCTTGCTTGCTTGCTTTCTCTAGCAGTCACTTCTTTTATACTGTTCAGTACACCATGCCAAGGGAATGGTAACGCCCAAAATGGACTGGGTCATCCTACATCAATTATCAAGACAATCCCCCACAGACAGGCTTAAAGGCCAACCTGATCTAGATAACTCTTCAACTGAGACTCTTTTCCCAGGTGATTCTACATTATGTCAGTGTGCGTGCGTGTGTGTGTGTGTGTGTGTGTGTGTGTGTGTGTGTTGGATTTCGTAAAAATACTTTCTACATGTAACTTGATTTTTAGCAATTTTTCTTCTTTGGCTTATTTGTGCAATGGATCACAATGGCTATTTTTTGCATGTCGAACCAGTCTTGCCTACTTAATATAGGTTCCATTTGGTTGTGGCATAAACACGTATTGATAATTGGATTCAGCTTGTAAACCGTTTACTGGGAATTTTAACATCACTGTTGTAAGAGATACTGGGGTTTGTAGAGAGTGTCACAACATGACTTTGGTACTAATGTAATGCTGACACCACAGAATGTGAAAGGGAGCATTTCCTCTGTTTCGCTGTTCTAGAAGAAGTTCACGAGTATTGAATCACACAAACCCTGCTGCAGGATCGACTTCTGAGAAATATGAGCTCAGACTCGGCTGCCTTATTTATAAAATGGGACCAAAAACACCTGTCCTTGTAGAGCGCTTCTAAAGGCAGCAAGTCAAGGAGGCAGATGTTCGGGTACCCACCTGGAACCCTTTGTTAGCTGAATACACTCAGTCTATGATTGCTATGAGCCTGGGTACTCACAGCTTATTTCGCAGTCCCTCTGTGCAGCATACTGCCCTTGGAGAAAAGGAACTCCCCCACCTGGACATCCTTCAGTGATAACAAGCAAGTTGCCTACTCTTGGGCATCCAGTGACCGATGACTTTCTGGATACTTAATGTCTCAGACACACCCATGGATCTGGGATCAGGTGTTTAGCAAATGCTAGATACCTGTGCTCAGAATTCCAAGTTTTATTTAAGAGGAATAGCTCAGTAAATAATGTTTACTTGAATCCTAGAAGCACTGGGGAAACCCACTCTAGGGAAGCTGGCAAACCGCATAGCCCTGGCAGAGAATGTGATTCTGATATTATTTCCTCTACCAGATAATAAGCAAGGGCTCTTAAGAGAACTGAGGAACACTTGGAGGTCCCCAACGTGTGGAGAAATGCGACTGCAAAGGTTGTACCTGGGGTCGGTGATCCACAGAAGGAAAGGCATGTCTCCCGATTTCCTGCAACGCCTGTGTGTGAGAGGTGTGCTGTGAGGGGCTGGGAACTTTTAGGACTGCAGATTTGAGTGCTTGTGTTGAAAACAAAGCTGATTGATGTTTTAAAGAGAGACATGACAGAGAGAAAATGAAATTCTGAATTTCAGAGGAAAACAAACAACCTGGAATGTAAGAGCTGGCGTCTTTGGGATTCCTGTGCTATCCCATGGTGCTCCAGGTAATTATGTCATTGAAAAGTGTTTCCCCATATGACCCTCCGGCCTATATGTGTCTGATATCAAAACTTCTGGCTACTGAACTAAATTACAACAGGAAAATCAACCAAGTTGGTTATTCAACCTTTTATATGTAAACAAAGAGGAGAGGGAGGAATCTTTGGCTTGGTATCCTGTGGATTTTGTCAAGGAGATGGCTCCTCTGTCATGAAGTTACAGCTTTTCCCAATTCAATTAATTGGAACTCAGAAATGCGAGCACTGTGAAATAAAAGCCTCAGACATCTGGGGCCCCGTGCACCATCCAGTGTGAAGGCATGCCTGGCGCATTCACAGCTTGTAGATGGGAGTTTTAAGAGCCTTTATGTCTAGAACTACTGCTCGGAGAGAGTGAGGCTCTTTGTTGATAGGTAGAGCACGAGGCAGGTTTATGGGATTTTCTTTTTCTTAAAATACAATTTATTGAGGCATCTCCTGTGCATTCCATTCCATGCAATTCATTTATTGACATTTACGGACAGCTGAGGTACGGAGTATACACAGGTACTGTCCTCACAGCAAAGGGTCCAACTCCTCAGTCAGACTTGGGACCAGGCAGAAGGTGGTCACAAAGAGAAGGCTGCCCCAGCAGAATCTTAAGTCAAGGCTAAGACACCCTATCTTCTCTCCCCTCCCAGGACTCTCCACCAGCCATCCCAACCAGAAGAGGGGGGGGACATCATGTTCACAGCCATTTTCTTTGTGAGTGTGTGTGAACGGGTGCACAGGTGAGTGGAACCCAGAAAAAAATCTTTGGCTGTTGTTCTCAGATACCATTTATTACGTTTTATGAGACAGGGTCTTTTATGTGCCCGGGGCTTACATAGAAGGCTAGGCTGGCCTTCCAGTGAACCCCGGGACTCCACCTGTCAGTCTCCTCTGCACTGGATTACAAGCGTGTGCCACTCATACCAGCATTTTTTATGTTAATCCTGATGCTCAGACTTCAGTCTTCAAGCTTTCGCATCAAGCGCTTTACCGACTGAGCCGACTACTCAGTCTGGAGCTACTCTGAGATGAAAATGCATGGGGACGCTGAAGACAAGGCAATCAGGGAAAGATAAATATACTCCTGAAGGAGGATGGGATGTGACCAGGATTAAGACTATTAAGTGCTTTCTCAGTAGCACCGTGGGCAAGAGCATCAGAGTACAACGGTAACAACGCATCCTAGCAGGGAGAAGGATGCTGACAGCTGTGAGTCCACAGGCATCAACAACAATACTAACACTGGTATAAGTGCCTGATGCTACAGTCACCCTTATACATGTTATTCCACTTTGTTCTCCTCTGACATTATCAACGTATACACATCCCGCTTAACACTCATATTGACAAATTATAGAATGTTCAGTATATATATATATATATATATATTTCTTCTTGCTCAGTACTTAAGTTGATATGTCAACCTTTTCACAAACATAATTTTATGTCATTTAATACTGAAGTGACATTATTATTCAAGGACCTATATTAATTTATACATTCGCATACCCTTTATCTTACATAATACTCAAGATTCTGTTAATGTTCCAACTTTTGGTGCAGGAAATATGAGTTGGCACCCAGAGGCACACACCAAAAAAGCACCAGAGCTGGGCTGAACACAGTCCATCTCTCTTTTACACAAAGCGTCCCCTCCATCTGCAGTAGCTGATGTGTGGAGGTCACTGGCATTTGTCAAGGTCAAGCCCTACAGTAATGTGTACACTTAGCATTCGATCTCAAAACAGCCAGATGAAGTGGGTTCTATTTTCAATCTTCATTTAGCTGATTTCAAAAATGGCACCCAGGCAGATTATGGCAATTAGAAGAGACATCTGCTGAGAGTTTGAAAATACAGGGCCTGGGCCACTACTACCACTTAATCTTCTCAGAGCCAACAATGCAAGGAGATGACCCACGACTGAGGACACAGCCTGAACTTGGGAAGGAAAAACAATAGATGGTGATTAGCTATAAGAAGACCATGAAGAAGCAAATACTTTCCTTGGATTCTATATTTTTCAAGATTTATTCTACTGGCTGAGTATAGCAGTGTATACATTTACTCCCAGCACTAGGGGAGCAGAGGCAAGTGGATCTCTGTGAGTTTGAGGTCAGCCTGGTCTACATATCCACTTAGACATCTGGCTACATAGTGAGACCCTGTCTCAAAAAAATATTTATTTTATTTTATTCTGTGGGGGTGGGGTGCAAGTTGTGCACATGTGTGCAGGAACCTTTCGAGGTCAGAAGAAAGCATTGGGTCCTCTGGAGTTGGAGGCCATTGTGAGCTGCCTGACATAGTGCTAGGAACCAAACTCAGGTCCTCTGACAGAAGTAAAGGTTCCTAACTGCTGAATCATCTCTCCAGCCCCTTTCCTGC
Source organism: Cricetomys ansorgei (assembly GCA_026225945.1). Lineage (NCBI taxonomy): Eukaryota > Metazoa > Chordata > Mammalia > Rodentia > Nesomyidae > Cricetomys > Cricetomys ansorgei. Next base: position 35,757 of record JAMJFZ010003163.1, read on the forward strand.
ATTTTAAAAGATCTTAGTTTATGTGTAGTTAGTTTATTTGTTTGTATCTATATAAATGGATACCATACACGCAGAGACCAGAAGTGGGCGTCAGATCCCAGGAAGCTGGAGTTACAGGCAGTTACAAGCTGCCTAGAGAGTGTTCTGGTTCCCTGGAAGAGCAGGAAGTGCTTTTGACTTCTGAGGCCAGCTCTTTAGTCCCTTTCCTGATCGTATTAATCATGGGAAAAGAAACATAAACCCTGACACATGTACACCCACATTTTTAGCAATTAGATATTTTTTTAAATACGATGTATCAGAGCTCTGGGATTGTAAGTGACAGAAAGTGATTCTGTCTCCTTCAGCAAACCAGCACAAAGAAGATGCGACTTCAGTTGTTTGCTTCACATAGGGAAAGAGATGGTGTGATGTTTCATAGGCTAAGCATTTACATAACCTACAAGGTCTAGATGATTCTAAAGAAAGACTGAAATGATGAAATCACAAACTGCCCAAGCAAGTAGGAAAAGAGGCAAAGCTAGCCATGCAGAACCACGGTCTTTCAGAGGGTCTTAGAAGACCCAGTTACAAAGACAGAGAATAGCACATGACCAAAGACCTGTGAGAATATTTCAGGTAAGGGCAAAGCCCAGAACTGAGATGGAAAACAGCCAAAGAGACTTTATATTTCAGGTGCACGGCCTGAAGAGGACTAAGCAGAAGTCTCACATTTTGCAGGTTAGTTTGGGCTCTGGAGTCTGATGGAACTTAGAATTCTAGCTCTCCCCTACCTAAGGATTCTACAAGGCTCTTCTCCCAGCTAGCTGTCTGTCAGGCTGATTGACTTCCCTCTTTCAAGCCTTCATTTCTGTGAACAGCCTTTGAATGTGTTCAGTCATGACCACGTATTGTAGAAGATTATTTTTAGTTACGTATAAAATAATTGTATTGTACACTGTTGGAGAAAAGGCTGCCTAGGTCTTGGCATTTTGTATTGTCTGCAGGTGCTGGATTTATGTGGGGGATGTTTGGTTGGTCATGATCTGCATATGCTATTCAGAATCTGAGGAGATCTGAATCAACAAAAACACCTGAGCTCAGACACTTGAGGTTCCACTGTCCAGTACAGCACTTGCCATGATGGTGGCTCCCTCTGCTGAGGTTTGACAGGGATTACACCTATGAATATGCCCTATGTCTTCCATGCTGAGCAGCACAGTAGCCTAGCAACTACAACCATGACCTCTTCTCTGTCACTCCAACCTCAGTGTTTCGAATAGCCATTTTCCTGTTTTATTTTCCCCACACTATTTAACTTCTAATGTACTCAATGTGTCTGTTTGTATTGTGTGTCTTATTTATCATCTCACTCAACTACCCGTGAACATTAGGAGCATTTGATAGTTTGTCCAGGATGAGCCTCAAGTATTAGAGCAGTTGGATGCATGTAGAGGAGTCCTCAGCATCTACTTGCTCATGGTGATGGCTAATACGGATTGTCAACCTGATAGGACCTAGAATTTCCTAAGAAACAAACCTTTGAGTATGTGAAAGTTTTGAAGATTGGATTGTCAAGAGAAATAAGGACAGTGGAGACACAGCTCATGAGGTTTCAGAGGAGAACACGGGCTCTCGTGGGAACTGGGCTAGAGGCTGTCCATCTGACAAGAGGCACTTCTACTCTGGCTACATTTTGTCCAGATCCCGAGAATTTGGTTGAGACTGAACTCAGAAGTAATGGAATTGCTTGGTGGAGAAAAATCTCAAGCTAGGACAGCATTCATGCTGTGGCATGGCTTCTGCTCACGTCCTGGCTACAGTGAAAGAGCAAATAAATGGAAATGGGTAATCTGGGAAATGTACAGTTTGTTTGGCAAGATAAAGAGTGAGGGGTTTGAAGTTTACAGACAGGCAGGATCAAGGCAGCAGGAACTACCAGAGAGCTTCTTGCCACCGAAGAAAAAGACCTAGCTCCACACCGGAGGACAAGAAAGGAGCCCTGAGAGCAGGACCCCAGCCACTGAAAGCTCTACCTTCCACAAGGGAGAGAACCTGAACTGAGAATGCTTTTCTGTATGTGTAAAGTCCTCCAGCTATTGCAAAGCAGCCAGATGTGCTCTGTTCTGATTTACATGGCCTTGCCTAACTGCCATGGCTAAGAATTTTGATGCTAGGTAAATGGACATTTCTTAAAAGGAGACACACAAATACACTAATAACACACACACACACACACACACACACACGCACGCACGCACACACACGCACACACATACACACACATATGTTACCTGGGAGGCAAAGATTAAAATCACCTTGAGTTCACGCTTGTTGGCTGAGCGATGCACAGCAGTTAAGAGTGTATGCTGTGTTCACAGGGATCCCAAGTCAGTTCCCAGCATCCACATAGGGCAGTTTACAACCACCTGTGACTCTAGCTCCAGGGGATTGGATGACCCACTGTGACACCTTACGCCTGTATACACCATCACCACCACACACACACACACACAATACACATAATTAGGAAATAAAATAAATATTTGAAAAAATAAGCAAAAACATATCTGTTAGAATGACTAGTATCAAAAAGATAAAATGCAACAACCGAGGGGCTGGAGAGTGCTCGGTGTTTAATGCACTTGTTACTTACCCATAGGATGGAAGAGTGGTTCCCAACACCCGTGCTGGGCAGCTCACACCCATCTGTAACTCTAGCTCTGGGAGATGTGATATCATCTTCTGACTTCACTGGGCACCTGTACATGCATGGCATGCACAGAGCCAGAGTCACATACATAGAAATCAAAGTAAAATAGGTAGCAAACAATGGTGGGGAAAAGTTGGAACCTTTACACACTGATAGGGATATGTTAGTGCAACTTTTAGAGAACACACTGTGTAGTTTCCTCAAAAATCAAATAACCCAGATGATCCAGTGACTACTAGTGACTTACATATCCAAAGTAAATTAAGACAGGATGTCCACCTGCACTTCATGGAATGGTACTCAGATCTTGAAGATAACGAAGAAAATGCTATCCTTGGCATGAACTGGAGGACACTGCATTAAACAAAACAGCCATGCACAAATAGGAAAATGCTCGCACAGTTTCCCTTACATGTAGGACCCCAAAACCAATCTCAGTGGATGAAGAGAGTCCATCAGTGTAACACAGACTAGGAGTGATCAGGAAGATGGGGGTGAGAGCACAGATTGGGGCGGGGTGCAGAACAGGTTGAGAAGATCTGTTCAGAATGTACTGTCCACTTGAAAATTGGTATGAGAATAGAATCTTGAGTGTTCTTGTCACACATAATTGAAAGTTAAGGTGGTCTCAGTGTTAAATGGCTTGCTTCAGCCATTACAGAAAGTACATGTATTTAAAAACTTTGTGTATTCATTGAATTTATTTATTTGTTTGTTTGTTTGTTTGTTTGTTTGTTTAGGGACAAGATCTTACTATGTAGCTCAGGATAGCCTACAACTCAACACTTATCCTCTTGAGTACTGGGTTAAGCAAGAACTACCATGCACAACTCCTTTATTTGCCAACTTAAAAAACAAATAAATAACTTAAATGCTTGCTGAAGGAATAAATGAAGTCTCCGAATATCTCAGCCCTCAAGTAGGGGCAACATTAGCTGTGCTTGGGGAGAATCAGATGAGATAATGTATGCTAAAAGCACTTAGCGCAGTACCTTGAAAGCCTTAATTACATTAAGTATAGTCCTTTTCCCAGCTGCTAATTATCTCATTTCATCCCTGTATGAGCTGAAAAGCTGAAAAGAACTAGAGTTTTACAGATGAGAAGTGTGTGACCCTTAAGAGTTAGCGGAGAGCAGGATCCGGCATCATTGAGCCTCTGTACTGCAGGCGTAGTACATGGGTTCAGGCACCACACCGCTCCAGTGTGTTCTTGCAGAGGAGCGATAGCTCTAGAATGACTGCCACAAGAATAGAATGAAAAACAAAAAGGATGATTAAATACATGTTCTGTAAATATTTTGTTATTAGGGACAAAATACACAATCACTAGAAATCCTTAGCTTCAATTACCACACATAACTCTGTTACTTCCTTTTCAGTATGACTGTGTCTACGGGGGGGGGGGAGAGAGAGAGAGAGAGAGAGAATCTCCATTTTAAAGGGGCACATGATGGGTAATTGCACACTTGAATGCAAGATAGTGTGATGTGGGTTTCCTTGCTGTTGACCTTAGCTTCTGGAAGAAGGATTACCAATTCTTCTTCTGCAAAGGACCAGATAATTAGATAATTAGCATTTCTAATTTTATAGGCAGAAGGTCTCTATCACTGCATCCTGCTCTTACAGACTTTGTAGTGCGGAAGCAACAGCAGACAACACAAAACAACTGCCATGTCTGTGTTTCAATAAAACTTTATTTATAAAACCAAACCGCAGGCCCCCTGGAATGGCAGGCTGAGGAATGACTGAACCTCTAGGTATACTGTGGACTGAACAGGCCAGCACCTCTATTGCAGTCACAGGTTGACCGTGTTTATGATCAAAGCCAGAGCAAGGAAAAATATGCAAACTGTGAATGAAAAGGGCAAGATCTGAGAACATGCTAAGGAGCTGAGCTGATGAACCAGAATTAGTATGATACAAGTTGGTGACTGACTGCCTGCTTTTATATTTTCAGATATAACAACCCAGCTCAGCCTCATCCCATCAACAAGCACAAGGCAATAACTACCTTTGACAATTATTGCGCAAAACCAGTCTGGGGTTGTCAGTCTGTGTCCCTATCTATTCATTAACTCATCCGCTCATTTGTTTACGTATTTAGTTTTCAACACTAACCTCCCAGTTGATTACTAGGGCCTCTACATAGCACAGGAGCAGTTTTGACAGTTAATAAAGTCGCTTCTGTCAGCAGGACACACCGCCTATTGGGGGACAGATGTTCTTTTGCCCAGCAACTCATTTATTCATTTTGTCAAAAGGTAGGTATTACAGCCCCTGACATGGCATGGTTAGACTGTGGTGTGGGGCTGACATAGGCAAAGGGACCTGCTTCTCAGACCTACAGGAACTGAGACTGTAATCTTGGAGACACACAGGTAAACAAATAAATTCTTACACAGCACAATATGCACTGTTGCAGAAATACACACCAAACACTGAGAGGACAGTCTTGGCTCTCCCTGGAGAGTTCATGAAACCCTAACATTCAGGCTGTCTCCAGATAAGTTTCACCTCCCGGTGTTGACTTGTTCTTCAACTGTGCAGAGAGATTTGTGAGTCTGCTCACAAACAACTAGGAATACTTGTGCTTTGCCTTTATCCCACTTGATAAAGTCATCTACTAGATTATTGGCAAATTCTTAAAAACAATCTTCTTTTGCTAATGTAAATGGTGCTTACAAATTTAACTAATTACCCTTAATTAAGTTAAACTGCAATTATGAATTCAATCCCAGCTGGGTTTGCTCCAGAAAGTTCTCTGATAAAGGTTAAGTGTATGCAATATATTTAGGAATTAGTTATCTGGGTGTGGTGGCAAATGCCTTTAATCCTTAGCACTCTGGAGGCAGAGGCGGGCAGATCTCTATGAGTTCTTGGCCAGTCTGATCTACACAGTGAGTTCCAGGACAGCCAATGCTACATAGTGAGACCCTATCTCAAAAACAACAACAGCACAAGAGGGGTTGTTGGGAGGACTTCTTTGGGAAAATGGAAAATCACTTTGGGTCAAGGTAGTCAGCTAGCAATGAGAATGCTATCTAGTTAGCTATCAGCAGGTGCTGATGCTGTGACCAAGTTCTAGGAAAGCACACAAAGCCATGCCCCTGTACTGTGAAGACAGAGGGGAAAGAATGTCTGCAGCCCCCACGCTTGTTAGTCATTAGGTAGGACTGCGCCAGGGTGGGGAATGAGGTGGCCTATTCCAAGGTCTTTCTTGTGCACAGAGCATGTGGGCTCTGGAAGCCCCTGTGTGATGCTATCTGACAGAGATGCAGTTGAGGTCATTGAAAGTCAGCTGAGGGCGCAGAAAGGAACCCCACGGGCACATGGGTAGAGTGGGAGCAGCAGCTGCTAGGAACATGATGCATGAGCTTTTAGAAAATTTCAGACAGCTTCAAAAGCAGAAGAATCATTCAAAGAAATAGGGCTTACAGGTGTACTTCCGACCTGCTAAAACCTGTGCCAAACCGTATGGACCCAGTACATAGCCAGGTACCAGTTTGTATTTTTTCTTATATTTACTGTTTTTATTTCTTGCAGAGTTTTCATTGTAGTGTTTTGATAGCTCTCCTCTTTTGGGTTATCACATGAGTATGTGTATGCATAGATGCATGTGCCTCTGTGTGTGTGTGTGTGTGTGTGTGTGTATGTGTGTGCACACACGCACCCACATGTGGAGGCTAGAGACTGACATCAGGTGTCCGCCACCACAGCTCTCTGCCTTAATTTTCAGTCAAGGTCTTTCACTGGACCTATAGCTCAGAGATTCAATTATACTGGCAGGACAGTAGCCCCACTTCCTTGGGATTATAGGTGTAGACCACCGTGCCCAGATTTTAACACGGGTGCTAGGGTTCCAAATTCAGGTCCTCATGATTGTGATGCAGGATTTTACCCACTGAACTATCTTCCCAGACCCCAGGATGGGGTTATCGCATGCTGTACTTAAACAAAGAATAACTTCTCTGACCCACTGGGGCTGAAGAGCCCCACAGGACTGCCGGCCAGTTCATCAGGCTTAATAGTACCCGTTCACCACAGCCTCCTGATGGGATTCACAGATACGCCCTCCACATGGGTTTGCCTTTTGGGCTCCTGGGAATCTCCCTGCAAGCTGTGTGTGTGAACATCTTGTTGGGCTGGCGTTCTACTGCTGTGCCTCTCATGCTGTCGTTTTGCGTTATTGATCTTGTCTGTTAGCATTATTAAAAGCTCACACGTTTCTCCTCATATTTTATTATAATCCGTGCAGCTTCCTGGCGCTCCATCTCCTAGGAGATGAGCAGTTGGATCTGTGTACTCCCTGCTTCTCTCTGGGATTCTTGGCTAATTAATGGTTTTGCAACATCGAGCTGCACTCTCCTTCCACTTGGCTGCCTGAATGGGCCCATCAGCACTGACCAATCTGGTTTGACCTTTGGATATCATCTGATCTGGTATTTTTAGAATTAATTGACTTATGTACATGTGACTAGTTTATTCTTTCTTAATTATCCGTATGCATGTAAGTATAGGTTTTTATTCTTTATATATATATAAAAAAAGGATACTTAATTTGAGCAGGTGAGATGACTCAGTAAGGGCACGTGAAGCCAAGCCTAATGACTCTGTTCCATCCCTGGGAGCCACAGGATAGAAGGAGAGAACTAATCTGCCCTCTGCTGTGGCACACACACACACACACACACACACTTTCACACACACACACATACACACACACACACTCACACACACATACACACACACACTCACACACACACACTCACACACACAGACTCACACACACACTCACACACTCACACACACACACACATACACACACACACTCACTCATACACTTAATAAAAAATACTTGAAAAAAGAAAAAAATCCCTTATTTATATGGGGATGTGTCCCAATCTCATGATAAGGACAGATCCTGGAGCCAGATTTAGGGTTGTCTCACTCAGAAGCTGTGTGGCCGTGGGAAGGTCACTTAATCTGACAATTTGCACAGTGAGATTAATGGAACACTGTTCGGCTTGGTGGGTGTTGCTAGGTTGGTAGGCCTGGGGTGTTTGGCATGGTGGCTGTATGGTGGGTGGATACTTGTTACTTTACTGTGACAACCATGGGGCCCCAACTCCCCTTATGTGTTGACAGCCACGGAACCCCTGAGCGTGTCCTATCATTTCTAACTCTTCAGTATAAAGACTGCAGACCTAATGGTCACTCTTGCTGTTAATGCATAGCTTTTCACAGACATCGCTTATCCCAATTAAATTCAATTATTGCTACTCCTTTCCAATTACTGATGTTCAAACTGTTGCCACTTAGCCAGTAGGAGTTCTTTAAAGCTGATTTCTGTTTCCGCGCAGTGAATTCCCGAAGCAATCTTGGTTTTTGGAGACATGAGGGCATTGCGGGGTTGGACTACAGCTTCAGTAGGATGTTTGTCTAGCATTTGCCAGACTCTGCGATCAATCCCCAGTTAAAAAAGAGGACATAAAAAATAAGATTCATTTTATTTTTATTTGTGTGGGGATGTGCATTGCCCACAAGCATGTACACACACACATACACACACACACACACACACACACACACACACATTTCAGACCTATGGTATCTTCTCCCATCCCCAGAGGCATGAGACTGGCATTCTGGGTTCAGGAGTAGGGTGTTAGCAACTGAACTCTAGGCTCTGGGCTGGCACTGAACAATGTGTCCATCACTACGACTAATGAGCCGTTGACCGGCAGTGATAGAGGTGCCTGATTTTAAAATCATAAATTCACACTTCTCTTTCCCACCTGACGAGCTTGTTTGTGATAGCTCATTTGTCAGCCAGCGTGGGTTTCTTTGATGACATGTTTTTTTGGTCTTATCTTGATAGCAGGGGGAAAAAAAAAAAGGCTAGAAATAGGAGCATACAGAAGTCCAAAGGGCAGAAAGCACCCGGGTGAGAGCAGAGAGGACAGCCACGAGCATTTGACTGATCGGAGGAGGATGGAAACACTGTGAGAACCCAGCTACTGCGCAAGCTTCAGACTGTAGACCTTTAACCTACCTGCCCAAGGCAACTCCACCGCACCACCCTCTCTTAATCCGGCTGATCTCCCTAGAATATGTTTCATTGTGATCTGTGGGGCTGCTCAATTGATGTCGGGGACTCCGGTGAGCCACACACTCCGAAGGGCATGGATTTCTTAGGGTGTGTGTGTGTGGGGGGGGTAACAAATTAGAAAAGTAAGATGGTTTAAGATTTATTTTATTTTCATTTGTGTGGGGATGTGCATTTGCCCACAAGCATGTACACACACACACACACACACACAGAGTTCAGATCCTCCAGAACTGGAGTTATAGGCAACTGTAAGGTTCTGGGATCCCAGCGCAGGTTCTCTACAGAAACAATAAGCACTGAGCCATCTCTCCAGTCCCATCGCCCCACCACTCTCACTTTCTTTCAGATTCATTTCATTTTTTACCAAAGAAGTTTATCCCACCAGAAGGGTGTTTTGGTTTTTGGTTTCTTTTTCTTGCTATTCAGTGAAAATGTCATTAGATGTGCAGTATCAGCTTTCCCGGCTTGGGGACCCAGGTTTCTATTTAATGTCTCCACCATCTGGGAAGGCCTGGGGGTTATTCTTTGGATCTCCTGAATTTGACCATCAGCTCAGGAAAGAGGATATGGAAGACGTATGGGCTGGCCCTCGTTATGGGCATCGTGTCACCCACACTATGACAGTAGCCTGAACAAGACCCCACCAAAATGCAAAGGAAGCTGGGAAATGTCATCTAGGTGGGTGTCCAGGAAGGAGAGCACGAAGGATCTGTACAGAGCTGAGCTTCGTTCTGCTCTTCGTAATATCCCGAGAGCCTTCCCAGTTCCGTAACAGAAAAGGCTCAGGCCCGTGATCGGCATTTGTTAGCTGCACGAAGAGCAGGTGACACCAGACCGAGAAGCCAGGTAACCGAGGCCAGACTGCCAGATGTCTTCAGCGTCACTAGGTTGAACGTGGCGTTTCTCATGGAGGCTGGGCAATGTCACAGGGGAAGTGTACCATTGCCACTGGCGGAGACAAGCACAGCTCGATGCTCCTCCTGAGACAACACACGGGAACAGAAGAGGGGCTCATCCTGCCGCGTGTGGCTTAGTTCTGAGCACAACCTTGCCTCCAAAGAATTCAATCAAGGAGGAAGCATTTGAAGGTCAACCGCGATAAGGGAGAGCGACGCTATGAACAATTTGCTCTGAAAGCAGTTAGAAGGGAAGACATGATGGACTGTTTTCTCAAGAGACCGGGAGGGCGTTGGGGGTGGGAGGAGACGGCTGAGGCGGGTAGGGGGCGCCTCAAACCACTCAGGAGACTCTCCAGGGAGGCCATGACAGACTGTCAGGGGAAGGGGCCTTATCAGGTGATACAGCCTGGGTCACACATCTGTCTTTCATAACTGGCTGATTTGACTTTGTTTGAGGTCCATTGTGCTGCAGCATGGTCCAGTCTTGTCCCCTTTTTAAGGCTACTATCTGTATATTCCCCGCGTTATTTATCCACTCATCTGCTGACGGGCGTTCCCACGGCTTCCGTTTCTTGGCATCTACTTCGCACTACTGAACCGGGCACCCACGATTGGCTGCAACGGTACAATGAGACGTGCTAGCTGGCTGCCATGGCTGCCACGGCTGCCACGTCAGAACCCTAAACTCGTGTGGTAGAGGTCTGACTTTATTTTGTTCCATCTTTAGTGCTCCTTTCCACCGGGCAGCAGTGGTTTTGAAAGAATGCTTGCAACAACCTCAAAGTTCCAGAGTGTCTGAAGGTGCTTTTGTCTGAGGAGTATGCAACACAGGACCACCATGCATCCCCTGTTTCCAGTGTCAGAAGCACCCAGCCAGGGCTGCTTGCCGAGAATACCCGGGAGATTCACTTCCAAACCTCCATCCTTCTTCTCCGAGACACTTCCAATCTGTGACTATGAACAGTGTGCATGTGGTTTGCTTTTCTTTTCTTTTAAGTTCTGGTGTTGAGATTAAACAGACCCAGGTTTGCAAACTTTGCAATCTGTGTGTGTCTGAGGAAGAGGTCTAATTTGTTTGAGCCTCAGTTTCCTTGGCACTAGAAGGAAACTAGCTAGGTTCTCGCCTGGATCTTTTCCTTTAGACCCTGGGCACACCACTGTCCACACAGGAAAGGGATCCATCTGGCCACACCTTGCTGCTCATCTTGGGGTTTCTTCGCATCTTCCAGTCCTTCATAAATAAATCATTTTCGAAACAAATCTCCTCCAATTACTGCAATTCCATTTCGGCATTCTACGCGTCGGGAAGGCCGTCATAAGTATTTAATGAGGTAATAGATTGACACAGGAGGACATATCATAAATGTCTTGCAAATCGGGACCTCCTCGGGGGCTCTACACTGGACATGGCTATTCCCCGCTGCCTTTGTGACTAACAACCCTTCCCTCATAGGAACCACCTGAATATTTTCTCTCCCGTTTGAATTTGCAGCCTGCTTGGATCATAGGAGTGGATCACTTTTTTTTTTTTCTTTAATTTTTTTAAAAAAAATTTAATAGCAGTGTTCTGGCATCTAGAGAGAGCTGTTTGGCCGCCAAGCATACATATGGCATTAAAATGTGTTGTGAGCTGGAGAAACCTTTGCAGAAATTCCAGGCCTGCCTCTACCTTCAGAATGCAAGATATTATCTGTGTCCCTGTCTCATAAATTTGGAAGCTCTGTCCATGCTGGCCTTTTTCTCTCGGGGTTTCTTGACCAGATATTTAGAATGGATGAGCCCAGTTTTTATTGCTGTCGACAGGAGAATAACCACAGGGTTGCAGCCTCTGCAGATAGAGTTGGACAAGATTCAAATGAGGTGAGGGACTGACCGCTGCCCTTGGGAGCCTGGGGATCCAGGGCAGCTTCAGCATGGGTAAAAGGTGGGACCAAGCATGGGATGTGTGAGGATGCTGTGAGTCGCTGGGGTGACTTGTTTATTCAGCCATCACTGTGTGAATTATGTGTATTGAGACTAGAGGGGACCCCCTGGGGCCTGGGCGTGCACACGGATTCTACACCATCACCCCCTCAACACAGAACGATAACAATTACCCAATCCACTTTCTGACATAGATCAAACACTACGAGGTGGGTGTTTCTATTGGACCTATTGTAAGGAGAGGAAGACCCAGACTTTGGAGAGAGAACCATTTACCCATGATGCACGGGGAAGAGCTGAGACTCACAAACAGCTAGATCCTAGAGTCGGCCACAGCCTGGCTGTCTAGCTTACATATAAGGACGTTTCTTTGGCCTTTCACTCTCTGCTGTCTGTGACAGAGGGGTCGTTGAATCCCCTCATCCCAATCCACAGCCGACACCAAAGATGACAACTAGCACTATAATTCAGGGGGCAGGAACAATCTGTTTGGAGCTCCTGAGTTTGAGCCCCGTTCTACCTAACGAAACCAATATCCCTTGAACAAACTGTACCTAATTGACAGACCGGAGAAAAATACTATTTAAGGACTCAGTGACAAATGTTGTTACTTTCTCCTGGCTGTGACCAAATTCCAAACAGGAAGCAACTCACTGGGGACTGTTTTATCTGGCTCATAGTTCAGAGGACACAGTCCATCGTGGTGGGGAAGGCCTGGTGTTGGAGGCTGCTGGTTCACATCTCAGTGGAAGCAGAGGGATGTAAACACGGGGCTCAACTGGCTTTCAGTTCAGACCAGGACAACCCACAGAACCATCTGCATCCAGGGCAGGTCTCACCTCCTCTGTTAACCCCTCTGGAATGGCCCTCACAGACACATCCTTACACCCTCTGCACCAATGCCCTAGGTTGTAATCCAGTCAAGCTAGTGATCAAAATTAACCATCACAGGCTTCAAAGTGGAGCCCACGCTCCATCCTCCACTGATGGGCTCAAAATGATAGCCCCGGGGTTCCAGAAGGGAGCATCAGAATGTCTACTGCCAATTATTTAATGTACCTCATAATCCTAAGGAAGTTAAGTTTAATTGGTACATAAATGTATGCATAAACATTTGACCCATATTTGACCTGTTTTGCCCATTGTCTTCCTTCTTCAGTATAGACTGCCTGTTGTGGCAGTTCTGTACGTGCCCAGTAAATGAATTCAGGGATCATAATGCCCAGTTTTGTGACTTAAAAGCATTCCCGATTAGAATTACCAATACAGGGCCCGGGCAATGGCTCAGTGGGTAAAAGCACCTGCTACGCCAGCCTGATGACCCTGAGCTCAGATCCATGTAAAGAGCTGAGTGTGATAGCATCCAACTGTAATCCCAGCACTCCTACCGGGGGATGAGAGGTGGAGATCTCCTGGGCGCGGGCCAGCTAACCTAGAGCGCTCAGCACAGCAGCAATAACAAGGGAGAAGGAGAGAACCGACTGCTCAGAGCTGCCCTCTGACATTCACATGCACGCTATGACCCGTACGTGTATGCACGCATGCACAATGCACGTACACACATACCCGCACACACTGACACAAGAAAAGAATCTACTGTGTGAGCAAGTAGATTTAGAAACCATATAGCACTCACCTGCCCTCCTCTTTGTTCCAGTTCTTCACGGTCCAGGAAAGGATGGCAGCGAGCTGACGGAACAGTGTTCACTATATAAATCCACCCCACTATCCTTACGACATCTTTTTCTCTGTGTGCAACACACCTAGTGACAGCCACTGACGATAGTACAAACCTTCCACGGTTAGCAGGACATTAAATACTATGGATCCAAGTTACTTTCATCTTTGTAGAGTTTCGTAGAATGTGCATGTGTGTCTTGTGAGGTACTGGAGAAGAGCCATTTAACAATGTGTTAGTAACCAATCAATGTAATTACATGGGGCTGTGCTTTTAATCATCTCTGAGGTGAAGGGTGTACGGTTTCAAGTGTGGGAGGCTGAGCCAATGCGGTGAAAGTCATTGACGCATAGCTGTGGTCTAGCACAAGCCCGACAAGTAGCAACCGTTAACGGTGACAACCTCCTATTTATTGAGCACTTAGTATTTTTTTTCCACAGAGCTTGAAAGACTTTTTATTATAAAGAATTTCAAATACCCCACAGAAGTTGTAAGATCCATGTGGACCCCCTTATCTAGCTTCAATAATCCCCCCTCTCTATCTCTCTCCCCCTCTCTCTCTACCCCCCTCCTCTCTCCCCCTCTCTCTCTCTCCCCCTCCACCCTCCTCTCTCTTTCTCTCTCTGACTCCCTCTCTCTCTCTCTCTCCCTCTCCGCCCTCCTCTCTCTCTCTCTCTCCCTCTTCCCCCTCTGCTCTCCTCTCTCTCTCTCTCTCCCTCCCGCTCTCCTCTCTCTCTCTCCCCCTCTGCTCTTCTCTCTCTCTCTCCCCCTCCACTCTCCTCTCTCTCTCTCCCTCTCTCCCTCTCTGCTCTCCTCTCTCTCTCTCTTCCTCTCCGCCCTCCTCTCTCTCTCTCCCCCCCTCTCTCTCCCTCTCTCTCCCCCTCTGCTCTCCTCTCTCTCTCTCTCCCCCTCTGCTCTCCTCTCTCTCTCTCTCCCCCTCCACTCTCCTCTCTCTCCCTCTCTCCCTCTCTGCTCTCCTCTCTCTCTCCCTCTCCGCCCTCCTCTCTCTCTCTCTCTCTCTCCCCCTCTCTCTCCCTCTCTCCCCCTCCGCTCTCCTCTCTCTCTCTCCCCCTCTGCTCTCCTCTCTCTCTCTCCCTCTCCACCCTCCTCTCTCTCTCTCTCTTTCTCTCCCCCTCCGCCCTCCTCTCTCTCTCCCTCTCCGCCCTCCTCTCTCTCTCGCCCTCTCCCCCCTCTCTCTCTCCCCCCCGCGCTCCTCTCTCTCTCTCCCCCCTCTGCTCTTCTTTCTCTCTCTCTCTCTCTCTCTCTCTCTCTCTCTCTCTCTCTCTCCCCCTCCGCTCTCCTCTCTCTCTCCCTCTCTCCCTCTCCGCTCTCCTCTCTCTCTCTCCCTCTCCGCCCTCCTCTCTCTCTCTCTCCCCCCTCTCTCCCTCTCTCTCCCCCTCCGCTCTCCTCTCTCTCTCTCTCTCTCTCACCCTCTCCACTCTCCTCTCTCTCTCTCTCATTGTCTCACATACCCTTTGCTAGCTTTGAACTCATTAAGAAGCTCAGGCTTAATATGAACTTTTGATCCTCCTGCCTCCACCTCCAGACTGCTGGGATTACAGGCGTGTTCCACCATGCCCAGGGCCAGGGACGGAACCCAGGAGTTCATGAACGCTAGGCTAACACTCTTCCCACTGAGCTGTGTTCTTCTTCTATCTCTCCCCTCATTTAGATTTCTGGAATCATTTTTTTTTTTAAATCCCATGTACTTCGTCTCTAAAGAGCTTGATACGGATCTCATGTAGACTTTTTAAAAGCTGCTTTACCAATATCAGGGAAACAGTGTCTTCCTGTCATCTCCCAGGCATCGTTACTGCCATCATCTCCTTAAAATAAAAATATGGCCGGTCTAGACCTGCTCTATTTTCTTCATGCCCTGGAAGAATCTAATCTTCCCTGGGGGAAGCAGAAGTGCCTGAAACCACTGCCCTGCTCACTTGCCTTTCCCATTGCCCTCTACACTCCAGACATGCTCCTTCTAGGATTCCTGAGCCAGCTTGCACCCTGGGTCCCAGCCACATCCTGGCACTTGCTGTTTCCCCCCGCCTGCCCGGCTGTAGGTCTTAGACTCAGGGGAGACTTAGAGGAGTCATCACTGACCCCCATCGAAGACCCACACACAGGCCTTTCCCTAAATTGTGTCCCCATGTTTCAGACTGCTCATCGCAAGACAGGTCTGTCCCTTGCTGCTTGCTTATTCTTCGTGCTGAGCTGGGAGGAAGCCAATCTGCTCGATTCACCTGTCTCACGCTGAACTCAGTGCTGGGCAGAATTAGCAGCCAGCACCTGTTAAGCTGAAAGGAGGGGAGAATTTGTGATCTCACCCTCCTCCCTTCCTGTCACCCTCAGCTTCGGCTCTCCCCTCTCCATTTCTGAGATCTCCCTTTCTCTCATCCGCCCATGTGTCCTTCCATATCCCCTAAGACTCAGACAGGTGACAGCCCCTCCTGGAAGCCTGCTTCTGTTGCTCCATGTTGGCTTTCCTCACCAAACTCAACCTCTCACCAGTGTATAACCTGCCTTCAGTCCATTTTGAGCCTGAAGAACCAAGACAGGCTCCTACTCATCTTTGTGCCAGGGGCACAGACCTGGGATCACCAAGCAGGTATCAGGACTGATTAGAGGAATGAATCAGTCAGGAGTGGGGGACAGAAAGGAGCATATAGGCCCATGAAATGGAGAGCAAATGATGAATATGAATCAAAGAAGCCTGGGGCATGATGGGATGTTTTATCAGTAAGGTCTGGCCAAGCCAACAAGAGCTAAGACCCTGAACAAGTGGGAAGGCCCTGCTTTTCATTTTGGGGGTCTGCCAAAGTGTGATCTTAGGAGTGGACACAAATGTCAGCAGGACAGAGCTTCCAGGGGTGGATCTTTATCTGTTGTATTCACTGCTGTGTCAACAGCACCTGGCACAAAGTAGGTGCTCAATGAACTTGGAGCCAGCCAAAGATAAGTCAGAAACATGAAATTCATGTGAAAAGAGGCAGGAGAGCACCCGTTCCTTCATTCGTTGGGTGAGAACAAAGCATCTAATAGACACAAACCTACCAACCTTGGGGCCAGCAGTGTCAAACTCAGCTCACCGAGACCTGGGTCTGCAGTGCTTGGCAGAGCCTGCCACCTCACTGTGCTCAGAACATCCTCGGTGATTTGCGATTGTGTTTATGAAATGGACTTCCTATTTCTTGACCCCAAGTGAATTACGTTTCCCTACATGCTTCACGTCTTCAGGGAAAGTTCTCTACTCGCTCCATCGTTAAGGATTTTTTGTTGTTGTTGTTCAGCCCTGTTTTGAATTGTTGAATGGATTCCAACACTATCAATCAAGGTCAGATTTGTCAGGAGAGCATCTGTGTGTGAACATGAGTGTGTCTGCATCTCATTGAGCTTTCTATTTTTACTCTATGATAGTACACGCCAGGCTGTCCCCAAAGCTCAGAACTGTAAGTAGCACACCAGCATCTTATGAACTATTAATAGGTTCTGTATGGGGTGGAAGGAGAAGATCTGAAGACACAGAGATTTGGCGCATTCTGCACTAAACCATTCTTCAATGCAGGGTTGTTCCTAGCCTTTGTTATGTAATGTGAAGACAGCATTCTCCCAAGAACGGTTTCAGAAGACAGAGCCCTAAATGCACTTACTGACAGGCTCCCATTTTTGTTGTCATTCAGGTGTTTTTTCCTGGAACACTTTTCAATAACCTAGAAGTTTCCCATTCGAAGAACAACTCGAGAAATATGTTTTCCAGAAAACAAACCACGATGAGTCTCCCTTTTCCTTACCCTTAGTTTACCAAAATGACTGCTTGACCCCATGAAGCAGGAAGCCATGTTCTTTTCCTCCGAAGAGCAGAAGCACAAGAATCAGAAACCTGGCCTCAGATGTGCGCTTCCTCGGAACAAAATCACAAGACCATCTGAAAGCTCATCACCTCTCAGCCTCGGTCTCTTTCTGTAAGAACGATGGAATAATTGAGAGATTACTTAACTGTGACAGCAGGTGGTATCTGAAATGATGTGGCTAGGTCTAGCCTGGGATAGGTGATGCTTCATCCATGGAGCGTCAGGATGCTAATGGGGATCAAGTTGCAAACCAAACAGAAGCACCTACCCTGACCTTGGAGGGTGAGTTTGGCAGTGAACATTTGTAATCACAGTACTTAGAAGGCTGAGGAAGGAGGATCAAGAGTTTAATGCCAACCTTGTCTGCATAGGAAGACTCTGGGGAAAAAATAAGAGGGGAAAAGAAAGTAGGGGGGAAGAGGGAAGAGGAGAAGGGGAAGGGAGGAAAGAGGAGAAAGAGGGAGAAACAAAGAAGGAATCAGAGGAGGACCCTTCTTTAGGAGACGCTACCCAGCAAAGGTAGAGAGAGACATTTATAGATTTGGGCTCCTCAGGTTGTCCAAAGGTGCAGCTACAGCTAGCATCAGAACTCCAAAGCAACTGCGGATGCTCTTCCTGACATGGGTTGCCAAGTTCTGGAGAGAGGAGGGGAAACTGAATGCTCTTGTTCCCAAGCCTACTCAGCAGGAAAGAATGCCTTGATTCTGGTCACTTCCTGGGACAACAGAAGCAGAGAACAGGAGATCTGTGCAGCCACACACAGAGTGCCTCTGGCACACATACCAGCCGGCCCAAAGTCACAGCATGAGACCACTAAGGGAAGTCTGGGTAATTATTATCGGATGCAGTCTCTGCGCTGATGATAGAAATGGGTCCTGGGGATACCTATGGGCCATGACACCCAGCAGGAGCCTGGATCTCTGGTTATCACACAGAGATTCAGGCAACTTTTTTGTTTTGTTTTGAGACAGTCCAGGCTGGCCCAGAATTCACTGTGGTCTTCCTCAGGCAATTCTTTGAACAAGGTGCTGCAGCCCTGAGAGCACCTGCTTGGTACCTGTGCCTTCCCTGTCACCCGCCTCCCAGGAAGATGGAGGAGTTGGTGTTTTATTGTGCCTGCGTTTTCTCCCTTTGCTCTCCTCCCTCCCGCTAGGCTTTCTCCTGGGCATTAGGCATTTAATTGTGCATGCCGCTATTCATTGTGCCCGAGGCTTTACAGGGGCTGCGGGCCCTGGCTTCTGCACTCTGCCAGCTTAATGCGCACCAACTCTTGTCCCACCTGTTTCTTGACTCATCATTCAGCCTGTTCTCATAATTATCTCATGTTTCAGACTCGGGAGGGAGATCCTAGCAAGCTCAAGAAGACGGTGAAATATTTACTCTGCACCGAATGAAGAACACAATTCAATTCCTTTGAATATCAATTAGAGGCATATGGTAGGAGCCAAGCTCACTAATAAAGTTAAAAGAAACACCACAGTGAGGAAGACAGTCATTTCCTGGTAGGCACAGGCAGGAGGGCATACTGCTAATACTGGCTGTGATTTCCCAAACAGATTGTCTGAACACCTGCAGTTCAAGGGCCCTCTGACTCCTGAGGACTCTCCTTAGCATCTCTTTAGACAAGACTGTCTTAATTCAGGAAGAGGCCGTGGCAAGCAGCTTTCAAATCTTACCCAGGGCTGCCAGGACCACTGTGTGGGGAATTCCAAGGCAGTAGTTAATGACCATCTCAGCCACCGGTGGAGGGTGGAACCAGGAAAGTGAGTGTACCCCTTAGTAAGTGTACCTCTTAGTAAAACGATCCCTATCTAAAACGGAAGGTGAGGCCCTGAGGAATTATGTAGTTTCTTCGGCCTCAGTTTCCTGACTTGTGCAATCAAGATGACGGCTGATGACAGAATTTCCCTGAAGAAGTCACGATGAGGATCAGCTCAATGGAGCCTGTGCAACTACTTTGAGAATCACAGTCATTAAAGTAATGTGGAAGGCTGCCATTTTAACTGATGGACACTCACAGAGTGCTGTATATGTGTGCACCGACGGACACTCAAGGGTGCTGTATATGTGTGCACTGATAGACCCTCACAGAGTGTTGTATGTGTGCACTGACGGACACTCACAGGGTGCTGTACATATGTGATTTTCAAATGCTCGAGAGGAAGCTTTCTGAACTCTGACACTTTGACATTTGGTACCTGCTGGAATTTGCGTATGGAAGGGGGTTTGGCTTGTGAATGGGAGCATGACCATGCCAGGCCTCAACCCACTCAGTACCACTAACAACAACACCCCCAACGATCAGAGTCATTAAAGCTATCTCTAGAATATGTTCCAAGGGCAAAATGTTCCTGCTGTGTCCAGGTCAGTAGTTTACCCTTTAACTGCAATGTGGTACTCTAACTCAGTGCAGGCACTGAGTCGCAACCAAAAGAGTTTATTCAGCGGGCTAGGATTAAGTGGGTGTTTTAGTTCATTTCTGTTAGCACAGCAACAGGGTATCACAGGGTATCACATATCCTGACCAAAAGCAACTAAGTGGAGAAAGGGTTTATATTACGGGAGTCAAGGTGGCAGGACCTGGAAGCACCTCATCATGTCATATGCAAAAGCACAAGCAAGAAAAGAGGCAAACAGACTCATCACTCACCTCACCCCCACCACTACCATATAGCTGAGGACCCAAGCCTAGGGAATGGCACTGCCCGCAGTAGGCTAGGTGTTCCCACATCAATCAACACAATCAAGACAATCACCTATAGACATGCTTATAGGGTGACCTGATCCAGATGATCCCCCACTGAAACTGTCTTCCTAGGTGACCCTACAACACGTCAAAGCCAACAGTTAAAACCAACCATCACAATGGGGTATAACATCTATTTTTCAGGTGATTCTAGAGTTGGG
The DNA here is from genome assembly GCA_026225945.1 of Cricetomys ansorgei. NCBI lineage: Eukaryota > Metazoa > Chordata > Mammalia > Rodentia > Nesomyidae > Cricetomys > Cricetomys ansorgei. The sequence continues at coordinate 55,813 of JAMJFZ010003163.1, forward strand.
AGCTCTGAAAAAATAAAGATCTCCTGTCTAGTGAGTCACAATCTCCACTGTCTCTCTGGATTTGGTGATAGGCTGGTCCAGAAAATGAAGTCAGACACTCTTTAGGCAAAAAAAAAAAAAAAAAAAAAAAAAAAGTATAAGGACCCAATCAGAGAGAGGTTTCCACACCCAGGCATGAGGTGCACTTCTTCTCCCATCTTCCTTCACATGAACCCCATTTTTAATGAGTCTGTGAACACGTTATCCTTTAGCAGACAACGGAGGGAGTGTGATGAAGGAGATAATTAAACATGATGAATATCCAAGCACGTCCATCTTGAAGCCATTTTTCAAAGACAATGGAAGCCCTAACATTCCTCTGTTGAAAAAGAGCCAGACAGAAACATCGAGAGTAACATATGACTGGGTACAAATGGTAAAATTAAAGGCAACATTGTTGATGAGCTCGCTGGAGCCTGAAGTACCGAAGCACAATATTAGCCTTGGTGGAAAATAACTTCATTGAAATATGTCCTTCGTGGTGCACGGCTTTCCTGGGGCTCTGAAAGCATTCTGTCTCTCTCGGCGCCTCACTCTCTGTCACTGGGCTCTCTCAATAGAATGAACAGAGAGGAGAGCTCAGGAGGGAAAGCAGAGGATAATTGAAGTCTTGCCTTGATCTATTGTTACAACTGAAGAGGCAGAGAAGTAGAATAGCACATCCCTGCTTAGACCCACTCAGCTCCTGTGACGGGCAGAACACTCAGTCAGCGTGTTCCTATCATGTACGCATCCTCAATAAAATCCCTGTGCTTAGCTCCTGCAGTCAGGAGGCAGAGAGATGGATAAGAAAGCAGTCCTGCCCGCTAGGTGTTTGCAATCTTGTTAGGACATATAAAAACACAGTCAGTAATACTGAATGGTCTCTGCTTAAGTTCAAATGAACAACACCAAGGGAGATACTGATCTGAGTGATGGTTTCATGTGAAACCAACTGAAAATTGGACACATAGATCCAGCAACCAATTCAACCCTGTGAACGGATATACAGGGTACTGGCTGTGACCTCCTGTCTGATGGGTGAGAGAGAGCCCCTGGTGAAGGAAAGAGCAGGTGATATATTAAGATGAAATGCAGTCTGCTGTCCCCTCTTTAGGCTTACAGGAAGCTGAGTCCCTATGAAAGAGACTGGTTGGCAGCAGAGGCCCAGGCAGCAGAGTGGGGTTGCAAAGTTTGTGGAGAAGAACCAACTGAGTGCTAAGCAGCCGGAGCAATACAGAGCATGCGGCTTTGGACGTCAGCCTCATGCAGAAGCAGTCTCTGGGGAAGAACTAGGCTCCGGCAGAGGAACAATCCGAGCATGTGGCAGGCTGTGACAGAGAAGCTATGGTCAGAAGAAGCTCACACAGGTGAGTCCCATGAACAAGCCCCTCTGGGGACTCCTGAACCCACTTGGTATCGTCAAGGGATCAGTGGGCAGGTGTCTCACACTGCGCTTGAGGACGGGGTCTGGCTCTGGGATACGGCAGGTGAGCAAGTGCAATGGGAACTAGATGGGAACACCATGGACATGACCTCCAGGGTGGAAGCTGTAAACTGTACGTGAGGTGAACAGTGCTGCCATTAGCCCACCACTGCCCAGGCTGAGACCCATCTGCCAGCAACACCAAGGTCTTTCTGCCACTCTCAGGCAAGAGGGTCGCTCTGGAAGTGTTACACTCACTTAGAAATGTGCAGCACATCCATCCTGTGGCTTATGCTGCCAAGGAGGCATTGCCTGGACCACTACAGGCATGGGGTGGGGCTTCAGGGTTTATGTAGTGAAGCTCTCTCCTTTCTCTATTTATTGGCTTCCTTGTCTCTAGGCACAGGTGTGGCCAACCTGTGGCCCAAGGAACAACTATGACTCTGACCTACCTAATGTAAAAATCCCTTGTTAAATTTTGTGGATATTTCACTCATTCATTTTTAACAATTGAATGGTCCTCAAGTGTCGGTTTCCTGGTCCCACACAAGGGCACCATTGACCCTCTGGCTACAGCTGGCTGGGTTACGCACCCCCCCCACACCTTTCCAGGGAGCGGAGGCGCTTCCCAGCCCACACTCAAGCATGAGCTTTGTAGATGACATCATCTCTCTCATGTTGGCAGAAGGCTGGACACAGGACACAGGTTTTCACAGAGCATGTACTCTATGTAGCAGGAGAACAAGGTCTTTGAAGCTATTGGACCATGGTATTGCCCTGCTCCAAAATCTTCCAGTGGTTTCCTTACCCCCTATAAGAAGAGTCACACTTCTGCCCATGCTCATTGGTCTCATAGGATCCACCTACCTGCTCCCTACACTCATTCTGTAATTTGCTTTACCTCTCTTGTTTCACTCTGGGGATCATAGCTTTGTTCTGGGCTTAGAACTTTCCTGACCTGTTCCCAGCCCTGGGCCTTTGCACGTGTTACAAAGAGGCCAATCTCCCATAGAGACCGTTGTTATTTCAACCTCTTAGTTCCGATCTCTGCCCTGGTAAATCCTGACCAAGCCTCTCTCTAACCATATTCTCCAGAGAAGCCCTCGTGACTCTCCATCCTCTTTTCTATAATTAATGTCATTCCAAAGCGCTTGTCTACCAAGCTCATACAGCATATTTGCTACAGTCTATACTGCACATTAGACTGTAAACTGCAGGAACACACTCTCCACATGGTGCCTAGAAAGGAGCCTGCCATATACCGTGCACACCAGAAATACACATTAAACAGAAGAGCAGATACCCTTCCACCCACCCTTTGAAGTCCTGGCTTTGGAAACCACCCTTGTGTTAGATTATTTTCCTAACTATGCAGGGCTCTTTGGCTGGTCACCATTATGTCTCTCGGTTTTGCTGTCTTCATGCCCTGATCTTCACCATGAATACTTTAGTATTGATTTTTCTTTTCTTACTTTTACCTCCCTTTACCTGCCTGAGTATCTGCCCCAGGGTAGACCAAGCCTGATTTGTTCCCTGCTAAAATCCTGATACCTGACCAAAAAATAAAAAAAATTGAAAAAATAAAAAAAAATGAAAAAATTGAAAAAAAAAAGCCATTCAATAAGTATCTGCAGACTCTATCCCAGTAAAACCTGCTCACTAAAACCCTGACTCTGCCATTTGGCAGGCCGTGTCCTTTCCAGTGTGCATCGAGTGTGCATGAAAACTCACATAGCTCATTGTGGGAAGCGGTTTAGCTGGACCACAGCCGTGTTGCTTGTAGAAGACATTTTAGCAATGACCTTGCAGTTTCTAAGGAACTTGTCCATGCAGGTTAACTTACTGAGTTACAAGGGCAATGTGATGTTTTCCTTGCCTTTGGGCTATTGTGTTTCTTTGTGTTGGAAGAAGTGTTTGGTTACTCTGGTCCTTTGCTCACACGTCTTGATCTTATGTAAGTTCTGTATACACCCAAAGATTTACTACCCACCATAAGGAAATATACTGGGGGACTATTATTTAAAGTGCCAGGAAAATAAAGTTTTCAGTGTGGCTTTGAGCCCCCTCAACTTTCAGACGTCTTGGGTCTTCTTCTTTAATCCTCACCCTCCATTTTTGGGGGGATCCGTTCGTGTACTACTGGCCGGCTCTGGCAGCTCATCCATAGTATTTGTGGTGGTTTGATGAGAATGGCCCCATAGGCTTATATGCTTGAATGCTTATTCCCGGTTGGTGGAACTGTTTGGGAAGGATTAGAAGATGTGGCCTTGTGGGAGGAGGTATAATACTAAGATCAGGCTTCGAGGTTTCAAAAGCCTACACCATTCCCTGTGTGCTCATCTCTGCCTCCTGCTTGTAAATTAACATGTGAGCACTCAGCTTCTGCTCCACTGCCATGCCTGCCTGCCTGCCTGCTGCCAGGCTACCTCCAATGATGATCAAGGCCTCACCCTCTGAAAGCCCCAAATAAACTCTTTCTCCTGTAAGTTGCCTCAGTAATGGTGTCTTATCACAGCAATAGAAAAGTAGCTATGACAGCATTCCAAGGCCAGAATGGGTCAGTGGGCAAGCTGGGCCCCCTTTCCTCCCCCTGCCTCCTTGCTGGCCATTGCGTCAGATCCAGAGCTCAGCTTCAGTGCCCTCCTGTACATACCCATCTTTCCCTCCCTTGACCTGGCTAGACCAAGGTTCAAATCCCACCTTCTCTGTGAATTTGCTTCATATAAATCCAAGCAGTGGCGATTCCATCAACCTCCCAATAGCGTTGCCTCCGATCACAAACAGCTAATGGTCCTCCAGGGCTGAGCCTTTGAGCCTTTGTTAAGTCAAAGGAGGGAAGAAGTCAGTATGTCTCAAAATGAGTCCCCAGTCAGAGGCCAGGTAGACAATTGTGGTCAGGGATTTAACAGTCTTGTTGAAGTACCCACGGCCCGTGTCCTTGAAGATGGTCAGGGCTGGAGTGTCTGCTGTCGGGAACCTAAGCAGGTCAACTGGGGCCACTGGCAGGCCCAGCACAGCCTGGCACTCTTCCCTGCAGCACCCCTACCCTGCCAAGCCAGCTGGCACTTTGGTGTCTAGCTCGGCTCATTTAAATAATGGAGCGAAGTGTAAAGATGAGAGATAATCATAAAAAGCTCGGTAAAGTATGCAGATAAGAGCTGTGAACTCAGAGGAGCCTGGGAGAACAAAGATAATCAAGAGCATTATCAACAGCCCAGGTGTGCCGCGGGGCTGCGAGAGCACGTGCAGCCTAGGAGGAGGGCGGAGGGTCTCGGCTCCTCTCCTGGGAGACTTCATCCCACCACCTCCCGCTGCTGCTCCGGAGGAGCCTGGCAGACGGAGCTCGGGCTTTCTCAAGAGTGGAAGGGAAGAGTGTTTCCCATCCTGTCTACTTTCAGTCTTCCCTCCTTAATGGTTGATCCTGATGCTGCAGCCATGGAGAGGCACTAAAAACATGCCGAATGGCTTCCACATTGTGCCCCCAACCTTAAATGGCTTTCACCTGACTCAGAGAAAAGCCAGTGCCCTGGACCTCTCCAGGCTTCAGTTCCCTTGCTCTTCCCACATTTTGATGCTTCTCAGAGATTCCTGACCCACCTACTCAGGACTCCCCTTTGTCTAGCTCTCCTTCCTGGAACTATTTGAGCCTTAGCCCCCAAGTTTGAGTTTCAAAAGCCCCAGAGTTGGCACAGAACACATCAAGACCAATTTCTCAGCACAAAGGAGATTCATTTGCCCCTGAGGGACAAAGGACTACCTCTGGATAGGGTAGAGACAGCCATGACCCTTCGGCACATGGTGTGTTTTAAGGATCCTAGCAGGAGAAGAGAAGAGGGGCAGGTACAGTCAGAGAAGGACTGGGGTGGCTGTCTCTGATTGGCTGGGAGAACAGAGGAGAGGATATGGGTGGCGTTAGGGGAAAGAGGCTGAGGTGCTGTGGAGGGATTTCTGGGAGATGGCCTTTGTGTGTGAGACTGGAACCTAACTTTTGTCTGGCTGCCCTTTAGCCTTTAGCCATCTTGTGGTGAAGTGAAAGATGGAGTCATGGAGTCGGACCAACAGGCTTCATGGGGATTTCTTGCCTCTGCAAATGTCCCTCCACTTCCCCTCTCAAGGCCTTGCCTCAAGAACCTGTCACATCTCATCTCGCTTTAATTCCGAAGACAATCTGTACGTATTTCATTATACCAGGTCACACACACTACTTTCATGGAGTACATAATGTGCTTTGAGCACATCCCACAAGACCCACTGACCCCCCTTTCCTGATCCCTCCCGTTAACCCCCTTTGTACCCTAGGCAGACCTAGGCAGTCTCTCTCCTCCTTCCATGCCATAGACATATGTATGATTTATATACAGAGATAAAGTCTAGAATGCACAAATGAGAGAAAACATTTGTCTTTCTGAAACTGGCTTAATTCACTCAACGTGATTGTTTCCAATTACATCCATTTCCCTACAAGTGACATAACTTTTTATGGCTGACAAAGTCCCATTGCACGCATGCACCACGTTTTCTTTAGCCATTCCTCTTTGAAGCTGGTTCCTTAACTTACCTATTGTGAATGGAGCTGCAGTAAACATGACAAGCAAGTGAGAATTCTACTTCAGTCTCTTTCTCCTGACTTACGTAGGACAAGGGCCTTCGTTTTGAACATTCTGATGTGGTCGTAACTCGTCCCTGTGTCTTCCCAGCACCGTCAGCATTACTGGCATGTGGTGGGCTCTGGGTGGGCGAATAGCTTCTGTAGAGTAGGACTGGTCCAGGTCAATTTTGATCCCCTCTTTTCTTCCCTTCTGTGTACTTGCTGAACAGAGCAATTCCTGATGGCGCACCCGGCAAGCACGCTTGGTACATGCAACAGCTAGTGACTGTTGGCTGCCCTTCGGATCCCAGCAACTTTAATTTCAGCATAAAGTGAGCCAGTGTCTTGCTCAAGACAGTGTCAGGGAGAAATGGATTAGAGACTAGGAAAAGAGGCACAGTATAACTATCCACACAGGAAGGAACCATGAACGTGGTTAAATGGGAAGGGAAGGGGCTGCTTAGCAGTCAGGCAGAAACTGCTGGGAGGCAGAACCTCACACCAAAGCAGGGCAGGCCCACCCCAGCCAGTGTACAGCCCTGTGGATGTCACTAGCCACCATGTGTCTCCGTGGATTCCAGATACCTGTGCGTGACAATAACCACAACCTGCAGCTCTGGCCCCAACAGAAAATCACTTCTTCAACAAGTGAGCCACACCCAAGCCAAGTCTGATTTCTTCAGGGGCTTCTAGGCTGAATGGATCGGCATAGCCAGTAAGGTAGGCCGTCTTTCCCAAAGTGCAGATAACAGGAATCAAGGACAATAGAGTGGACACCAGCCCACTCCCAACATGGAGACTGTAAATAGAATGCATGAGGGTCAAGGGGCCACTGGAACACTGCCTTTGCTGGCCCGTCTTACTAGCCTCATCTTGGATTCCAGCTTTCTCCTCATCTCAGGGCTCCAGCCACCACAGTATGGCATGTCAGTGGGTTCTGTTCCAAATGCAATTAGTGTGTGTGTGTGTGTGTGTGTGTGTGTGTGTGTGTGTGTGTGTGTGTGTGTACAGGTGTGTGTGTGTGTGTATACAGGTGTGTGTGTGTACAGGTGTGTGTGTACAGGTGTGTGTGTGTGTGTGTGTGTGTATGTGTGTGTACAGGTATGTTTTGTGTGTACAGTGTGTGTGTATCTGTGTGTGTAATTAAAACTATTAATCAATGAGAATACTCAATGAAATTTTCCTTCCCCCAGAGACGCCTGAGTCCACACCACAGCCTCCACTCCGTATCTCTTCTCACTATTTTCAGGCTTTCTGGTAAGACAACTCTGGGTCCCAGCAGTGGTACCCAGATAGACTCTCCAAACGTTCACAGGGCTGCTGTCTGGCCACCTTTAGAGTGTAGATCCAAAGTCTGTGCACAGAGAGATGAATGCCGACTTCCCAGTCTGCAAAGCATTCCCTCCGGCCTACCCACCATCTATCTGAATTCCCCAGAACCTTGCCAATTGTCAAACTATGATCCATGGACTAAGTAGCTTCTCGTAAAAACTCTGTGGGTCTGCACAGCCTAGACCTGCCAAATCAGAACCTACATTTTAACAAGATGTCTCAGGTCCTCAGCATAGGCATGGGAATCTGGGGAGTGCTCAGGAACACTCCCACAGCCTGCAGTTGGCTAATTTGTTTAATTATTAATTGCTTATCTCAAACCCAAACCAAGGGAGAGAAGTATGAAGGCAGAGACGGTGTCTGACCTGTTTATGATTTTATTTCCCATAATGGGCATTATCTGGTACACGGTAGATGTCAAATATAAATGAATTACTTTGTGAGTAAAGTAGAAAAAAAATTAATGAGTTTACAAGTGTCTGCAGTGATGAACATTCTGTAAGCAGCAGCCATGTCTCTCTGTCTTTGGCCTCCTGCCCCTGTCAAGCACTCTTCCATGTATGATAATCTGTGCCAAAACTCTCTCATCAGAGGGCGCTGGTCGGTCACAAAGACAAGACTCCCTCCAAAGAAACAATTCTCACACAGTGTCAAACTGTCTTCCAAATACTTATCCTTACACTCGTAAAACAGTATACCTGCCATCTTCAGAGAAGCTTCGTTACGCAGCAGTCAACAAGTGCAGATATATGTGATTGTGGAATGCTGGCCTCTAAGCAGGACGTCTATAATTGCATTCCTTCACTCCCTAGGCTCAGTGAATGTCACAGAAGAAGGGGAAAGATAGTGTCTTCTGGCCATGGTAGGGCTGATGCTCTCAGGAATGCACCGGAGCTGTTACCTACAAAAGGCCTGGACAAGATCAAGCCAGCCGATATTCCAGCAGGATAAAGGGAAGGGCTCATAAAGCTCCACTCCTAACTGAAAAGTTATCTATAGTTGGGAAAGGCAGGCAGTGTTTCTTCAGCTGTGTGTCCTCCACTCGTGCACATATGGACAGCACTGATTGGAAACTGTGGGTTAGAAGGAGGAGAAAGAGGGGGAGGAGCAGTAGAAGGATGAGAGGGGGAGAGAGAGGGAATGGAAAGGGAGAAGAAGAAGAAAAAGAAGAAGAAGGGGGAGGAGAAGAAGGAGAAGAAGAGAAGAAGAAAGAAGAAGAAGAAGAAGAAGAAGGAAGGAGAAGAAGAGGAGGAGGAAGAGGAGAAGGAGAAGAAAAGAAGGGGGAAGAAGAAGAAGAAAGAGAGAATGAAGGAGGATGAAAGAAAGAAGAGGGGAGAGGAGGAGAACTGTGAGGTGATGTTTGATGTTAGATGGAGCCATCCAGGAGAAGCTGGAGGACCAATGAGTTGATTTTAAGAAAGAAAGAAAGAAAAGAAAGAAGAGAAAGAAAGAAAGAAAGAAAGAGAAAGAAGAGAAAGAAAGAAAGAGAGAGAGAGAGAGAGAGAAGAGAGAGAAAGAAAGAGAGAGAAGAGAGAGAAGAGGGAGGAGGAGAAGGAAGGAAGGAAGGAAGGAAGGAAGGAAGGAAGGAAGGAAGGAAGGACGGAAGGACCCTAGTCTTTTCTGAGTATTTATTTGGTTTCTAACCTTCATCACCAAGACACTAAATGTCAGATGCATTTTCAGTCCTGATGCTCAAAGTTGTTTCTTTTTTCTCCACAGGTTTTGCTAACAAGAAACCTAGGTCCTCCCTCAAACCTGCCTCTGATGCATTCTGCGCTTCTTCATAAGTAGCCAGCTTTTATCTGGTTCCTCCAAGTGTGGCATTGTGCCCCTGCCCGCACCAGAAAACACTCCAGTCTACACTGCCACACGCAGGAGGCCGCCGGAGACCCATGAACTTCCAGCCCTCACAGCCCAAGTGTCTTCATCTGCTCACACCCCACAGTGGGATGTCTGCCAATGAGCTCTGGAGAGCTGTGCTTTAGATCACGATTTCTTAAGTAAGAATCACCCCTGCAGTTTAATTTGTTATCTTCCCTCCAAGGAGACGCCTCTTTATCCTCAGAGGCTGAATTTATGTTTAAGAGAATTTACTGCAAGGCATCACATCAAAGAGTAAAGAAATGGAACCATATGATTACTTGAATACAAGCCAGGAAAGACATTTGAGGAACCATGACACCTACTCATAAAATGAAGCAACAGGTAAGCATTGAGACTTGAGAACTCCGTGGCTAGGAGCTCTTCTTGCTCATCCAGAGAACCTGAGTTTCGTTCCCAGCACCAACACCAGGTGACTCAACTGTTCCAGGGGATCTGATGCCGTCTCTTCTGGCCTCCATGGGCGCATGCACATATTTGGTTTTTCCCCATTCCCCAGGATAACAAACTTAAAATGTAAGGATTAAAAGACTACAATAACATTTAGCAGAAGTTAACAAATATTAGTATTTTAAAATCCATTAAAATCCGATACTGGTGGCATCAACCGTCGCTATGTAGCAATCCACGTCTTCTGAGTGCTCCTAGCCAAAGCAACAAGGTAAGAAAAACTAAAGGAGCCTAAGAATGAGGGAACAATGAGACAGATCTCTCCTTCTTAGCAAATGTTTGGTTGTATACCGGGAATGTCCACATTCGAGGATAACAAAAAGGGAAATTAGATTCTACATATACTAGTAACAGGAACCTAAACATGGAAACAGTAGGAAAAATACAATATTGGAAGAATGATAAAATATGCCCAGCTTAGCAAGAAAGCCATGGGGTCTATGTGAATAAATTTATAAAATCTAATTGGATGACATAAAATAGATTTGATCAACTGAAAAGTGAAACTAGGTTCTTCATTAGGGAAATGTAACATAAAAATGTCAAAATTATATATATATAATGTGCAGAATGTAATGATGCTCCTATTAAAACATGAATAGTATCTTTCTTGGTCTTTGAAAGTGAAATCATCTCCTGTTCATGTGGATGAAGAGTGTCAAGAATACTAACACTTTGGGGTTTTTGCGGTGGCTTAGTCAGTAACTCCAGCATCCATGTAAAACCCCAGACACAGCAGCAGACCTATACTGGGGATGCAGAAACTGGAGGATCCTGGAGTGCGTTGGCCAACCAGTCTAGCCAAATTGGTGAGCTATAGGTTCTGTAAAAGACCTGTCCCCAAATATAAGGTAGATAAGGTGGAAAAATTTGAGGCAGACACTTGATATGAAACTCTGGCCTCCACATGCATGCACACACATACATGTGCACCTGAATGCACACATGCACACACCCGCATAAATATGTATATACATCCCCAAACACCACTACACAATGTATGCATATATACATATATATGCACATACATACATATTATATATATGCAGAGATTAAAATATGGGCTTTGCCTTAGCAAACATCAGAATATACTACAAAGCTATCTGAAAAAGGCCAATGTAATATTATCATCACTAGAACAGGAAGAGTAGGTTTCCACTGGGCTCTTTCAACCACCCTTAGTGTTGGCTATCCCTGCCCCATGCCCCCCAAGCTACTCTATACTCCCATCCTTCTCTCCTCTTAAAACTTCCTACATCTGCTCCTCTTTTAAGATATTTCTTCTCCCACCAAATGGCCCTTTTCTGGTTTTCTGGCTTCTATGGGTTCGAGTTCCTCCACTTAAAACGCACACCTCTACCCATTCAAAGCCAGGGTCCACCTCTGAGAAAGAATGTGCTTTGTCTTTCCCCTTGTTAGTCACCTCTGTCAGTATGAGCTTTTTCTGCATCCATCTATTTACCTGCAAATTATATAATTTCACTTTTCTTTACAGCCAAATGAAATCCCACTGTGTATATATGCCGTATCTTCATTACCCACTCATCGGTTGATGGGTATCTAGACCTTTTCCGTTTCCTGGTTATTGTGAATAGAGCAGCAATGAACATGGCTGAGCAAGTTTCTCATATAAAGTCCTTTGGGCATATGCCTAGGACAAAAATAGAAAAGATAATCAGCAGGGAAAAAATAGACCATCCTAAAATATATCCTAATACAGATAAGATTTTAAAACGTGGCAGAAGAGGCTTCTATATTCAATGAGAAAATAGGATGGCTTATTTGGTAAATTGCCGTGCACAAATGACACTGAATTAAAGGGTATGGATAGCGAGCACTAGTTTAGACTGAAGGAGTGATTCTTGGTGTCCTGTTGCAAAGGAGGGTGACTGGAGACAATAATACTGCACTATGGTTTTAAAAATGACTTTTAAAAAAGTCTTCTTAGAGAGAAGACTTTTAATATTCTCACCCCAAAAAATAGCAGATGTGTGAAAGTGAATGGCAGTCTGGTTACCCTGTCCCACATCACAGAACGTCTGCCTGTATTGAAATAGCATCCTGGACTTTGTGACAGCCTATGTACAATTACTATGTGTAGATTAAAATATAAATAAATAGTTAAAATATAAATGTATATAAATATGATGTTAGGTTATTAACCCATGCCATATATACACAGCACGTTCATATGAATTAAAGAACAATCTAAATATAGTTATATGCAAAATCAACACACAAAAATAGTGTCTTTCTAAAGCTAATAGATGGAACATGTTCATTCCAAGAAGGGGAATGTTAATTTCAATGGGGGTAGCTACATACATTTCTATAGAAACAAGTAACTCTCAGTAACTGGAAGCCATAACCTATATCACTGCAGCTAAAGATTACACTTCTCAAGTTAACAGAGGAACCAGACTTGGAAAAGCATTTTCTACGCAGATAACAGATAGTAAATTACTATGCACGCCATACAAAGAACTCTTATAAATTGAGAAACAGAAGCAATCCCATGGCAAGAGGAACAAAGGCTATGAACAGGCAATTTATCAAAGAACAAGCCTAATAGACAATAAATACATGAAAACATACTGAGATTCACTGGCAATCAGAGAAATGCAAATGAGAGCAAGGAGTTATGAGTTCACACTCACGTCCCAGCAAAAATTAAAAAGAGAGTTAAGACCCACGGCCAGAGCAGATGATGGAAAAGTTCTCTTGCTTATTAATGCAGGCAAGGGGAACTCTTCCTAAAAAGCCATATGGATGCATCTATTAAAATTAAAAACACACATATTCTCCAACCCAGAAGCTCTGATATTGCGATTCTGTCCTACAAAGATAAATAAATAAATAAAAGCTTCAGTGTCCAAAGATAGAGGTCTATTACAGCATGCTTCAAAGAGGAAGAAAACACTGAAACTAGCAAACGCCTATCAGTAGGGAAATATTGATCAAGTTATCGTATGTTCACAGCAGGAAATAACACAATGTGCCATGCAACCAAATAAACGAAAATGAGAGTCAGAACAGCAGCTGAGACGAGAATTATGCAAAAAAGTATGCATACTACAGCACCATGTTTTAATAAACAAAACGCTTTAAAGGAGTTTTATATAAGGGCTGGTAAGATGGCTCCTGGGTAAGAGCACTTGCTGCCAAGCCTGGCAACCTGAGATTGATCTCCTGGGAACCGGGCGGTGGAAAGAGAACGAACTACCGCACGTTGTCCTCTGAACTCCACCTGCTCACTGTGGCATGCGTGTGCCACGCACACACTTACGCAACAAATAAATGTAATAGCAATGCAGAAATGAAGAGGTCACACACATGTAGATATAGAGAACATACAAATACATACATTGGCAAAAACACAAGACTATCAACAAAGGCTTATAGTGTGCTCGGGGTGGAGTGGGAGAGCTGAGCAATACGAAGCTTGGAAGAGACATGGCAGAGCCAAGCGAGCTCAAATCTAAAAGTACTATCAGCACAAACGCCACGTGTGATAGGACTCTGTTTTTACAGAGCCAGCACCTGATCTAATTCACTTTTCCCATTCACCTCTTCCAGGACCATCCCCGGCACCCATGGTGCGGTACCATTCAGTCAACGAAGGTGCTGGCTACCGCTCTATGCACTTGGACGTGTGACCTCCATGCCTGTTGGTGTAAAGAGAAGGGAGAGAGTGCTAGGGAGATGGATGGGTGGCTAAGAGCACACACAGAGAGAGAAGGTGGGGGGATGAGTCATTTTTTAAAAGAGAGGGGATATGGAAGTGTGTAGGGAGCATAGAGGGCATAGGTCGGGAGGTGTACGGTTTGTCCTCGTGCCCAGCAGATGAATCAGAGAATTCAGTCAACCACTGAACTATCCAAACACCGTGTCTGCACTATGTAAAGTTCCTCCTTTGTCACCATTCCTTTAACGGTATAACAACTCTTGGCACAGTGCTCACACTGTGTAGGAGCTGTAAGTAACCCAAAGCTGACTTTCAAGCTTGTTCAAAGGTTAAATGTAAATGCTATGCATTTGTATAAGGGACTTGAGATTCCCTGTGGAATTGTGGTACCCAGAGGAGGTCTTGTGATAGGGACATCAGCAGTGTCCTACTATGTAAGATTCAACTGAGAATTATTTGGGGATTTGGTTACACCTAGCATCATTGAAAATTAGATATCTTGACTTGCTATTAAATTAGCTGTATCACATATAAAAGTCATTAATAAACAGTTCTTAACACTTATTATCATTTCACTATTTTTAAATTTTATTTTTAATTATGTGTAGCAGGGCATGCGTGCATGTGAGGGTAGTGTCGGTGACACCAGGAGATATCAGGTCTCCTGGGGCTGGAGTTACTGGTGTTTCTGAGTTGCCTGACTTGGATCCTGGGAACCAAACCTTGGTCCTCCGCAAGAGCAAGCTCTCTTAATTGCTGAGTCATTTGTCCAGCTTATGCTTCCCAAATTCTGCTTTTATCCATGCCTCCAAGTCTTTTTGACTATGTCATCTACAAGGCAGAAATAACTCCGCACATCTCTTCCCAACCTCATGTTCAGTGATGTTGCACTGGTGTCTGGAATCAATGTTAGTAGACATGCTTACGTCACTGAGATTGTCAGACGCTTACCACTAAAGCTTGATCCATTGTTCAGACAATTGTCTGAATTTAAGTAAGTGATGGAGGGCTGGGGAGTTAGTTGGTAGACTGCTTGCCTAGGATTCGTGATGCCTTGGGTTTGATCCCCAGCACCGTGTAAGATGAGAGTGCTGGCCCATTCCTGTAACCTCAGCCCTCTGGAAGTAGAAGCAGATGGACCATGGGTTCAAGGTCAATCTCTGTTAGTTTGGAGCTGGCCTGGGATACATGAGACTTGGTCTTGAAATAAAGAGAGGATGGAGATTATTAATAATGGGGATTATACTTAAAGGTGAGTCTTCAATGTGAGATGCTGTAAGTGGCACAAACTGCTGGTCAATACTCTCGAAGATACCAAAGAGCATTATCCAGTCCAGCAGAACTGTGCCTTCGGACGCCGTTGGTGCACAGTGACATTCTGCCTTGCTTTCGTTTTCAGTCTTGTCTTACCGAACGTGATAACATTACCTTATGTCTCTGCTAATATAGATGAAAATATTAACAGACACCCATGTACGACATATGCTTGCTTGTGCACTGCAGCCGTAGGTTGGCTCGACACATGGGATGGAAAGTTAGCAAACACGTTCTGCAGCAAATGAACTGCCGTGTCCCTGGAGTTCATAGCGAGGAGCGTTTATATTTCATCACCATTTGCAAATTGTTTGCTATGTGTTGTTTGTATGGCCATCGTCTCTCAGAAGTATGTCAAAGCGTACGCATGTTTCCCCAGAGAACTGATTGTCTAAGATTAACGGCATGCCACTGACTTACCGCTAACCGCACTTGTGTATCACCAGAAACATAAACCAAAGGAAAAGGTTTAATAACTCACTGGCCACTCCTCCAGGAGGCTTTCCCGAGTTCCTTTCACTTCTTAGTATTCTCCCAGCATCCTTCACATCAGGTCAGCCCTTGGTCCATCCCTTCTTCTCAGACTGCCGCTTCACACAGAATGGGTGATTAGCAGATGAATGACCCAATGGTCTGGGAAGGAGAGGGAGGGAAAGGTGTGGCACAAAGGCCCAGAGACCATAGTAATAGAGGGAAATACTGAATAGAACACCCTTTAAAAGCTTGCCTGTTACTGCAGGCATCAGCAGAGATCGAACCTTTAACCCTTTGTTATTTGGTAGCCAAGCTTTTGGAATGGATTCATGTCAACAGAATCCTGGGGCCCTGGGCTGTGGATGAAGTAGAGTATATCTGTAGCAACCTTCTATCCGATTTAGATTTATTTAAGATTTTTTCACCTTCGGAGTTTAAAAGTTACTCCACTTGGGAGTGATCGCACCTGTAACCCCTGGCACTTGGGAAGGATGGAGCAGGAAGACTGCCATTAGTTTGAGGCTAGCCTGGGATGTATAGTGAGCCTCTGGCCAGAGCTAAAGCAGCAAGACCCATCTCAAAAAAACAAATAAATAAGTGTTTTAGCACAAATAAAGATACAGTCTTCCCAGAATCTTGGCAGGAAAGGTCCTGGCCTCCGGTGGGATCTTCTTATCTCTCTGCTGACGAGTGAACTACAAAAGCTAACTTGAGTGGAATGCTCATGCTGCCCCCTGAGCCTGGCGCAGCATCCAATCTGGAGGGCTGGGTCAGCGAGTCCAGATAGGCTGAGAAACACTTCCTGTAGCCCAAAGGAAACATGTTCATTTTTCTTCCTGAAAGCATCCCTCAGCCTGGGCTGCCAGATTGCACAGAGTCTGCAAGCACAAGTCCTGATATCAGCCTTCCCAGTGTGTACTCCTGGCCAGGGCAGGACAGTCAACCTTGGTGGACCTCAACTGCCTGATCTATAGAGTTAGCGTTATATAGCACTATACCAATCTCGCATTGTGGGAATTCAAAATAGCCAAGCCGGCTTGGTAACACACACCTGCAATCTCCAGCCACCTGGGAGGTTGGGGCAGAAGGACTGCAAGTTCAAAGTCAGGCTGGGAAAATTAGTGAGATCCTATCTCAAGTTAAAAGTTGAAAAGGAATGCTGGGATCTAACCAGTGGTATAGTACTTGCCTACTATGTGGAAAGAGTCCCTGGGTTCTAGTCCTAATACTACCAAAAAAACCAGTGGACCATAGAAGAAAATTATGTGTGCACAGGACAAAACAGCTTTATATGCAATAGCCAAATTTGGGAAACAGCACTGGGAAGGGGGCTCAGTGGGTAAGAGCAGACAAACTGGAACATATTCGTAAAAGGAAATAGCACACAGCAACAAAAAGGGAATAATACACCAGAACATGGCTATGTCTCAAAATAATTTAGTGAAAAATAGTCAAACTTAAAACTAAATGTTGCAACAGTTATGTCATATGTCATGTGGAGACATATCATATGCCATAGAGCTACTTGAAGCAGCTGTGGTTACCTACGCAAGATCAAACTAGCGGAAAACTCCAGCGTGAATTGTGGAGGGGGCCCCGGGACCTATAGCTGAGAGTTTATTAGCTTTGTTGGCTTCCCAGGTGTGGCCGGGGGTCCCTTTTCTTTATGACTGCGGCCACTGGTGGTTTGCTGGCATCCTAGTGGATGACGCCACAGGACTAGTTGGACTCAGTGGCTCAAAAATAAATAAGAAATTTTAAATAATGCACTGTGTGATTTGAAATACACAACATTCTAGGAAATACAAATACAGAACGTAAGCATGGAAAGGAAGGGGAATCAATTGGAAACATGCACAAGGAGATGACCAGGGTTGTTGCATGTGCTCATCACTGCAATGGCATGAGAGTTCTATGGGGGCATCTGTATGTCAGCCTTTAGCAAACTGCACACTTCTAAATGCAGAGTTTAATGAACGCCAATCATACCTCACAAAGCCGCTAAAGGCTAAACAGAATGGGGGAGACACAGCCTAGGCTAGTCTCTGACCTGCAGTAAGACAGAATGGCAGAGACAGAGCCTAGGCTAGCCTCTGCCCTGCAATAAGACAGAATGGAAGAGACAGAACTTAGGCTAGCCTCTGACCTGCAGTAAGACAGAATGACAGAGACAGAGTAGGCTAACCTCTGACCTGCAGTAAGACAGAATGACTGAGACAGGGCCTAGGCTAGCCTCTGACCTGCAGTAACACAGAATGACTGAGTCAGAGCCTAGGCTAGCCTCTGACCTGCAGTAAGACAGAATGGCTGAGACAGAACTTAGGCTAGCCTCTGACCTGCAGTAAGACAGAATGACTGAGTCAGAACTTAGGCTAGCCTCTGACCTGCAGTAAAAAAGAGTAAAAAAGAATGACAAGGACAGCCTAGGCTAGCCTCTGACCTGCAGTAACACAGAATGACTGAGTCAGAGCCTAGGCTAGCCTCTGACTTGCAGTAAGACAGAATGACTGAGTCAGAGCCTAGGCTAGCCTCTGACCTGAAGTAAGACACAATGGCTGAGCCTCTGACCTGCAGTAAGACAGAATGACTGAGTCAGAGCCTAGGCTAGCCTCTGACCTGCAGTAAGACAGAATGGCTGAGACAGAACTTAGGTTAGCCTCTGACCTGCAGTAAGACAGAATGACAGAGACAGAGTAGGCTAACCTCTGACCTGCAGTAAGACAGAATGACTGAGACAGGAGCCTAGGCTAGCCTCTGACCTGCAGTAACACAGAATGACTGAGTCAGAGCCTAGGCTAGCCTCTGACCTGAAGTAAGACACAATGGCTGAGACAGAACTTAGGTTAGCCTCTGACCTGCAGTAAGACAGAATGACTGAGTCAGAGCCTAGGCTAGCCTCTGACCTGCAGTAAGACAGAATGGCTGAGACAGAACTTAGGCTAGCCTCTGACCTGCAGTAAGAAAGAATGACAAGGACAGCCTAGGCTAGCCTCTGACCTGCAGTAAGACAGAATGACTGAGTCAGAGCCTAGGCTAGCCTCTGACCTGCAGTAAGACAGAATGGCTGAGACAGAACTTAGGCTAGCCTCTGACCTGCATGAGAAGTCGTCAGGTCGGGGCTGTTACCGTGGGGGTGATGATGAGGATGGTGATGGAGACTGACAACATCCGTGCTTCTGTCCCTGTTGGTGCTGAGGAGGACTGCTTCTTGCTTATGTCCCTGGAATATCCGCACACCTTTCCCCCAGCATCACTGTGAGCAGCTAGGGCCAGCACAGGCGGTCCCTCCCTTCTCAGACAATCACTGTCCTCTGGAGGAAGCGCTGACCAGTTCTCTTTACTGCACTCTGGCCGAGAGTTTTGACCTTAGACGTGAGCTGATGTTTGCTTTTTGCTTCCTAAACCAGACTGGCCTCAGTTCTCTGTTTACAAACAAGAGATATTGATGAGTGACACTGTGGGCTTGTCCGCAGGTGGAAGTGCAGGGAAGTTCATTGCGTGCTCATTCACACATGGTTCTCCCGTGTCCTGGCCCCTGTGGACGGAATCTTGGGTAACGCCCACCCCTCCGTCTGGACTCTGCTCATTGCAGGAGGTGGGATGAAGGTGCGTCCGTCAGACACAGTTGCCAATAACTTTTGTTTCCAAAGAAGCCTACACCAATGCCACCTGATTCGTGGTACTGGGCTTCCAAACTTGACAGATCCATCTGTGTGCTGAAGGCAACAGTGAATTAGGGGAGGGTCCCAGTGTGAGGGCACAGGAAGTGTGTTCTGTGCCCAGAAAAGGATAGAGGGGTATTTGTTCTGAGGCAGCTTGCTCCCTAGAGAAGAAATAAAGGGGTGGGAAATTCTCAAAAGAGTATGTCAACTTTACTCCCCAGTGTGTATGGAGCTTAATTCTTTCTCATCCTTCCGTGGTGTGAAGTCAGCAGAGGGCAGACAGGCAGAGGAACCATACTAACAGAGTCCCTGAAACATGAAGAGAAGCATCAAAAGTGCAGAATAAACACTGTGTCTAAAACAGAAGTTTCACTCCGGGCTTCCACAAAGGAGGCATCACTTTGCTAGCTGCGTCTTCAACATAACATCTGAGCATACAGAACCGTCACAGTGTCAGAGGTCAGCACCGACAGCAGCAGGTCCTCAGGGTCATAGCCATCCCTGATACACCCGTCAAAGCTCTTACAGAGTCACAGGCAGCCAGCTCCCAACCCTGCATCCAACAGACCACAGAGCTGCTCCCCATCACTTCTGGATCAGTACTGAATAAGAGGGCGTTTCCTCCATGGCGACCTCCCCTGTGGCTGAGGGAAGTTAACCATAGCACCCCTTCAACATGTGTTACAACTTTTAACACTCTCACTCACCTGTAGTCCCTTCAGAAACAGTTTCCCAAAACTGCTTGTGACCGCCAAGTATCTCATGAAAAACAAAAGTTACATACGTCTTGTAACTAATGATGGCTCTGGAAGTCAGGAGCCTGCGACGGCCTGGCTTCGGGGGAAACACCGGCCTCCCTCCACAGGGAGCACAATACACTCTGTGACCATGACAGCACCCTGGGGTCAGCACAAGCCTTGAGATATTTGTTCACATCAATCACTGGCAAGCTGGGATTTCATAACCTGTGTTTGCAACTCTCTGTTTTGCACTGGGATTCAGGAATTTCATTTCTCCTGGCTACAACTCAGCTTTACTAGAGTATCCAAGGACAGGAGGTTCAGAGCACTGGCCCCAACCAGGCAGGCCCACTGCAAGCTTCGGCTGGGAGTTTCTGAGCTAATGATAATGTCACTCATGTCCTGAGATTGCTGTAAGAATAAAATAAGACCATGCATGCAAATTTTTCTGGGCCAGCCTCTGACTCAAAGTAAAAACTAAGACAAATATTCATAGCCATTAGTACCAACGTTAAGTACATAAATCCTGTCACATGAAGATGTAATTACTCTGTAATACAGGATGGAAGTGCGATGTGAGAGTTCATGCCAATCACTGTCCTGGTTTCCTTCCTGGTACTTTAATAAAACATTCTGGCCATAAGTATCTCTGGTAAGAACATGTTTATTTCATCTTCTACTCCCAGGTGTCAGTCCACTATCGAAGGAAGGAAGTCAAGGAAGGAAGGCAGGGGAAGGATTTAGGCAGGAACCTAGACATGAGAACTAAGCCAAGAGAATTGAGGAATGCTGCTACTGCTCTGCTCTCGGGCTCATACTCAGCTACCTTTTTTAAGCAGCCCATGCCCACCAGCTTAGGGGATAACACCACCCACAGTGGGTTGAGCCCTCCTACATCAATTAGCAATCAATAAAAACCCATAGACATTCCTACAGGCCAATCTGATGGAAGCAATTCTTCAACTAGGTTCCCTCTAACCCACACATATCATGCTGACAAGCAAGCTGAGCCACCACAATTGCCTTGGGAATGACTTCAGAGCTCCCTGCACAAAGCCAATGCCATTAAGAATTCTTAGTTATTTTAACTGCATTTTAGGTGGTAGGCTTTGCATGCCCCAATGCAATTGTGAATTGAGTGATCTGTAAGTGACTTAGGGATAAAAATATTTTGTCAGATTTCAAGGGCATATCATTTAAATCCAACCTATCATATTTGGGAGCCCTCATTATTTTCCTTAAGGCCATAGACTCACTGTCTGTCTTCTATAAGCACGTCCTTCCATGGCTAGGGATAGAATTCCTCTGTGGCTGCAAATTCAGATTCCAGTAGGATATAGCTCCCTTCTTCCTTTGATCTCGGGTTACTGTTTCTCACATGTGTAGAAGTCTCTCCTTAAACCTGCAAAGACACTCCGTCCACTTGGGGAAAATGGTTCCTATAGTAACTGTGGTCTGAGCATATGTCATGGGTCTCTCCTCCCCTCCATCTTTCTCTGAACATTGTCATAAAGATGTTCTTCTTTGTACTTAGCAACAGTGTCTACTCCTGACAGCCTCTGCTGCATAGCTTTTGTAGCACTCTGACGTGGTGATCTGTGTGTTTCAGAGAACCACCCTTCAGTCCCCATCCCCCTAGCCATGTAACCTGGTAGGGACCTTTCACTCCACTCGGTCAGAGAGTTCTTTACGACCACCTGCCCTGAGCTCAGCTCCGTGTGTGCTTTGACTAGTGGATGAGAGCAAACGTAATTACGCAGTGTAAGCTCTGGCCCCTCTGCAACTGCTTCATGCACACTTCTCAGCTGGGCCTCCGGAGGACAAAAGGCATCACAGTCATTGAATAAGACCATTTTCTATCACCTAAAGGCCATACCACCTCCAGATAGATGAATAAATGCGGAGCAGATGAGCAGAGCCAATTAGTGAAACTGCAGTTGACCCTAGATATGCAGGATGCCCCGAGCCATAGAAGTCCAGCCAAGAGGAGCTTAGAGCCCACAGGCTCCCGGGCTAACCAAATGTTATGGCCATATGCTAGTGATGCTTCACAGTGGCCTGTTGCAGGCTACGCCACCAACCTGCTGGGACTGTGTCTAGAAGACGAGGAAAAAGCAGCAGAGGAGCCTTCGCCTGTGCCTGCCAGCCACTCTTTGATTAAGCCTTAGGTGGTAAAGGCAGTGGTAAGGAATACTCAGGGCCTCGTCCAAATTGTTGACCTTGAAGTCAAGTGTTCCTTCACCCCAATCCAAGAGGAATCGAAGCTTGATGATTTTCTTGAACATAAAAAAATTATCCAATTCCACAAACAGACACAATCACTGGCCATGGAGACAACATTCAACTTGACACCAATTCACTCCAAATGGATAGCTTGTCTCTTCTCTGTCACCCCGAACAATTTTACCATCACAAACTTGATTTCGAAATCTTGGGAGAATTACAACTTTCTCTGTAGCTTGGATTTTTTTTTTCTTTTGCAGAGAGCTATTTTAAATACCCCCCAAACTTGTGTGGGAGTGCCAATCGGCTGCATTTAATTGGCCAGATTGTTAGCCTCAGATGCAGCATTCTCCAGAAAATTAAACATAGATGTGACTGTTACTTTGCTCTGATATTGTGGCTACAGAATGGCAAAGCAATCTGTTGAAACTGAAAAATCCAGCCACTCAATTATCTGTCAGGTTTACATAGTTAAATACCCCAAAACAGGAATTTTTTTTTTTTTTTTGTATTTAGCAGAGGTGGATTTTGATTGAAGATATTGCTAGCTGGCCACGGGACATGGCCAGCACCCAAAGTCTTCCTAACAGCTTGTCAGTTCCTTCGGCAAAGGCTGATGCTGTAAAGAGACTGACCATCATGTTTCCACTTGGCCTAGAAATGTTTATCACTCTGTGAGGTGCTGAGGAGAAAGAGTGTGGAAGCAAGGCATCCCATAACTAGGAAGACAGTGAGACTGGAGTGGAAGCCAGGGACAATTGTGTCCTCCTCCTGGTCCCCATTGGGAACATGCATCAATACATCCAGATACTTTTGATATCCACTCTCAACTATCAGTTGAGTAGATGATAAAATTCTGAATACTGAACTCATTTCTTTAAGAGCAAAGGCTCTTACCCATTGGCTCTATCTTACCCATTCCTTACCTCTGCCTCAGTGCAGGACTGAGCACAGGCAGGAAGGTACCCTATAAACAATGGATAGATGAACAGATAGGTGGGTAGATAGGTGGATGGGTGGGTAGGTAGATGGACGGGTGGATGGATAGGTGAGTGATTGGGTGAATGAGTATATTAATGGGTAATTGAGTGGGTAGATGGGTAGATGGGTGAATTTATCGGTGGGTAAGTAAATGGGTATATGAGTGGATAGATAGGTATATGGATAGGTGTGTAGATGGGTGGGTGGGTGAGCAGCTCTGTGGGTGTATGTATGGGTGGGTAAATGAGCATGTAAGTGAGTGGGTGTACAGGTGTGTGATGAGTGGGTGAATGAATCCATAAATTGGTGAATGGATGAATGGATAGGTGAGTGAGTGAGTGAGTGAGTGAGTGAGTGAGTGAGTGAGTGAGTGAGATGATGGACAGGTAAATGGGAGTGTAGGTGGATAGGTGGGTGACAAGTGAGTAGGTGATGAACGAATGAATGAATGAGTAACTGAATGTATAGGTGAGTGCATACATGAGTGAATGGATGGGTGAGTGGGTGGGTGGGTGAGTGGGTTGGATGGATGGGTCTGCGGATGATGGCTCAGTGAATGAATAGCTCAGTGGATAGACAGATGGTGGGTGAACAAGTGAATGAATGGATGAGAGGACGGACAAGTGATGGATGGATGGATGGATGAGTGGATGAACAGACGGATGGCTGGGTGGATGGATGGATGAGTGGATGAACAGACGGATGGCTGGGTGGATGGATGGGTGAGTGGATGAACAGATGGATGGATGGATGGATGGATGGATGGATGAGTGGATGAACAGATGGATGGCTGGGTGGATGGATGGGTGAGTGAGAGGGGGGAGGATGGATGAGTAGGTGGATGGTTCCCACACTAGTAGATGATACCAATTAATATACACAATAGATGTAATTTCCTTGAGACAGCAGAAACATGTGGCTATAATATCCGCCAGAGTTTATGGGGCTCTAAGGAGGAGAAGTATCTGGTAATTGACATGCATGCACAGGACTGCGCTTAGTGATAGATCTGATGTTCTGCAAGATCAAAAGCTTTCTTATCTTCCTTCTTAGTTCTTCTTTTAACTCTGATAAGATGCACAGGGCTCTTTCTTCAAACCTTCCCAGCCTGAAATGAAGATAATCTGTCTTCTTTTATTTCTTAACCACTGGAAATGAGAGTAAATTCGTCATATCTCACATTCTGTAGATTCATGTAGTCAATTATTCTACTTTGGGCCTGAACTCATCCCTAGTAATGTACAATCTGTTTTAGATGTTAATTTTTAATGGTGTGATTTTGGCTTGTCCTTCAAATGAGTCGAGTAGAAACACTGATTTATTTTTATCCCTTTCATCAATGCCAGGGAACAGAATAAATTACTCAGGAATATGTTCTCTTGTCTTTGCTTTCCCCTCCCATAAAAGATTATGAAGATGAATGTCCAAGGATTGATCTCCTCCCTAGAAGCCTGGCTGTGCAGACCAGCTGTGAGCAGGACCCATGTGGGTGCCATGTCAGAAGACACCTCAAGGCCAGCAGAATCCTTCCCTGCCTTTTGGGAAGTCACAGTTCAGAGCGACTCTGAGCGCAGTGCTGGCAGATGGACTGGCATTGAGAAGCGAAGGCATGATGACATATTAGTCACGCTTTCAGTCAAAATACCTGCCTTGAACGGGTCAGTAGAGGAAGGACTCATTTTGGCTCCTGATCTCAGAGATTTCCACCCACTCACCCATCCATCCACTGATCCATCCATTCATCCACTCATCAACACAATCATTCATCCATTCATCTACCTGTCTACTACTTCTTCCCCCATTTATCCACACATCCCTTCATCTATCCACTCCTTTGCCAATTTATATAACCGTTTACCCACCCATTCCGGTGAGGAGGGTGTGGTAAAGCAAAGTAATTCACATTAGGGCAGAGAGAAAGGAAAAATGGGGAGGAGGGAGGATAAAAAGAAAAACAAACAAATAAAAAACACCCCTAAGGACATGTTCCCAGTGACCTACTCTCTCCAGATAAGTTTCTCCTCTTAAAGTTCCCAGAACTTCCAAAATAGCATGAGTCAAGGTCCAACCCTTCAATACCTGTGCCATTTGGAGGAACACTTCACTGAAACCATGACAGAACCTGAAAACTAATGGCACGTAAAGCATGGTCTGAAGAGCAGAGACAAGGCTTTAGATCTGAGTGTCCAACTTGTGGCCGGTGAGCCACACGTGGCCCAGGATAGCTATGAATGCAGCCCAACAGAAAATCATACCCTTACTTAAAACATTATGAGTTTCTGTTGTTTTCAATTTTTGCTTGTAACTCAACTGCCTGGTTCTGGAGCTTGAACACTTTTGTGACAGCATCACAAAAAGTAAATGCCTATGTAATCTTGTAGTTCATAGACTGTGTGTCAGATACAGACACCTTTGCCTCAGATGAATGTACTTCTCTGATCCTTGCTGTATTTGGTTTCTCATTAAAAATCTCCCAAGGAGAATCACACACTGGAAGCAACTTTAGCAAGCCTCTCCCCCTGAAGACTCAGAGGAGATGTGTGCGTTTTGCTAACAAGGTCTATTCAGCTGAGCTCGGCTGTCCAATCGCCCACTGGCCCCCGGACTGCCATACTTCGGGAGGAGTCCATTTGGAAGCTCACCAAACACCTGTCATCATCACTGTGCTGATGAGCCAGATAGACTCGGCCAAAGTAAAAGGAGGTAAAAAAGAAAGATTCCTTTGTTTGCTCAACAAACACCCACTGTGGCAGGCACAGTGCCAGGCAGAGATGACACAGGCAGCCGGCAGATGCAGTCGCTGCTTTCGAGTTGCTCACCGTCCACTGCAGGAGGGAGGCAGAGGTGCGCTTTGGTTTTGAGCCTCCTTAATTGTCTGTAATTCTTTAAGACCCAAAAAGAGATACAGACTTCTTTAACTATGTCTTTCGGCTCTTCTATTTGTGGATGCTTTTACGTGTCTAACCTCTTCTCCACATTTCCGGTATTAGCTTAGAAAAGACACGAGTAAGAAGTCCGCACACAGGTACTTGCGGTGGACATTCACAGGTCACGTCAATCAAGGGCAGAGTTCTCAGATAAGCTTCCATTGTTTTTTCTTATGCGTGTGCTCTTGTGCTGTGTTGTTCCAGGCGTCATATCTACATCACACTGAAAGCAAAAGCTGATGCCTACTCTGACTGAATCTGACTCTTCCATTAAAGGATGGGAAAGTGTGGTCTTGTGTATCTTCACTCACATTGAATTAGCCAGAATCATCACCCACGGTCACCTCTAATGGGGAGGTGGCATAAAGGAGAGGAGCCTGTGAAACAGCCCACCTGGAAGACATTAGCAAGCAAGCATAAGATCTCCAGAAGCCTTCCACTCTGACTGCGTACATGTCAGCTACTTAAACCATAAGCACTTTCTGAAATCAGGAGTTGGGGAAACTACAAGCACCTGGCGCACTCACCATCTTAATCACCAAGATGAGTCATGGCTTCTACTTTATGGGATAAATTTAGATATGGACAAAGAAACTGGCACACGAAGAGATGAATCGACTAGCCCAAGGTCAAGGACCCTTGACTCTGCCACTGAGCATGAGTGTGTGCAATAGAACACACGGAGTCATGTACACACAGACCACACGCTGGTGGCAAAGAGAAAGGGGTTAGTGAAATGGGAAGCTGGGGGTGGTTGGTGCATGCTTGTAATTCCTGGGCTGGGAAGCAGAAACAGGTTCATGCTAGTGCTCGCTGGTCAGGGAGAGAACCACTTGCCAAAAGCAGATGGGCTGTATCTGAGGAAAGACACCTGAGGATGTTCTATGGACTCCAGAGTCAGGTACACACACACACACACACACACACACACACACACACACACACACACACTGACACTATGAAATGGTTTAGCCCATAGACTCGTTTCTGGAACAAGTCTATATCAGTTCTGGAATTCTGAGGCAGCCCTAGAAAGGACTCTGTCACCTTCCAGAACCAACACATACCATCCCATCGCTGAGCTGAAGCTGTAGATAAGAAATATTCCCTTTTGTATTTGAGTCGTTGGCCAGACATATACATGGGCAAGAGGTCAGAGGGGACAGTGTACTTTAAGAGACGATGTTCTAGATGGGTGTAAATGCAAGAGGTTCCCTTCATCCTGTTTCTTCAGAAGGTAAATTTTAGGAAAAAAAGCAAGGAGATATGAGTCTGTGTGGATGTGTGAGCCCAGGGGATAAGGGTGAAAGACAAAGGGAAGGAAGCCAGAAGGAAAGATTTACTATGCAGCATAGTCCTGCAGGAGCCAGGGTCTCAGAGTGCCATCACAGGCCTCTGTTGGCTGAATAGTGGTCCACAAAGGTGCCCCCATCTGAATCCCCATAACTCGTGGCTAGTGAAATGACTCATGTGATTAAGGTGAGCACCCGGAGCTGGGGACAGTGCCGCCAGCCACCCCAGTGACCGCTGGCATCACAGAGTGCCCATAAAGGGGACGCAGAGAGAGATGAGGAGATGGAACAATCGAAACGACACCAAGCCCTATAGGGAAGAGACCGTCAGCCAAGGAATGAAGGCAGTTTCTAGAAGCTATAGAAGGCCAAGAAATGGATTCCTCCCTCCAGTTGGGTGACGTCATCCTATGCTCTAAGGAAACCAACTCCCCTTCCAAATCCAGCTAGGTCCTTGGGTGAGCTGGCTCTTCCACACACTTCTTTCAGAAGAAATCACGTCCTGAAATTGGCTCTTCAGAGTGTATAAGTCCCTTTCTACCCAGTTCACCCAAGATCAGGCACATCCCCAAGCCTGGCCAATCATTACACTACATCTCTTGGCC
The DNA here is from genome assembly GCA_026225945.1 of Cricetomys ansorgei. NCBI lineage: Eukaryota > Metazoa > Chordata > Mammalia > Rodentia > Nesomyidae > Cricetomys > Cricetomys ansorgei. The sequence continues at coordinate 83,411 of JAMJFZ010003163.1, forward strand.
ACAATGATTGCTCTAGAGACCATGTGACGTCATCCAGTCAGTTCATGACGGATTAGAAGGTGCGGCCTTGTTGGAGGAGACATGTCAATAGGGGTGGGCTTTGAGGTTTCGGAAGCCCACGCCTGTCTCCTTCTTTGCCTCCAGCTTGCAGATAAGATGTGGGCTCTTAGCCGCTCCAGCACCATGCCTGCCTACCTGCCTACCACCACGCTTCCAGCCGTTATGGTCATGGAGTAACCCTCTGAAACTGTAAGCAAGCCCGCAATTAATTGCTTTATTTTGTAAGTTGCCTTTATCGTGGCGTCATTTCACAGCAACAGAATCTAAGACAGTGTGTGTATGTGTGCACACGCCAGAGTCCGCGGGAGCGCACGTGGGCCACAGGGCCTCAGACACTGACCGCACCACTTTTTATATTTCTTTTCCTTTTTTTTGTTTCTTTCTAAGGTCCCTCAGTGGTCTGTAATGTGCCAAGTAGGATAAGATGGTTGACCAGCAAGCCCCAGGGTTCATTCTATCTCCACCTCCTCAGCATTGAGATTACAAGTGTGTGCCACCTTGCTGGGCGCTTCCATATAGCTACTAGGTGTCAGACACAGGGGCTCTTGCTTGCAGGGCTGTCTCCACATTGCCCTCCTGCCCACCTTTCTGGTGTCTTCTAGAGACAGGAGTAGTTAGGAAAACCAGAAGCACTTCAGAAAGTGGGAATGGTTGGGGTTCTCTGAAGATTCTGTTCATTTGTACCCACAGTGGACTTGACTGTGCTTGGGCCCATTATTGACCATGCTGAATGTTCCTCACACAGCCCAGCCCCAGCCTAGTCAATGGGAAAGTTTTCTCTAGCATGGAATAGGAAAGCGGCATAAAATCCAGTTTGGGGAGGAAGAATAGCACCTCTGCAGATCTAAGGGCTAGCTGGCTGTGTCCACAGCCCAGCCTTAGGTACTCAATACCAGATCCACATGGCTGATCTGACTTCCCCAAAAGAAAAACTTGCAACTATTACCAGGGATAGGTCTAGGCCAGTAGAATCCAACCTACAATCCATCCCCAAAATGAAAACATCTTATGACAACCATGGCTCCCGCAGCCAAGACATGAAGCCCCTCTCTGGAGTGGAGAAAAGGCTATTTCTGAGGCAGGAACTGCATCAAATATGAAATGTAACAAAGGGAGACCCTGGAGCTCCATTGCTTTGAAGGGTCTGTCAGTGTTTTCATTACAGCCCATTTTCCTCAGCGATTCATCTTTGTTCAGGAAGCCTCGCTGACAGCCGGGGCTTGGCACCCACAGGTCCAGTCCCAGAACGGTGCTGAGAGTTTAATGTAGTTGGAATTGTTCGGCCTCCATTCCGTGTTGGAGACTCGCAAACTCTGAATTAGGTCCAGGTTTGGGATTTCTTGACACTTTTGTGGCAGTTCTTGTTCCGAGCATCCTCAGCGGCTGCCCTGCAAATGGAGTTTTCCAGATAGTGTGCTCAGAAGCGGGAGAGATGCTGCATGTATTCGTCTAAAGGGGGGTGAGGGATGCTGGTGGGTGGGGGATTTATAGTTGAGACCCACGAATAATTTTGACACATCTTATCAAGTTAGAATATGTATCTTATGAGATCAGGTAACCATTTAGAAATTGCCCCACCTACCTCCTGATTACAGTCCTCACATGACCCCTGTTCCCAGCTTCAGACGTAGGCACTACGTGCTCCTGGGGCAGGTGTGACATGATCTGCAATAACCTGAGCTGTCTTTCTACCTAGAAAATGGAAAGAGTCCCGGAGGCTGCATCTTGTCACTGGAAAGCAAGAGGTTCGACATCACACCCAGAAGGAACCCAAAAGTCAGCTCATATGTTGGCTGCTACATAGACTTTGACTGTATGCGCGCGTGCATGGGGATGAATACGCACATGTATGGCATCTCACGTGATTCTGCTAGGTTGCCTGACCAACAGGCTTATTAGTTCAGGCTTTGATAATGGGAACGAGGGATCTGAATTCAGTTCCTGATGCCTGTAGAGCAGGTGCTTTATTGATGGAGCCATCTCCCCTTATGAGGGCCATCAAAGTCACACTGAGCTACTTGGAGAACCAATGGTCATCTCAGTCTCAAAATCTCAAAGCCTTAACTTAGTTGCATCTACAGAGAGAATCGTACTGCACAAAGTAACATATTCGCGGGTTCCAAAGACTGGACTGTGGACACTGTAATGTGCCTCACTCAGCCTTCCCATGACCCCTCAGTCACTCACTGTGGTTCTTCTCTGAGGAGGTTCCTGAAGGTGGCAGGTGAACATTTGATGGTTGCCGTTTAGTCTCAGAGGGAAGGCCACAGATCCTTCCTGAAGACAGACTTGGGAATACGTCTGTTCCAATCACATGTCTCCTGGAAGATCAGGCCTACCCTGACTTAGGCCCTCCGCCATCCCTCTGCTGAGACTCCCACATTTGGCCAGCTCTGGACCCACCCCAGGCTCTATCTCACACTCTATAGCCAGATTGGCTTTTGTCTTCCTTTCCCATGGATCCTAATATTCTAGTTTTATATTTATGACCAACTGTTTAAAATACCTCTTGAGTGTCTGACCACAGCTCAATTGCCCATTATTGCTCTAATCACTGGTCTCTTTGTATTCGGAGAGCAGCACAGACTGGGAAACACGACGCCTGCTCTCAGTATTGAGCAGTTGTGTTTGGAGGGGCATTTCTCCCCTGCCGTAAACGTGTGACACAGAAGCATATTTCTATCCATCTGCAGCCACGCCATATTGCAGGTAACTGTGAACAACACAAGCAATAAAACTGCAAAGGGGCCGCGCCATCCCACGTATGTGGGCTCCCACTTAACGGTGCTAATCCAAGAAAATCCTCCGAGGCCTTTGCTGACTCACCGAGTGGTACCCGCCATCTGGAGACACCCAAGAAGGTCAAGAGGATGTGAAGCAAGGTGTAGAGGTACTTTCCTGAAGTCTCTGCATAGATATTCAAATTGAAACCCAGCCCTTCTCTGCTCAGGCTCTGAATAGACTGGTTCAAGTTGTGCATCCACAGGACAGGCAAAGATCATCATTCTCTCCATCAGAGTGGACACTTCTTGTCACCAGGAAGGGCCACCCTATCACTCATGTGATTCTGGGGTAGGCAGACTATCAGTAAGGGGGGCGTTTTTATCCCCTTTGTTTGGGGGACAGACATAAACCACAGACTGTGTGGAAGTTGCTGTCAGGAGCCCCCAATCAATACCCATACCACCCCTGCCCCACCCCTGCCCCCACCCCTGTCTTCCTTCCATCCATTCTTTTCTCATCTTAACCCCTCTGGTTCTTCTTCCTCCCTTTCTTCTTGTTCTCCTGAGTCTCTAGACTTGCAGGCTAGGGACACAGAGCTGCAGCTGGTCACCTTAGCCATCTACCCAGACGTGGACGACCCCTGGATCTAACCTTGCCTGCAGGCAACATTTTAGTTTTCTCGGTTACAGGAGCCAATACAAGCTCCATTCAAGGTAAGTCACGTGAACAGGCTCTACTGTGGAATGCCGAAGCTATCTTTTGGCTGTGTTTGTTTCTCCCTCTAGAGATTTGTCAGCAACCTCAGAGCCAAGTACTCCAAGGGAAACGCAGCACCTCTCTGCCCTGAAGCCACACCTCCCAACTGTGTCATCTCCTACCCCCCGTGCCCCCTACATATCTTTGAAGCCTCTGCCCCTAAATCCTCCCACACAGTGGGAATAGTAGTAGACATAAGCTTGGATTTTACTGTCAGACCAGAATTCAAATATTACTTCTGCTCTTTGGCTGGATGACTTTGAGGATGTTACTAAGCCTCTCTGATTCCAGAAGCCTCATATGTATGGAGAAAGCAGTATCAACTTCATGTGGTTGTGGGGAGAATGAATAATTTACTAATGTGAAATATTAAGCAGAGAGATTGAAGCTGTAGTGGCAGCCAATTCATCAGGTCATACTGCACACCTGTCAGCAGGAAGTCACTAAGGGATTGTATTAGAGAGAGAGAGAGAGAGAGAGAGAGAGAGAGAGAGAGAGAGAGAGATACAGACAAGGTTCAGCTGTCAGCCAATGGATTAATTCAGAAAACTCAAATTGGTGCCTCTTGAATAGGGCAGCTGTGGACAAGATGTGGCCCCTGACCGCTAGGACCTTGTGTCTGGGAGGGGGGTCAGGTAGCAGATGTGAAAACTGTCATAGACATCTGATCTGTCCTGCCACAACCCCTGGCTAGAGCTCCTAGGAGCCTTGTCACTAAAATGCTGGGAGTAGGTGTGGTGTTAAAAGGTAATGAAAGAAGTCCCATGGAACAGGATCAGGGGGTTACCCCACACTCAGGCCCCACTCTCTGAGGACCACACAACATCCTTCCTGCATCCCTGCCCCTTTGGGGAGCTCCTAAGCTGAAACCTAAGGTTGACCTCTGGTGCCGATGCCACACTGGAGGCTGAGAACCTCTTTCCAGAGAGCTAGCTGCTCTGGCCGTCCATCACTACTCTTCATCACAGTGGTATCCTCAAGAGCCCCCTGGGCTCTGGCAATGCCCAACTGGACAAGGGTGGCCAGACCCTTCTGCCCCTAGTATTCTCTGTCATGTGGGCTGGGGAGTCTGTGGGAAGGTGTCTGAAGCAGGCACTCTGTGTCCAGGCTCCAGGAAAGGAAGACAACCTTAGGATCCTTCTAGAGGGCAGAGTAGTGATTCTGACGCAGATTTCTCAACACTGGTCACATTGACATCACAGACTCACTATTCTTTGTGGTGGGGGCCGCCTTGCAAGCTACAGATGCTGAGAAGCATCCTGTACCCCAACCCATAGATGCCACTGTCTCATGGTGGCTCAACACCTATCCTTATGTCTCTGTATGACAACTATCCCTTGGGAAGAACACTAGCCTACAACTCCAACTTCCTGGAGAGAAAGCCCAATCCTGGGAGACTTAGGGCAAATCCAGAGAACTCTAACATTACTGACTGTGTAAGAAAATGAAGACAAGTCCCTGCCCTAGAGTCAAAAGACAGGAGGGAATATCTACTAAACAGCCATACTCTCATCAGGGACTTTGTGACTCTATAGACAAAGGAATATATCTCCACATGTCAGAATGGGGCTTCAAATGCCACCCAGCACATCTGATTCCAAAACACTGTGTTTTCAAGCCAATTTCATGACCTTTCTTAGCTACAAGCCTTGGCTCTGTGAAATAAGAAAGTTGGACTGGTCTGGAAATGGTATCACTCCCCTACCCCTCATTTCCAGGCTCGTGGCAGACATTACTAATCAATAACCACACACTTCCTCATAGCAAAGCCTTCAAATGTCAAATACTCCTTCATACAACATTTCTGGGGGCTGATGTGGCCCCAGAAACCAAGTACTGCTGTCATATTATGGCAGAATTGTCTACAGTACTAGCCTTTCAGTAGTAATTTTCAAGTTATATTCTAGAGGCTTTCAGAGAGTCTTCCCAGGGCCCCTCTGGAGCGAAGAGAACAAGGCAGGTTAAGTCCTCAGTCTCTCAAACCCCACTTGGCCCAGAGCTTTTACCTGCTTTCTGTGTCTGGCTTTCCATCACATTTCACTGGGGCAGAGACATCCCTCAGCTAATAGAGCACTATGTCTGTGAGAGTGTGTGCTTTAGCAAGGCTGAGTGGTTTAAACAACCAGAAAGCATCCTATCAATTCTAGACGCTGGAAGCGTGGGGTCAGGTGTTGGCAGGGCTGCCTCCCATCCATATATGGCTCTGCTTAGCACCATCAGGCAAGACAGAGTACATTTATGATGGCAGTTACTTCCTTCCAGGTTGTGATGGACAATCCATCCCAGGGCCTTTCCCTCTTCTAGCCCCTTGGTGTGCTGGCCATCTCTCTGATGGGTGCATCAACCCACCTTTGTTTACTATCTCTCCATGACACTGCTCCCTATTCGCAGATCCATATCCAACTTTCCTTCTTATTAAGGAAGACAGTCCCATTGGATTATGGCCACCAATGGCTCCTTTTGACTCACCTCTGTGAAAACCTTATCTGTGATAGGGTCACATCCTGTGCTGCTGGGACTAAGATGCTAACAGGGGGCTACAAGCTAATCTACAACGTTCTTCCCCATAGCTCCCTTCCCTCATGTCTCCCTTACAGCCACCCTATGGCAGCATCCCTAAGACAGTAACCTAGGAAACACCAACCCAAGTCTAGAATGTCAACTAAGATCAAGTAAATCAAATGCAGTTGAAGTTCAACCCAAAGCAACATTTCTCTCTATGTGTGAACCTTCAGACAAACTACTTTATCTGTTCCTAAAATACAAAGTCAGGCAGGTGTAGGAGAGACACAGTGTACTTGACAAGGGTCAGGTTTCCTCCCAATAGTCTGGACCACCCTGGCATCTGCCCTCATCAGACCTTTTAATGACTGTCTCCCTAATGAGGAGTCTCCATCCCACTTGATGTACTTTCAAAATGTTCCTTTCAGAACCCTACGTCCATGGGTCAGTTTCTTGCTGACTAAATAGGCGTCAAAACTTCCCTGAGGGCAACAGATAGCTTGACAGTCAAACATGTGCCAATCACAAAGCACAGATCATGCTCCTCAAAATCCTAGCAACTAGCTACTTCTTCTTCCCCCTTAGTTGGGGAAAAGCATGAGAGCTCAACTATCCATGCTTTTGTGTTTCTGGCTACATAAGGATTCACCATCGGAGGCAATATTCCCATTACATATAGGTTCTGTTGGCACTGTCCCTAGGAGTCATTGCATGCGTGCTGGTCTCCTCATGGTTCTGGGGGCCATGGTAGTCACTGTCTTAGCAGTGTGAGGACAAAAGTCCTTGAAGATCATTGACTTTCAACAGGCACAGGACTCAAGAGTCTTTTGTTCCACTTGGATAACGTACTTAGGATTTTAATCAACCTCAATGTGTGGGTTGTATACATTATTCAAGACCTCCAGGAGCCCCCACATAGATGCTCCTGTTGACAAACACCCTGTGAGAAGCTTAGGCTGTCTCCATGAAGCCGTGGGGCCCTGTTGGTATGCATGGCAGCTGTTCCCAGAAGAGCTGAAGTCAACACCTATTTGCACTCCAGCCAGATCTTTGGAAATTGGACATTTTCTGTTCTAAAGAAAATTCCCCATGCAGTTCCCTGTTCTTCAGCCTTAATTTCAGCTTCAATGTAAAAGCGGAGTATATGGTGTGTGAGGGAACAGCTCTGGGAAGCCGTTGGGAAATGACCCAGGGGCTCCTCCCACTCCTATCCTTCGTGGGACCACGTCTGTCCTGTGACAGTGCCATTCTAATAAGCTTTGACTGGCACTTGGCGCTCAGGTTTCTTCAGATCTCCAGCCACAAGGTGCATTGTTTATGGAGAACGTGTAGCCATAGTCCAGCCTGTCGTATCTATCTACCAAGGGCCAATTCACAAAGCATGAGGGACTAGTATTCAGAGTGCAAGGCATGGCAGGCTTCAGGAGCTGCAAGTTCTGCCCCCTCCATCAGTAATGACATAGGAAAATCTCTTCCCCAAGCCTCAGATTTTTATACATATAAATGGGGACCACAGTCACACCTAACTCTTAGCTTAGTTTGCTAACCAAATGTGCACATGGGTAAGGTACTTTGCATGTTGTATGGAACATGCTAAGTAGATACAGATGTTCCTAAGCACAAGGAGTCTTACAGAAATTTCCTCCGTTGGTGTCCTCAAACAGTAATTTCTGTAATTATAGCAATTTCTCACACCCATGGAAAATACATGTATAAGCAGTAACAATAACAGTAAAAATGGTAAAAGAGTTAAAATCGGTGATTCTGGCTTCTTTGCTAAGCCCTCGTAAGTCTCTGTTCACCCGTTGCCTCCCAAGAAACTTTGCAGCCATGACAAGGTACTGCATCTCCACTTCACAGAGGAGCAGTAGAGGCTCAGAGAGGTCAAGGACCATGTGCCAGGACATGCTTAAGAACTTAATACAAATCCAATCTTGTCTGGCATCCGAGTTCATGATCTGGGCCTGTGAGATGATGCAGCAGGCACAGGTGCCTTCTGCCAAACCTAAGTTTGATATCTGGGATCCACAAAGTAGATCTGACTCTGGCGTTCCTGAACCATACTACACAACTATGTGGATGCTTATTTAACTTCTTGGCATCGCAGCTTGGACTGGTAACAACTTCTAATTCAGAAATGAGATGGTGAGAATCAAATGAGGTCATTGTTTGGATCAAGAAGCTTTGGACATACAGGGATCTGATTAAAAAGCTAGGTGTGTGCTACACACTTTCCTCCACGGCTCTGCATGTACCACAGGGACATTGCCACTCTGTAGCTGAGAAGCTCACGGTGGCTGTTAGAGGAGCTCTCCCTATGGAGGGGAAGACATGGAGTCAGAGGAGTACACCCTGGTCCAGCAAGCAGGGCTCATTATCAAGAAGTTGGTTCTCTTGCTGATCCAGAAGAGATGTAGGTACGACATGTACCTACAGGTGCTTGGTGGTGTCCTGAGATTACATCACAGGGACTTAAAGGATCCTGACATGGGGAGAACTGTGTATGTGTTTTTCCCGTGGTGGGCATAACCACAGCAGTCTTGAATAGGACAGCTGTGATGATCCACAGGAAACCTCCAGTCAAGCCAGTAAACATTCCTGTATGGAGGAAGGGATGGGCTCACAGGGATCAAGGGATGCATGGGGCTCATGAGGCTTCCCAAAATTCTCACACAGCCCCTTCCCCTCGCAGTGGTTAGAAGATAGTACTCCTTGTAAAACTTCTCATTAGCTGCTCAGGGAACTTTTCAGTGGTGCAGGTTTTCATGAATCATCCATGCCATGGGTGGGATTCAGGGGTCACAGCTGTCTGAATCACTCATATGCTTGTAAATAACCTCAATAAACGTCCTGGCTCACCAAGCTGGATTTGGATGAACTCTCTCTGGTCTGTCAGGCCCTCCCTGTCTTTGCAGGAGGAATAGACATTTCTTTCTATATCCCCAGGAAAAGTTGTACAACTCAACTTGATGAGTATCTAAGATTTTCTGGGTGGGCCCAACATGATCTCAGTGTTGTTATGGGGGAGACAGGAAGACTAAAGAGAAGAGGAGATGTGAGGCTGCTCACAGGGGCTGGGGGAGTTAGTCACATCTTGCTTTGAGAACAGAGGATGGGACTGTGGGAGACTTTAGGAGAGGTGGCTCAGGGGGTAAAATGGTCATTATGTAAGTATGAGGCCTGGAGTCTGGAATCTCAGAATCCACGTAAATGCCAAGCAGGCACGGTGGTCCCTGTAATCCCTGAAATCCCTGTAATAAGCTTGGGAGGTAAAAAACAGAGACTTAGCTAGACTAAGCAAACCAATGAATCTGTTCAAGTTGGAGATATAAGAGAGGAGAATAATCTAGAACGATGCCTGGTATCAATCTCTGACCTACATTTACATACATATCCATGCACACCTACACACACATATATCCATGCATACACACACACATATATATGCATACCACACACTTCCATACATACCTGCATGCTATCCACGTGTGTAACACACACACAAAGGTTTGGAAAGACAAAGAAATGGATTTCCCCATAACACCTGCAAAAGGAATACAGTCCTGTCCCCCTTTGTTATAAGCCTGAATCACTGTACGAGAGGACGCACGCCGGTTAAGCCACCAAGTCTGTGACTCCTCACAGCATCCACACATTGTATTCCTCAAACACGCTTCAAGACTAGATCCCGCTCATACGCAGACAAACCCCCTTCTATGCGGCACCGTAGTGAGAGGTTGCACGGCTGGGCTTTAACACGGATTCTGTTTTGTTGAGATCTTGTCGTTAAATATTCAGAAGGGAAAGAGACATGGCCCCATTCAGGAAAGAATGCCAGCATTTTGTATCTGTAGAAAGGCAGGCTGTAAAACAGGATGCCACGAAGTCTCTTTGTAACATGTGAAGTGATAGACATATGGACTGGATTATTATTATCAATATGAATTTTTAAAGCGTAGGAAAGAGTTCCCAGAGTGTCACTCTGTAGGCTGTTCTGTCACCCTCTCTCATCTTCAGGAGCAGAAAGAGCAAGAAGCAGCTGGCAGCCAAGGCAGAGAGGGGACGACCTAGCCTTTCTCAGAACTGGGAAAGGCTGGGACCATCTCAAAGCTGGTCACATCGGACGATGAGGCGTGAATCACAGAACAAATGTGCAATGGAAAAAAACCTGCAAAATAAGCCTAGAGACGGAATGCTAATAGGCAGGCAAATAAGGGGAGATGAGCATTTGAATATTCATGAGTCTAATCAGGAGCCGTGGATGAATGCAGAAACGGTCCTGGTGGTGACAACGTGCTCCGTGGAGAGGAGAATCCTGCCTGAGAAGGTACAAAGAAATATGAGCTAGACCTGTTCTACAGGCCAGGCCTCCTGGGACATCAGCTTGGGTCCCACAGTCTCGTTTCTTTCTTCATCTGTCACTCATTCTGTGCTGTGTTTCATCTGTTCTTGCCATGGGAAGTTTCTGCTTCCACAGACAGAAAGGAGGCGAGGAGTGGAATTCTAATATGCAAGGATCCCCCATGGGCCAGGCTGGGCTGCCTGCTCTGTGCAGATCTGTCTCATCCCCACCTTTCTGTGGGGATGACAATATCCCATTTTCCAGAACAAGAAACTGAGGCTCAGGAAGACCAACTACTTTCCGTGTCAGAAAACTGTGAAATGGAAGAGCTCAGATCTGACCATCTTCTCTAGAACATTACAGCCTATATTCTCTCCTCGATCACTCGGGCCTCTGAGTTTTTCCCTAGACCAAGCCAAAGTCCTGGAGGAGCTCCAGCACTCCCTGCTCTGCTGACCCAGGGTCGTGCATTCCCTGAAATTGTCTCCACAGTCTGCTGATGACTGTCCCCATGAGGTGGTTGCAGGCCCTTGACCCGTAAGCTTCACATGCAGTATTTGGGAGAGGAGCTGCAGATGGCTGGGTGTGTTGCCAGATGCCAGATGCTATGAGATGACTCCTCGGAATCTGCTGGCATGCCCAGCAACCTCAGGCCACCCCTGTGGTGGAGGTCCCCTCCAGACCCTATCTCTTCTCTACTGCTTTTGCCTCATTTCCTTGGAAACTTTGCATGTTAGGACACTTCCATGCATGATTGACCCAAGGTCAGCAGGGTGGGGCCCACTCAAACTCCTCCTGCAGCCTGACTTGCTCTGGACATAAATAAACTCCTCGTTGGAAACAGAAAAAGTTCTCTGGGCATAGCACGCAAGGGCACTGAGATGCCAGTACTGATAGTAATGACCTTGGCTTTTGAACTACCCGAGGCTACCTCCTAGTTTCAGGTGATGTAACTGTTGAAGGCCCAATTCTTTTTCCAGTAGAAAAATCCTCTTGCTTATAAACTTCCAGTGTCACCTGAGCCCTGCACTTGCCCTAATCATCCTCTCATTGGGGGTTGGCTCCTGTCTGGCCATGACAGGATACCGAGATGTCTTATGGTACCCATATGTAGCCTGAACACTGACCACTCCCTCTTAGATCCTTTGTTCTGCCACAGGCATTTCCATCTGTGCTGATTAGTTTTAACTGCCTATGGGCATGTCCTCATGGAGGGAGGGGGTTAGTTGTTAATTGATATAGGAAGGTCCAGACCACTGTGGGCGGCACCATCCCTAGGCAGTGGGTTCTGAACAGATTAAGAGAAGAAAGGAGGCTAGAGAAATTGCTCGGCAGTTAAGACTACTTTCTCCTCTTGCAGAGGACCCGAGTTTAGTTCCCAATACCCATGTCGGGTGTCTCACAACCATCCATAATTCCCTTCAGCTTCAGGGGAATCTGATGCCTCTGGAGACCAGATCTTCATTACACACACACACAAACCTAATAAAAAATAAATCTGAAAAAAAGAAAGGCAAAAGACAGTTGAGAACAAGCAAACAAGGACCTATGTGTCTGTTCTGTCTCTGCTCCTGACCGTGGATGTGATGCTTTAAGTTCCTGCCTTGACTTCCCCACAGTGAGGGACTATATGCTGGAATTGTAAACCAAGCAATCTCTTTTTGTCAGGGTGCTTTGTCAGAGCAGCAGAAATAGAGCCAGAACATCATCCATCTTTGTACACAGCCCCTCCACTGACAGACTCACCATCCTAACCTCTGGGTCCTGTTCCATGTAATGGGCTCACTTGATTTTGTCAGTGACGCCCAGATAATCCCCTTCTTGGTTAACCCGGAGTGCTAGCCCAACTTACTCACTGATCCCACCTTCACCAAAAGGCAGGGGATTTTACAAAGTAGCTTTAGGACGGCAGTCATCTTGAGGCCATTTTGGAATTTGACATTTGCCATAACTGCTCCTGGTAACCATCCCCACCCTTTCAGCATCTCCTACACAGAGGGCACTATTCAAATGACAGTCTGCAGACACAACACTGCGACATGGCTGCAAAAAAATAAAAAATAGAAAAAATAAAACCCATCGTTAAGGTGATGATGCAGAGGTCAGGGAGGTTAATAACTTGGCAGAGGACACAGCTACGGCAAGGAGAGGTCATGCTTAAACTTGAGTCTGTGTTCCTTCAAAGCCCAGCCTGCCACTCAAGCCCTCCGAGGCTGAGGTTATCTGTGTAGCTGTCTCTGAGCCTTGATTTCTCCAATAGTCAGATCCTAAGTTGTTCCAGAAGGAAACCTGACTCCCTGCAAACGTCAAATCCATTCCCAGCAATTAGCATAGGAGTCCTCCAAGGGCTCAAGAGGTATCCAGGGTCTTGAATCATGCAGACATCACAGAAACCCTGTCAGTGCATCAGAGCATCACAACCAACCTGCTAGGGCCAGGTCATGAAGACCAAGACACCTGGGGTGTTGGGCTGTCTCCGCCAGCACCGGAGAACACTGGAGTGTCCAGGGGCCTCAGAGATCTATAGAATGATCAGAGCAGACTGAAGAGGCACTCCCCCATCTGTCAGGTACCCAGCTGACATGGGCACCCACCCACAGCTCCATGAAGCCAACACTGCACACACTTGCCAAGCTGGCTACCCAGTGTCCCAGGCCTGCCCTCCTCCTACAACAGATCCTGCGACAGATGGTCCGGAGTCACTCCAGTGGAAATTAATGGAGTCAGACTATCCACACACTTCTTTTCAACCGTAGAGAAATATTTTCCATGAGTCAAACACCAGATGTATTTTGTTTATGGGGCAATTTAGCACTTGCGAGGGTAAGACACTGAAGTGGGAAGCAGAGTGGCCCTGGCATTTCAGGCAGAGCTCAGCCGAATGCCAGCCACCTGCAGTACCTCGTTGGGCATCGCCTCTGAGATGGAGCCCCCATCTTGCACTCAATGCTTCAATACTTCTGAGAGACAAAAAGCATTGCTTCAGGCCTGGGGGCTGTTCCCTGGGCTTGAGTTCCTAACTGTGCTGAATGGGCAGGAGCCTGGAGATGAGGAGCAGGAAGAGAAGGGAGGGAAAATGAAGGGGTGGCAGTGATTCTTTGAATCCAAAACAGGCAGAAATGGACGAAGGAGCCATCATTGCTCTCTTCTATAGCATAGACTGAGGCTTCCAGCCAGCAAGATTAATGCACACTGAGATCTGTAAGAAACGCTGGTGTGTGTGTGTGTGTGTGTGTGTGTGTATACACACACACCAACATTTATGGAGGTCAGAGGTCAACAGCAAGTGTCTTCCTCAACTGCTCTCCATCTTTTTTTTCTTTTGTTTGATTGATTGATTGGAGACATGCTCTCACTGTGTACCCCCTGGGTGGCCTGAACTTGAATATGTAAACTAGGCTGTCCTTGAACTTGAAGATCTGCCTGCCTCTGCCTTCCAAGTCATGGGATTGTAGTAGGTATGTACCACCAAACTCAGTTCTTACAGCTCATTTTTTATTTTTTAAAGTGTGTGTGTGTGTGTGTGTGTGTGTGCATGCTTGTGTGTCTCTGTGTGTGTAAAGGTTTGGACATGTGAGTTCAGATGTGTCTAAGTAGAACAGAAGTATCAGATCTCCCTGGAACTGGAGTTACAGGCAAGTGTAAATTGCCTAGTATGGGCGCTGGAAATTGAACTGAGGTCTACTGCAAGAGCAGAATGCTCTCTCAAGTGTTGATCCATTCACCCAGTTGATCTACCCCCAAGTTGATCCATCCCTCCAGTTGATCTTCCCCCAAGTTGATCCATCCCTCCAGTTGATCCATCCCCCCAATTGATCCATCCCTCCTGTTGATTCATCTCTTCAGCCCCTCCACCTTATTTGTTAAGGCTAAACTCCCTCACTGAACCTGGAGTTGCTGGTTCTGCTTTGCTGGCTTGCTAGGAAGAGTCCAGAATCCTCACACTCTCTCCTCAGTGCTGGAGTGATAGGAGTTAAGATCTGGGGCTGAAGGTCTTCATATTTGCATGGCACTGTGCCCCCTGAGCCCTCTCCCCAAACTGCTAGAGAGAAGTTTTAAGAACCACTGCTTCGAACCACAAAGATATGCTTAACACAGCGTGGTATGGTTTGTCATTACTCAACCTCTTGACAACTCAGTCTCCTCGGATCTATAAAATGGATAAATGAAGCCAAACATGGTCCCAGCATTTGAGAGGTTTGAGGCAGGATTGCTATGAGGTCTGGGTTACATGCTAAATGCCATACCAGCCAGGGCTACATAGTAAGACCTTGTCTTGAAAACCAAAAGCAAAGTGTTAGAGGTACAAGTCACCTCTTATTTAATTTATCATGAGCATCAAATGGGATAATTGGCTTATTTTGTTTAGAACAGCAACTTGCATGGTTACATCCCCAAACTCACCCTTTGGCTGTCATTACTTACATTAAAATCAACTGTGATAAGAATGATATTCATCCTTGACCTGATCTGATACTTAGACACAAGAGAACCGAGTGGAGCTTTGGAAGCCAAGGGCCTTGGGCCGAAGGGAGTTCCTTGCCGTTTTTGTCCGTAGGTTTGTGAACACCCTTCCTCTTTACTCAGGCTGCTCCTGCCTGGCAGAGGCAGAGGTGAGTCCTTTGGTGAGACCATCCAGCCCACAAAATCCTTATAGGATAATGTTTACTATCTTGCCCTTCCAGAAAAACTCTCCCAAGCTCTAGTCTAAATGGGAGAGAGAGCTCATATAATGTGCATTAGAAGAGTCCAGTGTAGCCCTTCTCACTGAAGTGGCCAGTTAAGTTATGGAACTGAAATCAAGCAACTGGCCTTTCCCAGCCTCCCCTCCTCTTCTGGTTGCCTTGGCGGAGACTCAGTACAAACCCTTCCGCCTAACTGGGCAGACACATCTCTGAAAGTAACCACTGCAACAATGTAATAATTACTTAATGAGTAAGCAGTTTAATGAGCGCCCAGCACCAGCTCATTCAACACACAGAAATGCAAACCCAAACAAAAATGAAATTCAGTTGTCATCTGTTTGGTCCAAAGTATGTACAACATTTCTCAGAAGGTCAGAAATAAGAGACGTCCCCTTGTGTGGGCAGAGTGAAGGGCGTGAACTCCGCACCAGCTCTTGCTAGTAATCATCAGAGCTACAAACACCTTTGATTCCCCACATCCCCATCTAGAAGTTTGTTCTGTAGATCTGGCTTAAAATATGGCCAGTGAAGCCACTGCAATATTTTTTATAATAATAAAAACTTGGAGGAGTATAGGTGTTATTTGACAATAAAAGTTATATGAATATATAACATATATATGCACATATATATGTAAAACAATTATATAGTATATGTAGATAAATATTAATAAACTAGACCTAATTCACTTAGTGAGGTAAAAAAGAATGTCATGGACCTAATGGATGTGAGAGAAAACTCCCTAAGGGACTAGGAGGAACACCTGGAAGAGTGTGTGTGTGTGTGTGTGTGTGTGTGTGTGTGTGTGTGTGTGTGTGTGTTTGTGTAATAACACATGGTATAAAGGAAAAATATAGAGTCAAAAACAATCACACACACACACACACACACACACACACACACACACACACACACACAAATGCCTGCAAATGGGTAGGAGAACATTTCTGACATTGTGCAAACAAAACTGTCACCTCCATGATTACATGGGGATAGGATTCTGAAGTTTATGTGTTCTGAATTGTGTGTATCATTATTGTAAGGAGTGTCTGTGCTAGTGAGTGCCTGTGGAAGTCTTAAAACAACTTCGTGGAGCTGTCTTCCTCTACCTTTTGTGAGTTCCATTGATCCAACTTAGGTCAGGCTTGCCCCTGGGCAGCAAGCATCTCTACCTGCTGAGCCAGCTCATCACCGTGACTTCTGAACCAGACAAAACATGGCTCTTTGACTTTGTTTTATTTTATTTTATATTTTGAGACAGGTCTCATGTAGCCCAGGCTGGCCTCCAACTTGCTGTGCAACTGAGGATGACCTTGGACTTCTGATCCTCCTGCCTCCACAGTCTGAGTGCTAGGATTTCAAGTGTGCATCACACCCAGCTTCCTGCTGTCCTGGGGATCAAACTTGGGGTTCCGTGAACGTAGGGAAGCCTCTACCAACTGAGCCACACCCCTAATCTTTTGACTTTATACTCTCATTCTGCTTCATCTTAATCACATGTAAATGTTGTTAGTCTAACTGAAAATGAGTTTTTAAGTGACTTTAAGACTAGTAATAGTGCTCCCCAAGAAGAGGTCCCTCCTATATGAGGGAGTATGGTACGTTTGCTATCTGTCTGAATCACCCTCCTCAAACCCCAAGGAAAATAGCAGCTGTGCACTGCAGCAGTCCGGCAGGCCTCAACCCTCCCTGAAGTAAAGACTCCCAGCCACTCTGTGCAAGGGACCAGCATTATTAGCAGAAAAGAAAAATCAATAACCCATCACTGCAAGGACCTTGAAGTCAGGCTAGGAAGTTTGGGCTCTTGCGACACCATCATAGCTGTGAGACCTGTAGAGGAACAGTGTGAACCCCTCTGACCAGTGCTCCCTCAATGCTGATACTAGGGACTACACTGACATCCTCACTGAGTGACTGAGGTGGGCTCCGCACATGCCCTGTGCAGGTCTGTGAGAAACACGAGGCAGGAAACACATCGAATCTTTCACATGTTGAAATTGAGACGTAGGGATCCACGCACCAGGGTCCAAGGTTACACAGTCATTAAGAAGAAGTCAGGAAACACCACCCAGATCCGCCTGCTTCAACTTGCATCGACTGTTACATTTTGACTTTCAATTAAATGAGTTCAAACAGCAAGTCACCTTTCTTGATAGCAACTGCTCAGCGCATGCCCTTTGCAACATTGTCCCACGCTGCCAGGATCAAAGTGTCTAACGGACAGTGCTCACGCCAGTTTCCCACACACATCTATGCACTGTCCCTTGCTGGTGTGGTTGATTCGGCAGCGTCATGGGACCGCCATCCGGGTCTAGCAGGCTCTCCCCAGCCAAGGACCCAGACATTGCTGCACCCCGTGCCCCAGCAACTCTTCCTGACCTAACCATCCTGTAAGGTTCCACTCACTTCAAACAGAGGCTTCAGCTTTATTAACCACCCACACAGCTCAACTGGGCTGAGTCCTGTCTTCACACAGCTCGGTAGTAGCTCGATCCCCTGAGTTAAGTGAGAGATCTCAGTCATCTGGTGAACCGTGTGTAGCGCTCCGCCCACTGATCCTGGAGTTGGAGCATACAGAGCATTAGCATTAGCTTGCTTCAGTGGCTGTGAGGCAGCCATTGAGCAGAGACCCTAGGGAGAGCTCTGGAGCACTCTGCAGAGCCCTTTGGGAAAGTTATGCTCAGTTTACTTTGTGCTTTGCAGTACTGTTCACCAGTCTCACATGGATGCTGCTGACTAGAACAGATACACTTGCTGTGGCTTCTGGGCTCCATACTCCTTGAGCCCCTACCTCCTGAAAGAGGCTCTCTCTCACTCCTGCTAGACAGGAGGAAGGAAGACTATTTTTGATTCACAAACCTGGAAAGTCTAGAGGCACACTTCAGGTAAGGCTGGATCCAGGAGTCAAACGATTTCACAGGGACTTGTTCTCTCCCTGTCTTTTGTATGTTTTTTTAAGTGTTAACTTTATTCTCAAACGGAAAAGCACCTACTTCGACACTCTGAAAACACAATCACAACTTAGCCACCCTTTCTTTCATGGTCCCAGGACATCGGTTGGAATTTGTTTTCATTGAAAAAACTTGAGTCTTAAGCCACCCCTGAGCTGTCTATTGTGGTTTGTGAATGGCCTATTATTAGCTGAGCACGGAGCCAAAGGGAGATGAGGCACCCGTGATCAACGACAAGGACTGGGAGTGAGTGAGAAGATACCAGTCACTGCAGAGCTGGGCAGAGCCTTGGTTTTAGGCCATGTGTATCTCTTCGTGTATACCTTGCATCTTTATTTAGTGACTTCCCCGTGCGTGGTGTCATGAGGTGCTGAGGCCAAAGGAGCCAGGCAAATGTGGCTCCTGCTCTCATGAAGGTCGGTGTAGACAACAGATGAACAGATAAATCCACTGAGTGCCTGGAACAAAATGGGGCAAGAATGAAGTGGGACATTGCTGGGAAGGAAGGGTTATGGGAACAGGGGTGACTGTGTCCAGCAGGTCCTGCTGGGTGGGTTGTAGGGGATGCGGGCACAGGGAGGCAGAGAGCACCCAATCGAAGAGAGGAATCAGACTTGCAAAGCTTGTGGGGAGCTAGGGGAAGGGAATGGACAAAAGCAAGAGAGAGAGGAGGAGGAGGAAGGAGGCAGGCAGGAACGCAGGGCGAGGTCGGCTTGACCTTGCTGTCCCTCCGGGGTTGCCTTCGTTTCTTGTCATGAATCCCTCTACTCCCTCGAGGTCAAAGTGTTTGTCTTGGACTAAACCACTCCTCATTGTGGAACTAATTAAAAACTGAAAGGCTCCTAGCCACATCGGTTGCCCGCAGGACACGGGTTTGTGGAACTGGCTGCGTTTAAATGATGTGGGATTCCTGTGACGGGACAATTCTGGCTGGAAAATAGCTCCATTTGTTTGACAAAGATACGCTGTTCTTACATATGGTGTAAACTGCATGTGTAGGGCATTCTCCTAAAGTGGAAGGGTATGTATGTGTGCTTGTTTGGTGTGTGTGTGTGTGTGCACGCGTGTGTGTTTAGTGTTTCATTTGCCAGATGATACACAGCAACAGTGGGGCACCAACAAGCCCAGCATTTGGAAGATAGAGGCACAAGGTTCAGGAGTTTAAGTTCATCCTCAATCACATAGTAATTTCAAGGCCAGCCTGGGCTACATGGGACCCTGTCTCAAAAAGCCACACAAAAAACGAAGCAGGAGAAGAAGAGGCTGTCAACTCGATTTCCCTTTAAAAACTCAAAGGCACAGCCCAGCTCATCCTTCGGTTCTCCTATATGAATGCAGGTCCATGAGGGCACGAAGAACAGCTCATGACGGTTCCTCGATAGCCTCATTCCTTAAAAATGCCCGAACCGAATTTCAAAGTTCAGACACAGATTACTGAAAGAAGCGGTGGACTGAGTGTTCTGGGCCGGGCACAACTCAAGGTGAGCTCACACTTGTTGCAGGAGCAACACCTTAAGGAACCCTCCTTGGTTATTCAGCACCCCTGGCAGGCAGAGTCTTGCCCACGCACTTGCCCTTTTGAAAGGAAGTGAGCTGCCTGTGTTGCACATGGACAACACAGCGGGGCCATCCATATGTGAGCCCCTTTCCGTTGGGCATCCCCCGTTTCGGCCCACGCCACGCTGTCATCCGCGAGGGCTGTGTCTGAGCATGCCTGCCGCGCCGTGTGTCTCCCCTGATATCCCAGCATGCCAAGCATCTCAGGGTCTAACACGGTGCTCTCTCCACTCCGGCTGCTGACGCCACTCCAGATTTATTGCGTTTATTTAAAAACAACAAACATTCTTGATTATTTCCATACTGCTCAGGACCATAATTTACTTGGAGGTATGAGCTATCAAGTTTCTTGGGGATTGCTTCAAAATGTCAGCTCTGAAAGATGACTCCCCCCCCGTTAGTGAATATGAAACACCCATTTATATTTTTCATTTTCACTTTGATTTAATTTTCAGACGGTTCAACTTTCTCCCCATGCCTGAGTGCCTAAATTCATTTCACTTGTCAAAAGAGACAAATTTTCATAATTACAAAATAAAACATGGTGGCCCTTCCTTGGTGACCGCATATTTCACTTACTTTTTTTCCCTCCCTGGATGAAAACGCCTCTCTTGGTCGAGTTCACTTACTTCTGACATATTTCTATTGAGGCCCTGCTTAGAAAGAGGCAAGAGCACAGGCTAAACACTCACTAATGTTTTGTTATGTAAATGAGCCTCTGTAGGAAGGAAGATAAAAATCCCCCCAGCCAGGCCCTGTTATACTCACATCTTCACAGTGGGAAAAAAAAAGGCACTGTTCTGAGAGTATGACCCCAGCATGAAATATGCTCTGCTCCAGTCTCTAATGATTCTTTCTGTCTTGGCCGAAAAGCCTCCAGTCCTGCCGGGAGGCTGTGCTGGGTGCTCATTTCAGAGAAGTCGCAAACAGGAGAGTTTTCTTCCTGTAGCTACTGGGGACACGCACAGGATATATTAGGGAGGTGAAGGGGACTTTACTTAATAAACTGCCAGTTTTTTCATTTACAAAAGTAATGTATGTTCTTTAAGAAGTTTTGAAAAACACACACACCCCGCAGAAGTTGTAAATGCCAGAACAAGCTGACTCACAGCCATCCCAAGCAAAGCACAGAACATGTGATGGATTCGGACCTTTTTTTTTTTGTTTGTTTGTTTAAACTTTATCACTGAAATTTTCTCTTGACTTGGTTAGGCTCATTAACACCTAAAAATGGATGCTCTATAATTAGAAACTTAATACACTTGGAAAGGGTGGAAAGATGACGATGAGATGACAAATTCTATCCTCGAAGCTGATCATCAGAACCACTCCGTCCTCGCTCAGAGGCTGTTGAATGGCCAGCTGGGTCCGGGCACCACTTACCATTTCCTGCCCTGGTACCAGGAAACACTATCCATTCCCAAGGGAAGATGATGGAATTTGCAATCCAGAGGCGAATCCATGTTGATAAGGGGGGAGGGGGGGCAGGATGTGGAAGAGGAGAATTTACAGGACAAGGTGAGAATCATGGAGTGGGGGCCGCTGGGAGTGGGGGGCCATGGGGATTGGGGGACCACAGGGAGTGGGGGACCATAGGGAGTGGGGGACCACAGGGATTGGTCATCTGCAGGAGCTGACTTCAAGATGGGGAACAGTGAAAACACTTCTGAAGGCCCCAGCTTCCACACTTTGATTCAGACCTTCTCCCTGGTGTACACTGGGAATCCGTGTCTTAGTTGGGGAAGAGCACTCAGGAAGGTTCTTGGGTGCTGCTTACTGGGTTATAGCCTAGGGAATGAAAGGTAGGGAGGAAGAATCAGAAATGACTAATCGGAGTTGAGAGGCTATCTTGCCAAAGGCCTCAGCTGACCCCATGGGAAACTGTGTGGCCAGAACGGCTCATCAGAGAAGGGATGAGAGGCCAATCATCTACATTGCCTGTATCAGCTGCTCACTGACTGGGCCGACACTTCAGCCAAGGCCAAGCTCGAGCCAGGTTATCCAGGACTGTCTGTCTGCAGTATCCCACAATTCTTAAGGAGGCCTGGATGACCTGTCTCACCAGCACTGCCCTCTGTGACTGTGGCAATGCCCCTCCCTCGAGGACAATGTATGTAGGTTAGCAGGCATTCAAGACATACTTCTGGGGTCTAGCCAGCAGTCAGAGGGGCTACAGAAGAGTGCAGAATTCAGCAATGGCCACAGCAACAGAGGGACCTGTCATAGTTTGAATATTAACTGTCCTCCTCAGCCTCATGTACAGGGTAGCACTTGGCTGCCAGGCGATGGACTTGGGGCAAGTCACTGGCTCCCAAGGGCTCTGACGTAATCAAGGGATCAGACCCTTTGTGGATTCATAAAATGTTGGCATTGTTGATTTGGGGCTAATTTGGAGGAAGGAAGCTATTAGCTTGGGCATCCTTGGGGTTGCAGCCTGCCCCAGGGGATGCAGATCCTTCCTGCATCCCCCTTCCCTCCCCCCATCCATACTCTGCTGATGTCTTGATGTCTTCCCCAAGTGCATGGCATTACACAACCACAGACCGACCCTCTGAAATTGTGACTCTGACGCATGTTCCCGGGAAGCCAGTCGGAACACAGGAAAGGTGCTTGAGGGTTGCCTGGCACACTCATCAGCGGGCAGTTACATGTACATGCACACATACACGGGGTGAGAATACTGCCTAAGGATACTCTAAACCTAAACTAATCCTGAATCCCTCCTTCTACTGCCACCAAAACGCCCTCTGCAGACCTACAGCTGACCTAACTTGGTATGTCTAAAGGACAGTGACTGAAAAGGCAGACTCTTTACCCCCTGGGTGGAGTAGTGCCCTAGCAGGGTTCACAGACAGCATCAGCTTTCTGTGTATCGTTCGATGGGGACATCAAGCCGAAGCAATGCTTCTACAGCAAGGTCCATGTGATGGCACCAAATGTCACACAGAACTCTTTGTTCTCTTGTTCTGGTGTCCAGCTGTCCTCTCTTGTGGCAAGGTACGAATTGTTGCTCCCGGTCTCATTCTGTAAATGGGGGAAATAGAGACCCAAGTTTATGCCTCAGGTCACCAGGATCCATACTCTCTTTAGGCACTGCAACATTGGGCACATTCCATTCCATGCCTGCTATTACCCGTTAGCATGGGCCAGGGCCCATGCTTCCACACACTGGCTACTGTGACACGTCCCTGCTATCTGAGTGACTGCCATTTTTCTACAGTCATTACTATCCATGAAGGAGGCAGAGGTATGCTCTTTGTGGACAGGGATGGACTGTGAACCCGGTAACCTCAGCAAGAAGGAGTGGCCAATCTCCACAGAATGACAACACATAGAAAGACTGGGTGTCTCAATCCCAGTTAGGAAGACCAAGCTGAGCATCTTAGTATTGGAAGAGAAGCAGGTCTTATCATTGGTCTAGCAGCCTAATCATGGGGACAGAATGGTTGCTTAAAGCCCTGTTCTTCCTCTGGTCTTTTTCTGGGTGGAATGTGCCCTATCTAAAACAAATGATGAGTCTTATCAGAGTCTGATGAGTCTAAAACAGACTGATAAAGCAAAGATGAGGAGAAGAGACCTAAGACCTACCTGTCCAACTAAACTCCATCCCACAATATGCGAGCAGCACTGGACCATGGCAGGTGAGGGAGTTCATAGTTTAATAGCATTGGGAAACACTTCATGCCTAGAATCCCAATACTTGGAAAGCTGATGCAAAAGAATAGTCAGAAGTTTGAGGGCAACTTGAGCTTTATGTAGTAAAGTTCTAGCATAGCCTGGGATGCAGGGCAGGCCTTCGGTCTAGAGGAAAAAGAAAATAAAGGAAGGAGAAAAAGGAAGAAAGAGAGTTCCGGGAGGGAAGGAAGGAAAGAAAGAAGGAAGGCAGGGGAGGGAAAGGGGAAGGAAGGGGGAGGGAAAACAACAATATAAGCACTGGATCTTCAGCAGATTAACTTGCCATCCTGGGCCTCAGTTTCTTCGTCTGTAAAATGATTTATTAAAATTTGCACAGCTAGGCGGCAGTGGTGCACGACTTTAATCCCAGCACTGGGGAGGCAGAGGCAGGTGGATCTCTGTGAGTTCCAGGCTAGCCTAATCTACAGAGTGAGTTCCAGGACAGCCAGACTTACAACAGAGAAACCGTGTCTCAAACGCTACCCCCCCCCCTAAAAATAAACAGAAACCTGTACCATTCTGGGCAGTCCGAAGCCAGGGATACTGACCTCGGATTTTCCTTCGCAGGGGGAAAAGACAGAGAACAGTTTAAGACTAACAACACAGTAGCACAGTCCAACACACCCCAACAACAGCACAGCCAGCTCCCCTGTGGTGTCTGCACCCCGTGACAGAGCACAGTCAGAAAACGTTTATGTCAGAAGTTTGGTTTCTTTGTTTGTTTCTAAATGTTCTTGTTTCACTACGGAGGCAATGATAGACACATTAGCAGACAAAGACCCAAAGCAAGCTGCAATAGCCCCCAAAGCTCATTGCAATGTTTAGGCTATAAATTGAAATTAGAATTACAAAAATGACACTTTGAAAATTATTTTGAAAACTGAAAACATCTCCCCCCTCCAGAAGAAAGCCGGAATGGCATTCCGACTCAGCAGTTCTGCAGGCACCCCCGCCCCAAGTCAGAACGTCTCAATTACTGCAACACCATCGTTACCCTCTCAACTGAAATTGCAAGTGGGAGCATTGTGATTTACATTTGCCGTTTATAAAATAAATTAGGCAGAAAAGAAAGAATCGCATAATTTCAAACACATTGAGCTTCCCAGATTTGGGGAAGGTAAATGGATGAAGCACGTGGTCCTTGAAGCAGCAAACGACGATGCTAACAGTCATTAATGCTTCCATTACTGATGGTTGAAAAACGAACGGAGTTGTTTCCAGACAACTCTTCAACCATGGATCAGCAGAACTCCCAACCTGAATCCCATTGCTAATTGCACATCCTGTGAAGCATTCTGGGAATGAGGCTGCCTGGTGAGTTGCTGGGGCTTCTGGTCTGAGTGGTTCTGGCTCACACACACTGGCTTAGTCACCGTACCCAGCACCTTAAGTTTAGAGCCATCCCGAATGGGTACCTATCAGTCACTGCTCCATCTTGGCTTGGCCCAGCCACCGTCCCTTCTCACTTGGCGTGTGCTGTGGTGTAACTGTTTTCCTCAACATCCTAAAATATCCTAAGGAGAAGAGGAGCAGAAAAAATTTGAGAAGGGAGATGGGGAAGGGAATGAGAGAGGAAATATAAGAAAAGGAGACTATATTTTGGGGTGCCTAGAACTGTGTTTTTGTCATATCTAACATTTTAATATCATTACATTACATTGTACTAAATAAATAAGGCAGTATTTTTAAATCACATTATACTTTAATTTCAAACTCTCAGTAAATATTTGTATCTATCTCAAAGTGCTTACGTAAGCATTCCTGGGTAACATGTCTTGAAAGTGTTTTTTTTTTGTTTTGTTGGTTTTTTTTTTCCCCAAGCTGATGACTGAATTTGAGAATATCATTATAATCGCGTGGAGGTTCAGGAATTTATGGGGATGAACTAAAACTGGCTTGTGAACCCTCACCCAATCACTTTGCCTTTGGAGACCCAACAGTGCCATCCACAGGTTCCAGAACAAAGCCACAGTGTTGGGCTCAGTGCTCCTCCCCAACAGCCTCCAGAAAATACCTCCTACATACTCCTTCATGTGTGTGTTTTACACAATACACATCTATAGTTTAATGCCTGGCCCATTTTGGTGAACTGACTTACTTAACAGATTTCCATAAAGCAGCAGGTTCATGTGAAGGTCTTGAACCCCCAACTTCTCTGTTTGTGAAAACAGGAGAGTTCTTCCTTCAAGGCCAGCAGCCTACTGATCACATCATGTCAAGAGCCAATCCGACTTTAACTACACGTCTCTGCATGGCTTGTGTTTGAGTTCGTGAGTACCTGCACACACACTGTGTGCACACGTGTGCGTGGAGTCCCAGGACAACTTCAGGTGTTGCCCCTCAAGCACCGCCCACCTTTTCTTATGAAACAAGATCTCTCACTGACCTGCGATTTACCGAGTAGGGTGGGCTGCCTGGCCAGAGAGCCGGGGATCTGCCTGTCTCTGTTTCTTCTGTGACAGTGGAGCCTTCACACCTGGCTTCATTTCCATAGGCTCTGGGGATGGGCCTCAGAGCTCATCATTGCAAGGCAGGTTCTCTAAGATCTAAGGATCGAGCATCTCTCCCCGGCCACATTTCTGCACTTCTACACTATATTTCCCTCAAAAAAGAGAGGAAGGAAATGTCCTTTTCAGGAGAGAAACACCGAAGGGCAGAGGACAGTACCTACAGCGCAGACACTCTTGTCCTCACGTTCCCCTTTCCCACTGTATATTCTTTTGTTTCTATTTATAAGAGCTCAAATTAAAATTGTAAGGTCAGGATGAGACCTGAAGGAGATGTGAAGATTCCTTAAGCAGTTGGGGGGAGTACTGCTGTGAAACACCCAGAGGCAGTGCAGAGTATTTTTAACTTGTTATTTGGACTCTGAATTGAAAGGCAGGGCTCACACAGAGGATGAGGTAAGCCACTGTAGATAAAAGAAGAAACGCACCTTGGGTTTTGTTTTCTCTCCCTCCCCCCTCCCTCCCAAAGCGAGAGCAGCTTCCCTCTGAATGAGTCATGAGTGAGTCATCTTCCCCGGGAGAATCTGAAGTGGTCGGTGATTTGATTGCTTTTCCTGTGGTAAACACACTGGAGGAGGGAAGCCCCAGAGAGGAGATAAAGGACCCTGTGAAATTCAAACACTTTCATCTGTTTCTTTCTCGAATGACGCAGAGTGAAGATGGGTTTTAATGTAACGTGCACACTCTCTTTCATTCTGGAATTATTAATCAAGGCCACTGAACACACCAGCCTGAAGTATAAGTACCTGAGGGAGCCCCCGTTCGCTAATGGGATTCACCGTAAAGATTGATCCAGTTCAGTCATTTTATATGTGGAAGTCACGAGCTGGCTTTCATCTTTTGTTGTATCTTACTGTGAAGACACCATGGAGCCCATATCCCTGCTTCTTTTTTTCTTCAGAACCTTTTCCCAACAATTTTGATAACTTACAAAGCTAAGAGATGTTCAATGATGAGGGAGAAACATCAGAGAACTTTTTTTGAAATTCATGGTACCCCAAAGGCTGACAGCAAGAATATACTTTCTGGTACATAAGAAAGAAAAATGTATTTGGTATGACTGGCTGTTAATATGTCATCAAGATAAATCATAAGTCTTATTCTTAGGAATCTTAATAAAAGAAGTCGCTTGAGATGTACGAAAATAATCACCAAGAGGCTTTATCTGTGACTAGAACCTGGGGAAATTTTGGAAGTGCTCATTCATAGAGATACTTAAAAAGACATTGCCCGAATTTATCACCGTCATAAATTCCTGCTGACCAAAAAGTTTCCTTACAGTAATTTACAGTACCCGTCATAAAATACTTCATCAAAAGGAAACTGTTCGATTTAATACAAAACCGTAAACTCCCAAGGACTCAGGGACAATAGTCTCTGCCAGTCTCTATTACTGGCAGATGATCAATGGCTCCTATAGGCCAATACCTGGTGTCACTTTCATCTGAAACCCACACCTTCTGGGTTATCACACAACTCTGTTGTGTTTGTTTCCTTCTGGGACCCCGGGAAGAGACGGGCCTAAACACAGCACCCGATTCTTCATTATCTGCGTGAGTGGAGGCCGGAAGGGTACTGTGCTCTGAGCACGGTAGCTGAGTGATTAAAAGAAATAATTTGGGACTGGCACAGCCAACACCTATATGCACATCCTAGACACAGGATGGAGGGAAGCTGACCTATCTAGATGTTTCTGGTTGCCTGGACCCTCGGATTAGGTAACTGGTTTCATGTTATCATTTGATTTGGGTAGCTGTTTAGATCTAATTAAGGTCCTCCATAAAGTAAAAGTCTATATACTAAGAATAGGACTATCAGTTCTCCATCCTTCTGCCCTTCTTTCTTATAATCATTAAAGCAATAAAGGCCAACTCTCTAGCGCCAACCCTGGCACACCCGTGTGCACTAGCCTTGGCACACCTGTGTGCACCAGTCGCAGCATACCATGTGCTACAGCCTGCTTGTCACTGTGGGCTCCTCCAGATATGCCTGCAGGCACTTCTAATTTCTTTGACTGACAGGAAACGGTTTGTCTTCCTCTAAACCTGCTCTTCTGTACGGATCAATTACTTGAATTCAAACCTCCTTCAGTCATGATGTCCAGGGGCTGGGGATGTCTCAATGGATAAAACACTTGCTGTGCATGTGTGAGGGTGGAAGTCTGTATCCCCCTACCTGTGGATAGAACCTGGGGAAAGTCTGAACTTGTTCATTCCCAGAGACATGTAGAAACCAGTGAGCATGGGTGTCGTCTATACTCTAGTACCTTGGAGGCAGAGGCTGTGATGTCCAGGACAAGATGGCTAGCTGGACTAGCCAGTGGATGGCATTCAAGGATTCTGCCTCAGTGAACAAAGTGAAGAATGATGAAAGAAGATATCCAACGTCAGCTTCAGGCCTCCACATGTATGCTAACATAAGCATGTATATCCACATACACACAAACATGCATACACATACAAGCATACCTCTTTCTCTCTCTCTCCCTCTCTCCTACACACACACACACACACACACACACACACACACACACACACACACACATCGTGACATCCAACTTGTGTGCTCATGGCTTCGTGAATACTCCCCCATACTCTCCTCTTGGATACAGCCTGTTACTAGTGACCTGGTCTTACTAGACACGGGAGTCACGCTACTCCCCAGTCTTTGGACTGAGCTCTCTTTCTAGAAATGAATAAACCCAGACACAGCTCTGCCGATGTCACTCTGCCATTCAGACCTTTCACGGTATCAACAGTGGTCTACATGTCTTTTCCAGCTCCGCCCTTCCTTGTACAACAAAATGCCTGTTTTGTAAGCTGCACACAAATACAAGAAGCGCCTGTCTTAGACCTCCATGAGATGCTGTTTCTGCTCATTTCCCATCCTGATCCATCTCTAATGCTACCTGCTACAATTCTTCCTTCCCCTCCAGGTCAGGTTATAGTACCTTATTCTTTACCAAGGATTCCTTCCCCTCTGTTTCTATAGAAAAGATCTTCTGTGCCTTATTCATATGACACTAATATTCTAGCTTTTGTACATATATTTTATCTCTATACAAGGTGCTGAGTTCATTGATGGCAGGGATTCCTCTCTGTCATGATCGGGTTTGTGTTGTTTGAGACGCATACTGCTGTCAGGTAGCTGGCTGGAAGGAGTTCATCAGCTTTGCGTATTAGGTGGATACACAAAACCACGGTTCACAGAGGTCTCTATGTCAAGTGTTCAATTGAAGAGAACTATGGCTCCCTTTCCTCATCACACCCAAGGTCTAAGTTGGAAAACACTGATCTAAGTTGCAATGCTGACAACCGAGAGAGAGGTGACAAAACAAAGTAATGAGACTAAAACCGATGGAGCAGAATGAGATTGTACACAGAGATCTGAAGAGCCTGGAGTCTTGGAAGAAGGTATCAGATAAGGGAAGACCTTGATCTAAGGTAAGCCGAGAGTCAGCCTAGCAAAGACTTGCAACTGAAGAGAGGTCCACCCTGAGGAAACAGCCTGCCTCTAAGCTCAAAAATTTTGAGCATGGAATGTTCCAGAAAATGCAAATGGTTGGAGATTAGAGTCATAGTAAGTATGTGGTGAAAGATGAGGCTGGTGATGTGAACTCACCTGATACCAAAAGCTCTCTACACACTACTCCCTCGAACAAGCCACTCTCTGCATGAGCCTAGGTTGTTCAGGCGGAGTCGAGGAGTTCTGTGGCCAGGAGCGCCATCCATAGCCAGTGCATGCTGGCAACGGGACGTGACAGCAACTAGGGTGAACAAGGACTCAGCCCACTGGGGGCCTGGCAGGCTTCGCTGTGTTGGCAGTACATGGAGGGAGGGCAGGGCCAAGAGGGCGAAGAGAAGGCTGGTGAAGAAGGACATTCCCAGGTGCTGCACCGGACAAACTGGACATACTAAATATAAAGGAAATTTAAAGGGAAAAATGTAATGTCAATAATTACCACACACCAGATGCTCCTCAGGGAAATGCCAAGTGTTTATCCTGAAGACAAGCACGGGACATACATGAGTGTCTATCTTCACGAGACCTGCATTGGACAGGCATGTTCTCTGCATTTAATAGGGGAAGAAGCTGAAGTGTGCATCGATTGAGATATCTTCTGATTCCATGTAGGCATTCTCAGTTAGGTTCAAATCCAAGGAGAGACATATCCCAAGGCTCCATCTATGTCTCTCCCCCCTCTTCTCTTGATTTGCTGGGGCTTAACTCCAAAGTTTATATACCAAGCTGGTCTGAGTGAGTCCAAGAATTAAAAAATGAGGTTTATGGGGAGAAAAGAAATTAAAAGGCTATCCCTGCCCAGGCTCTAATTATAGATAATCAGGGGAAAAAGTCATCTTGAAGGCTAGCAAGATATGCACAGCCCTGGTGCCTTTTAAGGCAACAGCCAAGAGGGATAGAACCATTACCAAGTCCTCCTGGTGACTACAGTAATTATAGTATCCTTTAAAAATAATGAGAAATCAATTTGTTCCGGCAAGGCCAGCAGCACACTGCTCTGTAACCCTGCAGCCTAGGAAGAAGCCGCAGGGCCCTGCTCCTGCACAGAAGACTGCACTGCACTAGGGCAGGTCAGCGGGGCAGAGTGAGCATCGGACCACAGGCTTCATGAGAGAAGAGAATGTTGATGTAGTTCTTTAAGCGGGTGGCAAGCCTAGAACAGTGTAAGAGACTCAAGACCTCGAAGAGAAGAAAGAGGAGCAGGAGCTGACAGCACGACAGGGACAGACAGCTCAGGGCTGCTCTTCAGAGGCCCACCTCCTGCACGTATGCAAGCTCTCGGTACAGTGATAGACAGCGACCTGCTGCCAAGCTGCCCCCACAAGGCAGGATGCACTGTCCCAGCCACAGACAGAGCTGTCAGCAGCAGTCTTGGGCTGTCAGGCCTCTCGGGAATGCCCTCAGCCAAGGTCACCTGCTTCCCAGACAGATCACATCCAGGGAGCATGGACGCAGGAGGATGAAGGCTAAGCTCCTTTAGCCCAAAGAACAGACCGGAGACACCAGAGTCCTTGAGTCACTCACTGCCCGCCGCCATGCTTTGCTCATCCTTGCTGTCCCTCCCTCCACAGGTGCTCATCTGCAACGCACTCCCCATAGACAATTGCAGGACAACTGTCTCAGAAAGCATCCTAGGAATGCAGCCCGCAACCCAAGGCGCACGTGCCTACGTGGTCCTACAGTGTCCCAGCATCGCTGCTATTTCCCTGCCTTAATTTCCCATAAGCCTTACTCATCCCTCTGTGTCAGGCAACTAGATCTGGGGACTCTTGCCTGCTAACAGCAGGACAAAGGGAGGGGAGATGGAGAAGGCAAAGGAGGAGACTACAAAAAGCCTTACAATACGGAAGTCTAGAAGGGAAAGGAAAGTTAATGAGAAGAGGTCCTACACGGACTTGGAGTTGGGGAAAACGTTTGAGGGTTGATGGATGGAAGTATCTGGGTCAAAGGGGATGATATTGGTAATAAAAGAGGTTTTGAGACGAGTGCCTAAAATTATGAATTGAATCCCCATTGGTGTTTTTGGAGAGACACAAGTAAATATTGGAATCACTTTTTAATTACTCCTGAGTGCTGGGTGTGCATTTAATATTCGACTTCACACAGACTTTGAGGCTCTGGCTTTTATTGGGTGTATTAGTCAGGATAATTAACACTAGCTGTTTTAATACACAACTCCAGACCTCAGAGGCTTAATGTCATAAAGGTTTATTCTGGAGCTCACGTGGCAGAGAGTCGGGTTAGGTGGTTCCTTTTGGTGGCTTCCTAACAAGCAGCCCATCTGAGAATGATTTTGTTTTCTAATGTGTGGGTTTGAGTTCATGTGTGTCTGCAGGTAGTGCATGTGCACATGTGTGTGCTTGTGTGTGGAGACCAGGGGTCAATGTCAGTATCTTCCTTCACTATTCTCTACCTTATTTTGAGACCAGCGTCTCTCATTGGACTTAGGCCTCAGCAAGTCAGCTAGACTAGTTGGCCAGCAAACTGCAGGGATCCTCCTGTCTCTGTTTCCCCGGTGCTGGGATTACAGTGTCACACCCAGCTTTTACATGGGTTTTGGGGAATGGATTCAGGTCCTTGTGTTTATGTAACAAAATGTCTACAGACTGAGCCATCTCTCCTGCCCTTACCAGCATTTTAAACGTGTCGCTGAGACAGTTGCTCTGCCTTTGAGTGTCTCTGTGATCCACATAGCTGTCTATTCCTCGCCTGCTTCACCCTCTGCCAACCTTTCCCACCTTGCTAATGCCCTGGGAGGCACATCCTTCTGAACTGGACAAGGCAAAGGGTCCTTACCTCTGGCTTCCAGTTGAAGCTGGCCTCTGGGGATTCTGGCAGAAGAAGAAGGGAAGGGGCAGCTCATGTCCTCAGCTTCCTTCCCATCTGGTGGCATGGTGAAGGCTGACTCACTTGACAAAAAAAAAAAGTGTTTTCTCGCCGATTCTAAATGCCTCTCACCGCCTCCAGGTTCTTTTAGCGACTCTTCCATTTTCTCCCTTAGCTTGGTAAAGGCTGTGCTGCCCTCTGGATCAATCGATCCTATTGCTTTCTTTCAACACCTCTTGTGGTCTTCATAGAGCCCGTGCAGGCCTTCACAGACAGCGCCTTAACTAAACATCCTTGGGTGGTCTAGTATGAAAGCATCCTTAGAAACAGGCCTGAGAACAATGTTGCTCTGGCTCTTGGGAAAGAGGAAGTCGGTCTGGGCTTCAAGCAACATCATCATCATCATCATCCCTTCCTCTAGTTTTTCTTCTGGGAAACCAGCTCCATTCTCAGTCTCTGTAGTCTTCACTCCGCATTTCACTTTAATTCTGTTACAGGAAAGATTTGTTTTCTGGGGAACGAAGAGATGGCTGAGCAGTTAAGAGCATGGCTCTTGCAGAAGACCTGATTGAGTTCCTAGTACCCATACTGGTGGCTCACAACCACCTATGACTCTACCTCCTGATGCCTCTGACCTCCACAGACACAGAAACACAGATCCACACCTAATTAAAGATAAAATTAATTTTTTTTTATAAAAAGAAGGGAGTTGCCCTTACTGATGAAATTTATCTTTGGCTCTATGCACCTATTTCCATTTGTTTGATGTGATTTTTTTATTTTCCCCTAGAACCTCCTCTTTGACACATGCATCAATTGGGGAATCTACATATTACTAAATTTCAGCTTGATTCCACATGGTAGAGGATACTTCTGTATGATTTCAGTATTTTTGAATTTGTCCATTCATTTCACGGCACAGGAAATGATCTGTCGTCACAGTGGTTCCCTGGGTACACTGCCGCCTTGAATACTCTATAGGTGGCTGCAGATCCTGGTGGTCCATGGTCCTGTGTAGTCTGGTGTTAGTCTATTGCTCGTTCAATGGTCAAATAGAATAGTGTTGTGGTCTCGAACTGGAATTGCGGACTTTTCCACTTCTGCTTTCGTTTCTACCAGTTTTTGTTTGGCATGTTTTATACCTCCGTTGGAGTTGCTGTGGATTAAGTGGCCCTTCGGAGTTTATCCACCATATCAGTCTTTCAGGAGTGACCCTGACAAGGTCATGAGGCTACAGATTAAAGACGTTACGATGGGTGTGAGTTAAGTATGGAAGGGATAATTCTGCCACCATATTTGTATGCCATATGATACCTTTGGCCATGACATGACCCGTTAGGAATTCCCTTATCAGATGTGATCTTCTAGCCCTCTAAAAACCTGAACTAAACACACTTACCTTGTTTATAATTTACTTAGTCCCTGGTATTCTGTCACAGCAGCAGAAACCAGATTAAGAACACCTGCGGACACATCTATGATTGCCACACATTTTTGGTTGGCCAACCCTTTTGTTCCTATTTAACATTTTGGTTTTTCTCTGGTTATTTTTTGTTATTACTTTAAAGGATATTTAACCTGTTGTTACTATGGCTATTCTTGATCAGCTTTCTCTTGATTTTATCATTTACCATCCAATTACTTTTAACTTACCTGTGTTACAGTTGAATTTAGATCTTGTTGTCAGTAAACAGTTGTATCCTTTTTAAATTTGTTGTCAGCCTTTGTGTTTTAGTTGTTTCATTTAGGCCATTTATATTTAATGTAATTACTGATCTGCCCTTTTGTTTCTGCTTTCTGTTTGCTTGTTTCTCATTTTTGTCTCCTTTCTGGAACTCAGAGTTACCTGAACATCCTTTAACCCACTGTGACATCTCTATAGTATTTCCCAGTGTATATCTTTGTGTAGGTCTCTTGATGGTTACCTTAAATATCACATTTGCCCACATGGCTACTCATGCTCTCCTGGTGCTGATATTCACCAGTTCAAGAGTCATGAAGAAATAATACCCCTTTCAAGTCCCTTTACCAAACTCCTCTACTTAAACATCATTAAATATTTCTTCTACATACAATGAAAACCATAATAGATGATGGCTTTTGTTTCAACCACCAGATGTCATGAAAAATTAAATTCAGTAAAGGAGACATTTATGTTTCCCACATTTTGTCCTTTCTTGTCTTATCAGGTTCTCATGTTCTTTTCCAGCTTTAAAGAATTCTCCTTGGCCACTCTTTTAGGATAGATCTACTGCTGACAACGATTCTCTGCTCTCCTCAATCTTAAAACATCTTCATTCCTTTCTTATTCTTAAGGGATAGTTTCACTGGATATAGATTTCTGAGTTGATAAGTCTCTTCTTTAGCCCTTTGAAGTACATTTCTTCCTGGGATCCATGGCTCCTGGTAAGAAGGTGGCTGTCACTCCGATAGTTTTCCAACTCAGGGTGAGGGTAAGATAAGTTTTTTTTCCCCCTCTTTGACTGTTTCTAAAGATACTTCTCTGTCTTTGGTGTTCAAAGTCTGACTGTGAGTGTCTTGCATCATTTCTAAGGGATTGTTCTGTGTTATGTTTCTTAACTTCCTCACCTTGAGGGTCATAACTTGAAAAATGTGGGAGATTCTTAGCCGTTTGAAATGCCTTCTTCCTCTTTTCCTGTTCTTCTACGGCTGCGGCGTGCCCTCTTATTGGGGGCCTTCGGGTGCCTCCTAGCTGGGCTCCTTTGACTCTGCTGTTCAGATTATGTCAGTTTTATTGCTCTGTCCCCAAGTTCATTGATGCTTTCTTCTTTGCTGTTGAAAATTCCAGCTATTGATTCAGTTCCCATACTTCTGTTTGTTTTTATACTTCCATCGTTTCTCTCCTGAGACTTTCTGTTCCTTTGAAGAAACTTTCTCATCCATTTTTCCCCAGCTTGTTCCTGACTGATCAGCGAAACATTTTCTTCTACTTTCCAAGCCCAGGTATCTCCTCCATTCATACTACACAATGGCCTGGGCCAAGGTGTGCAGGAGTTAGGCTTACTCTGCCTCCTCCCTGTATAGTGTCAGCATAAGGACAGTCTGTGGTGAGCATTAGAAGGCCTCTCTAAAGCACTTCCACGATAGCTATTTTAAACTCCTCGGATAACTCCAATGTCTGTACCATCTGGGTGTTAATTGCTGTTAATTTTCTTTTCTTGTTCCAGTTGAGAATTTCCTCATTCTTGATATGATAGGTGACTTTCAATTGTATCTTAACCATTTTCTCTCTTACACAGTGAGGATCAGGGACTTATTTAATCTTCTGCCTCAGCAGGCACTATAATACACTGATATCACACCACCTTAATTATCAAGCAGGAGTAAAAAGTCCAAGTTCCTTGCTCTATCTTTGGGGATAATGCTGCCCAGCTCACCACGATGCCTCTGTCTTGGTTAGGGTTCCTATTGCTGTGATGAAACACCATGACCAATGCAACCTGGGGCCAAAAGGGTTTATTTAACTTACACTTCCATATCACAGTTCATCAATAAAGGAAGTCATGATAAGAACTCAAACAGGGCAGGGACCTGGAGGCAGGAGCTGATGCAGAGGCCATGGAGGGTTGCTGCTTACTGGCTTACTCCACCTGCTTTTTCATGGCACCCAGGACCACCACCCCAGGGATGGAAGCACCCATATTGGGCTGCATCCTCTCCCATTAGTCACAAATTAAGAAAATTCTCTACAGGCTTGTCTACAGTTCTATCTTATGGAGGCCATTTCTCATTTGAGGTTCCCTCCTCTCTGAAGACTCTAGCGTGTGTCAAGTTGACATAAAGCTAGCCAGTACAGCCTCCACTGCTACCACTCTGGCCAGGTAGGACAGCTACTCTCTTTTTTATCACTATGGCGATATAACATGTGTATTAATTGTTTTTCTCATTTCTATGAATAAATACTGGTCAAGAAACAACTGAAAGGGAGGAAGGAATATCTTGGCTCACAGTTTGAAGAGGCGCAGTCTGTCATGCTGGGAAGGCATGGACAGTTGTGACTCCAGGGTCTTGAGGAATCTTGCTCACTTCTCAGCAAACCAGAAAGTAGAAAAATGTTGCCCCTGGGCTGACTTTCTCCTTTTCCCCATTAGATTCAGCTTAGAACCAGAGTCCACGGCATAAGTGCTGCCCACATTCAGGCCAAGTCTCTTCCCTTCTCAACTAAACCTCTCTGAAAATACCTCCACAGACATGCCCAAGTCACGTTAAGAAGGGTGATCTGTCATCAGACTCTATGCTCACTCTCTATTTTTTTTCAATGCAACTTAAAAGTGAATTCTGAAGGTTGTCTTGGAAACCAAGCAGCAGTTTCCATGCAAAGGGCACAAACAGAAAAGTCCTCCTTCTGCTCCCAGGCCTGGAGGTCTGTCCTGCTCCAGGTCCCTAGAGGGTATGTCACTTAGTGTTCTTTCTCTGTGGCTTCTTGGCAGATCATGAGAAGAAGCTACAGCACTCTGAGGGA
Source organism: Cricetomys ansorgei (assembly GCA_026225945.1). NCBI lineage: Eukaryota > Metazoa > Chordata > Mammalia > Rodentia > Nesomyidae > Cricetomys > Cricetomys ansorgei. The sequence continues at coordinate 120,001 of JAMJFZ010003163.1, forward strand.
GGGTATGGAGGACTTTCCCTATTCAGGCTAATGCACCCTGAGAACAGGAAGCCAGTTTGTTGGTAAACAAGTTCCCCCAAATGGACACAAATCAATTAGACATTCTCACGTGGTGACTCTCCTATAGAATGCTCCACAAGCAGCTGTCATTTGAAGCACTCAGAAATACCAGAAAATCCATTCCTGAGCTTAGGTCCTGCTGAGCCTCTGTGGCTTCCAGCAGCTTGACCTGTATTTCAAGGAAGGTGCTGGTGGCAGCTGTAGCGTCTTGAAATGGCTTTATGTGAAGTAAATGGATCGCCACCAGGTGAGAGTCCAGCAACACTGTGTGAGCTCGAAGGCTGCCTACTCTACTTCGAAGCCTAAATCGTGTGCCTTGCTGTCCTCTCTTCCCTTGCACACTTACTGGTATAGAAACGCTCACCCCATAGCCTCCTTCAGCGATCACATGTCACAAGCTTCTTCTATATGGCACTGCGCTAAGCACACATTGAGAAAGGCCAGCCAAATATGAACCCTTGATCTAGCCGAGGACAAATTTGTCCAGTGCAAATACATGGCACCTGTGCTCCCTCCCATGCCTCACCCACAACAGACATCACTAATCAATAACGCCACAATGCACCACTGGTTGAATTTGGCTTCTGATTCCTTCTTAACATACGTTTCCTGGAATCATTACCAGCTAATGACAGGTGGCCCAAGGGAGTGAATGCCTTTACCATCTGTCCAGGTTAAGGCTGTGTTCTTGGCCCCAGCTCTGGCAGCTTGGTCCCCTGGAAAGATCATGAAGAGTAAAGAGCACATATGTTCCTGAGAGCTGATGTTCATGTTCCAGACATACTGATGGCAGGTACGTGCGGTTGAATTATGTTTTATGTGAATTCTCCACACAAACTGACACTTTAAAGTCATCGAACCAGAATGTCTGCGATGCAACCCTGTCCCTGATTCTGCCAGTGTATTACCAGGAGGCAAACTACAAACTGGAGAAGAGAGCTGACATTTCAACGAGTGATTTTCGTTTTTTAAAAAAAGTTTAGAAATTATGTAAATGCACAGTTGCAGGCTTCTTTGGGAAAATCTGGCTCCGTTTCAGGCTCTAAGAACCCAGGGAAGACACAGCTAGTGGGAATGAGCAATAGACATCTCCCGTGTGCCCTGTCCTTCCATCCTGGCTGGGTGTGCCATGAAGTGTGAACTACAGAAGACTGCCAATAACGCTAACACTTACTTTATGGTGGAGGGCCTAGCATTTCCTCCAAAGACCCGTGGCTGAAATGTACAGTCCTTCCAGGCACACTAAAGGGAGAACTTGTAAGAAATGGAGTCTCAGAGACCAAGTTAGATCATTTGGGAATCACATCCTTGAAAGCAATATTCTTCCATCATGTACCCGGTGACACATAATAGGCCCAAACCAACAGCACCAAGTAACCATGGACTGAAAGGGTCCTAAAACCGTAAACTAAAACAAACCCTTCCTATTTTTTAAGTGAACGTGTTGGGTGTTTTGTCATCGCAACAGGGAAACTGTCCTACACAGTTACCTATTCCACCTTTGAGGTCTACTAACATGGAATGAAACTCATAATTTTTGAACTTTCAGACCACAGTCACTTGGCTCCATTATTTCTAGGCCAGGGTGAGGAGGGAAATCGTAGCCGGGATCACACGGTAAAGCAAAGACGCCCTCTTTCCAGTTGCCAGGAAGTGGAGAAGCAGCCGGAACTATTACAAACACAGTGCTCAGGACAGAGCTCTGAATTCCACCCTCCCAGTTCCACCTCTGCAGGTTTCCACTGCCCTCCAGTAGGCCATCAGTTCACCATCTGCAAATGCGTCAGCCCACACCTGAGCTCAGAGCCTTCGCGGTCAGACCGGCTCCCGAACCCTTGCCTCTGTGCACTGCTGCCTTGGGACCAAGCCTCCAGCACAAACATCGATAGGACATTTGGGAACCAAGCTGTAATCTGGATCTCAGGGCTGGGCAGCTGTGATCCAAGATAAGGAACTCATTGCTTCACACTGGGCGGTCAGGAGGGTCCCCAGAGAGTGAGGATGAAGAAGCCAATTCTAAATCCCTGTTGCAAACTCGGAAGAAATGGGGCTCTACCTCTATGGCCAAGTGATTTCTGTGTTTCCATAAGCCACTGTGATGGTTTGAGTGAGAATGCCCCCGTAGGCTCTTATATTTGAATGCTTGGCTCCCAGGTGGTGAGCTGTTTCAGGAGGGTTAGGAGGTATGGCCTTGTTAGTGTTGAGTCCAAAATTTGTCCCCCTAAGGAGCAGCGAGACCACGTATGCAAAAAGCAAAGGCATTTTTATTCTGCAGAAGAAACCAGCATGCTGGGGTCAGGCACCAGGTGAAATGGTCGACCCTGGACAAAGGCTTACTGGCCTTCTTACAGGTTGTAAGAGGGGGGTTTCGCATAGGTGAGGTAACCTTGCTTTTAACTGGGGAACAAAAATGCAGTTTACAAATGTTTAGCTTTGATTGGCTCATGCTCAAGGGGCTAACTGTCCACATTCTTAAGCTATATCTGGTTAGCCATTGAAGTCGAGACATCTGGTTTATGGCCTTCAGGGCGATCTGGGCAGCTGAGATCGGGGCTACTCTTGCACTGCTCCTTCTTTCTGATTGGTTGCCCTCGGAGTGAGGGTTCTTACGGCTTTCTCTTAGAGTTTGCTAACATGCAGGGTCAGGCCCAGGTCAGGGGCTGAGCACGTACACTGTAGACCTGGACCAGGCCTGAGACAGGGACCTTGTATGTACAGACACAGAGAAACGGAGTTTAGGTCCTTCCATAAGAGGAGCTGTGTCACTGAGGGTGCGTTTGAGGTTTCCAAAGCCCACACTAGGCCCAGCCTCCCTCTCGGCCCGCTGTCCGTGGATCATGGTGTCAGCTTTCAGCCACTGCTCTAGCACCTTGCCTGTGTGCCTGATGTCATGCTCCCTACTAAGATCATCACAGTCTCGCCCTCTGAAACTGTAAGCAACCCCCCAATTCAGCGCTTCCCTCTGTAAGTCGCCTTGGTCATGGTGTCTCCCCACAGCAATAGAACAGTAACCGAAGCAGCCGCAACCCCTTGACGTGGTGCTGAGTTAACACACAGTGTAGCAAATGCCAGCTCAGCAGTTCTCTGTGGGCTGTCAATTACTCCAGCTTGACCCTCCTTCCCTCCTTCCTTCCTCTCCCTTCCCTCAGCCTTCCCTCATTCCCCACCTCTTCCCTTCCTCTCTTCTCCCTCTTTTCCTACTTCCCTTTCACTCTTCCTCCTTCCTCCATCCTCCCTTTCTTTTTCTGTTCCTTCCTTCCTTCTTCCTTTTTCCCCACATTTTATCTTCCCTTCATCGACTCCTGCCCCTTTCGTTTTGCTTTCTTTTTACTTCCTTCTTTTTCTTTCTCTTCCCATTCTCCCCCTGGCCATTTCCTTCTCCCCCGCTGTAGCAGGACAGTGGAACCTCCTCAGAGATTGTGAAAGCTACGTGTACTGTCTGTGTGGTGAGTTCAGATAAATTACACTCTAGATGAACATAGTGGCTGATTTTAGGTAAGACACCCCTCAGACAGTAGTGAGATAGTTTGGCCGTGAATCACACATTGGCTTTGAGGAAATCTTTTAAAAATATCTTGTGATTTGCTTTTCTGTAGTTTTGAAACTAGCCTGTAAAGTCAGTTTTCTGAACGGCTGCAGCTCAGCTCTCTAGAATGCAGGCACTGGCAAGGTGTTACCTGTAATTCCTGGAGCTGCTAAATCTGTTTCCTGAGTTAGCCCGGTGTCTGTTAGCAGTTCTTGGCTAAAGCCGCTGATGTTCAAAAATACCTTGTTAGCCTATGTCTCTTAACAGTTCTTGGCTAAAGTTATTGATGTTCAAAAATAGCTTGTCCCTGGGGATCTTACCATGTCAAAAGCCACTGTTATGATATTGCTAATGAGGAGACTTTTGTGGCTCTCTCCCACAGCTTCCAGCAATGCGGCTTGAGAGACACCTCACTTTGGGGTTAGACTCACCCCGTGATGGCACCATGGTCGGCCAGCTAGATGTTGGGGCATTAGTACGTTTAAATCCAACATTCCCCTCCTTCCTGTCTTTCTTTCTCCATTTAAGCACCCCTCACCATGTATCTATCTACTCTGAATTTTAGCTAATTCAAATTAGTTAGGCAGAGTCTGAGATGGAGTATGGGAACCTCCATCACAGTACCGACCCCAGTGGTATCTCAGCACCTCTGATGGAAGCATGGGCTATCTTGTTCCTTCTTAGAGGAAATCCTAGAGATTGGGCTGATAGGATCAGATCTGAAAACAGAAGTGTGCCTAATACCACAGTAACACCATGGAGCCATGGCTGGATGGCCTCCATCCTTGAACTTGTAAGGCATCCGTGACTGGGGTCTGCAGGCTGAGTACCATGTCTCCGGATGGTGTCAAATGAGAGGCTTGTAAGACAGACATCCCCTCTCCATGAGCTCTTTAGTGGCTCTTTAGGGACAGTGGTTGTGACTGTGACAGGTGCTGCACAAGGCCTGGCTCAGGCCAAGAAGAGTCAGGTTCTGGATCAGGCCTAGAAGAATCGGGTCCACTATACAGCCAGTGGCTTGCCATGTCTTCTGATTTGCTGTTCAGGAAAGTGTCCCACCTCTGAGCCTTTACAGATGGAAACCCTACAGGCAGTGTCCTAAATAAGACTTCCCCACTGGGAGGCAGGAACAGCTGGCCCTCACCAATAAATTTGGTTCCTTAGTACTTGGTGATCCATTACCTGGATACAAAGGATTCACGAAAAGACAGAGGCAACCCATTAAAACTCCTCCAAAGGACCCGTTGGTTTGGAATAGCATGTGTCTGAAACCACGGTGGACACATAGGAAGCACAAGATCATTAATCATTTAATGGAATAGAAAATACCCATTAAGGAAGAAAGAGAAAGTCAGGCCCAGAAGTTTGTGAGAGAGATTTCTACAGCAGTGAGTGTTTCTGGGATCAAAACGGCAGCAGCCGGAGCAGGACAGGAAGAGCCAGTGCTGTCTTCACACACCAGAGAGGAGGGGGAGTCCAGACATGAAGCTCTTCTCCCTCTTTCTCCAACATCCTCCTCCTCTGGGCTCTGTCTCACACATTGGACTCACAGGAGGCTTTGGTTCAGTCTGAGATGGAAGCCTGTGGTGGGGAGGGAGGGAGTCCTGTGCGGACACAAAACACACACACACACACACACACACACACACACACACACACACACGCACACAAGCCTCCTGTTCCCAGGCTGCTCTCACTGGCTGAGCCGCACCTCCTCCCGCTGTGTTGTTCTCTCTCTGCCAGCTGCACAGAGCAGACTCTTCCCGAAGTCTAATGAACACGTTCACCTGGCTGGGCTGTTGTGTGTTGTGCTTAATTTCTCATTAAATCTTTCGGTAGCGTATTGCCACATTTATTGTTTTGAAAATGAAAGGAATTCTAATAAGTCTCAAACGTCCCTTCATGCGTGAGCGTTCTCCCAGTAAACGGGCTCAGCAACTGTCCATTACTTAGCGGCTTCATTCCGCGTTCTGCTTGCGTGGGCCATTTTATTTTTATCGTATCATCTGGCACTCGACGTGCGCTTGTGTTTGTGTTCCTCTAAGCGCCAAGTCTGCAGGTTTCCTCCACTCTGACGGGTCACATGAAATGGCTGAGAGTTGACAGCTGCCATTTATGACAGGATGGCCTTGGAAACGTGCATACAAAAGTCACGGTGTGCGAGTGGCGGCACTGGGTGTGTATTTGGCTGTGTAGACTGTTGGGTGATGCAGTTATTTACATTGGCATGGGGTGCTCTCATATTTTCTTAGCTAATGACTTCCTACAGTAATAGAGATGGGGCAGGCGGATGGCTCTGTTAGTAAAGCATTAATTTCCAAGCATGAGGGTCTGAGCCCAGTTCCCACAACTCACACAGAAAAAGGAGGCGTGGTCCATGCTTCTAATCCCAGCTCCCGGGAAGGATAATCAAGCAGATTCTTGTGGTTCCATGGCCATGGCCGGTCCAGCCTAATCTATTTGTGAGTTCCAGACAAAAGATGGGACCTGCCACGCAAAAATAAGGCACCTGAAGAATGATATCCAAGTTCATCTGAGGTCTACAGGCACAAACACACCTATCCACACCTACACACACACAAACCTAAACACACACACACATACACACATACCTACACACATATAAACCCACACACACACATACCTACATACATATACACATAAACACATACCTACACACACACAAACCTAAAAACACACATACATACACACATAAAACTATACACACATACCCACACACATATAATACCTACACATACACACCCCTACACACACACAAAAATGGCAAAAATAACAGATCAATTTGTAAACACCAACAGGAGACTTTCTAGCTGGTTTTTGGAAGGTATTTGCTTTGCGTGTTTGGCTTGGTTCCCTTTTACTATTTTTGTTTTAAGTGTTCTGTGGCAATTCTTAAAGCTTTGCCTGTCTGCACAAGGGCAGTAAGAACTGAGTGTGTGTGACAACGGGCCCAACGGAGAGGGAGACGTTCAAGGCTTAGAGAAGACAGAAGACAATTGTCACACGAGAGCGCTTCTCCAACAGAACAGGATCTTCGAGGAGAAAGTATGTCTTCACAAATGAGGAGTAGGTGGTTACTCACTAACACGTTTACTTTTAGTCCTATGTACCTCCAAGAGGGGGGACTATGAGCCGGCAAGCTAGCTCAGCTGCTCGAGGTGCTTGCTGCCAAGCTTGATGGCCTGGGTTCGATACCCAGGACCTGCATGGGGGAAGAAGAGAAGTGACTCCAACAAGTTGTCCTCTGATCTCTCCATATGTGCCCTACACATCACACACACACACACACACACACACACACACACACACACACACACACACGTGCGCATGCACACACACACACACTAAATAAATAAATAATAAATGTGTACAGAGGGACCGTCTCATGTATGACAGAGATAAAGAGCATTCAGGATGAGTTCCAGAAACACATTTCTTACAAGATGAAGTGCTTTTAGCTATGATCTTGCCACTTCAAATGAATGGAGCTCGAATAAATCATGTAGGGTAAATAGTAACAAAAATGATGTTTTAAACTGTGGTGTGGGGAGGTGTCCCTGCTGCAGCATGTGGGGTGGGGGCAGAGGACAGCCTGCAGGAGCCAGTTCTCTTCTTCCACCATGTGGGTTCTGGAGATTGTCCGGCTTGGCAACAAGTGCCTATATCAACTTTAGGTAAAACTTTAGACTCTCAGGTGAGCCATATCTCACCAGAAAGATTGGACATGCTCTAGATTATAATGTACATCCAGAACTTCCCCATCTGGTTCCATTTAGCTACAAGAGAAGCTGAGACATGTGGTCTACTAGCAAGGGGAGAGGGTCATTGTTCCCGTTCTAAGAGAATGCAGGGCTCTCTAATGAGAGTACAAAGAAGGAGTGAATGTCAGAAACTAAAAGGGATGAGGGTGGGACAGAACCCGCCCAGCTCAGCTCAGTGCCCAGACATGAGTTTATGACAGAACACCTGGAAGAATGAAATCCAACCTGGGGTGACTGGGGTGGAGACTGAGAAGAGTCCTGATTACCGGGGTAAGGGGTGAGGGAGGAACATGGCCAGAGACAGAGGAAGGTAAGAACAGGGATAGACAGGTGAGCGAGCATAAGTCTTTCCCTGGCGACAGGCACCGTTGCATCCTGGAGCCTCAATTTGTTCAGCCTTTCCCAGAGCAGAAACCTGAATCCGGTGAACCGACGGCTTCATCCTTGCCTTGGAAAAACCCTGGCTGTAGAGGAGATGTGAGAGATGAGTGTCCCTGCAGAGACTAACACTAGAGGCGGTCACTACACTAGGAAAGACTGAAACAGGGAAACTGAAGACTTCATTCCTCTGAAATACTCAGGACCCCAGCGGGTACATTCCTTTGAGAGACCCACACCATTGAGGGCTCCCAAATATACACAGCATCAACGAATAAAGGGGCCTTAGGACAAAAGTCAGCCCTGGTCTTTCTTCTCCAGGCTGTCATTACTCTCTCACTGGTCCTCGGCTGGGTTTCTGATGCAAAAAATTGGCTCAGGCAGGTGAGCACAGGAGCCAGCAGGAGTCTGCAGGGACCTACCGTGCCCGAGGTCTCCCTAGGAGGTGGCATGCACCCTACTGTTTTCCCTGTGGCCCAAAGCAGGTCTGGATATACCTGATATTTATAGAAAGGATTGGGACATGCTGATTGTCCTGTCAGGGAGCTAGAGGGGCAGCAGGAAACAGAGTAATAAGAGAAAGGTCATGGAAACCCCAGGGCCTTAGTTAGGGTGACTAGTGCTGTGATGGAACACCAAGACATTTGGGAAGGAAAGGGTTTATTCAGCTTACACTTCCGCATCACAATCCATCACCAAAGGAAGTCAGGACAGGAAGTCAGGCAGGGCAGGAACCTGGAGGCAGGAGCTGATGCAGAAGCCATGGAGGGGTGCTGCTTCCTGGCTTGCTTCTCATGACTTGTTCAGCCAGCTTTCTTATAGAACCCAGGACCACCAGCCCCAGTGGTACCACCCACAATGGGCTGGGCCCTCCCCAAATTAATCACTAATTAAGAAAATGCCCTACAGGCTTGCCTACAGCCTGATCTTACAGAGGCATTTTCTCAATTGAGGCTCCTCCTCTCTGATGACTCTAGCCTGTGCCGAGTTGACATAAAACTAGCCAGCATACCCAAACACAAGAAAGTCAGAAAGACATTTGTGAGGTGGGGGAGTCATTACTCTGACCCTCAGGGGCCATGCCCTGGGATAGAAATGCCGATGCTCTGCCCTGGGCTATAGTCTTAGCCTCCCTTTCCTTCCGGGTTCCATTGTCACTGTCCACCAGGTTCTCTCCCGATTCTCTACTTCATTGGCATTCTTGTGAAAAGCCTTCCATTGTGAGTTTCCTATCTCCCTCCCTCCAGCTCCTCCATGCTTCCTCCACCCCTCCCACCCTCCTTCTGACTCCCCCAATCCCCCTCCATCTCCCCATCCTCCCTCCATCTCCCCCATCCACATCCTTCTCCCCCTCCCCCTTCCATCTCCCCCATGCCCCTTCCATCTCCCCCTTGCTTCCTGCAGTTCAGTCCCAAAGCTCCAAATGCATCTAACCCAAATAGAAACCTTAGGGTCCAAGTCTGTGTAATGATACTTCCTCCCCATCTCCAGAGTTAGGGAGAGTTCTTGGAATCTGGATTCCAGCTGACATTCCCAACCACGTGACCTAGACGCACACACATGGCATCTGTGGTCCCACCACAAAAGTGCCTAGCCCATCTGGTGGTGGTAACTTAAGAGGATCAGAACCTGATCTTGATTATTATCCTGATATCAGCATAATGCCTGGCTCCTAGAGGGTCCTCAGTCAGAGAGCCATCATGGCTACTAGACCCAGGCCTTGTCTTAAGTACATCTCCCTGTCACCATTCCTTTACACTGTCTCTCAACCTTAGGGCTGTTGGCTCTTTTAGCACAAACATTGCACCTCAAGTGAGGCCAGAAAGACGGTAAAATCATCTCATATGGGCAAATTCGTAAGATGAGTGTCATATAACAATTTCAGCATCACTTTATCCATGAAAGAAAGGAAGCGCAGAAGGGTAACCTCCTCAAGAGCACACAGCATGAACCTGGCAGAGCTAGAGCTTCTACTCACTGCTCTCAGGCAGTCTGAAAGCAGCCCTCCAACACAGACAAGCAGAAACAGCTATGCGCCGTTCCTAAGGCAAATGCGTCATCAACCATGCTCTAGTGGATGGCCGCATACAGGCAGCACAGGCTGGGCTCAGTGGGTTATTTTTTAAAAAGAGAACTCGTGAAGTTAGGAGGGAGTGGAGACAGGGGCAGTGTGGATCTTGCAGTATTTAGGGTGAGCAGTTGGGGATGAAACTGACCAAAACACATTGTAAGAAACTCTCGTAGAATATATTAAAATGTTATTTTTTTTTTAAAGTCCGTATGTCCAAACTGACTCCGACTGACTGTGTGGAGTGGGACTATGATATTTTAGAGATATGCAAGTGTTCATAAGGAAGTTCCTTAGGACAGAAAGTAAACAACTCAAAATAGCACCAGGAAGTCCCTGAAATTGACCAGATTCTTTAGGTCTCTCCTTCTTACTTAGTCAGTGTTCTTTTGCTGTCAAGAGACACCATGACCATGGAAACTCTTATAGAGGAAGCATTTAACTGGAGCTGGCTTACGGTTCAGAGGTTTAGTCCATTGTCAGCATGGCAGGGAGCATGGTGTCACACAGGCAGACATGGTAGCTGGGAGTTCCGCATCCAGATCAGCAGGCAGCAGGAAGACAGAGAGAGACACTTGGACTGGCTTGGGCTTTTGAAACCTCAAAGTCCACCCCACATTGACACACTTCCTCCAACAAGGCCACACCTACTTCAACAAGGTCACGCCTCCTAAACCCTCTCAAGTAGTGCCACTCTAAATATAAGGGGACTATTCTCATTTAAACCACCACACCCTCCCAATAGTAAACAAGAAAGACTTCTGACTCTTAGAGAAGCCAAGCTGCCAAGAAGACCTGAGACCAGACCAGCTGCCTGGAAGAAACAGAAACCAACTGAGCTGCCTAGAAGAGGTTTATATCAGCTGAGTCTCTTGGAAAGGACACTTTCTATTGTGTTGAGCTGCCTGCAGGCTGTGCAGTGTGCTTCAGATTTCCAGCTTTGGTGGAATGTCACCCATATTAGTGTGGGTTTTGATGATATAGCTGTCATTTCTCTTCCTATAAGCAATCCTTCATTCATATTCCTGTTGGGAACACCATTAAAATTCTTTGGTTTACTAAACTGGAATTGGTAGCATCCCTACTCCGGTCTGTTGTGGGCTGCCTGCCTGGGGTGAGTAGATGTGTGTGTTAAGTCTCCGCAAGAAAAGTCAAGTCAGTCATACACCGTCAAGTTATTCCAACGTACAGAATTCTGAAGCTGTTTGATAAGAGAGGATGGTGAAGATCAGTTGTACAAGCTGCTAATGGTGGTTACTTCTGAGATAGAAGCATCTGACTATGATCCAAATGTCCAGAAAGAAAGAGTTATGCAGCAGTCTGGTAAAGACCTTTGTTAGGGGAGGACACATCAGCCCCTAATCTAGTATGACCAGGCAGCCTGTGAGGTTAGCATCAGTGGCCACTGTCTTTATGCTAGCCTAGCAAACAAGCAGTGCTGTGTACAAAGTTCTGAGTTTCAAGCTACAAAACGCATATTTAGCTACATCAAGTAGAGACACAGAAACTCCGAAAAAGGAGTTAGGGTTCACAAGATGGATGGGAAAACAACAGACCTAACTCAGAAAATGATAAAGTACACCGGTACAACAGTGGTGTGAAGGTTATAAGGGTAACCAACTGCATTCGTCTTGGATTTAAGAGCTGCTGCTCACAAGGAAATTCATGCCTGGCACAGTAAACCTGGTCAAAAGCTCATGCCTCGGGAGATTGAAGGGCCAATGGGGAGGCTACTACTGTTGTTTGGTTGAATGATATAGTATCAAACTGCCTTCTTAATATTTATGCTATACCATAGATGAGTGCTGACCTCAAGTCTGTCCGGGAGTTTCTCTCTGCAGTTAATTCAGACTCATAACTGGTCACAGTGATGAAAACAAGTGGCTACCAAGGTCTCACCCTCAAATGGACATTGAGATCAACCCCTACACACACACACACACACACACACACACACACACACACACATACAAACATATACATACACACACATACCCACACACAGGCACACACACCACACACCACACTCACATACACACACACACATACACACACACAGGCACACACACAGGCACACACACCACACACCACACGCACACATACCCCACACACTTACACACACACACAGAGGCACACACACACCTCCCACACACACCACACACACACACACACACACATACACACACACAGGCGCACACACACACCCCCCACACCCACACTTACACACACACACACATGCACACACACACACCACACTCACATACACACACACACACACACACACAAACATATATACACACACACATACACACACAGGCACACACAGGCACACACACCACATACCACACGCACATACGCACACACACAAACATATATACACACACACATGCACACACACACACGCACACTTATATACACACACACATATACACACACACACGCACACACAGGCACACACACGCACACACAGGCACACACACACTTATATACACACACACACATATACACACACATACACACACACAGGCACACACACAGGCACACACACCACACGCACACACACACCAAGGCTCAGGAAACATGGAGGAGGAGTGGGAAAACATGTCAGAGCTGGAAAGAAGATAAGGAGTCTGCGAGACGCTGCAGTAACAAGCCTATCACACTCATGACTCGCCGCGGCTATGGTTACCCGCAAACTATCGAGCAACGAAGTAGGCAGCAGCCCGCCAAGTTGCACTGATTGGACTCGGAGAGCTATTAACAAAAGGAGGAGGGAACATGCAGGGGGCAGAGGACATGCTGAGAGTACCTGGAGGAAGGGGGGGTTGGGGCGTCCTAGAGAAGCTGCAAAGGGAGAGTTGGGTATATGTGAGTAAGAGGCATTGTTTACATGTATGAAATTGTCAAAGAATAAAGAAAAAGGATTCTATTTTTTTAATAAAGAAAAGAACAAGGACAGTCTCAGGAGGCCCAGAGGTGGCATCTTTTAGCAAGCCAGCCTGACACTGGCACTTGCTACCGTGGTACTATAGGAAGCAGCTGCCAATGAGGAATTAATTCTCACTGTCCCTCTCTTGGCTTCATCCAGTCCTGACTGGTCAAACCAGGGGAGGTGGCTACTCTCTGCTGATGGAAGAACTCCCCTGTGTTGTCTACATATATAGGCAGGGCACCATGCACCTCGGTAATACAGAATTGGGGGGAGTGGCTTCGTGCTGGCAGAGCATCCAGCCCAGTCCACCACTGACTGCATTAGCAGCATCTCCCCAGCTCCATGGCATGTGGGGGTGTGACTGCTAATGTTAACTTACCAAGAGGAAGTGTATTGTGTCATCTGGACCCTTTCGCTCTTTTCCCCTTGCAATATTCTTGCCCCATACACATTGCCTAATATTTTCCTTTGCAAACTGAACATTCCAAGCAAGAAATCATTGAATGAATAAAATTGCTCTCATCTGTCATCTGGCAAAAGTGTTCATGGAAAAATGAAATACAAAAAAGTTTGGATTGTTCTGTGACTCTGCTACCTTCCCCTTTCCTGCCCTCATTTACCAGCCCCTCCCCAAGTTTCCAGCCAGTTATCCCATCGGCAGAGCTTTATCCCATCAGCCCTTGCTCAGAGCTGGGGTAAAGGTCATGAACAGAAGGACCCTTGCTCCAGGCACCTCCCTGCAGCACCTTCCTATTTCCTGGATACATCTGGACCACTCTGCAATCTATCCTCTTTGCATTTGATACCTGAACAACTTGACTTTTGAATGCTTCTGATTGAACGATGAAAGAATTGCATGCTGTAATCTGCAACTTCAAAATAGTCTTGAAGAAATAAACTTCATGTAGTTAGGGATCCATTAAGAATACACCCTGAAAGACCTCCAAGTTACAAGGCTGCTTTTGACAGACAGCTTCCACTGCCTTTGGTATTTCAGTAATGACCCAGATCTGACATCGACCCACTGGCGTGCTCAGGAAACTGACAGTCCATCCCATTTTTCCACCTTATTAAAATATAGTGGGGGCAATTAGAAAGGGAGACAGAGGAAAGGAAAAGGAGGAAAGAGAAAGAAGAAAGGAAAACAAGGCTGTATGTGGGATGCTGGCCCCCTAAGATGAGTGCATCCAGTCCCGGGGCCACAACTGTTCTGTGCTCCACAGATGTGGAGAATTAAAGTGTTTCTAAGCAGCTGCCCTTCAAACTCAGGAATCACCTCGGATTGTCTAGGTGAGCCAACGAAGTCACAGGGGTCCTTAAAAGTGGAAGGGGGGACAGCAGGAGATTGTCAGATGGAGGTGCGATTATGAGGGCTGTCTAGGAGCTGCAGCATGCCTGCTCTGAGGTTGCAGGAAGGTGACACAGAAGCATGGGACCTCACTGCGTGGAAACCATAGAAACGGGAACTACGTACATGTCATGAACAAGATGCTGGACTTCACCTGAAGCTAGCAAAACAGGGCCAAAGGAACCCAGTACTGACCAAAAGAGACGGGCCTGCCTTTTTTTAGTGCAAGGAGCAGAGGCTTTCTTTGGTTTTTGAAAGTGAGCTAAAGTTAGGAATTGTACAACTCATCTCATCATCTGGGATAGGCACTGTGTCCCTTTGATGGAGCAGAAGGGCTCTTGGAGCCTAAGTTCCTAAGAAAACACAGGGCAAGAAGATGAGAAATTCAAGGGCAGAAGACTATGTGTACCCCTTCTGCAGTAATAGGAGTGTCTACTCACAGAGCCGAATGGAACCTGACTCAAAAGTTAAGGCAGGAAAGGGGACAGGCCCAACATGAAGACAGAGATGCCAGGCCCTGTGTCCCATCTGAACCATCCCAGACACGCTGCAGTGAAGGGTCTGTGTTTTCAGTAATAGCAACTACCAACTACAGCAACAATAGCAACAACAACTTGAAAGTTTGAACAAAATAATCTAGATAATTCTCAGCATCATCCCCTGTCAGAGATGTTATTACAACATAGCAAGAAGCTAGCACTGTATTACTAAGCTATGTGACCTCAAAATTACTGACTTAAATCCACTGAGAGCAAGTCTGGGTTCTCACTCTAGATATATGTCACAACCAGGGACTTACCAAGGGCATTTTATAGGACAATAACTTCTCATGTCTTTGCCATTTTGCAGCTTCTAGAATAACACTACTTTGGGCTTGGGCCAGCCTCAAAGGTTACTAGTTTGTAAGCATTCTGGCCTTGTGTCCTAGTACTACACTTCATGCAAAGTGCAAAGTAGGTGTGTGATGGTAACAGGTTAGCAATCCCAGATGAATCTGTTCCTTTGTGGTGGCTCACCCATGTTTAGAGGAATCCACAGGCTGAGGAATATAAATGGCTTCCAAAAGGAAGAGAATAATCTCCCCTGTTGTGGG
The DNA here is from genome assembly GCA_026225945.1 of Cricetomys ansorgei. NCBI lineage: Eukaryota > Metazoa > Chordata > Mammalia > Rodentia > Nesomyidae > Cricetomys > Cricetomys ansorgei. Next base: position 135,188 of record JAMJFZ010003163.1, read on the forward strand.
AGATTTTAGTTATGGATAATGTTCCAGTAAGCTGTCCTTGAAGCAAGTAAAGAATTCACTGGCTACCAGTAAACAAAGGAGTGGCTATACGGCTCTCCACAAGAATAGGACAGTCCTTAGCCTTAAGGCAGATGAAGGTTAGGCTCCATTGATTTGTATATTGGAAGGCTGGGTGGAGACAGAAAGGATTTGGAATAAAAAAGAACTAGGGCAAGGGCGGAGAAAGGAGACAGACAGACAGCAGAGAACAAGGAAGAAGAAGCTAGGGAGCAGGAGGAGAACCAAGAGGAGAGCATGGGGTGAGGAAGCCTTGGAGTGAGCTCTCTGCCTAGCTGCCCGGATATAGAATTCCCTGAGATTTGACATGGTTTGTGATTAATAAAGAGCATTGGAAATTTCAACTCTGGACTCTCATTAAGTGCCCAAACTTAATTTTAACACTCCCCTGTATCCCCCCAATAGAAACAGGCTTGCCCACGCCTTGACCTTAGTCCAGTGATACTGGTGCTTGGTTCCTGACCTACACAACTATAAAGTGATACTTGGTGTTGTTGGGCCACTGAGTTTGAAGAAATTTGTTCCAGGTCCATAGGGGACTATACAGAAGAGGAGGGGGAAGGCTGTATTTCTTAGTAACATCGGTGGTCAGAGCATTGACCCCAGGTCTGGGAGACAAAGATGAGATACTTGATGGGTCCCATGTGGAGAATTAGGGACCATTAAAAAGATGTCTCCCAAACATCCGAGCTCACCTGGACAACCTTGAAGAAAGAGCAGAATGAGAAAGCAGAGATTGGAATAAATGCTAAAACGATACAACGAGGGGAGAATGGAATTTTGTTCGTGATGCAGGAGCAGGGTCGGATGGTCCCTAGGAGGGCTAGTACGGACAGCTCCCGGCGTCCTCCACCCACAGGGCTCTTCAGCATGGAGCAGCTGGGCACAGGGAGAAACGCAAACGTTGAGGAGCAAAGTGCTGAGTGGAAGCTCAAGATGGTGAGTTGTGATCGGGCCATATAAAGACAGCACTTCACTTCTACTAGGAAGCCTGTGATTTAAAAACACAGGCAGCAGCAAGTTCTGACAAAATACAGAAGCATCAGAACCCATGCATATTGTTGATGAAGCTAAGAAATAGTGCAGCCGTATTAGAGAACAGCCTAGCAGTCCCTCACGAAGCTAAAACATAGAGTTGTCACAGGGTCCCCGAGTTCTCACTATTAGGGAGATACCCAAGCAAGCTGAACACACATTTGCACAAAAAAAAAAATGTGTACACAAATATTCTCAGGCACTGTTTACACTAGCTAAGCAGTAGGAAGAAAAAACTCCAGCAGCTAGCCGAATGAATGGCTTGGATAGATCCACCAAACGCAATATCAGCCAGCCACAAAAACGAATGCAGTGGCAGATTCTACATGAAGGAACGCTGAAAATGTGCACAGACAGTATAAGAAAATAATCACAAAAGCCATGTCTCTTCTGGTCCTATTTGCATGAAATTTCTATATAGGCTGAACGAGCAAGCAAGATGTCTCCTGAAGGCTGGGGATATGAATGCGGGTTGATAGTGAAGGGGAAAGGGCAGGGAGGTGACTGAGGAGACAAAGTTTCTGCTGCGCAAGCATGAAGACTCAAGCTTGGCGCTCCAGCATGCACATAAAAAGTGGGGTGTGGCAGTGCGCACCTATAATCTCACCTTTGGGAGGCAAGGATAGGAAGAGTCTTTGTCTTGAATGAATGTGCAGACTTTCTCTCTTTCTCTCTCTCTCTCTCTCTCTCTCTCTCTCTCTCTCTCTCACACACACACACACACACACAATTGTAGAGATGGTTATACAATTCTGCATTTAAAAAAAAATCCTCAAGTGTTTTTTAAATGCTCGCACTGTGTATTATGTGAGTTATACATCAATAAAGCAGTTACCAAGGGTGGGAAAAGTCCAAGCAGGATCAACATAAAACATCAGAATGAGGCTCAAAGCTCAGAGGCAGGGGTGAGCTGTTGCTAGCTGCCAGGCAGGTTTGGCTTGAGGAATTTTTGTTACCAGGCATTGATAAGTCAAAGATTCTCATCAGGACTGAGAGCTATGCCCCTGTGGGTGACTTGCTTCCCCCATCCTGAGGCATTTGAAAAACTGAAGGCAGTGGCTCAGAGACCCCAGCCAGCTGTGAGATCTCCTCTGAGACCCCAGGATTCTGTTGGTTCTGGGTTTGCAGCAAATCAGCCCTGGTTGGGTGAGAAATGGCTCCAGCTGGAGATGCCCAGATGTGCGTTCGTGCATGGCTGCTGTCTGTCTTCTCTGGAGTGAGCCTCACGGGCCGCCACTTGGGCAGGAACTGGAGCCCTGGCAGCTACGAGGAAAGGAGCTGTGGATGGCATTGCTAGGTAACTTGGAAATAAGTTCTAGTGGAGAATTTTCTGGTTGCTCTGGAAGGAACGCTTTGGGATCACAAAGGAAGGCCATGGGGAAGTATCAGAGAGAAGGGAGGAACAGGGCAGTATAAAAGGTGGAAGAAAGAGAAAGGAAGAGAGCAGGGAGAACAAGAGGAAGAGCAAGAATGAAAAGAAAGAGGAGGAGCTGGGGGAAGGGCAAAGAGAGGAGAGGAGGAACTGGGTAGGGGGACGCAGGGCTGGCACTTGTTCCCTCTGGGGTCACACCACACTGCGAGTGGCAGGTTGCTTTACCCTTCTCTGAGGCTGGTGACCCCAAGGGCAGAGCATGCCCAGATGCTCATGCAGGAGCATGAAGACTCGAGCTTGGATCTCCAGCATGCACATAAAAAGTGGGGCGTGGCAGTGAGCACCTATAATCTCACCACTGGGAGGCAAGGATAGGAAGAGCCTTTGTCTTGAATGAATGTGAATGAATTTAGGATTCCGGAAGTCACCTTAGACTGCTGAGTACAAATGAAAGGGCAGCTTGCTCCAGCACCCTCTCCTGCCCCTTCAGCGGCTCGTGGCGCTATCTCAGAGCAGAAGCAGCCCGTATTCTCTCCTGACAGTCAGTGCCCTTTCGGACTTCACACCCCATGCATTGCTATGTCACGCTGCATTACTTCCAAATGTCATCAGCCATTCCACTTATCTCAGATCCTGTGCGTGTGTGTGTGGGTGCGCGTGCGCAAACTCCAGCACACATAGCCCATTGTGTCACTGACATCACAGGGGGCCTTTCCCCCCCCAGCATACCTTGCGTGGCACTGTCTTGGGGAGTTTAACCAGCTTATACGGAAGCAAACATTTGAAGTTCACCAAACACAAACCAAGTAAAATCTAAGTCAATCAAAAGTGACTAAACATCGCTTTAGTCCAAATACATGTTTCTAAAAGGTCACAGCTGGTGTAATTATCCATGCTAGACTTAGCAGGCATTCAGCTGTGTGCTTAAGACTGCCAAGAGCTGGAATACATTTAGAATCCTTAAGTAAGAGTCACCTTGTTTTCAGAGAATGTCTGGTTAAGTCGGGCAGGGGCCTGGAAGGAGGCTAGGGAGATGCCTGTTAGAATTGAGTGACGCCTTGAGAGAAGGTATGTGGAAACTTCTTTGGAAAGGGAACAGAAGTACATGCCAGAGCCAATTTCTTATAATATGCAAGCTGAAGCCCCCCTTCTTCAAAGAAAATAAGACCTGACAAGCCCAGCGACAACAGCCACAGACGACCTCAAGGACAAAATGAGTGGCTGGGGAAATCAGGCAAGAGGAAGAGAAACCAATAACTAAACCGGGCACGACACTGGGGGACAGTGGCCCTGGGAACGGTGGTCCTGGTGTGTGGGGAGCAATGGCTGTGGACAATTGTTTTGCCCCTCTCCTTCCTTCTGGACTCAGAGAGGCAGAGCCGGTGCAGGGCAAAGCGCCCAATCTGAGCGTGCGCCTTGCACGGTAGTAGTGATTGATAAATTGTTCCATGGCATCCTTGGGACGCCATGCAGGAGCACAGGCGGCCGCCACAGGGAGGGAGGGGACAACAGGAGCTCCCTGCCCTTCTGCCTCACTTGGCTTGAGCAGTTCCTCATTCACGTCTTTACAGAGGACGTTCACCACAGCTCGTCTTAAATTAGGCTTCTCCTACTAAAATAGACACCTACTGTAAAGCGCACTGTCGCGGATGCCCGAGGTGCAGCCCTGTGCTCACGTGGATGGAGGGCTGTCCAGGCTGCCTGACTTCCAGAAATGGATGCCAGGGCAGAGAGCCATGGCCGTGGTGAGAGGGCAGTGGGGTCGTGGGTTAGACTCCAAAGCAGGGAGCTTTAAAAATCTGGAACAAAACACAAAGAGAGGCCTAGGGAGGTGTTTGTTGGAGAGGCGGCACTCTCAGAGTGGGCAGCGTCAGCATCTCTCTCAGTCATTCACCATCACCTCTCCAGGACACCCTGGAGCACCTGGCACTTAGTAGGTTCTCACTACGTGCTCGCTAATGAATGGAGGGGGAATTAATGAGCATGCATCCGATGAAGGAGAACAGTGCAGTCCAGAGCCAGTGACCCGGCCTGGATTGCCAGCTGGAGCCTGTTTAGCGGAGCTGGCCGGTGAAAGAGACTGAGAGGGGGCAGGGGTAGGCGCTCACAGAGACGACTGTGGTGACGGAACTAAAACCAGGGACAAGGACCACACCACACCTGACCTTGTCCATGGTCACTATAGATGAGAAAGGGCTTCCAGAATCATCGTTTCCCCCATTTTTCGTCCTGCCCTCCAGAGCCCCAGAGACAAATTCACAGAGAACAGAAAGACTGCTCCATAGAGAAGGGAAGAAAGCCCAAGGAAGACCCCCCTAAAACTGCCTCACCCCAAGAGAGACGAACCCACATAAGCAGAAATGAGACCAGGGACAGCAAAGGGTACAGCAAAACTCTGATGGACTGTGGAACTTTAAGAAAACAACGAAGAAGGCTGGAGGCCAAACTGAGGCAGTGAAGCACGTGAATTCCCTGGGGCCAGTCTCCGCGGGCTCAGACCGCATGTGCTTAGAACCAGTGACCTTTACATTTCTTAGCTCCAGTCTCTTCTTCTTGAATGATGTAGGATAAGGGCTGAGGAGACGAGTCAGTCAGTAGAGCACTTGCCTCCAGCACGAGGACCTGAACGCAATCCCCTAGAACCCGCATAAGAACTTGGGTATCCTACAGGTTCCGTGTCTGTGGCTTCATCTCTGTGGGCCCTGAGAGTGCTAGTCGGCTGATAGTGTGGGGCTTGTTCTCCTGGTGTCCTCAACTCTTCTGGCTTCCGCCATCCGTCCTTTCCCTCTTCCGTGGGGTTCCCCGATCTCTGCATGATGTCTGGCCCACCCTTGATGCTTGACATAGGGATTGCTGCCCGGCCTCGTTCCATCCTGCTATGCCGTGCCCTGATAGTGCTGTAACACTGGGGGTTTGTTCTTTTCTGGGGAACAGAGGGGATGTTTGTGGGTGGTGATGGGGTGATCTGAGTGGTGATCTGGGGGAGACTGGGGGAGCTGGGAGGGTAGAGGGAGGGAGGACGGGGTCAGGATGTATTCTGTAAGTTGTATGAGAAAAGAAGATTTTAAAAAATAGTTAAAAAAGAGGTTGAACATAGTGGCAGAGGCCTGTAATTCCAGTGCTGGGGAGACAGACGGGAAGGTCTCTGGAGCTTGTTGGCCAGCTAGAGTAGCCAAATTGGCACTCTTCGGGCTCCGTAAGAGACCCCCATCTCCAAAATAAGGTGGAAAGAGATAAGGGCTCTAAAAATACAGTGGACACAGATTATGGAAGACACTTGACACCTCTGGTCTCCCACAAATGTGTACATGTTCTCACATACACACACAAAGACAGCAGGGGAGATTAAAAACCTCTTTCATACACTTGTTTAAGAAGTAACCATAGTATCCCAGGCAAATCCTTTATATAAGCCATAGTTACTGTCATGTACGTATGACAGACTGCTGATACTTGTCAAATGTGATGGCTGGTGCAGGCATGGTCATTATAGTTTTCTTAGCTTTGAAGTTAAAGTTTTCAAGCTTTGGTTTTTTGTTTGCTTGTTTTGGTTTGGTTTTGGGGTTTTTTTTGGGGAGGGAGGGTGGTTTTGTTTTTTGAGACAGGGTTTCTCTGTTGTAACTCTGGCTGTCCTGGAACTCACTCTGTAGACCAGGCTGGCCTTGAACTCACAGAGACCCGCCTGCCTCTGCTGGGATTAAAGGTGTGTGCCACCACCACCCAGCTATTCACGTTTTTACGTTGTTAAGAAGCATTTCCCAAGGCATATTGTTTGGGAAAAGTCATCGATTCACAAGGAAATTTTATCTGTGTGAAGCATCGGGAGTTGCTTGGGAGGACAGTCAAGTAAACAGGCCGTCAGCTTAAGATTAGCAGCATCCATACTACCTGGGAATCTATCAGCAATGAGAATTCCAGGCCCTGTCCTGCCCCACTGATTTGGAAGTTCTGAGGCTAACGCTCAGCATCCTGTGTTCTTAGGAGACCTCTAGATGATTCTGATGCCCCTGTAAAGACCATCAACCACATAAGGACCATGTAGCAGGAGGTCCCCATGTTAACCCCATGTAGCAGGTCTCTGATGCTGCCAGTGACAAGAGCACTTTTGTCAGGAGACTAGAGGATCCTCTCTCTAACAGCCCTAGGGCTCCACAGGAAACTACTAACTCTAGGAGGTAGCTGTTAGTGTTGGCTTAGCAGAATGCCCAGGAAAAAGCACACACTCACTCCTCTTCACTGTAGCTGGAGAGAAAATCAGGCTTGACCAGGACAGCCCTTGTGTACATCTCTCCAAGAACAGCATTTGACCATGACTCCAAAATACCATGTTGCTCCTGCGTGATGTCCCTGCTCCTTTATAGCACCAGGACACGCTACTCAGAGGTCAGGGATAACTCTGAGGCCCTACTAGTGGTTTGGAAAGCCCTCCCTCCCCCAGCATTCCCAGAGAGGGATTCCTGACAGCGATTGCTGGAAGTAAGAGAACACTCTCCAATACCACTGAGGCACCTTTGTATATAAAGCAGATTAAAGACAATGTGTGAGGTTCATTCTACAGCAACGTATGTCCTACAAAGGCCTCATCAGGGTCAACATGAAAACAGAGACATGCACTGAATACATTGTACAGGGCGAGAGTAGTACCAAGAACTGAGGGTTTGAGCTGATTTAGTCTCTGTATAAGGGGTTGCTGCAGAAATGCCCAACAAACGTTTGTGGAATGAATCTGCTGTTTTGTCACACCTGAGCGCATGTGCAAGCGCACCCCAACATACACACATTTTAATATGGCCTGCCTATGAATGCGGACATTGTTAAGGTAACCATTAGCTGTTACAAAAATCTTAGAAATCATACTACGAAGATACGCAAGGATAGAATGGCTAACCTCCAGAGCAAGTCAAGGGGGAAAAGGGGAGGTATAAAAATACAGTGGTACTCATTGAACAATGATGAAACTCAACTTCCTTCTAATAAAATTAACAATAATGAACTTCTGAGCCAGAGAACCCGGCAGCTTGTGGCCAGCGAAAGGACTCAAGGGGTGGGAATCTCAAATGTCAGCAAAGTTAACTACAAAGAAAGACCTTAAGTGGATCAATCAGGGTTGAACTACTAGATAGAAGGATTAAGTGGGTAATAAAAGGCATGTTCTACTGACCTCTAACACAAGAGGGAGGAGATAATGAGATAAGTAAAGCTGGTGAGGATAATAAGACTGCAATTATGGCCAAGTTCAAACTACCGAGCGCACATTAGAGAGCCCTCCAGACGATGGCGGGAGGAAATCCCAGACCCTGGAAGTTAATGCCACCTCTGGCGCTGGAGCCCCAGCCGATTGCAGCTGCCTCTGACCAATGTGAAAGCAAAACCATCACTGTGGACATTTCAGAAGGCCGGAGTGGTGCCTGTGGGTCCCCTGTGCTAGAAGGAGCAGGTCGAGGGGAACAAAGTCCCTAACCAGGAAAAAAGAAAGAAGTCAGCAATATTCATTATCCTAACTGCTGTGACCACCCGTGTGGCTGTTCACAGGGTGATGACGGAGCACGAGATGTTCTGAGATGTATGAGAAACACAGACACACGCATGTGTATACTTGGGTATACACAGGCACACACATGTACACATGCGTATATATATATATATATATATATATATATATATACATATATATGCATATATACACACATATATATGCACACAGAGAGCGATACACATATCTATGCACACAGGTATATGCATTCAACATGGGACAAATTCACAAGTCTGGAAGACAAACTTAATCAACGTACAGGCTTATTCTTCCTAAGTATTTAAAGGAAGGGCCCTTGGTTGGGGCCAAGCACACAGACTTCCTTTGTATCCAGAAATCTTGGTTCTTCTGCAGATTGTTCTGTGCAATTCTTTGCTTAATCTCTTGGGCGAAATAAATGTGTGGCAGCTTTACTACACTATTGATTCAAATTATTACTGTAATGACAGAGCTACCCAGGGAGTTGTCACCGGGTTCTGAGAGACATCCTGACGGCTGTCATGTGCATTATTAAAGAATGTTCTGCAAAGAAAGGCCCTTCTTGCAAGCCCTGAGCCTGCATCCTTGACAGCCCAAGGGTATCCTGGACTCAGACCCACGTTCTTGGGAACCAAAAGGGAAGCTTTCCATGGGTCAGAACTGTGGCGTCTTCGTGCCGTAGAGGGGACCTAATGGTGCAGATCTGATGTTTCAGGATCTGCAGTCCTAAAGGCATGACTGGAGGATCCCAAAGACAAGTAAGAACATGGCTTAGAAGAATGTCCCCTGTGAGAAATAAGACACATTCCTCTCAGTCCTAATAAAGTCAAGGAAGGACTTGAATTCAGGAAATGGAAAGGAAAAAAGGAGCTGATAAGAACTGATGGGCTCCAAGAGGAGGAAACTGAGCTCAAAGCCCAGGAAACATACTCCTCTCCCTCACCACTTCTGACTCCTGCCAAAGCCCTAGCAACAGCTGTACCTGAATCAGGAGCCTGGGGCAGAAGGGCTCTTCCTGGAACTCTGCAACTGTGGTAAGGGAGGGCGTGGACTGCAGGTGGAGCAGGCAGTACTGACCTGGGCTCCCAAGTAGAGGAACTGTGATGCAGGTCTGCAGGAAAGTGTGGGATAAGTCACAGCACAGCATCACACGGATGTCCCACGGATGTTCAGAACACAGCTGGAAGTACAGGGCAGGCTCCTCCCCTTGTGGGAGAGAAAGCTGTCAGGGGCACAGGGATTTAGTCAGGTAGAGCTGGGATCCAGTCTTGGGCTGCGGCATTCCGGGCAAGCCACCAAGGCCTGGTACTGTTTCCTTCCATACATCTTTAGATTGACCCTCTCTCCCAGCGCTTGCTTTCTCTGTGTTCCTGTCCGTTTAGTACACTTGACACAGTTTTCTGAATTCTATGTAATTGTAGTCATTCACAGTCCCTAAACATCACCCTGTAACTGATTCTCAGCCCTAGTTCTAAATTCCTGAGAAAGAGATCTGATGGCCTAGTTGGGGTCTGAAGTCCATTGTGGCCTGATCACAGTCAGTGTGCTGGCTCCTGAACATCAGCCCTGCAGACAGATCTAGCTCCACCCTTGTCCAGCTGCTCCTTCCTCGAGAAGACTGCACACCTGCCTCTTTGACTTTGGCTTCTGCATGCATTTAGCCAATGGGTGGGTCATCAGAGAAGAGTTGAAAAAGATGGGGGTGGGCCCCTTTCTGCAGGGTCATGATGGAAGGCTGTGTCCTTCCCAATGGTACAAGTTCACCAAAAGAGATTTGTTGGGAGCCGAGTTGAAACGCCATTACAAGATGGCGCCGGTTTCCTGCTTCCAGGTTCTTCTTGCTCGCATTTGGAGTAATTGCTCACATTTGGAGTAAACAAGTTACAGCACAGGCGCAGGAGAGCAGTCCTTGCCGCCTCCCTCCATGCTAATGAGGGTCTGGACGAGTATCCAATCATTGACGGTCACGTAGCCCTATGCTCTATATAAGCAGGGTGCTTTTTACAATCAGGGTCTTCGCTAACAACACTTAATTGAACGGCTGTCCTCAATAAAGCGTAAACCAGAAGAATCCTGTGTGCGGCGTCTTCCTTGCAGGCGAGGCGGGCGTCCACAAGATTGTCTCTGCTTTCCAGACTCCCAGGTTTCTGTGGTTTCTGCTCATCTCTCAAGACTGGGGCTTGTTCTCAGCCTGGCTATGGCACGGCCCAGATACCTTGTGATCCCTTGTCTTCCCTACACTCTGTCCACATGTGTGCAAACTGCAGTTCGTTAAACATTCCTCAAACTGATTTGAATGTGTTATCAAATAAATGCCTTGTTGATATCAAGACTAACACACACATGACCAGGGGAAGAGTTAAAGATTCTAGATAAAGGAGGCCCCGGGGTCATGTGCCTATGGGTATCTGGAAGGCAGGAAGATGCGGCAGAGATGGAGGCTCAGCATGGCTTCTGGGTTGATATTGCAGGTGGGATACGCATCACTCACTGTGCAGAATGTCTATCCCCTCTGAAAGGCTGAACACTGATAGCCTGGAGCCAGCCTCCAGCCTCTACACGGTCCAAATGCTCCAGGTCTCCAAGAATGCAGCCACCTGCATCCTTATGCCCTCTCCGCAATACCTTCCCAGCTCCATGATGCTCAGCGGGGACTCTTAGCTTTTAAGAACAATGATACAGCTGAAAAGTCTTTGCGATCTCCAGTTTGTGATCTCCACTACTGGGGCCAAGTAATGATACTGGCAAGAAACAGAGCTGTGTTACTTCAAGGGCCTGTCTCTGATCCCTGACCAGGAAAGGCATGCCTCTCTCCCCTGTGCAGCAGAACCTTTGGGAAACACCACTGATAGTATAACTGAAGTTGCCCAGACCTTCCATTTCCGACATCTACTATTCTGAATGATCACAGCCCCTCTGCTCTCCTTCCTACCTAAAAAAAGAAAAAGAAACCTCACCAGCCTGCTGTCACAGGATCATGAAGGGGTCATTCCCAGTTAACTGTTTACAATGCTCCCTGAAATTGCTGAATGCAATCCCAGCCCTCCTAATCTCCCTCCATTCTGAGAACACAGGCCTGCTTGAAAAAAAAAAAATGGTGTGACCCTCCCAGCACCGGGGTTAAACATGCACGTTCTTGATGACATAATATATCTTTGCGCATAGCAGAGGTCATTTTTCTAAAATTAAAAGCAAACATCAGGCAGTATCGTTTTTCCTGACCACAAGGCGGCTTGCAGGATAAAAATGAAAACCAGAGAACATGAGGATTAGCCTCCCAAGCTGATAATTTTCTATTTTATTTTTCCTAGCTTGTTTAAATATTTGTGGTTGCAGCACGGGGTCCTTCTCTCAAAGTGCAATGTTTCTAGACACTTGAGTCTATAACAGCTAGTGAGTGACCTGTTGCCAAGGAAACCATGAAGACTTCTCTCAATGCCCCACACAGTGACCTTTCAGTAACTTTGGGGAAGTTGGGATTGGCTCAAAAATGTAATTCTGTCGCATAATAGATGTGTGGCCCTGGGCATTTCAGGGTACCTGTCTGAGTCTATTTTCTGATCTGAAAATGAGGATTAGCGGAGGCAGTTCTGAGTGTTTGTAAGCACCAAATGAGATCCTCCGGGTAGTAAGTGGTGTGGCTCCTGGCACAGTATGTACTCAGGAAATGTTAAGTGATTTTGCTTGAAATTAAACCATGTTGGGTCCTGAAGGCATGATTTCAAGATAATGAAACCATCACAACCTTTACAAAGCCCTGTAAGAAGGCAGGTATGATGGTTCACACCTGTAACCCCAGCCTGTGATCCATATAGGGAGCCTGAAGCAAGGAGATTAAGTCTGAGGTCAGTCTGCACTACCTAGGGAGTTACAGGCCAGGCTGGGCTACAGAGTGAGGCCTGGCCACAAACAAACAAACAAGCAAACACCACTGTAAGAGCACTTGTTGCACAAGCGTGAAGACCTGACTATAAACCTCCGAGCACCCATGTGAGAAGCTGGACACGGTCACACGCACCTGTAGCCCCAGCACTATGAGGGATGGAGACAAGACAGTTTGCTGGGACTTGCTGGCTGCCTTCCTAGGTCTGGATTCAGTTGGAGGCCTTATCTCAAAGGAATAAGGCAGAGAATAAATATTAAATCGATACCTGACACCTTCCGCTGGCATTTGCATACGTGTGTATTTGCAAACACACAGGTGCACATATATTTCCTCTAGCAACACAAACAGCCATATAAGAATCCAGGTGCTAAAGCAATGTCCTTCTAGACTCTGGTGCCGTACCATTGCTTGCCGACTGCCTCAAGGCCCTCTTGGAATGGTGTTTCTTACTACTTGCCTGCTATTGATACTTCAGGCTCCATAAAGACCCATCCCCCTTGACTGTGTAACGGAAGCCACCCTTTGGCCACAGAGAAAGCACAGACCTTTATCGTCAGTGGCACCTGCTCACGTGGTCACGACTTACAGGCACCCACCCACACAGCTTAGCCCAGGTTTCCCTGTGATGCACAGCTCTCACCGATAGGTTTTGCTCTGTGGAAGCTTGCTGGCTCTAGAGAGGCAGACTAGAATGTTGGCCTTGACACTACCATGTTCCCACTGCAGAGCGTTTCTCTAGCCAAGACGGTAGCTGTCGAATGTACCCCATTTCCAGCTGCGTCACCCTAAATCTCCAAAGCATGATTGTGTGGGAGAAGTAAAAACTGCTTAGTAAATATGAGCTGGTAACTTTCAATAAAGCACCATTTACAAATATTACTAGCAGTTAGACTCTTGGCTCTGAAGACAGCCTGGGTAGGAATCCGGCTCAACCAGGCAGGACACTTGCTCCAGTTCCTGGACCTCTCTGAAGTCCAGTTCCTTCATCTGAAACTGAGATGGGAAGGGGATGTTCATGTCTTCTAAAAGGAGCACAGGCTACCCATGCAGGATATCCTGTTCAAACTCTTTCTTTAAAAATTGTATATATATATACATGTGTGTATATATATATGTGTGTGTGTGTGTATATATATATATACATATATATACACATATATGTGTGTGTATGTATATGTGTATATATGTACATATATATTATATATGTATATATATGTATGTGTATATATAATTATCTTACATTATCTTACAACATAAGGCAATGAAAAGCTATTTCATATATCCTTAGTTTTGACTAATACAATCCCACCTCTTATTTTCTGCTGCCCCCCAACCAAAACCCCACTTTAATCTTTAGTCCTTCCTCAGTATTGCCCCCACCTCTATTCCCATATCACATACGCTTTCCTAACTCCCTTCTCCCCTCTCATGGGCCCTTTCTACTTTCCTGATCTGTTCAAATTAAACACACAAATCTGAGATTTCAAAGCCAAGATCCACATACAAGAGACAAAACTCCGTGTTGATACTTCTGGACCTGGATCACCTCACTGGGTATATTTTCCAAATCCATCAATTTTCCTAAGTTTTATAATTCCATATATCTTTATAATAAATATAGTAAAATTCCACGCTGTATATGTACCACAGTGTCATTATCCATCCACCAACTGATGGACTTCTGTGTTCAAATAGGATTTAGAGACGTTTTGGTGTATGCCCAGGAGTTGATGTAGATGGGTCACATGGGAGTTCTGGTTTTAGTTTTTTGAGAACCCTGCCTACTGCCTTCAGTAGTGGCTATACCAATTTATGCTCTCATCGACAGTGGATAAGGGTTCTTATGTCCCCAAATCCTCGCCAGCATCTCTTGTTACTTGGTTTGTTTCTTTGTTTCATTGATTGGTTGGGTTTAATTTTGGTGGGCTTTTTGATTATAGCCACACTGATAGAATCTCAAATTAGTTTTAATTCATGAGAGCACCTGCTTCACACTGATACTTTTAAAACGTTGATAATTCTCATCATTATCGTTTCTCGTTGTGCTTCATGTTAAGTCAAAGAGAAAAGCATTCTTAGATGGGCGGAACCTATCTTTGCTAAAGGAATATAAAGAGTGACATCCCCTGCTGTGACTAATAAGATATAATAAAACTAAATTTGGAATGGTCACAGTGAAAATCAAGAGACGCAAATGCATTTAGGACATATGTATAAACTAGAGTTGGCAAGATACGGCGACTTCCTGTGCACAGGTGGGTGGGAAGAGCAAGGGTCCTTCAATTTCTAGTCTGCAATCGTCCCTGGATGGCGACAGCTCCATTCCATGGGATAACTCAGAGAAAGATTTGTGGGAAAGGACAATGAATTCAAAGGTAGTCTATAAACTTCCAAGGAGCACCTGCTTGGAATGGGAAATGAGGTTGTTCACCCAGAATGCGGAGGTACACAGACACAGATGTGCTAAAGTCATTAGTCATCGGAGAAGCGCAAAGTACATGCACAGCGAGATACTGAAATGGCCAAGTTTTAAAAGACTCCAGTGCCAACTTATAAAGTATCTGACAACGACAGATAGAGAAGGAGAGACTGACTCTAGCTCACATTTGGGAGTCTGGTCCATCACAGCACGGAAGGACAGCGACAGGAGAGGCCCTTGGCTGCGGCAGCAAGAATGCAAGCAGCCAGTCACATCACATCCAGGAAGTAGCAAGAGCTTAAAGCTGATGCTCAGCTTGTATTTTCGTGTGTGTGTGTGTGTGTGTGTGTGTGTGTGTGTGTGTGTGTGTTATTAAGCCAAGGTCCAAAGTTCATAGGACAGTACTGCTTATACTCAGCACGGCTCCTCCCTCCTCAGTTAAACCTCTTTGGGGACACCCTCATAGGTATGCCCAGAAAGTGTGTCTCTTAAGTGATTCCAAATCTAACTGACAACGAAGATTAAGCATCGCGTTGAGCACTGATGAAGACACATGAGAGTTAGACCCATCACTCGCAAGAGGGAGTTGAATCTGACACGACCATACAGGAAAAAGTTTGGTTGCATTGATTAAAACTGAAATAGGTCCGTAGGTCCATTCGCAGTGTGAACAAGTGCTTCATCCACAGGGATACGTGACCAAAAGTGTTCATAGTGACATGATTGCAAAAACTGGTGGCAAACTTAATGTAGGATGAATAAATTACAGTATGCTCAGAACACTGTCTTCAGTTATAATCCAATAAAAGTCTACATAAACACACAGAAACGTGACGGCAGATGATATTGATATGAAGTGCAAGAATGAACAAAACAATCAGCAAGAACAACCCCCACTATCACCGAGTCCTACAGTGGACGGTTATGTCTCCGTTTGTAAAGGTTATACCTCAATCAAAGGGTAAATTGAAATAACACAAGGCTCAAATCTTGAAAACAGTGCACAGGAAGAAAGTCCGCTGTTCTAGAATGCACTGGGACTGTGAGGCTGAGGGACTACTTCTCACCAGCGGCCAGCGGCTCTCACGGGCTGTCCGTCGCTCGCTGGGGTCATTCTTGGAATTAAGATTGCTCAGGGGTTTGTCCAGCTTGGTCCCTGTGGAGGCTCTGAGGGAGCTAGATGGTGCAGGCAGACCAAGGAGAAGCTATGCTCACTGAACCGTCTCATGAAGTGAGGCAGCTGGGAAGGATGGTCTGTAGAAGGAATAGAGAAACCCACAGCTCCCAGGAACTCTCCTGGGGGGCGACTCTGGAACCACCCAGTTAATACGAAATAGTGGCTTAGACTTCCTTGTAAGTTACAGGGGACATGTCCGACTGAAGTGTCACCACGATGGAGCTTCTTCCTCTGTGTAGAGCTGATGGCTACTTTCCCAAGCCTAGCCTTTCTGAGGAGCAAACTATCCACCGCCAGCAACAACTACCTAGCAACAACAAGCTTCCATGAGGCTGTAGTCTACGTGTGCCTCTTCTTGCTAAGTGTTTAGCGCTAAATGTTGAGGACACCAGAAAAGACAGAAACAAGTAGCACACGTCCAGAGGGGCCGTGCTCAGACTTCAACAGTGATGTCATCTAAACAGATGGCGGAGAGTAGGGAGAGATGACTCCACGGTCAACAGTACTTGGTGCTCTTGCAGAGGACCAGGCACCAAAGGGGGGGGGCGGGGAATAGGCAGCTTACAACTGCCTGACACTCCAGTTCCAGGAGAACTGAAATCCTGTCTGGTGTCCATGGGCACCTGCACTCATATACCCATACCTGCACCCAGATACATACACATATAAAAATAATTTTAAAAAATTATCAGAGATGAATGAAGCCTGGGTCCAGAGGGAGAAAAAGCTAAGCACTAGGTTGAGTAGGAAACAGGCTCACTGCTGCCACCTGGCATGGGAGCCCCTACTGACCAGAACAAAGGCTTAGCTGCTCCTCCCCCATCTTTCTGCACCTTGCAGTCACTGTCAAGAGGGTTCAAGACTGTCTACCACCTCCTGTCAGCAGGGAGCAGAAGCTGCAGTTTTCCACCGGTAGCCCCCAGGATTTGAAGATTAAGTGTGCAAGAAGTAGGGACTAAGAGCTCCATTTGGGAGAGGGAAATCTATCGGATTTAGTATGCATTGGCTTGGAAAGTGACACACACAAGCTGGGACCCAAGGAGGGAGAAAAAACAAGAAGTAGCAATTATGTGTCCTGTCCCCAGACAGATCCATAACAGCAAAACAGAAGGAATCCCACCCATAACCCTCTCCTTCCCTGCAGGGCTCACATCACCTGTTAAGGATGGCATGTGGCTTGTCACCACAGCTGTGCCTGCTCCTCTCTGCCCACCAGCATTTCGGGAGTAGAGACCATGCCAGGCTTACCTTGCTGACCACAGCACCTAATTCATTAGCTGCTGCTTTGCACACATTCAATGTTGGCAAAACGTGTGTGCGCACATGTGCGTGAGTGGATCTGCCTCCTCAGTTTAGCCAGTACCTACTGAGCACCAACCATGGTAGGGGATTTCCTTCAGATGCTAAAGATATGGCAGTAAGCGGAGCAAAAGTTCCTGACCTGCAAAGACCTAATAGTGAAGAGCAGGCTCGACAGACATAGATGAAAGAGGAGGCCAGGCGGCTGTTGTGATAGAGAGAGAGATAGTAGCAGGCAAGAAGTGCAGAGTTAATGGGGACAGTGGTGGAGGACTGGACCATGATGCCTTGTTCAGACCTGACTTGACGCTCAAGGAGCTAAAGAGCCATTGTTAGTTCTGAACGGAGCTTGACCTGAACTGACTAACGTGTTTGCAAAGGATCAAGAAAACGCAGTTTGGCTTCAGAACTGAGGGCTGAAGCATCCTTTCTTTCCATCTATGAGTACCCAAAAGGAGCAGGTGCCTAACTGTGGGCAAGAAAAAAACGGTTGCTAAAGTTGACCATAGAGAAAAACATATTCTGAACAGCGTCTGACAGACTGGCTTTCCTGCCGCAGCACTACCGATGTTGCTAGCATCCTCTCTGTGTTTTGCAAACAGACATCAGGGGGTTTTTGAAGGGTTCAATCTAGTCGGTGACTATGATCCAACCATAGCCTCAATCTAAAGGCATCCAGAGGCTGCAGACCCAGGGCTCAGGCTAGTTCAGAGATGGCTGGGACAGACACAGCAAAATGGGAAAGAACAGATCTGTAGGCCCTTCTCATAGCCAGGGCCACCACGCAATAGTCAAAGGCCAGCAGCTGAGAGCTCACATGTATCCAAAGAGGTGCCATGACCCTCCTGTCTTTCCGTCCAGCAAACATCTGGCAATTTGTCCTCCTGTCTCTTTGATACCTTCCTCTATCAGACTGGATTCCCCAAACACTTCTACTCACCATAGGTTTTCTTCAGCAGCTCTGTTTTTTTTTTTTTAAATTGTTTTATTATTTTTAATAGTGTGAATACAGATGTCTGCACAGGTCAGAAGGCTTGGATGCCCCTGGAGCTGGAGTTACAGCTCATTGTGAGTAGTCTGTGTAGGTGCTGGGAATCGAACTTGGGTCCCCTGGAAGAGCAATACAAGCTCTTGACCACTTGGCCATCTCCAGACTGGCAGCTGTGTTTCATAACTGTCTCTAGTGGTCAGAGAGAAGCCTCCTCTGCTTCTGGCACTCAGACTCTGCTTGAGCCAGAGGCAGTCTGTCTCTGTGCCCCACAGGCTGTCACAGATACCACCTGTTTACACTGTCCAGCAGGACTGTCCTTCAGGAACCAGTCTTGGACCTCAAGACGCCTCCGGTTCAGAGTCCCTGACTCCCCACCCCCATGCACGGTCAGTGGCTCCAGCTGGCAGGTGATGGCTCAGCATACAGAAAACATGCGGAGCCTGTGTCAGGCAGGTCTGGGACACTCACACGTATAGTTAAGATGGGGCTGCCATTTGCATTAATTGACTGCCAAAGTGACAAGATGCAAGTCTGTCATGACTGGGCTGTCAGGAGGATCTCCACTCGGGCAAAACCCACCCGTGGATTCAGCCATTATAGAAAAAATAGAACTGAAAGTCTGAAAGAGAGCTTTAAGGCACCTACCCCCAGGCTCTCTGTATGTGGGTGCTGTGGTTTGAACTCAGGTCCTCATGCTTATGCAGCCAGCACTTTACCCACTGAACTACCTGCCCTGGTCTCTTTCTTGTTAGACACTTTAGGCAGGAAGTCTGTCACAATAGAAAATTCGTGATGCGTACTCCTGAGCCCCATCATCTTCTTCCCGCCTTTAGACCCGCCCTAATGGTCAGCTTTTCCAAACAGAGTTACACGCTCCTGCAGTTGCTTTAGTGTTTTAATTTCTGTTAACACCACAGAGTAGAGGTGAGAAACACAGACTTTAGATTCTGACAGCTTGCATTGACATCCTGACCTTCCCACTCACTACTTGAGCCTTTTAAGTCACAGTCCTCTTGATCTATCAGAGACACCAGCCACCACTTCCGCTGACAAGTCTAAGAATTAAATGAGATGATGAGTGTGCCCTGTGCTTATACCACAAGGCCAGTCTCAGTCAGCAATACTCTTCTCCAGGATGGCAGACAGGACTCTTTCCCTACGGTATCACACCAATCTTTAACACCATGCGTCTCTGTGAATGGATGTATTTCCACTTAGCTCCTTTAGAAATGGCTCCAGACTCAGAGTGGACCTCACGGGGTCTTCATGTCCATGAATTTCTTTATTTTTATTGTATGTGCATATATATCGTCTGTATGAACGTATGCCCTGAATGTACAGGCTCTCGTGGAGACCAAAAGAGGGCACTGGATCCCTGGAACTGGCATTACAAGGAGTTGTAAGCTACCTGACATGGTTCCTGGGAGCTGAACCCTGGTCCTCTGGAAGAGCAGCAGGTGCTCTTAACTGCCGAGCCGTCTCTCCAGCCCCTGGCACATTTATTTCAAAGGTGTTGCTAAGTGCTTCCACGGGGTGGACAGTAAATGCAAATTTGCAAGTTGGCTGTGTCTTCCTTCTTTCTTCTCTCGCTTTGCAGCTGACATTGCCCCACCCCCTAAGCATTCCTACTCCAGGTCTGCTTAGCTGCTACTGTAGAGACAGTCTTCCTCACAACTGAATGATAATGGCATTCCTGTATATGTGTTCTTACAGAAAGCACCGTCACTCCTCCCTTCCGTCAAACTACAATTGTTATTTAACATCCCAGGTTGACTCTGCAGGAATGACCTCATCCTGGCATTCCTGCAGCACTGCTGTTCTGAGTGCCACCCTAGATGGAGTCGGGGGAGCTTTTGGAAGTTGCGATGTGAGGCAGGGCAGGATAGCTCGTGGTTGATGGACTACAGGCCAGCCAGGAGCCGCTATCTGCCGAAGGTGATGTGTTTCGCTACACAGTCCAGATAGGCTGATCTTTCAGTGTCCCCACACTCCACATGAGGCCTCACGTGAGGAAACATGACAGGAATCTCCTACAGACAGGTGAGTTGATTCTGAGCTTCTCCCTGGTCACCTGTCCCTCTCGGTACCAAACCAGCCACCCCCACCTCTCCCACAGTGAAGAGCTTCTTCAAGTTGTCCCTGCATATGTGCTCATTCCTCTGGCTGTGGTACACACGCCGATGCAGGTGTTGGAGCATGTATGTGCATGTGTGCATTCAGGCCCGGAGTCAACTTTGGCTGTTGTTCTCAGGTGCTGCCTGAGCTGGGTTGGAGCAACTAGTTGACCTGAGGTCTGACATTTTGCAGCTTCCCTGGCCACACAAATAAATTTATAATCAGTGTTACATGCCCAACAATGCCTAAAACTGAAATCCCAGACGCTCACAAGAGCGTTAGCTCACGAGCAAGAGAGCATACGTGAGCATACAGCTTAGAAAGCACACAAAGCACGGCTACAGGCTCTCCAGTGCTGGCACAGGTTGCCCAAAAAGAAGCAGGCCTGTGATCTGTGTCTCAAAAAGCCATACAGAATGGAATTCGTTCTCCTTGATGAATTTATTAGTTTCTGAGAGCTGACCGACCCCTCAGTCTTAGAAACAAAAACCTGACTTTCCCGGCACGGCAAGACTATTTCTGTTTCTCAGATGTGGATCCCATCACTAAACCTCATGAGGCTTGTTATAAAAATACAATGTCAGTGTGTGAACACGAAATGATAAATGACCAGCAACAGGACTTTGAAAAGTTCTCCCAATTAGTGATCACTCCTCCTGGAGCCTGACATACAAAGGAGACTCATTATGTAAGAGTTAGCAAACTCCTAACGCACTGGACGGTAGGAGCGTCACACACAAACCACTGCTGCCATTGTGCTCAGAATATGGCCTCGCCAGTGTGAAGATGTCAGCTCTCTCCTCTCTTCCGCCATCTATACGGATATCCTTGACGGCGGGACAGAGTCCTCCGAGGCAGCCACGGATGATTCTTTCCCCAGGGTAGCGTCTGAGTGAATTCCCCCAAAAGCTTTCTCCAAGTACATCTTATCTGCCGTTGTGAACAGATTAAAATATTTTCTGACCAACTTTTAAAAATAGATTTATTGTTTACTTACATACGTGTGTGAGAGAGTACGTACACATCTGCATATTGGTACCCATGAGGGCCAGAAGAGGGTGTTGGATCCCCTGAACTAGATTTATAGGTGGCTGGGAGCCACTCAGTGTGGGTGCTGGGAACCGAACTCAGGTCCTTTGTGGAGGACTCTGTCCACCCGTTGCCCAGCATGTTTTATTACGTGTGTTTATTTATCTCACCACACGGTTGACGTGTCTTACTGTCTAGAAGACACCTCTTGTGTCCCAGCTATTAAAACTCATAATCAGTTGATTTTAGAGCTTTGTCTCAGATTATCACATTGTTCTCGTGATCGCCTGGCTTTTTGATAAACTCACACAAACATCATTCAGTAATTTTTATAGCACGTTGGACCATGAGTTCCACACTCGGTCATTAAAGCATCAAACAGCTTCTGCAAAAGAAGCAGGAAAGTAGATTGCTTTCTCTGAAAATAGAATAAGCAGGTTTTGAGATTCGACATGGACAATCCTCATTAAAAAGAAAATCACATTTGTGCAAAGTCTTAAGGAGTTGTGTGTCCTAGTTTGTTTGTTATTTCTGTGGAAAAAAAATACTATGACTGAAAAGCAACTTGAAAAGGAAAGTGTTTATTTGGCTTATACTTCCACGTCATACCATCATTGAGAAAAGCCATGGAAGGAACTCAAACCAGGAACCAGGAGGCAGGAGCTGAGGCAGAGGCCACGGAGGAGTGCTGCTCACAAGGTTGTCTCCATATGACTGCTCAGCCTGCTTTCTTATATCACTCGGGACTGCCTGCTCAGGGATGGCACCGCCCACAGTGGACTGGACCACCCCACATCAATCACTAATCAAGAAAATGCCCACAGACTTGTCTATAAGCCAATCTGATGAAGACATTTTCTCAGTTGAGGTTCCCTCTTCCCAAATGACTCTACCTGTGTCAAGCTGAGAAACAAAAGCTAACTAGTACAGCAAGGTAGGAGTACAGCTAAGGGAAGAACAGTCTGAGCAAAGAAAGGCAGACAGGGGAGAAATGGTAGGTGATGCCATGGGGTTAACAGTGAGCAGGGCCAGCCTCTGTTTCCAGACAACACCTGTAATACAGATGGAGCCAGGCAATAGTGGTGCACGCCTTTAATCCCAGCACTATGGAGGCAGAGGCAGGTGGATCTCTGTGAGTTTGAGGCCAGTCTGGTCTACAGAGTGAGTTCCAGGACAGCCAGGGTTACAACAGAGAAACTCTGTCTCAAAAAACCAACAATAACAAAGACAGATGGAAGGAGAAAAATCCCACTGGTGAGCATGTTCTTGTCCTACCCATGCTTCTGGCAGGAGGGCAGTCTGGTCTTCAAGCACAGGTACAAACTGTGCCCAGATGGGGGCAGACCCAAGGGAACATGACAGCTATCTCCTACTGACAGGTTAGTTGATGCTGAGCTTTTCCCTGGACACCTGCCCCTCTCAGCACCAAACACATCTGCTTCCATACATGAATCAACCAGCACCGATGAGATGGTTAGGAAGAGCACACAGAGTAATGGAAGGGCCAGATCCCACGCAAAGATCCTATATACCTCAAGTACGATAAGGTCAAGATGGCTACTAGATATCTCAAAAGCAGACTTACTCCAGGGGAATGTAGTTTAGTCTGGGAGATTAAGTCTCTTTAAAATGAATTGATGGATATTTTAATGACGAGCCAAAGAAGATGAGAAGTTAAGAATGGATAGCAGAAAATTCAGCAAGGGGGCAGTCATTGTTCCCCAAAGAAGAAGGTAAGACGCAGAAATCTTTGGGTACAGTCCCTAAAGAAAAAAAGAGTTTGGCAGGAGTGGGGTGACCGAGAGGAGCAGTCAGTGGGACATGTAGACAGAAACAGAACACCTGCGAATGGACGATTCTGTCAGGATAAGAGAAACAGGAAGAAAGTTTTCAATCATCTGTTCATGCCTTCAGTGGGTGTTTGTTTACAGACTATCACAGGACCCAGGTTGCCCCAGCTCTGGAATACCACACTGAGCAGCACACAGCTCAGAGGGAAAGCAAGAAAGAGGCACAAGCCAGGCAACGATAGACACTGTGGTCTTGTAGTGCTTTAGGCTCCAAAATTAATATAAGCCAGTGGCATGTTATCTGTCACTTTTCACAGTCTGCAATGTTCTTCAAGAAGTACTTAAAAAAATAAAGGTAGCTAAAGGGTTAAGGAATGTCTAGAAACATACAGGCAGTGCCATGGATTTAGGACTTGTGGCATATTGTATCTTCCAAACTCGGCTACCAGGCTATATCCCTCAGACTCTTTTGACTAAGTGATCTTGACATCTTTCTCATAGATTTGCGGGGAGTACATCCTTCCCCTAAACCTGGATGGGTTTATGATTTTGATTGAAGGAATTGTATATGACCAAAAATAAGAGCCACGAAGGAACATGGCTCCCACCTTCTGGATTTCAGCCGCCATGCTCTGATGAAGCCCTACTTGGCCATACAAAATGACCAATGGAGATGTCATGTTTAGCTATTACAGATGATAGGCACTCAACACACAGCCATGATTAGCTACTGGGTATCCATTCGCTTCACTTCCAGTTTTCAAGTCTTCTTTGGTGAGCATCATCTCTGCTCAACCTGTTCTAGCCTCCCACTCCTCAGGATCAGTTAATGGTGTTTTATATCATATGCTCTGGGGTGGCTTGATACACAGCTACAAGAGTCAGACTAGATCCACACCTCTTTGCCTCCCCTCTCTTCCCACAGAGCACTTGGGGATAGAAAAGATAAGCACGATAGTGTAACTGTTAGGGGGATCACTCAAGATCCCCCTTTGCCTCTTTATGATTTGGAGAAAGTCCTTTAATTCATGTAACCATCATTTCCCTATCTGCAAGATGAAGACGGTGCTGAGATGTTACAGTGTTAAATCAGTAGACACATTTTGAGGGCTTAGCCTATGATCTGGCCATAAGAAATGACCTCAATGGGGCTGGAGAGCTGGCTCAGTGGTTAAGAGCACTTGCTACCCTTGCAGAGGACCCAAGCTTGGTTCACATTGTTCACATGGCAGCTTATCCTCCGTAATTCCAACTTTGGGGGATCTGGCACCCTCTTCCTTCCTCCACAGGCATGCACCTAATGCACATGCACATGGGAGGGAAAACATTCATGCACACAAAATAAAAATAAATCTTTTAAAAATTTTTTTAAAGAATTTGTCTTTAAAAGTTAGCTACCGTTGTCTGGTACATGTACACACAGGTGCAGATACCTTACCTGTGGAAAGGTATCTGTGACTGACCTTACTGAGAAGCAACCCAGTTATATCCAAAATGCTGTTGATACTTAAGACCGTGTAGGGGTTATGTGTATACAGAGGTGTGGTTTTCTTTAATACTAGTTAATGTGGAATATTATAAAAGCAGAGTTGGGACTAGAATAGATAAGTCAGTGATTAAGACTATTTGCTTCTCTTGAAGAGGAACTGAGTTCCGTCCCCGGCACTCACATTGGGCAGCCCCAAAACTGCCTCTAACCGCAGCTCTAGGAGATTTGGCTTCTGTGTTACCAAACTCACGTGCACGTTCCCACACATACACATACAGTAAAAAACAGCAATACACATTTTAAGCTCTATATAAAATAAAATCAATCTTTTTTAAAAATGAGGATTGTTACTATATAAGCATATACTATTTGACTCGACTTCTGTGCCATTTCTGAAAATGAACCTCGTTATTTCACACTCAAGGATCATTTTTACTTCTCTATGATCATCTAACCTACTGGCTAGGGTACTTCAGAAAAAATAAAACCTGGTTTTATTATAAAGGAACAAAAACACTCACCACCAGGGAATACACGAATAAACTGAATTCCACTAAAATTGGGAAATTTTATTCATCGACAGATACAGCTGATAGAGTAGAAAGGCAAGTCACGGGTTAGCGGGAGATATTTGCAACATATTCAAGAGCAAGGACTTGTACAGCGTAAAGTACATGTGTAAAGAAATCAAACAATTTAATAAGAAAAAGAGATACCGTAATAAAGAAATGGGTAGTCCGTTTGAACAAACACTCTGTAACAGAGGCTATTGGAGGGGCCCTTAAAACAAGACAGTGCACCCACTCCCACTGTCCTCCAGCTGACGCAATCACACCGATCCTCAGAGCTGCATTTAAAAACACTGACAGTGCCAGGGTGACAAAGACTCGGAGAGAGTGCTGGGTAGTTTGATGTCAGCTTGACACGAGCTAGTGTCATTTGGGAAGCCAGAACTGCAGTTGAGGAAATGCCTCCACCAGAATGGCCTATGGGAAAGCCTGTGGTACTTTTGTTCATTGATAACTGATGTGGGGAGGGGCCAGCTCACTGCAGGTGTTGCCACCTCTAGGCAGGTGGTCCTGGATGCTCTAAGAAAGTAGATCGAGCAAGCCATTGGGGAGCAAGTCAGTAAGCAGCACTCTTCCATGGCTTCTGCATCAGTTTCAATCCCCAGGTTCCTGTCATGAGTCCCCTGGATGATGGATTTATAAGCTGTAAGGGAAAATATACCCTTTCCTCTCCAAGTTGCTTTTGGTCATGGCATTTTGTCAGAGCAATAGAAATACAAACTAGAACAGGAAATGAAATACTGTTCCCTAGGACAAGAAACTGGCCATGGTCTTCTACCAGACATTTCCCGCTTTGTGCCAGAGGAAAACAAAGACCTCCCTGAAATCACACCTGAAAACAAACAAAATTGAGAACACCTTTCAACACACACACACAAATCATCAAACACCCCAAATCTTATCTGTTACATGTTGGATTGTATCTATGTCTCAAGAGATATCCTTAGTACCTATTGGGAAACAGGCATTTGCAGATGCAATCAAGGATGTGACTCTGGTCTAATATAACTGACATCCTTATAGGAAATAAACTAGTGAAAGCTGGGCATGGTGGCATAGGCCTGTGAGCCCAGCACTGGAGAAGCGGAGGCAGGGGGATTAGAAGTTCAAGGTCATCCTCAGCCATATATAACAAGTTTGAGGCCAGCCTGAGATACAAGAGACCCTATCTTAAAAAGAAAAAAAAGAAAAAAAAAAAAAAAGGAGGAGGAAGAGGGAGGGACTTGGGGAGGGAAGGAGGGGAAGACTGAAGAAATATGCAGAGAGGCAGAGACTGGAGTGATGCATGCGCAAATCAAAGCATACTACATAAGCTACTCTTCTGTTGCTGTGATTAAAACACCCTGAGAAAAAGCAAGTTAGGGAAGAAACAGTTTATTTTGGCTCACAGCTCTGGAAGGGTAGAGTCCATCATGAAGAGGAAGGCATAGCGGCAGGAGCCTAGCAGTCAGGTAACAGAATGATCACATTACATCCGCACACAGGAAGCAGGGCGTGAGAACAAGGAGTATGGTCAGGATAAAACCCACCCCAGTGATGTATTTCCTCATGCGAATTTCCACCTCCAAAAAGCCATCACTTTCACAAACAAGCCACCAACTAGGGACCAAGCACTCAAACCCATGAGCCTATGGGGGTCGTTTCATATCCAAGCCACAACATATACCAAGGGTTGCCAAGTACAGCCAGAAGTCAGGAGAGAGTGCAGAGTGGGTTCTCTCTCCATACATCCTGACAGGAACCAGGCAGTCTTCATCTCTGACCTCCAGTCTCCTGAACTGACAGAAAATTCATTTTGTGGCTTCAATGCCACTAGCTTGTGCTATTTTGTTATAGCAACCTGTTAGGCATGATCTGAAATGTGCTTCATGGGCCTCTGCTTTCAATGTTTGGTCTCCAGTTCATGGTGTCACGTGGGGAAGTTGAGGAGCCTTTAGGACATGAGGCTTGCTGGAAAGTCACTAGAGGTAGCTTATGGGAATTCTACCCAGCTGCCTTCATGTCTCCTCCTCTACTCCCTGATCTGCAATGACTTGAGGGTCTCCACATGCTCTTGTTTGAGCCTTCCATCATGCTTTCCCGTGATGAGCTGAAGCCCTCTGAAACTGTGAGCCAACGAACCTTCCCTTTTTACTTCTGTCAGGTGTTGACATCACAGGAACACAAAAGTAACTAATACATAGTCCTGGGGTCCATTTAACATGTTGGTTATATAAGTGACTTTGACTTCCCTACACATTCCAATTTTACTTCACCCTTTTTTCTGACTTCTAGGTAAAAGTGATTAAGAAATTCTATAAGAGAACCAGCTCAGCTTCTTGACACTTTCCAGTCAAGGGTAAATCTCAGCTTCTTTGAGCCTTCTCCTGAGTCACCTTATAATTCCATGTAGCACCCTTTTCTTGAGACATCCCATCCCACCAACTTCACAGAGTGTATCCTCCTGTGCTACAATGAACAACGAGCCTAATTTTATTCAACTGTAAGTTGTACTCCTAAGTGGTCTTTGGCTACAGAGTACGAGCAAGAATTGGTATTATCTCCTTGAAAACTGTTCAGAAATATTTACCTACTTTGAAAATATGAATGCTTGGTTGGACTCAACCATCTACCAAGCGTGAATGTATACATATGTACATTAATAATATGTAAAAGTCTGTATGGTGGCATTATTCATAACAGGAAAACTACTTTAACCCAAATGTCCATCAACAGTAGAGTGAATGAATTGTTTGGCATACTATGGCCATGGAATCATAAAGCCATGTGAAAGAACAGATTGCTGCTACTACATTAGTATGTCAACAAAGTAAAGCTGTGTACTAAAGTAGCCCAGCGTGAAAGATTGCACAATGTATTCCTCTGTTTATATCAGATTCAAAAACAGGCAAAATTGATTAATGAAGGGAAAGTCAAAACACCAGCTATTTGGAAGGAACAAAAGGAACAGTTAGGAAGCTGGGGACAGCTTACTACTCGATGTGGGTGATGGTTACACAGAGCACTTAATTTGTGATATTAAACCCAGCCATGTGCTTAGAAATGGTATGATTGTTAACATGGGGGTGCATGTTAAACATCATTATTAGGTTAGTTTCAAATTATTTATGGATATTTTATGAACTTCCCCTGAATCGTTCCACAATGTATCTGCTTAATAGATTTTATTGGGCGCCTCACCTGCTGAGCACCAGATAAGTACAAGAGTTAGTTATCCTGTGGCACATAGCCCACCCTTCTTGAAGCTTTTCCTTGTGCTCACTTGGAGACAGGGTGAAACAGAGAAGAAAGAAAGAAAAATAAAACAAGAAAAATAGATTTGGGGGGTGAGGGGCTCAACCTCCTATGAATTCATGTGCATTCCATGAAAAAGAAACAACCTTAAAATGATGTATTTGACTGTCACAAACAGATTCAATGGAACACATCACACTGATAACAAGTGGATTCCAATGTGCTTCATGGCATGTTGTTGTAGCAATGTGTGACATATTCTCACTTCAAAACTTATTGCTAAACTATTTAACAGTTTCAAAATGTGTGCCTAGATCCCAGTTCTTTTTTTTTTTTTTAATGCATCTATTTAAAAATTTAATTTTCTTGGTCTCTTCCAAGAAACCAATTTTCTTGGTTTGTGTGGGGTAAGTCATGGATGAGAGGTAGTTATCTTCCATAGCTCAGTTTTAACCACATCTCAGCCACTAAGAATCCTACCGTCTCTTCTCCTGCTTCCTTCCATAGGCATTGGAGCCCAGAAGCCCTGATTGACACTGACCCAGCAGACAAATAAGAAAGAAGCCTCCACACAGAACTTTAGTTCAATGACTGAGAGTTCACGCAGATGACCAAGAGTCAGGCTGTAACCGTAGCTTTGCTGCTTGTTCTGTGACCTTGGGTGCATCCTGAACCTGGTCTCCAGATTCTGACTTTGGAAATGGTGTGATGGTTAATCTCAATGGTCAGCCTGATGAGATCTAGACTTTAGGTGTGCCAACGGTAGATGATCTTGATTAGGGTTCCTGCGGTGAAGCCCCACCTACTGTGGGTGGCACCATTCCTTTAGCTGAAATCTTGCACTGTGGGGAAAATGGCCTCTTCTTCTTGACTCTCGGTGTAATGTGTCTAGCTTCCTAAGCTTTTGCCACTGCAACTTCCCCTATAACGATGGACTATGACCTGGGACAGTGGGCCAAGATGAACCTTTCCCTCTTAAGTTGCTTCTGTCATAGAATTTCATTGGAATAACAGGGAAAGAAACCATGCAACGGAAGGCAATAAAATAGCCTCTCATGGGGTTATGGAGTCCAGTGAGACAGTATGATATGTGGAGCATTCGGTTAGCACACCGGGTATGCTGTCAATGCTGCCCTCTCCCGTCTGGATTATACCTTCTCTCTCACCTCCAAATTCTTCCTACCATCTAAAGGCAAGTCATCTCTAACACCACTTGTGTTGGGACAACATTCAGTTGCAGACAACAGAATCCAAGTTCACAATGGCTTAAGCAAAATGGTTATTTAGGGATTCTTAGTACTATAAAGCTTGGGGAAGAAAAGATGGGGATCAAGAATCAAAGTTTCTCTCTCTCTCTCTTTACACACACACACACACACACACACACACACACACACACACACACTGCCTGTTCTTTTGCTCGCCTCACACTATGTCAAGGGTGAGCATGACCACTTCCCAAGCTGATTTGCCAACGGACCATCTAAGGGATGGAAAGGAGGATGGAGGGATCCTTGGAGCTGACGTGACGGATTCAACCCCACCCGAGGACAGGAGCAAAATGACTACCCACAGGAAAACAGAACCCCAATACTTCCCACCCCAGGTGATGTCTACTGAGGAACAGCCACATTTCCTTCCACACTCTGAAATGGAGAAGCTTTGATCAAGAGTTCACATGGCTGAGCACAATAACAACATGAGGTGGCAGAGCCGGGAAGTTGAACCTCACAGCGGGAGAGACTCCAGTGAAACCTGGACTAGAGGCAGAAGCGAAAGAAAACTCAGTCTGGACATTATCTGGTCCAGTGAATTGTTTTCTCCATCTTGTTCCCTGTTTATTGCAGGTGACTAACCTTTGCCCATGGCCTCTTTTAAAAGAAACTGTGGATGGATGATGGCGCACGCCTTTAATCCCAGCACCCGGGAGGCAGAGGCAGGCGGATCTCTGTGAGTTCGAGGCCAGCCTGGTCTACGGAGTGAGTTCCAGGACAGCCAGGGTTACAACAGAGAAACTCTGTCTCAAAAAGTCAGAAATAAACAAATAAAATAAAATAACCTATCTTACTGAGTTCTGAGAGTAGGGACTTTAAAGGCTACTTAAGGATTACTGTGGGGAAGAAATCAGTTTGTCAGGAACACTGGAAGCCCTTCCTCACCCTATCATCATCTACGAACAAATGCAGGAATGTCGGGGGGGGGGGGGGTGGCGGTTACTAAAACCACACCCGGCATGGCCAGATGCTTTCCTCTGTTTGTTCCCATTCTTATAGGGCTCTTTCTTCTCTTAATTAGATGTCTCTATTTCTACTACAGGCCTAACAAGAAAGCATAGCTTCCCATCTCCTCTGGAGGGTGCTGGGGATTTTCACCTAACTCATACTGTTTTCTCTTAAACTCTAATAAAAATGCCCTTGAGTTCTCTTTTGAGTCAATTTCTAAATTTTTATTAATGAGATTAGGAACCCCGGAAGGAGACCCCAGGTTTTCCAGTAGTGCCGTCTATAGCCACACCATCCTGAACTCATCTAATTGCATCTGACCTTAGAACCCAAGCATTGTTGGGTCTTGTTAGTGCTTGGATAGGAGCAAAGACTGTCTCCATATGAGTAGAAACCATCGGCGGTGCTCGGCAGCCACAAGAGCCGAACACTCCCTATATAACCACCATAAGGGTTGAAGACCACGCCTTATAAGCCTAGCAACACCCTCCATGCCTAGTGTACAACACTCACAGAACCCACAAGGGACTGTGGCAAAGAGAGGAGACCTCAATGAAGTCAGTTGTTAATTATCATTTCATAAGAGTGGAGAGACATGATCTACCTTCATGCGTATCACTGGATGTGCTTTGAACTTTGAACTTTCACTCATGTGTTTGGCTGAAGCCACCATCATAAAAGAACTATGAAACAGAAAAAGGCCATCATCGTAAAGGGCCTACGGAAGAGAAAGAGACTTCAATTTCCTGCCCAGCGATGCTCAGTGTAAGGTGGACTTTGGGCTATAGGAATCCCATTCCAGTTTAACTTGTAGGATTTTAACTAAGAGAGAGAGACAGGGAGAATAAATTAAACGGTGTGGATGATTTTGGAGTTTTTCATTAAATGCATGCCTGTCCCAGGTGCTCTGTGAGTGGGGGTATAAATCTGCAGGCAGCCCCTTCATCTAGTGCTCAAACCATGACAGCACAATTGAATTTAATGCTGGCAGGGAAACTGGCTGGGTCGGACTTATTAAGAAATATGATAGTGAGCCTCCAACAGAATTCAGAGGTGATTCTGGTTACACAAG
This sequence comes from Cricetomys ansorgei, assembly GCA_026225945.1. Lineage (NCBI taxonomy): Eukaryota > Metazoa > Chordata > Mammalia > Rodentia > Nesomyidae > Cricetomys > Cricetomys ansorgei. The sequence goes on from JAMJFZ010003163.1 coordinate 166,456, forward strand.
ATGCTTACCCCGAGAACTGGCTTCAGAAGCTCCGCGCAGGTGATGTGTCTCACTGTGCAGAACGCAAAGCTCAGAGGAAAGGCAGCAGCAGCAGCAGGAGCAGCTCATTGCAACAGTTCACACTCCTGTAGCCCTGCTCTAAACAGCTTTCACTCTGTCTAACTCTCTTAATGCTCAGAATAACTCTAAGAAGCCAGACAGCAGCTGTTCACATAATCTACAGGTCTTAAGCCACACAGCTCAGCAGCAGCAGTAACCGGGGTCTTGTGGGTATGCTCTGTTTTCCCCACTTTGGGTTGGCTTCCCTTGCCAAGGTCAGGACAGCAGCCATGTTTTTGCTTTTGAGCCAAAGGCAAATTTGTCATGCAGAAATGGCAGCATCCTTCCTAGCTAATTTCTCCAGAAGCCCTAAGGTCTCTGAGGAATAGACCTCATGGTAGATTATGCTGAAGGGGGAAAGGAAAGCTTCTTGGGTTTTAAGAGCAGTTTGGACTGAGGGCATGCTGTGAAGGATGATTTATATCCCCAGAAAATCCCCAGGTTGAAATCCTGCCTCCCAGTGTGATGGCAGAAGGGGATGGGGTCATTCAGACAGGTGAGTGAGATTAGTGCCTTTACAAGGAGACCGGAAGCACTTCCTCACTCTGCCTTCCACGTGAGGAAGGCACACAAAAATGGCATTGAGCAAACCAGGAAATGGGTCCTCACAGATACCTGGTCACTTAGCACCTCAATCTTGGACTTCCTTTCAAAACTGTGAAAAGCCAATGTTTGAGGCACACCGTCAATAGCGGTCCATTGGAACGGCCTAAGCTGACTACAGATGGAAAAATGGATCTCCACTCACCAAGATAAGGATGAAAGTCCTTCAAGGCCCCCACAAACAGAGACGGTAGCAACTGAACAGTTTAGTGGTCCTGAGAACCACAACACCAGAGGTCCGTGACCTGCAGCACTAGGGCAGTAAATGGGGACCCCTGTAGGCTAGAGACAGGACTCTTCTGGAAATGCTCTGCCAAAAGGCCTCCGGAGCGGGCCAGCTCGGATGCAGTGGGTGGCAAGAAGTTCTGAGAGGGAAGCACTGAATTTCCTGCTGCTTCAGAGTCAACTGGATTTACAGAACCAAAGGGATGTGACACTTTCACTCCGTGGATGGCGGGATAAAACTCGTTCTGCTGCAGAGATAAGGAACAATGCCTGCAGCTTGGGACTGGAGTTGACCTTGCTCAGAAAGCTCTGGCGTGAAGGTCCTGGGGAGGTGAGAGAGGTGTCAGAACAAATTAGGTGTCTGTCTAGATAACATTCTTGAACACTCCAAGATAAGGGAACAAAGGCGCATCCTTGGCTGACTAGAGATAGCTGAATAAAGAAGAAACCACTGTGGGTGGCCTCCAGAGAGGGTGATGGGCATGGAGGGGGGGATTTTTGTGGGGGCTACATTATAGTGGGAGGGAAGGAGAAGAGAAGGCACAAGGGGCCAAGCTTGAATAAACAGAGTGTTGCTGTACATACGGTTACTGGGTGTACCCCCCACCTCTGTGCCATCCCCACCCCTGCACACACATTGATGGTCTGATGGACATGACAGAACGGAGTTGGCTTTTGTGGGCCCGTTTCTGCACCAAAGCAGGCTCATCTCTCTAGGGATGGCTTCAGACAGCATGACATGTAAATGGCGCCGTAACCGGTTTGCTGCCTTCGGGGATGAGGAGGCCGGAGAAGGATGAGTAGACAATCTGACCGAGGCCCAACTCACACAAGGAACCAGCTATCCAAAGGGAATGTGGGGATCTCCTCCCTTGGGAGATTTCCCCAGTAACCAGACCAAAGAGTTCACGCAGCATGGGTTAGAGCTTGAAAACCAGCCTTGACTCCATGGTAGCGAAGAACCAACCTCAGAGTGAAGGCAGCTCCAGCCCAAGTAAGACAGTGTTAAAGGCAAGACAAACATGGATTGAACTGCTTCTCTGAGGTTTAACCGTTCTGTATAAACTCACAAGAATATTTATAGGAACACAAAACACCTTCGACCTGGAACTCTTTTTAAATCTTATTAAAAACAAAGGCAAAACAAAGACTTTACAGACATATAAAAATCTGAAAGAATTTATCACCAGCAGGCCTAGAACAGAAGAAATATTAAAGAAGGTCCTCAGGGCAGAAGAAAATTATTCCAGATGTAAAGCTGACTTTGAAAGAAAGGGAGAAAATTCATTAGAAATTTTAACTGCCTGGGTAAATACGGTGACTTTTCTTTTTTAATATTATTTAATTCTCTTATTTAAAGCTATAAAAAATACAACTTTATATATGCATGTATGCAGATTTATGTAAAATTATAAGCCCTAAAAAACCCACTAAAATAATGAAGCAGAGTTACACCTAATAAAACCAGTCGTGGAGGAGAAGAAAGGGGGAAAAAAAAAGAGGGAAGGGAAAGGACTGATGGGAAAGCAGGGAGCAGATGACAGCTGTGGATCACTGAAGCTCAAAATGGACCCTTCACAGTGACAGAGGTCAGTTCTTCAAGAGCAGAAAACAAGTCAACGTATTCAGACATCCAGCCGCAGCCTCAAGATACGCAAGTCCCAAAGGAGCAGGATTGAAGAGAAATAGAAAAGAGCATTTTTGTGAAATCTCAACACTCCCCACCAATAACTGACACACTGTGGAGACATAAAATCAATGCGAATACACTTAAACAACACTAACCTGTTTAGCCTAAGTGACATTTTTACAACTTTTTATTAGCACAGAACATACATTCTTTCTGATGCCCGTGGACCGTGTACACCAAAGAACCATCATACAGGCCATTAAAAAGTATCCACGAAGGTATGAGGGTTCAAGCTATACCCTGTACACACACATACACGGTACGCTTTCTACCATAGTAGGGTTATGTTATAAACCAGGAATAAAACGCTATGGAAAAGGACCTTCTTATGATAGAAGACTAAAGAAAGCATTTCTAAGGGAACCACGAGAAAAGAAATCAGGGGAAGGGTGAGAACGTTGTTTGAATGGGATGAAAAGGCAAACGCAATTCATCAAACAGTTGCTGAATCCGGCTAAAATGTTACGTGTCGGGAGAATGTGTGGCACTGAGCCTCCTATATTAGGAAACCGTAAAGGTCGCAAACCAGTGGCTTTGGATTTCACCATGAGAAATTAGGAAAAAAAAAAAAGATGAAGAAGCTAAATCATCAAGAAAAAAAACCATCCGGTTGGAAATCAATTAATTTGAAAACAGGGAATAATAGGAAACGAGCAACAGAAAGGCGAAGTGAGCCCCTTAGGAAGAACAGTGACATTGCTAAGCCTCAAGAGAAAAAAAGAACACTCAAATTCCCAATATCGGGACAAAGAGGTGGCTTAGCTGAAGATTCTAAATATAGTCAAAAGATAATAAGAAAGTATTATGACCAGCTCTATGTCAATACGTTTCACAGCTCGGATGAAATGAACAAATCACTCAGAAGACACGAAACACAAGACGGGCTGAGTCGCCCCCATGACCATCCATCAGCTAAATTGAATTTATTGTTAAAAATTGTCACGCAGAGAACTCTGGGCTTAGACGACCGCACTGGGAACCCCACCAAATACTAAAGGGAAGAATAGCAGGAATTATAGAAAGAATCCAGGGAATTGAAAACAGAGAGTTCCTTCCATGAGAAGTACTGCTTTAAGAAGGAAGAGAGAGGAGGGAGAGGCGAAAGCAGAAGAAAGGACAGTAAAACAGAAGAGAAACAACAGGCCTCAAAACCAACTTTTAACAAATTTTGGGCAAATTGATATCTCAAACTCCCCGTTCCAGGAATAGAAGTTTGGTTTGACAGTTCAGAAATCAAAGTTACTCATGATGTGGACAGAGCTCGAAAGAAAGTCGCGGGATCGGTTCAAGGGACGTGGCAGAAAGCATTCAACAAAATTCAATACAGTTTTCTTAGTGAAAAAGCATGAACTGAGAGCATAAAAGAATTCTTCAACCAGGCAAAGAGCATCCGTGTAACCCCACAGCTGCCGCCATTCTTATAGCAAAATACTAAATATCTTATTTGCGTATTTGGGAATAAGGCAGGAGAGTCATTCTCACCCTTTGGATTAAATATTATCATAGAGTTCACAGTCACTAAAACCAAGACAAGAAAATTAAAGAGATTCGGATTGACCAATAGCCACCTTTATTTACCAATGCCATGCTTATGCATGTAAAACAAACCAACAAATCCCAACAGAACCAACAAAAATTGTTAGAACTTAGGCAAAACTTTCGTCATGATTCAGAATACAAGATCAATATGCTTACATTGAGATTGGATATTGTTAAGATGTAAAACTTTTAGAAATCGATACACAGATTGAATTCATTCCCAATTAAAACAAAAAGTATCAGGGCAATCTGCAAAAATGTACCATCAAGTCTAAAGTTGATTTATATGGTCTGTGGACAGTTCTCAATGGCAAAGTGTTTGCCTAAAACCCATTTACACACAGCCAGAATGGCTGTTGAGTGAGAAGCCTAGGTTGAAAAAATACACTTCCTGGAATGAGAAAGTAGCTCAAAAAGGCTAAAGGATGCTTGCTGACAAGCCTGATGACCGGTGCTCCCTTGACCTTCACATGTGTTAAGAGATTGAGAGCTGGCTGCTCTTCCAAAGGGCCAAGTTTGGTTCCCAGAACCCACACCAGGTAGATCACAACCACCTGTAACTCCAGCTTCAGGGGGCCCAGTGTCCTCTTCTGGCTTCTGGTCTCCATAGATACTTACATGCATGCACACACACACACACACACACACAGATGGAAGATAGATAGATGATAGATGATAGATTAGATTAGATTAGATTAGATTAGATTAGATTAGATTAGATTTCACCCTATATCTGACTAAGAGGACATTAAGTCCCTAGGAGAGCTGGAGGATACCTGGAGACTCTATTGGAGAGTGCTCTGAATGAGTACAAAGGGAACTGCATGTCCATCGTAAATATCTTTGCAGTAACCAAATAGGAATTGTCTGAATTATCAGTGCTTAATATTAGTGCATGCCTAAATAAAAATAGCTGAAATTAAGCTACTTGATGACTGAAAGCCCCTGGAAATGGTGAAGTGTCTTTACAGTCATTGATAAGGAAAGATGTCAGTATACACCATTAAAAGAACAAGCTCTTCCAAAATGGCACGAGAAATACGAGTCGTTCTGTTGTTTTGGTTGGATCATTTTTCATTTATTTACTAAGTTACTGAGATCTTAGTGAGTATGCATGTGCATGGTGATTGTGTTGGGGTTTCTGTGCCACCTCAGTCATGTGAAGGTCAGATGGTAACCTTGTGGAGTCAAGGGCCTTCTCCCTTGACATAAGTCCTGGAAATTGAAGATGGAGCCCAGGTCAACAAGCGTGCTTAGCAAGCTCTTTCACCTCGAGCCACCTTACTGACCCGTGTTTATTTTTTTAATGTATCAACACATGAGAAATTTAGATACTTGAACATAAACAGAATGTTGCTATCACTAGAAAGTGGGTTTTAATTTCCTTGTGATGATTCGTCTGTCTTTTGGTATAGATGAGAATGACTTCCACAAGCATCGAGGAATGTTTTAATGTTTTAAAGTCTTTCCTCAGAAGGGAAAGATGTTTTACGCTAGGTACTTAGAGAATGTCACATATACATTTTCATGGTAAAGGGCGGGCAAGATGGTTCAGCAGGTAAAAGCCCTTGCGATGAAGCTGGGCCACCTGAGTTTAATTCCTGGGCCCCACATAAAGCTGAAGGAGACAGCTTCACAAACTTGTCCTCTGACCTCCACACATGTGCCATAGCGCGTGCGCGCACACGCACACACACACACACACACACACACACACGCACACGCGCGCACACACACACGCGCGCGTGCGCGCGCGCACACATGCACGCATGCTAATAACAACATAATAATATTAAATAGTAATAATATATGATGATAATATAAGCAAAAATGACTTTTTTAAACTTTGTAATAAGGCTACAGCAGAAGTTCTTCTCTCCAGAAGCCATAGCAATGGTCAAAGAGAAGGGACCAAAAAGACCAAAAACACTTGCATTTTACGGTAAACAGCAACAAGTCTAGTTTAGCTTCTCAGATGCAAACCAATGGCAGAAACATGAACCAGACCTCGTTTGAGTGTGATGTCATGTGTGCTGATCCCTGCGACCTTTTATTTAAATAATATCATAAAATGGCAGCCTTCTAGGGCCCAACCAGTAGTTGACCAACCAACATGGTGGCATTCTTCCTTCCCCAACCTGTTGTTTCTCATGTGACATCCTTGTCTCCTCCCACTCCTCTGCACCCTTCAATACGCCAGGCATTTAAAGAATGAACTGATAAGAGTCCCACCTCACACACAGTCTCAGGCCAGGCTACTTCTATCTGTTGGCTACTGACAATCTACTTTTGAGATCAAATTAAATCTACTGAATTATTAATAAATGCTTTTGCTACCAATTTTCTATTTTTATAAAACAACAAATATAGGACGATATGATTGGCACAGAGCACATGTCTAATCCAAACGTTCAGCTTCAGGAACTATAAATTTTGTAGACAGCAAAGCGGTGACTTTTAGACAAATAGCATTAAAAATTTGGGAACACTGGTACGCCGTATACTTCTTTCTCTGGAATAAAGGATAATGAGCATGAAACAGATGATTTTTCCATTCCAAAAATCCATTTCCTGGATTTCTTTTTCCTTAGGTTAGAGTACACACGTGGCAGCGGATGATAATCGTGGACCCGACAGAATCTAGAATCTCCCGGGAGACGGGTCTCTGATTTTTATCAATGGAGGACTGTATCAACTGCATTAATGGACGAAGGAAGGCCAGTCCACATGGGTGGCACTGTTCCCCAGCTAGGTCATGTATAAGTGAGAAAGAGAACTGAGCACCAGCACTCACCGTTCTCTGCTTTCTGGTTGTGGGGGTGATGCTCCCATCTGCTTCAGGATCCTGCTCCCTTGGCTTCCCGCCATGAGGGCTGCGACCTGAAACTGTGAGCTAGCAGAAGTCCTTTCTCCCTTGAGTTGCTCCCTCAGGGTTTTTATCACAGCTGTAGTGGGTGGGGAAGACAACATGTAATAAAGGGGAAGACCATGGAAGGGGAAAGTCATGGAAGGAGCGTCACAAATGTTCTTAAGATGTGAACTTGGCTGGGGCTGTAGCTCAGCTGAAGAGCACTCGCCTAGCCGGTGCCAGGTCCTCTGTTGGCCCTCAGCAAGTAAGAAAGAAAATATAGTGAGAGCAACGGAGGGGAGGGGCAGAGACAGTGAAGGAAACAAGCAGAGGGGGAAAGATGGGAGGAGAGAGGGAGAGGAAAGGGCTGGGAATTTCACCCCCATTCTCGTTTTTCAAATGAGAATAAACACCACCACACAAGACAGAATAGGCGTAGGTTGGACAAGAGTTTATGAGAATTTTACTGTCCTCTGACATCATAGGTAAATTTAAAGGAACACATACCTAAATCAAGAGTGAAGTCTTTGTACTTAGTATTAAACAGGAAGAGCTGAGCTCATGTACAATTAAAGTTTAGACCATTTATATTTTAAATGCTCGCTGATTTATTCATGCTGCTGTGTTAACACATTTGAAAGGAGCTTTGACAAGGCAATTGGGACCGTGCCCTAAGGAACCGTTTCATGGTGGAAATCTGTGACCAGAGAGGCCTTTCTTTCAACCTGACATTAGTTTTTCAATGAATTAATTGCAAATTTCAAGAATTATGAGATATCCTAAGTTATTTGTATTAGGAAATGAACAGGAAAATGTAATTATTTTTTCCCCTCAAATAATATTTGAGGTCTGAAAAGAAGCTCTGAGCTATGTCATATTTCTTGTATCTTTCTGACAGTTGGTAATTACTTTTAATGCTGCTGTTCTCTAAATTATTAATGCTAATCTGTCATGACAGGGGCTGAAGAGAACCGGTGATTAGAGGCCTCTTTGCTAGCAAGGCTGGCTTGAAATAAATGTCTTAATCACATGAAAACAGAACAGTAGTTACTTTTAGCCAAAAAGACTCGTGCCTTCTCTGGTCCCCTCCTGACCCTTAAGAAAGATGCACACTGACAACAGTTGAGACAGTATGACAGTCTGAGCGATGACTTCTGCGCGTGTCACTGTGGATTGGCATCCGGTAATTCACCAACTTGTAACTTGCCTTAACAGCTTCCCCACTACGCGGAGCTGCCAGAGTCTAAGGCATCTCTATTTGTCAAGGCCATTGGCTCCCAGCTCTTCCCTTAAGGAACCTCAGAATGGCCAGGTCTCTGCAGCATCGCTTTCGTCCTCGCTTGACATCAAGACCTTGTTTCCTGTGAATTCAGCCTACCATATCCTTTGATGACATTTAGGACGGGCAGGTCCTCTGCTCCAGTGGACACTGGGAACCTTTCTAGTATTTGACTATAACCATGATTCTCTCTGGGTTTTCTCATCCCCAGACTAAATGCAGTTATTCCTTTAATAGGCTCCACGAGACCCAAGGCTATTTTTCATCTCTGTTTCTAACACCTGGCACACCATTCATACTTAGTGTATCGGTTGGGATGTCTATTGCTGCGATAGAACACCATGACCAAAGCAATGTGGGGAGGAAAGGGTTTATTTCGTTTGAAAGCTTATAAACTCATCATCCAGGGAAGGCAGAGCAGGAACTCAGGGCAGGAACCTGGAGGCAGGAACCGAATCAGGGGCCATGGAGGAACGTTGTTTACTGGCTTGCTCCCTATGGCTTGCTCCCCATGGCTTGCTCACCCTGCTTTCTTATAGCATCCAGGACCACCTGCTCCAGGGCAGTACTTCTCACAGTGATCTGGATCCTCCCACATCAATCATCCATCAAGAGAATGCACCACAGGCTTACCCACGGCCGATCTGGTGCAGGCATTTTCTCGACTAAGGTTTCCTCTTCCCAAATGACTGTGTCAAGTAGATGTAAAACTAGTCAATACAATGAGTAATAGTTGTAAGATGGTTTGTGCCCAACCGGGGACGTGCACGCTCACCTTGAGGATGGAGAGATGGTTGTGGTTAATATCTCCTGCTGTTCCTGAAGAAAACGTGGGTTCAGTTCTCAGTATCTGTATCAGGTGCCTCCCAACCACCTGTAACTGTAACTCTGACTCCAGATGATCCAGTTCCCTCTTCTGGCCTCCACAAGCATCTGTGCGCACGCACACACACACACAATTGAAAGTAAAGTAAAAATCTTAAAATAAAGAGTTGGAAGAACAAATGTACGATTCTATCCATAGGCTAATTGTCCACATTTTTCATCTCTGATAAACATGGCCATTCTTTCCCAACCCTGTGTTTATCATCCCCAAACACCTCAAGTAGATAATGACCTCATCTAAATTAATTGAAGCATAAGAGGCACGTTCCTCATTCTGTCCTATCCTCATCATCTTTCCGAGAAATGTAATTTATATATCCTGTATAAAATTACCCATATTTCATATTTCATTACTAATAAAAACACAGGCAAGAAATGAAAAGTGCCAACCAACAATTTTATACTCTGTGCTTGGTGAAAATGATTACTGAGAGTGGACTATTAACAAGGAACTGTCAATCAGACAAATCTAGAAACATCCTAAAAGCTTGGACTGGTTCTGTTGTCTGATACACAAGTGCTAACTTTCCAGAAAAACCTTCTGTTGTGCAACATAAACTCATATCTATGCAGACATTGGAATAAAGCTTATCATCCATGAATATATTTTGTACAAAACGTATTCTAAATTGTGCTGCAAAATCCAATTAAAGGTGTGCCTTTTCTCCTTGTTTTAAAATTCATTACCGACATTAATACTAGGTCTACATCTCAGTTTAATTTTGAGCTTGGGTTCCAAAAGATCAGAAACCAGAACGCTAAAACCATTCATCTGCTGCTTGTTATTAACTGCTCTTAACAGCTCCTTCTGCTTTATGCTCTGTAAGAACCACACGCCCTCGTGGTCAATAAAACAAGATCCCAGAGGCCGTTTCTTCAGTGTGAAAGATTGTATTAAAGAATCAGAACTATGTAGAATATTTGGCAATGATTAGAGCTCCAATTAAGCACTAGGATTATACTCGGTGCCCTTCTTTCTTTGAGCCTGTTTTGTAGATGTGGAAAGTCTCACAGAAGTTGAGTGATCAAACTGTGACTCACACACTAGTGACAGCTCTGAAGCACAGCACAGCTCTGTCCCCTTTTAAACTCAACCCAGAGTTAAGAATCCCAAAACCCAGGCAAGTGGCTTTGCAAGCTCTGTTCGCTGTAGCAGGGACACAGAGCACCACTGGAGATCCAACAGCAAGGCTGGTTTCCAGCCAGGCCAGCTCATTTCTCAGCATCCCTTTTCCCTGGGAGCTGTGGAAACTGCCTGGGGAGCTGAACTGCATCTTGACTTGATCTGAGCGGGGGTTTAAGAAGAAGACTGAAAAGCAGGAGCTAGAGTTCTTGGCACTTGTTTGTGTTGCTCCCCCAGCTCTGAGTGCATGCGTGAACACACACACACACACACACACACACACACACACACACACACTGTGATGTCACCTCAGAGGCAGAGAATTGCTCCACAGAAGGCCCGCTGCTTCAGCACCTCCTTCTCAGTACAGCTTTGGCTTTCAAGACAGACTCTGAACTCCACAGGCACAGCAGGGGCAGCCAGGGCACTGGGCCCCATTGGGTGAGGAGAGGAGCCATCGAGGCAGCCCCTCCCTCTTCTGACAAGCATCGACTCCTCTCCCAACTTAAAACAAAAATTAAAATTAAGTCAAAACCAGAAGCTGCAGAGCCCGAATCCCTGCCAAAGCCACAGAGAACTTTTGCTGAGTTACACAAACAGAAGACATTTCTGCAGAGTACATTTGCATTTGAAAGTATGAACGCATCCTAAATACGCAGCAAATGTACAGATCCGTGCAGGGGCAATTAGGGACGGAAATAACCAGAGCTACTGAATTAGAATTGATGAGGTTTGGGTGTTCAAGGTGGCCACTTCCCTTATGTAACCAAATCCCTTCCCATCCTTGGGATGCATAAAGTTTTCCCAGATTCTCGAAAGGCTGACCATGGGACCCTCTGATGTGTTTTCACTTCTTGTTGTATCGACCATGGCAGTATTGTTGTATATTTCATTACTGTCCCCCACTCAGTGGTGGGTCTTGTGAGAGCTTCTGTCTATCCTGTACATCACGGTATCACTAATATAAAAAGTCTCGACAAAGTAGGTAAATGGCTTTAAGTACACTAAGCACAGAGATGGAATCTGAGGTTTTTACTTATTAAAAAAAAAAACAAACAAAAAACAAAAAAAACTCTCACATCTGCCTCAGTGGTAGAAAGCTACCAGTTTGGATGTACAGGGGTACACAGTGTACATTTAGTTGAGACAAAAATATAGAACAAGGAAGAAGGAAAACCGGCCAGACCATAATGGTATCACCTTGGATCATGTCGGGGTGAGAGGCTACCTGTACCTTATTTTATAAAAGATTTATTTTATTAATATTAATCATGTGCATGGGGAGGGGGCACGTGCGTGTGCCTGAGTAAACCAGAAGAGGGCACTGGAGCTACAGGACGTTGTTAGCCAGTATGATGTGGGTGCTGGGAACTGCTCAGTTGTCTCTCCAGCCCTTCCATGGACCTTATCTGTGGAGGCATTTATAGTTACACAACAACTATGATCTACTGTATGTCTCACATATTACTGCCATGGACCCATCTGTCTACCTATTACCTAACTAGCTATCCATTCACCCATCCAGGTACCATCTACCAATCTGCTGCTTACTTGTAAGAGCGTGCCGGCCATTGATTCATCTAGCTCTCTGTGGCAGGTGAATTCTAAAGATTTCCTCCAAGGTTTTCACCCCCTGTACTAATCATTCAAAGCAGCACAAGTGTATAGATTACTACTGGAAAGAGAATGTTGCAGATATAACTAAGATTAGTTTAGCTGCCCTTAAAATAGGGAGGTAATTATGAGATAACCATGCGGATCCAAATGTAACTTCAAATGCCCTTACCTGTGGCCTAGGAAACAACAGAGATGTGACAAAAGAGAGATCGTGTTTGTCCTATTGAAGCAGGAGGAGGGACCAAAGCCTAGCGGGACAGAGTGGTCCCCAAAGACAACAGGTGAGGAATCAGGAATCCCTGTCTTACAACAAATGAGACTGAGTTTAGGCAGTGACTGGTTCCAGAGGCCGCAGGAAGGACACACCCTAAGCAGGATCTTGATTCTGGTTTCGTGAAACCCAGAGCAAGCTAACTAAACAATCCCTGACGTACAGCACTACCTGATAGACGCTTACACTCTTTTCTAGACATGGTAGCCCTTGGTCCCAGCACTCAGGAGTTAGAGACAGGAGGACAAGATGAGTTTGGGCAACACAGAAAGAACTTGCTTAAGTCAAAAGAAAACAAAAATCAACTCATGTTATTCTACGACTAAATCTATGGTATGCTGTTACAGCAACAATGGAAAACAATAGAATTCGAGCACACTACCCATCAATCTATTCACTATCGAGGCAGCATCCACGTGTCTAGTATCTCTATCCTTTATTCATTGGCCATCTAAATGGTATCTGTCTATCATCTATGGACTATCCCACTTCTGCCCCCGAATACACAGGATTTTACAGTCACCAAGAAACCTGAATAACGAAGGATTGTGGTGCCTGCAATTAATCTGGCCCCAGACCATATCCTATCACCACACATCCAGCTTCTGCTCTCTGCTCCGTCTTCACTCCAGCAGCCTGCTGTGCTCTGGGTCCTGGGTCTACTGCCTCCAGCAGTATCTGCTCTGCGTCCTTAACCATGCCACACCATTACCCCAACTTGTAACCAGTACTCTGAGGCCACAGCATCTGGAAAGGAACTTGGGAAAAATCATCAGGACACAGTACACCTGCCTCAATTAATGGGGTGGCTTCTGCTCCCAATGGGTGTTTCTTTTCCCTTAGTAAAGCCCCGACTCTCTCCACTATTATTAAGAGATGCCCAAAAGCAAGCAGCTCTCAGTTATATCCACCACTCTGGAGCTAAGAAGCAACTCCTCTCGGAGAATAGTGCCAGCAGAAAGGCTGTAAGGTCTACCGGGGTGTGTTACCTCGCTTAGTAACACCGAGGTAATATTTCCTTATAAAAGATACTGTGCTGTCCTTCCAAAACGACATAACAGAATCAAAATGGCCACATAAATCTACCTTCAAAAAGAGTAGGCTGTAACTACTGAAGCCCTTGGAAATACAGGCTTTACAACATGTCATTTGCCACAACATTAGATTAGAAGATTTTATAGAAATACATTCATGTGTAGACTAGAAGGCATACCTAATATGAGCCTTTGCTTCATTCCAGGCTCCAGACACATGTACCTTTATCTACATTTCCTCCTCTCATTCTCACAGCTCTACAGAAGATTTCAAGCTGTTTTCTACATCTGTAAATGGGAGGTTAACAAACTTGCTGGGGGGGAAAGGGGAGCAGTGGTTTGCGTGGAGCTAAAACCTAACAAAGTGGGAGTGTCAACTCAAGAGACAAACATACGGCCCGTTAAGCTGTCTCAGCCAACAGAGCACTGCCCTTGTAAGCACAAGGTCATCTATTTGATCCCCAGAGTCTACATGTAAACACGATCTGGGTATGGAGGGCTGCGTGTTTGTAATCCCAGTGCTGGGGAGAGGGAGAAGGGTAGATCCCTGGAGCTCACCTTCTCTGTGAGTTCTAGTTCAGTTAGTGACCCTGTCTCAAAAACACAAAGCAGATGGTGGTTGAAGAACAGTGGCTAACATCATCCTCTGGTCTCTACATGAATGCACAGGCATGTGCTTATGTACCTATACACACATGCACATAGGTATACTTGCACATGTACACACACACACACACACACACACACACACACACGTAAATAATTTTTTTAAAAAGTCTAAACCAAGGCTTGTTCATTCACCTTCTGTGCTGCAATACGCTCTCACACAAAGGTGAACATCGCTGGGGTATGACGGAAGAAACCTCCTGGCTCCTTGAAAGAGCCATTACCCCATCCCTGGGTCTCATTCATGAAATGAGGGAGATGGGCCCTAGGTCCCTCTGGCTCCACCCGGCCTTAATGATCTGCAGTGTCTAGAATGATCTTCCACCTGGGTGTCTCTAACCATGGAACAGGAGAAGAATATCTGACTACAATGTCCGATCACCACCCTGTCTCTGTACTAACCTCCTGATGACATGTACACCGCTGTTCGTCTCATTGCTAAAGACTATTTAACACCCCATTAGTCACTCTTGGCAATGCTCTCCTTTCTACAGGTGAGAAGAACAGCCCTCAAGGTGACCTCTCTGTACTAAGAGGACCTCAAGCTCTGGAGAGCGAGGGAAGGTACAATGAGACTGATGCTACCAGTAGAAAGAATCCAGTCTCCCAAGAGACAGACATGCTGAGCGGCTCTTGACTTTACTGAAAGCACCATACTAAAGCTGGCCATGCTAGTATTCAATAACATACTTCGAGAACCATCTATGCCAGCCCTGGAGCCCCTGTGGGCATCAAACAGCGTGGTGTCAGAAGAGAAATGCAGTTCGCATGATTTGCGGACTGCAGCTAATTGTGAGCGGGCTCCTGGAGTGCCGGGGGTGAAATGTGGTGGAAACCATGTCTCAGCTCAGCAGGAAAGAGCACTGATCAATTAGTGATATCTGCCAGGGTCAGAAGGTCAGAAAAGGCACGGGGCTCACTGCCTATTCATAGACCTCACAGTGACTAGCCTTAGCGCAGGCTCTGCAATTAAATCTGCCTTGGGTCAAAGCTCAGATCTCCCACCTTCAAGCTTTCTAATAGTGGGCAAATTTCTTAAATTTCTTGAATGTCAGCTAAAGCAGAATCCTGAGAATAAAAACCAGCTAACTCATTAGCAATTATCATGAGTTTTCTCAGATGAAAAGCCATGCAAAGAACACCATTAAATAGGCCAGGGTAGGAAAGCCTGCCTTCTCCTTACCCATTAGAGGGGGGCAGAAGTCACAGACTGGCATTCATAGGTCCATTTTCACCTTTGGCCCTGTTTTCATTGGCCTGTGTTGTTAGCCTGCAGTGTCTAAATAATTTTGGAATTAGTTACCAGCTTATTTAAAGTTTCCTTTAAAAACTCGGTCTGAGAACACTGGCCCCATTCCCACATGGCAGTGGTCCAGGAGAGCTGACTAGTGACTGCTCCCTATTGATGAAGCTGATCTCTTTTTCCTTTTCTTTGTGATAAATTTGTGCATTCAGAAAAGTGCATGGAATATAGCCACAGTTTGAACAGTGATTTTTTTTTTAAGCAAGCAACATTCACATAATCAAACTCCAGGTCAACAGATGACCTATAGCCAGCTCCCCCAGATCGCATGCCCTTCTGGTCACAACCTCGATCAGCTCCCAGGGATAACCACTCCCCTGGCTTCTCTCATAGCCAGTTTCTTGTTTTTACTAATTTTGCCATGTAAGTAAATATCCTGGAAATGCACAGCTTTGCCTACATGGACAGAAAGTGGTATAGTGGTGCGTGCTTCTCGTGGGTCTAGCTTTTCTCAGTCAACATCATGGTTGACACAGGCCTGAGCAGATGCCTCTCGTTCATCTCATTGCTGGATGGATGGTGTACTCTTCAGTTGCACTGCCATTTCCCCATCTGGCCCTACTAAAGACACTAGGATTTGTGGGTTCACATCAGGACAGGCAGCTCCCCTGTGCAGAGAAATAATTACTATTAGCTACAGGTTCTATTGTCTGACCACACTAGACAAAGGCCTCAGCTTGCCCTGCAGGCTCTAAGACCTAGCTTGCTCATCCTCTCTGGGAGTTAAGCTCAAGGAGGCTATCTGCACAATTCCTCCCCCTGTCCTTCAATCCCCAACAGCCTTCTTGGGCCTTCCATCAAGCAACCAGGCACCCAGAGCTGACCACCCTGCTTTCACTAGTCTCTTCTTGATGCGGTGTTAAGAAATCTGGGGAAGGCTATGCCATGTCCTCCCTCTGGTAGCACACTGGGCAGCTCGCAGGATCTCCATCCCTAGTTGTTTGTCATTACCGTGGCTTTATGAGCCTGAGTCCAGCTCTCAATCTGTTGCCGACAACTACTCCACCAACACGATTTGAATTAATTTGTCAAGCAAAATTTTGTGAGCTAATATATCAGCGACATTACAGAAGTAAGATCTATGACTTCTGCCACGATCCTTTCATCTTCTAATTTAGCCATTCTATCAATAAAAGCAATCGAGTTTTCTTGGCAAATTTTTCTTTATAAATCAGCTTTATGGGTCACGGATCCCCGTTCTTCTTGATGTTTATGGATTTTTACTCCTAATAGTGGTTCCATTGTTTCTCTACAATGGAAGCAAGCTATCTAAGACCATGAGAATGAGGTGCTTCCAGTGTGCTCCAGGAGTGCTGAGTGTTGGCCAACCCTTCATGGTGGGATGGCGTCCAAGGCCTGATCTCTTAGCCTGGATCACAAGAACCCTGTCACAGGACCCGGACCAGGCAGACTCCTGTTCCTTGCGTAGGGTGCATTATTTTTCATCCTCCGTTTTTCTCTGTCTATGGTGGCCCTTGGATCATTTAGTGTTCCTTAAGTTATAAGGATCAGGAAGCCAAGGTGACGGTCACCAGTATCATCTATCAGAACTCCAGCAAGGAGCTCCCTGGGCCACTTGTTAGTGTTTTCATTCTCTCTCTCCCTTTCCTGTCCCCTCTCTCCACGTTCCCCTTCTTTCTGCCCATTCCATCCCTTTATGCTGCGTAATCATCTATCTCAACAGCGAGTAATCATGCACCCCAATAGTCACCATAAAACATTTGGCAATATCTGGTCACATTTTTTTGGTGGTTATAACTCAGAGGGCCTACTACCAGTATCTAGTGGGTAGAGGCCAGGGGCTGACACCTTACAATGAACAGAACCGCCTCCATCACAAAGGACTACCTGCCCCAAATATCAATGGCACTGAGGGAGAGAGCCTGCTCTATGTCCATTACTGTGTGAACTCACAGTGAATATATTCTGTTCCAACAATAAAATTCAGTATCTACCGTGTGAGACCAAGTTGGTGAAGCACCTCTCGGGGTGTGTATGTGTGTGTGTGTGTGTGTGTGTGCGCGTGCGCGCATGCATGTGCAGGGTTGTTTAACCCAGTTGAACACAAATGCCAGTGGGAGCACACCCAGGCCTGGTGGTGCACTGAGCAGGCCACGCCCTCAGAACTGTATCTTTCCTTACTTTCGTTATTTCTAAGAGAGACGCGAGAAGCCTGGCCTTTCCTGCATTTTTGGCAGGTTTGTTCTCATTCATTAAAATTTCAGGAATCTGTGTTGTGTTTTTAGGAAGGGACACAAGGAATTGCCTGTTGCTGTAGTAGTCTGCCTTGGGCTTATTCCACCACCTAGAAGAGGCAATATCTTGGCAATTAGCCTCCAAGAATCATTCTGTCTCCTAGAAATATTCACCAAAATCTCATGGTCACCTAAGAAGGGTACCATGGCAGGCGAGCACGTTGACCAATACCATTATAGTAGGTAGCATTGGAGGAAACCCCTTCAGTACATCCTCTATCCATCCTCTATCTACCCTCTATCTATCCTCACTCTATCAAGTGCCTCCCTTGATAGACAGGTCCTGTAGATGCCCTGCAGATTCCCTGAGACTGTGACATGCTGTCTCTCACGCAGTTATATTGCAGTATGAGGCAAAAGAAATGTTCTAGATATAAATGTATCCCAAATCAGTTCACCTTAAGATAAGAATATTATCCTGATCTGTTTGTCTTAACCAGCACCTCCTGTAAATCTGTGTCTAGTCAGTCACAGAGGAAGTGAGAATTGCAAGGCATGAGAGTCTGGCCCATTGTTGATAGCTTGAAGACAGAGGGATTCATGGAGGGACTGGGGAATGCAATAATCCTTTAAGAACTATGAGGGTGATCCTTAGTAGCCCCCAACAGGGAAATAAGGTCTCCATCCTGCAGCCACAAGGAACTGAATTCTGCTAATAACAGAGAAGAGAGCAGAAACAGAAACAGGTGAAGACTTGCACCAGCCAATAGATTTATAATTACTTACAATCTGAACCTTAAGTAGACCATGAGGCCGTGTGGTACTGATCCACACACTGTGAGCTAATAAACAGGAATTATTTTAAGGCGCTGCTTATGTGATCATTCATACAGCTCTGAGCAGATCTCTACTCAACACAAGCACTTCCGGCCCTTTGCTGACCTCACAGCCCTCCACCTTTCCCCATTCCCACTTTCCTCCCACACCCCTACAGGTCTGGATAAATTTACCCGAGATCGTGAAAGTTCAGTCACATCTGAATAATTACTCCCCACATTTCTTTTGCACAGGGTTAGACCATGGTTTTCACGGGCATGCCATCAATACTCAAGACTATCCCTGACCTCAATCACTGGGAAATGCTCATTTTAAAAGCTTTAAGCCATATTATTTCTGAAACAAGATGCAAATCTAATATCGGAGAAAAAAAAATCAGTCACCCTAATGCTGAGCTTTGCCCAAGCACAGCAGGATTTCATGGCAGGCCCCCTTGATTATTTAATATTCACTTCGTCTCCACCGGAGGCTGTGCGGCTGAATAGAGATGATGTCTCAGGATTGTTAAACATAACTTGGACTGCGTGCCTGAGACACATTCTGCTTGCTGGGAGATGTAAGATAGGAGAGGCGAAGCCCTTGGTGCTGATGTAACTCTTCCTACTGAATCTCCCAGCTTAGCTGCAGTAAGAATCACAAAGTATTTGGGGCCAAATGTTCATCTGCTTGCAATTTAAAGGATATTTAAAAAGTTATCCACTGAGTCCCACTACAATTTGAAAGATATATTGGAAAACCCTATTGGGACGTGAGAGAAGACATCCTGATCACGAATTAAAATTTCATAACACCACTACAGTGTTTCTGATGGTACTTGGGTCGGCCTGGGAAGCATGTCCCCTGAGTTCAGCTGTGCCATTTGCATTTTTAATATGCCGTTGTTTCTAACTCAAGATTTAACTTTTTTTTTTTTTCTTTGCCATGTTGATATTGAAATCTAAAGGAAAGTACTGGCAAAGCCCAGTTGTTTGCTGCAGGATGCTCATCACAAGTTGTTTTTAAGTAGATTATTACTGAAAATATTATTTCTTCTCTTAGTAACCATTCTGTAAAAGGGTCCTGACCAACAATTAGCCCACATAGAGTCACAGAGAGTATGTTATAAAAGAGAAGACAAGCCATAGGCTGTCCTGACTAATTAAAAATGGAGAGGAGAGGGAGAGAGAGACTTCTCTGCAGGGACTGAGGAGATGGCTCAGTGGGTAAAGGTGGTTGCTATTATCCCCAGGGACCAGAGTCCTATCCCTGGAGCCCAAGTGATGGGAACAGAGATACCTGACTCCTTCAAGGTATTCTCTGTCCTCGATAGGCACAACATGGCATGGGCACACACACACACACACACACACACACACACGCACACTAAAATAAATTAAAAGGTACAAGAAAGTACTCAAACCCTGGTTTAAAACCAAGTGAAAAACCTATTATATGGTCATTGCTGCATTCAGTCTAATCCAGTGTTTGTCTAAAACTGGACTTGAGAAGGAGGACGAAAGACTGGAAGAGTCGGAGGGTGAAGAGAAGTCTGTGAAACGCTGTCTTCTGCACATGCCGTGCCCTCGCACTCCTGAGCCCACCGGCAGCCGTGGTCACCTGCACAAGACACGCACGAGATGGGCCTGTCCACATCCCAGCACGGATAGAGGAGGGGTTCATGAGGCCCCACCCTCCAGGAGCTACTGAAAGTTAATAGTTGCTGGGGAGTCAATTTTCCCCCATACCCATGCCCCAGGAGGTATAACTCTCCACCCCCAATCAAACTCAGTGGGGTCGCAAAACAAAATTAAAACGACATGAAAATAGGAGGGAGACTTGCTGAGGACAAGAAGGGGTTCAGTGGGAGTGGGAGGGGATGAAAGAGGAAATGGGGGTGATCAAAATACATTGTATACACACGGGACATTTTCAAAGGAAAGTAAAGGCTTAAAAACTGGACTTGTTTCTTAAGGTTTTGTAAGGCTTTCAGAATAGGCTGTCAAAGGTCTGATTTATCCTTAAAAATCTCTTGGGAATTATCATATAAATACCAGTGTCCCTCCCTCCCAAGCTTCTCAGAACAGGGATGACGGTCGGTCACATCCGGCAGGGAATGCTGTTTGACTTTAGAACTGTTTTAACAAGCACTCCATCAGCTACTGTGCGTTTCATTCCCTACCTAGGCACATGGGCACATGCGCGTGCAAAGGACACTCAGAAGTCTGCATCCTTTTCTCCCACTGCCTGGCTTTCTCTTTCACGCTCACCCTACCCAGCCACCTTCTCCATTCCACTTTGTCTCGAGACCGGTGATACAAGTCCTCGTGGAGAAATGGGAAGAGGTAAAGAGAACAGGAAGACATGGTGCGTTGACTTGCAGATGGCTTGCGGGATGAAGGATGGACTCAAAGGCTTTGGTGCTGGCTGGCTGTGTAGCTTCTGCTTCCTTCTCTGCTGCTAAACATGGACAATGGAACGGAACAACATGGCAGGGGAAGAGGACAACCACACTATGCAAAACCGAATGAACCACAAAATTCCAAACCTGGAAGGAAGATGGAAGGGTCAGGGGGAGTCTGAGGCAGGACGTGATGGCCGTATGCATATGTGGCTTTTGACCTTCCTGTATCTGTTTTTCTCTTCCCCAGTCACACAGGTAGATACAGGACTTGAGTTTACCTGTTACACTGCCCTGCTTTCCCTAACATAGTAACTGAGCTGGGCTGGACATGCGATCCACAAAAGGTCAGTGTCTTGGTTGCTTTTCTCACAGCTACGACAAATGCCTGACAGAAGCAATTCGAGGACTTATTTCGTCTCACCGTTTCAGAGGATATGGCCCATCATGGTGGGAAGGCACGGCAGCTGAAGAAGTTTGTTCTACGGTGGCTGGGGCCTACTGTGACAGCTTCTCACACGGCACTGACCAGGAAGCGGAGACTGAAGCGGGGTGGGGTAGGCTATCATCTCTAGGCCCTCCTTAAAGTCTTATGTCTGCCAGCTAGGCTCATGTCTGGAATGTTCTGCAATCTCCAAACACCACTGCTGGAGACCAAGTATCCAAACACAAGTCTCAGGGGAACATGATACATTCAAATTGTAACAGCCAGTCAGGTGTCATTGTTTGGGTTGATACACAAATAGTTGAGAGATTCCTTTTATGGGGGGTGAATAATATGAGGCTGCTAAAAGCCACTGTTCTCAGCCATGTGCGAAGACCTTATCTGCTAGGTGAGAAGTAGAGATGACAGACATGGGGCACATGGATGGATGGGTAGATGGGTCCTTCCATCTAGTCCCTGCCTTCAAAGGAGACGGTAGTATCCACGGCAGTGTCCCAAGGCACACAGCTGTAGCTCCACAATTCTATAGTCTATGTATAGGCTGTGATCATTAATTTTGGTTGTCAACTTGATGGGATTTAGAGTCACCATGGAAACAAGATTCTGGGCATGTCTGTGTGGGAGTATCTAGTCTGGGTTAGTTGAGGTGAGGAGATCTATTTGAAATGCGGGAGACGCAGCTCCCTGGGTGAGGGTCCTGGTCAGAATAAAAAGATAAAGCAAGCTGAGCACCAGCGTTCATCTCTCTCTACTTTCTGACTGCAAATGCAGTGTGACCGGCTGCCTCACAGTCCTGATGCCACGTTACCATTATGGGATGTATCATCAAACTGAGCCAAAATAAGACTCCTCTCTTTTGTCACTTTTATCAGATATTTTGTGAGGTAAGTGAGAAAAGTAACTAATGCACAGGCCTTGAGCCTCAAGCAGACTCATCACCTATACTGGCTTGGTAGTTTGAGTCCTTAGAGACTTAGGGAAATATTAGCAAGCCATCAACCTTGAAAAAGAGACTCTCTGAGTCATAGGTGCTGTCTTCCACCAATCTTCAGATCCAGATCCTTGTACCACACGCTTTCAGAGTTGAGTTAGTATATGTTCCATTCTTCCAGTAGGTACAACCAGCCCCACCTTCAGACCGATCCTTGGAGAACTTTGATCTCTTAGTCTAACAGGGTCTTTTCCCAAATGGCCCATCAGCTCTTCATCAAGTAAACACCATGGTGGTATTTGCCCACTTCTAATGAAAATGTGACCAAATTTTAGGCTGAACACAGCTTAGACCCAGGCTAGGGTCTTGGCAATCTGTACCTATGCAGTTTTCCATCACCTGTGCCTCTGGACTTTGCTGCCAGAGTCCAGCAGATGATGCACTTACCAGGCCAAGTGCTGGGATGTGGAGAGGGGACATGATGGTCTCAACCTCTTGGCACGTATGCGGGGCTTTCCGAGTCCAGACAGGGCAAAGCTTGCTATGTGTAAGGAATGGTTTAAAATCGCTTTCTCAGAAACAAGTCCACCAATCATAGAGTCTATAACTTTCTTTGGATCCTGATTCAAACATACCAGAAACGTGATTCAGTCAACAGTTTGAACAGTGCCCGGATATTGGATGATGGTGACAGATAGTCGCTTTCACGTGTGAGAGTGCTAGTGTGGTTATACATTTTTGATAGCTTTTGTAACTTTTATACAATTTATGTGAAGACTAGGATTTACTTCCAAATAGACCGACAAGGATGAAGCGGGTTGAGAGACGTGAGTGTGGATAGAGATGGACAGGTCTACTCAGCTTTGTTGCTTGGTTACTTTTCTATTGCTATGGTAAAGCACCACGACCAAACTAACTTATAGAAGAAAACTTTCTTTGGGGCTTATGGTTCCAGCAGGTTAGAGTCCATGATAGTACAGCAAAGGAGCTGCTGAGAGACCACTTCCAGAGCTGCAAACAGGAAGTAGAGAAGGTACTGAGAACGGCACAACTCTCCTGAAACCTCAAAGCCCACCCCTAGTAACACATTCTTCCATAAAGGCCACACCTCCAGATCCCCCTGAAGCAGGCACCAACTCAGAACAAAGTATTTAAATGTCTAAGACATATGGGGGACGTTTCATTTAAACCACCACAGTTGACAAATCTGAGTCATGTTTACATAGGTTTTTCATTGTATTATTCTATAAGTTTCTTATTTACCTGAAGGTTTTCATCATAAAAACTTAAAAAGTAATTTCAGGCATCTCATTGGAGATCCTGGAGTCTCTTCGGTGCAAGCTAACGGACACACCAGATGCAACGAACCTGATGGAAATTGTTTTGAAATGTCTGATTTCCACCAACAATGTACAAGAAAGCTAAACTCTGAGCAGAATGCCAAAGCAAGTCAGAAAAACACACACACAAAACCAGTAAGATCCAGAAGATTGTCCTGTTGTCCTCAAACTAAACAACATTTCAGTAACATCCCTTCCACCCTCCAGAATCAAAGAAGAGGATGAGGTTTTCCTACTTGGGGGCAGATAGAAGGTTGGTTGAATGAATCCAGTAAGAACACGGCGCTAGGTTGCACCTCCATCTTTCTTCGGTGGGGGAGGCTCAGTTTACGTTATGTCCACAGTGGGGACTCTCTGTGCCATCAACTGCTTCTCAAACATTCCTCCTCCAGCCATGCCCATCACATCAGGAAAACGCACTTAAATATTCTCCCATGTAGCATTTGGAAACATGAGGGAGTGTCTGTGTTTAGAGCCTGGGCAGTTCTGGGTGTTTCTGATCAATGAAACCTACAGGAACGGAGGGCTCAGGGCATCTGACCTATATCTCCTACTCCTGGTGCATTTTTACCAGAGCACTGCGAGTGTATTATCGCTGCCCTCCCAAAAATGGGAGTCTCTGCTTGGTTTTATACAGACAATAAAAGAGATCTTTGAAAATTGTGTTGGAGAACTCCACAGTCGGCTGCACATCGTGTTTATTGGCTATAAGGAAGATGTCATCTGTGAGGCAGGGTGTGTGGCTGAACGCATTGGACACAGAGAATTGGAGGGTGCTAAGTCTGTTATCCTCTTCTGCCCGCTGGTACTCTATGAGGGAGGCACGATGGTCCTGTGAGCAGAGCTCTAGCCTGACTCTGAGGAGATACCATCTGAACAACCCCAGCACATCCTGGATGTTGGTATATCCATGCCTGCCTCTTGTAACCATAAATACTCCAACCCTCATTAGTTGTGGACCCTGAAGACCCACAGCCTCAGAGGTACCGCCTTGCTCCTGTTTTCACACCATCATCCTGTCATTCCCAGAACTAGAAGCCCATGGTGACTGTGATCTATAGTGTTTCTTTCAACCCTTTCAATACTAACCAGGTGCAAGGATCTCCGGACATCTCGGACTCCTGGAGCCTGTCTTCACCGCACAAGCTTGGCCTCGGAAGCCTTTGCTGCCTTATTTAAACTCACACTCCTGGTTCTGATCATTCTGACACTTGCATCAGAGTCAGCTGAGAGCTGCTCACAGCCCAGGCTGCCAGCTCCACCCAGAGCTTCTCACTTCTAATGGCTTGCCAGATGAGGCTGACAGTGCCAGTCCAAGAGAGATGGTGTAAGGGAGTGGAAAGCAAATGACTTGTGGGACTGTAACTGCTACCTGGAAAAATACTGTTTCTGACAGCTTTCCCGTAAAACACCAGATTAGCCTGTAATGGCAGAGTGTTTACAGATTAGGAAGCCCCCCCCCCAACTAGACCAGGACAAAGCTTGAAGGCTTTAAGATGACTACAAATGACAGAAGAAAAAAACTCACCTCACAAATGTCCTCAGTAAGCCCCCCATTCAAATGGGATGCCAATCTGTCAGAGCCAGGGTGAGGTATTTGCTCCGAGTTGACCTAGAACTCACTAGCTTGGGTGGTCACACAGCTGAGCGGTACATTATTATCTTACTAGAGACAGCAATTCTAACGTGTGAGTTATCTCAGTTGCCAGGGTTACTCTGCAAAAACATAAAGGCTGCTTTTGCTAAAAACACAGAGTCTTCACCAGAGCCTACAGACATCGGATGGGTGAGGGAAACAGAAGAAAAAGTCTGACATCTCTGTCTGCACACTGTGCCCACCCCCACCCCCTTCAAGCTGAATCAGACTATGCAGACATCTTCATCTTTTGGGAAATGTTTGGTTCAAGACCATCATTTGGGATGGATTGGCCTATTGGCTGTTGAAGCAGTATGTTTCTCTTTTGCTTTCTTGGCAAGTCAATTACCTATAGCTCCTCAAAGTTGTCATAAGGCCCAGGGCAGGTTGGTCCATAAGTAGAGCTCCAGCCCAGCTCCGAGAAGAAGACACCACCTGAATAACCCAGCACATCCCTACATGCTGATAACTCCCTCCCTGCAATACATTTACAATATTCATACAAGATTTAATGTCGTCAACAAGAGTAGTCAACAGCTCTTGACTTAACAATAGAAGGACTCAAAAGTTCCTGGGTTAAATTGCTATCTGTTACTGCCCACAATACAAGGTCAGGAAGCTTGTACATAAAGAAGATATAGGTTACTTTTTTCATTGCTATGAAATAAATACCTGAAAAAAATAAAGCCAATAAACATTCTATTTTGGTTAAATTTGAGGGTACACTACAGTCTATGATGAGGTCAAGGCATGCAGGCAGGAGTGTGAGGTGCCTGATCACACTGCGCCTGCAGACAGGAAGAGGAGACATAAATGTCTGCAGTCCACTTACTTTCTATTCATTCTGGGACTTCAGCCCAAGATATGGTGCTGCCCACTTTTTCTCCTCGGTTAAATCTCTCTGGAAGCTTCTTCAGACATTCCCAGAGGTGTATCTCCTAGGTGATTCCAAATCCACTCAAGTTGACAGTCAAGATGGATCACCTCAAGGAGGTTCCATGGCTGTGGCTTGTTTATTTCCTATGACTACTGGACAATTATCAAACTTCAGCCCACACTACACAATTCACAAAATCCTGCTCTCTTTTTCAGAAGATCAGTTTGATCACCTTTGTGATCATAGGTCCCTTTTACTCCCAAGTTAAAGTCCCAGTAAAGCAGCCACGACTGTCTTGTTGGCCTCGTTTCTATTATTTCAGGTCATAAGATCCTGTCACTCACTATCCCAAGAACTAACCACTGGGAAACAGGCCTTGAGGCCTCAAGGAGCCTTTTCCTGAACCCTACTCTCCCTGGTAGATCCTTCTGTCTTGAACCACATCTTGACCTTACCGTGGGAACTGTGACACAGTGATTTGAGACTCCTAAGAAGTCCTTGCTGCTTTCCACTTGATGACACTTGATGCCGTCTTTGTGTTGGGATGGATGATCTTAATTTTTTTCTAACCTATTGTCAGCTTTCCCTCTGCCCTGCAGTATCAGTGCCCAGGCTCTAAGATTGCATAACCAGCTTAAAGGATGGCTTCCAACACTCCCCAGCCCTGGACGCCCAGTCTCGGGCTGCTGACCTTGGCTCTGCTGTCCAAACTGGTGGTTCATCCTGTGTTTGTTATTGCTAGTCTCCTTTGTTAGGACAGAGAAGGTCTCCTCCTTAAACCCAAACATATAGATAGGTGAGAGAGAGGGGGGGAGGGAGAAAAAAGGGAGGGAGGGAAGAGAAAGAGAGAAAGGAGAGATACTACCAGGGGTGAATCCAGTCAAATTGTGAGTTTTTAAGGTTAGGAGAGTGCTCACCTGACCCTTTCCCCAGTTTTCTTAGTGATAACATGGTTGAATCAGGGCTGAAAGCTACTAGTGTAGCCCCTTGCTCCACAAAGGGAGTAAGACTCAGTGCAGTGGAATGCCAGTGCTTTCCAGGCAGACATGGGCTTCTGGCATTAAGACCTTGGCATCCCAACACCAAGTTCTATTTCCAAGAGGAAATAGAAGCAGATACCACCTTCGTACTCCAAGTACGTCCAAAGCAGTGCAACCGACACCCAGTGTGGCTACAGAAAGAACACCTAAGGAGCATTTTAAGAACAGATCCTCAGCCCAAGTCTGCTGCTGCATGGAGATCTCCAAACCAAAGAATGACAGAACAACTGGAGCTCCTGCTTCAGGGGAGACTGTGCCACGGGGATCTTTCAGGCCAGGGTGCATCATCTCTATGGCCAGGATTAGAATCTGGACTCTGGGTTTGCCCTTTTCTGAAACCTCACTCCTCAGCCTGACTTGAACTGCAGTTGTGAGACCCAGCTTGGCATCTTGGCTTGTAACTCCACCTTCATGCCCCTCTTCTCCATTTACCCAGTGGGGAGGGGGTTGTCGGTGCCTTCCTTACGATGAACTTAATTCCATCACTGCCGGGTAAACCACAGAGGCTTTCTCTCCCCCCACAGAAAGCCAATCGCTCCTCTCAGGGCCTAGGAAACTGGACTCATTGTACACACTATTAGCCATAAAGGCTTCAGGGGCTATTAGAGAGAAACAAAAGTTCCCCCGGTGGCTTCTGTGGATGGTCTGAATGTTTGTCATTGTCCTCAAACAACAATATGTCACAGGGACATATAATTCGGCTGAATCTGAGCAGGCCCCTGGCTCCTCGCTGGCTTATTTATGTCATTTATCGGGAGCTTTTAAAGAATTGTTTCCCCTAGCAGCCCAGCGCAGCAGCGGAAGCCCACTGTCAGCCTTCGGGAGTCGGAACGGCATTGCGGTCCAGTCAATACGCCGTTGCTCCTTTATGGAGCCTGGAAATTGGGCTTTGTTGAGAAGAGACAAATGGTGTGCTTGTGAGACACTGTGGCTCAAGATCCCCCAGGCTTGGGGCAGGCCAGCTGGGGTTCTGATATCTTTCAACTAAATGTAGCAATTTATTTGTGGAAACCCCATTAGAGCTAATAGGAGTTTGAAACCATTTATAAAAAAAAAAAAAAAAAAAGAAAAAAGAAAAGATAAGGGTATCCGGCCATTTCAAGATTATTTTGTGAAATGCACCCTCTTTCTAAAAAAAAAAAAAATGAATTTTGCAAAGAGTACCGTAAGTCTCGTATCGATTCAACTCACATAAAACAATTAAAAATAAGAAATCTGATACAAGTGCTAAATACTTTCTAACACCCCCGCCGCTGTTAAATACATCAGCTTGGCAATTCTCACTACAGGGAAACACACTGCACACTTAGACATTGTGGCCATTCCTGGGCATCCCACTTTAAGAAAAATAATTGAAAAAAAAATTTAAATCTACACGGGGTAAGAGAAGGCCATCGTTCACAGAAATGGGAATTTGGAGCTTAAAGATTCTTCAGACAGAAGTAACTCACACCCTTGAACCTCTCCTGTTCCGAATGGCAGCATCCTGGGTAACGACACAGACAGAATACTTTTCCCATTCACGGGGGAAACAAAGCTGAGTGGAGTAAAATAAAGATGATTCACATTGAGTCTGACAGCCTTGAAGAAATTGTACCCTTTACTAAAGTAATTCTATTCTACATCTGGAAATTGATTCCAGGAGGAAAGGACCAAGAACGTTGGACAAGGAAATGAAAAAAAGCAACAGGGAAAAAAAAAGCATGAAGAAGGATGTTCAGTAAGGTCTTCTTTACAACAGGAGCAGCAATAGTCCCGGGGTTTAATACATTTGCACACCAATGCAGGGATGCTTATAGAAGTTATGTAATGACAAAAGTGCTTATTAGTCATGATCTTAAAAGATCAAACAGTTGGAATATGGCTCACTCGGTAGAGGGCCAGCATGCCTGAACTCCAGGGTTCAATGCCCAGCACTGGCAAAACCAGGAGTTGTGGTACATAGCTGTAATCCCAGGAGGTAGAGGCAGGAAGAGCACAGTGAGGAAGGATCAAGGCCATCCTTGGCTACAGAGTGAGCAAGCCTGGGCCATATGAGACCTGTATTTAAAAAAAGATGAGGACATAAAACATAAGTGTGTGTGTGTGTGTGTGTGTGTGTGTGTGTGTGTGTGTGTGTGTATGACAGAGTTGTGATATGAAACCCAGGCTAACCTCAAATTTGTAATCCTCCTGCCTCAGCCTTCCAAGTGCTAGAATTAGAGGCATGCCCATTTTCATTTTTTTTTCCTTGAATCTAAGACATGTAAGGAACATATAATTAGGAAAAGAATGGGCCGACCTGATGGTGCTTTGTTCAGGTTGCTCTGGTCATACATACATAATAGCGTACTCTCTCCAGCATGCAGCATTTCATTAGACATCTACCTTGGCCAGCACCTAAGGGATGACTTGACTTTCTTCCTATCTGTGATCGACAAGTTCTTTGACTACACATGTACAAGACTGTGATTTCCTCAAGCAAATGTTAAAGTACCTTTCGATCGCTTAATAAGTGTACATCGTTGAATTTTCCAATGCTCTTTAGTAATCACGAACCATGTCAAATCTCAGGGAATTCTATACCTGGGCGGCCAGGCAGAGTCTTCATCTTTCTCCTCCAATCCTCCTTCATTCTTCATTTTTTCCCTGCCTGCTTCTCCTTCGCCCTTTAAATCTTTCCCCTGTCCCCTCTATACTTCCAGGCCTTCATTACAACACAATGGTACTAGGCTGGGGTGATCAGAGTCTTTGCTCCTGATCTGCTCGTGATCTGCTTGTGACTGGTCACCTTCAACTGTAACAGTTCTATCTGTGGAGATCTCAAGGCTAGCACAAGAGTGTGACTAGATAGGAAACAAGGCCTGCTCTGCTGCAAGACATCTGGCTTCCCAGCTACAAGGCATCAAAACCAAAACAGCACACAAGAGTAAAATATCCCACAACAAGCAAATCCAGGTATAACAGCACACTTTCAGCGAGCTCACAAGCTGATATAGACTTCGTTTCTTCTCCAGTGGATCCTCTAGGCCCACTAGCAGCTGCCCCATTCACTTGTGCCTCTGGCTCTTTCTGCTTCTCTTCTCTGAAAGATGCTCACACTCACCAAGTAGCTGTAGGAATCACTACGGTCCCCCTGGAGGAAGCTGGGGCCTCTGACTCTCTGAGCTGCTGCTATCCAGACTTTGGTCACCTTAGGCCAACTGTCTAATAGGCACATGATCTGTGCCATCCCAGCCATAATGGCCATGTGGGTACAATAAAGGAAGGATGCTTCTCATCTTACACAGCTTCATATACGCCCAGGACCAAAGCAGTGGTTCCTTCACCTGTGGGTCACAACCCCTTTGGGGATTGAATAACCCCTTTACAGTGGTTGCCTAAGACCATCTGCATATCAGATATTTATATAATGATTCATAACAATAGCAAAATCAGTTGCGAAGTAGCAACAAAAATAACATTATGGCTGTGGGGAGTCACCACAACATGAGGAACTGTATTAAAGGGTCGCAGCATCAGGAAGGTTGAGAACCACTGCCCTAGATGCGGGAAGCTGGGGATCTGCAGGTTTCAAGTAAATTCACAGTTTCTCAACCCAAGGCTCAGAGCTTGGCATATGTTAGTCCTTCTTTGAAGCACATCCTCCCAAGTGTCCCCCTGGCCTGGGCCCTCATCTCCTTCCTGTCGTTGTCCTCACCTATGGATCTATGACTTTTTAGGATGTTTACCTCACATCCCAGCATGGCCCAACATATGCTTTCTCCACTGCTCTTCTTCCTTCCTTACATGCCGTGTATCCCACTGTTCTGACTATTGGTTTTCACTGGAGAATTCTGGGAGGACAGAGATAGGTTTCTCTGTGCTCCCTGCAGCCGTAGGACCTGTCCCACAGTCTGGCAAATCGTAGGCCTTCACTATATCCTCAGAGTAACTGACAGATGAATGAGGTAAGCCCAGGGAAAACGGCGAATCCGAGCAACTGTTCAGCGTTCACTGTTTAGAATGTCTGCCTACCTTGCGAGATGGGTCATACTCATGTCACAGATGGAGAGATGAAGAGCGGGAGAGGGGAGACAGTGTGAGCGAGGCTGGTTTGCTGACTCTGCCTCAACGAGGTACTGGGATGAGTGCTTTGTCGATACATTTGCTTTCTCAATAAATGGAGGCTAGAAGTCCAAGACGGAGGAGTTGATGGGGTTGAGCTCCTCTGAGGCTTCTCTCCTTGGCTTCCAAATGGCAATATATTCACATGGTTGTCCCTCTGTCTATGCCTGTGCCCCAGTCTCTCCATGTCAGGAGTCTAGTCACTGAGTTAGGGCTCACCCACGTGACCTTGTTTTAGTCTAACTGCTTCTTTAGGTGGCCTAACTCCAAATCCAGTCATCTTCTCTGGCACCAGGGATAAGAACTTTAGCGTGGGAATTCGTCGGACACCACTCAGCCCCTGACAGGCAACAAGAAGGCAGTGGAGCTGCAGTTTGATGGTGAGTCTCCCGACTGCAATGCATGCACTCCCCACTCTGCTGTGCTCCCCCTATCCTGGGATAGCCCTTGGCCCTCAGCATGCCAGCCACCTCCCTTCAGGGACATCCCGCACTGCCTTGTAGCCTCCCATCACGGGTCTCCCAGCCCTCCCACACACAGCACAATTCCCCTCTTCCTGGGCTAGCATGTGACCCAATTTCTCCTCCACTCATGAGTCTTATCAATCTGATTCCTTCAGCACTTCGGGTTCCGCTGAGAGCCGCACAGGGACCATCTTCTGCTCTGTGTCATCTGTGCCGGCATCTCTCTTCCCAACAGCTCCCCAGGCAACAACTCAGCGTTGCTGCAGAAACTCACAGCCCAGATAACCCCCAGGGGAGCCCAGGACGCCAGTCTAGAAGGAAGGGTAAGGAGTGACCTAGCAGGGTCCCTGAGACGAACAGGACTCCACCTGCTGCATGCTGTCCCATCACTCCAGGTCCCCATGATTATTGGTTCCTTCTCCCAAGCTTACGATAAGCAAGTGCACTCTTTGCACTCGCTTGGCCGACACGTTTCTTCAGCTACTTCCTAGTCTCCATTCTGTCCCGAGCGCTGCCCATCCGTGAACGCTATTACCCAAGGTTCTGCCCAGGCGTAAGCAATTTTTTTTTCTGCTTCACTCCTGCTCAGATCCCATGGTGCTATTAGAAGGGCACAATTACCAGACCACAAAACAGTCTCTTGACACCATGGAAATCTACTATCAAGTCCGACTGGCCGGGCTAGTGGATCTGATCGCCGGCTCCATGACCGATCTCTCGGGAAGCTTTAAAGAAGGCTGGGAAAGTAGCTCAGTTAGTCGAGTGTTTATCATAAAAGCATGAGGACCTGAGTTCATGTTCCCAGCACTCACATAGAACTCCATGTTCAATGAGAGACCCTATCTCAAAAAATAAGGTGAAGAGCAACTGAGAAAGATATGTGACATCAACCTCTGGCCTCCACATGCACACACACACACATACACACACACACACATTCATTCATTCATTCACACCCACATTCATGTATATACATGCACAAACATGGACATCACACACACATACAAATTCTTTAAAGAAAAACCTTCATGGCAAGCATAGTGAGGTTCTGGACCCCGGTTTCCATGTAGACAGGCTTTTGATGAGAGCATAGTCAAAGAGTGAAGAGATCCCCGTTAATTCTGTAAGCATTAAGCTCCTCCCAAGTCTTATGCATTGGCTGGGCTCTTGAGTTGCACCAATAAACCAGCAACGTTCATGGACATCATGCCATAAGGTGACAGGAGAGCCACAATGGTTCAAGACAGTGAGACACAGGAAGAAGATGCACAGGGAGACCTGGAGAGAATGGCCTCTTGGAGAAGTCAGATAACTGACTTTAAAAAAGATGTCATCAGGTCAAGAAGGGCTGGAACTGGGAACAATAGCTGAAATGTGGCTCCACACCACTCACTGGCTTGTATCAGTATTGTTTGTGGCTGCCTCTCACTCTCTCCATTGGCCTTCATATGACTGACAGAGCCTCCAGCACGCACCCAAGTGTGGGTTCTGGTTCAGATCATTTTAGAATCAAATCTGCATTCTCATCTTCTCCACAAACACCCACCCGTTCCTCTGTCTCTGTTTCTGTCTCTGTCTCTGTCTCTCTCTCATACACACACACACACACACACACACACACACACACACTAACATAAACACACTCACACCTAGAGACAGCATCACGGGCAGGCGTACATACAGCACACTCGTACATCTTCGTGTTTTCCTAGCCTTACACCCTCACACATTCTCACATTCACCCTCTCAAAGACTCAGGCTATCGCACATGGACACACGTTAACAGGCATGCATCCACATATTCCAAGCCAGTGTACACACACACACTCATGAGCTGGTGTGTGCACACACACGCATTAGCTTTTCTTCTCAACTTCGTTTCTAGGTGAACTGATCTAAAAGACGGGTAGGCCCTTTCCCTCAATACGCCCCTCCAGGCAAATCTGGGGTTCACTGGGTTCCCTCCTATGCAGCACTAGCCTGTTATCAACAACACAGAGACGTGAGGGAATCCCGTAAAGACACAAGTACTTTTTACCTTTGTCTAGTTCCCACCCTTTATGTTTTTCCATCTCATGAAGGGCACCACCAGGTCCTTCAGACCTGCCTGTGACTCTCCATCCTCCTTGTAGATCTGCCCCCTGGGCTTCTGACCTTCTACCCTTGCAGGTTGCTATCACTCCGGGTTCCCATTTGTTCCTTCCGCAACTGGGAGCTACCCTCCCCCGGATATGTCTCCAGCAGAGTTATTTCATCTAGACATCTTCTTTGCAGCGAGACTTCCTCCCATCACCCTGAGGAATACCACCGCACTGCCTCTTCCGGGTCTCCCAGCTCCCAGTCCTGTTTTCTGTAGCTCGAGTGCTCACAGCATCTAATCTATGATGTACTTTCTCATGGGTTTTGTCTCCATTTGCACGGAGCATGGGGAACTGCCCAGGAGACAGAGATCGCAATCGGTTTGGGTCACGGGCCATTCCCCAGCACATAACAGCAGAGCCCCACAAACACATAACCCATGGTACCTTAGAATAAGGTACCATGTAGGGCAATGGTCTTTGCCCTGGGCCTGTGGGGATAGCAGGGCAGCAGCCGGGAGGGTTCTCAGATGCAGGGCTCTACAAACATTTCCTTCGCCTAAGGTGCCTCCGTTACCTTCGTTGTATGCCTTTGAGCTTTCGTATAAGATTCTTCCTAAAGAAAGACAGCCACTGCTTTAGATAAAAGAAAAACAAGAGAGCAACAGCAACCAAACACTGTGGAAAGATAGCAGGGGCAGACACGGAGGAAGACGTAGCTTTCCTTCTTAGAAATGCAAGATATTAACCAAGCCACATCTGTTCTCTGAGATTAACCCTCTGTATTTGAGAGACCCTCGAGGGTAAATCCCACACACCAGCCACACCAGGACACACAGGATCTACACTGACAGAGGATGACTTTGGCCAAAGTAGACAGTCATTAAAAGATGAGTCCCCAAATCACCCCAGAGCCTACTGAGGCATCTGGGTGCCTTTATGGTTCTCCTGGGAGAAGTAGAGAAGGACAAGGTCGGAGAAGTGAGTAATCAAAAGCCTAACTAACTTGGGGAGGGGGTTTGTGTGCAGGATAGAGAGTGCACTAGAGGTTAGAGTTCAATGTCAATGTCTTCCTACATCGCTCTTCACCCGATTGTTTGAGACAAGGTTTCTCACTGAATCTGGGGCTCACCAACTCAGCTAGACCAGCTGTCCAGAAAGCTCTAGCAGCTCCACACACTTCCCCCAGTACTGGGCTTACAGATATGGGCTGCCGCATCCCAGATTTTCTATGGTTGCCAGGGATTCGAACTCAGGTTCTCAAGCTTACACAGCGAGTACTTTTCCCTCAGCCATCTATCTCCCAGCCCGTGAACCCGATCCCTTTCACAGCCACCTTTAGAGTTGAGACCTAGATTGCCCACAGATGAAAACCCAAAACAAAAGGTCCAGCCCACTTTCTTCCATTAATTCCTTGCCAAGGATTAAGCAGCAAACTCCAAAGCCACAGACAAGTCATAATACGCCCATATTTTATCTGGGTCACATCATATGCAGCATAATTAATGTTTAAAAAGCATTTCTGCAATAAAATGTCTGTGATAGCTGGCGTGTGTCATGAGGATGCTGTGGCTGTACCTAATTTGATTGCAGAAGAGATTTCTAGTTAGTGGAGTGTTGCTGCCAATGGCCCCTTACTGGACTCGGCTAAACACAGCCAAGTGATTGCATTTCCAATCAGCGGCAGAGCCCTGGACAAGTCCCCTGTGAGTGCGTTTCCTGGCCGCAAAAGCCCTTTGTTCACTGCCTGGTTCAGCAAGTGCGCTTTCTCAGACATCTCCGGATCGCTGGGCTGTTTACCAGCATCTCCAAGGAGGCTCCTTGTGTGAACGTTATAAAAGAATTCTCGGCTGAGATCGCCTGATGGCGGACCTCTGTCGAGTCATTCTCTCAATTTGGTGAGCTGATGAAAAGCATAAATTATCTCAAAGCACTAAAGTTTGACTATTTCTTCTCAAAAATGAGTGTTTTAGTCCCCACATAACAATAGAGCCGAAATGAGATGAGATGGGGGGGATGAATGGACAGAACCAATTTCTGGCTGGCCCAGCGCATCTCCACCAGCCATGCCTTTGGCATTTGCGCCCCACTGCACCTCTGCTTCCTCCCTTGGAATCTCGCACGCATAGAAAAGAACATACTCGCCTCAACCCATGAATCAGCAGGGGTGTGGCTGAGATTGGTCGTCAGGAGGCTGATTTTTGGACCTCAGAGACGTGATCCATCAGATCTCAGGGGACCTAGGCTTGACTGGACAAACAGACCAGTTTTCACATCTGGTCTTGTAGATACTACTGGAGTATCCCTGCGTGTCACTTTCAACCAACTTAACGGCTAATCAGGTTACAAACCTGCTACTAAAAGCAAACTATGGGAAGCTGTATGCCACTTACTCCTCGGCAGACACATAAGATGGGTAAAGTTAACAGCTTGTCCATTAAGATGGCGTGTACACCTGCACTGCAACTTACTAAAGAGTTGCTTTCTGGTTGAGATGTGGGCCCTGAGTCAGGGTGGATGTCTACAGATTGGTCTCCCCTTCCTTCTACGTCTACGGAGCTGGTTCTTTCTAATAACGGAAATGGTACCTACCTTTCTGCTGTATGTTTAAGACATTTGAACATGGGTTGTATTTACCAGTTTGTGGATACCCTAAATACGTTTTAGCTCAAAGCAACCCTTCATCCCTCTCTTGGAAAAGAAGGAGGTAGTCTTCCATTTCTGAAGCCTTCATGGGGGTGAGCTGTCCACTCTGAATTTGCTCTTCCACGTTATCACGCCTGACCTTCCGATTTCAGCTACGGTAACTCTTCCTCGCCCAGAAGCATCTTTAACACAGGTCCAGTACTTGGAGCCATGGGCTGTCACTAAACCATCCACCTTCTCTGACGCAACAGTCACAGAAAGTGAAGATCTCACTCACCACAGTATGTCAGGAATATATATGTTAGTTCTCTCATACAAACATTATTAAATCTATACGTTAATCCTTTGGATGGTACAGATTTTGAAGCCTAGTTACAGCAGGGTATTTTTTATACCCCCATATCTCTGTATCCCACCAGCATTTCCCAACTTCTTGCATTAGACCAGGTCATACTATGAGTCCTGCTCCATGATATTAGCAAAGAAACATATGTCCCTTCACAGTCAAAATTAAAAAAGATTAGGTGTGCATGTCCCCTGCTCCTTCTGCCATAGTGCAGTGGCCTCTGAGGCTGCTTGTTGATGTAAAGCTGGACCCGGAGATAACACCTGTATCCTCAGTCAGAACTTGAAGAGGAATGACCCGCCTTACGAACCATGCCCTGGATTGTAGAGGCCTTGTGTGGCTGACTATAAAACCATGGAGAAAATAAAGGGGCTTTCCTGTTGCTCATAGCACTATCTATCCTAACATGACTAATTAAAAGGGCTTATTTGTTACTATAGCACAACTTGGCCTAACCTGATTAATTCAAGCCACTATAACACAACCTAGCCTAAGCTGACTAATTCATACATTTTCCCAGAATCACACTGTATGCAAGAACACAAACTCAGATCTCTGAAAAGTTTAAAACTGAGAAATAAGACTTTAATTTTTAAATCTTTATCATCTAATGCCTTTTTTTTTTCAATCAACCTTACATCCAAAATGGCTAAAGGGAGAATTATTTCATACACCCAAATCTCTGAGGAAACTGACCGGCCATTTGCTATGAACATGGGAGCGTTTCAGTGTGTATCACGCGGACGCCTTGTGACCGCTTATCAATAGAAAGAGCCACGTGGGGGAAGGAGCGTCTCTCTGTGAGTGAAGCCAGCTGTTCTTGTGTTCCGACGGGACTGGTTTGAGTCTCTTCCCCTCTTCCCTGTGAGTAGGCGGACAGTCGGAGGTGACTTGCTACAGCTTCCTCAGGTGTGGTTACAGCACAGTTACACGGATAATCGGCTCCACGTGCGGCCGAAATGTTTTCTAACGAAAAAGTGTTCCAATGCGTGGGAACCTGGGTCTTTAGGGAGAAGGTGATTCACAGGGTGGTGCCTCCTTTGCAAGGTGCAGAGGAAGGTGCTTTCTATGAAGTTCAATGATTGAAGAGCTGAGCCAGGTGAGTAGAGATGGTGAGGACTGATTAAGCCAGAACAAGGAAGGCAAGGGGACACCCCGACCCTATACCATCACAGGGTGCCATGGCCATCCAAGCTTTTCGGTACTTCCCTTTCTCTCACACTCTGTAGGGCTGGCCTAAACCCCGAGTGCTAGCATTTAGTGAGAACCTGCTCCTCAAAACTATTTGTACTCCTGTGTGTTCATGCCACCAG
The DNA here is from genome assembly GCA_026225945.1 of Cricetomys ansorgei. Classification (NCBI taxonomy): domain Eukaryota; kingdom Metazoa; phylum Chordata; class Mammalia; order Rodentia; family Nesomyidae; genus Cricetomys; species Cricetomys ansorgei. The sequence continues at coordinate 204,249 of JAMJFZ010003163.1, forward strand.
CCTCTTGCAACCAACATTTCCCCCAGTTCACCATTCAATACCTGGATGGTGTTGGACAAGTCGCTGACCTGCTCTGATCAGATGTCCAACAGCCTGGAAATTGTAGGAGCCGCCTCACCAACCCTGCCAGCCTGGAAAAAGGTCGAGGATAAGGATGTCTTTGGTTTCCTGGGAAACTGGTTCTGAGACGGAGCCCTGCATACAGGAAGCTTCCTAGCTTCCTCCCCTGGAAGGAAGAGGAAGAAGCTGGTTAAGCAAAGAAGAATCTGAACTATGGTGCTGTTGCAGAATAACCTTGGTAATCACACAGGGGCTCTGGAGCTGGTGACCCTTCAAAGTGTCTCATTTTGAAGCAAGAAGAGATAGGACCTATACACCATTACTGTCAAAAGACACTGGCTGGTCCCCAACAGGGTGCATAAGCTTGGGCAAGACAATTGCCTACAGCCAGAGTAGTACCAGGGAAACACTCAAGCACAAGCCATTAGCAAGTAACACATCCGGGGGGGGGGAGAGGTGCACACCAAAATCCTAAGGGCAAAAGCCTGGCGCACCACCATATTTACTCTTCCTTCAGGTGTCCCCACACCACTAGACAGCTCTGGTCTAGTGGAGGAGAAGGGAGGAAGAGTGGACGAAGAGTAGATAGCCATAGTGCTGATACACGTGGAGACATGGTAGGGACTTACACCATAGCTCACGTAGGTCTGTGGCTCACCATCCTGCACTCCTCTATGTTACCCATAACTTACTCCAGTGACTGGTGTCAGGAGTCTGCCAAAGTTTTTACAGTCTGTTGTGATGGAGGAGGCTTTCTTGGCCAGCACCTGCTGGTCCTTGCTCTCTACTTTTCCCACCATGAATTCAGCACCGCTGACTTCATGCAGGCCTCCAGGGTAATATGTGGCCTTGGGTTCTCAGGGATACAGACCCAGCAGCACCACTTACACCCTTGTTCCCATGACACAGAGCAAGAAGAAGAGTATGTAGAGGAGACAGAGGTTGTCACCAAATGCTTCCCCTTTCAAGAAGACCATGCTATAGGTGCTTACTGGTAAATATCATTCTCAAGGTAGACACTATGTCTGTTGAACTGTCCATCTGTAATCTGCCCAGCCCCATGTGTCACTTTGACACAGAGTGTCAGTGTGCAAGACATGGAGAAATAAGAAAGGAAAGAAATACACAGAGCAGCAATTTTCCATCTGTAAATATTCCATGGTCTATATATGGTTTTAGGATATATTTCGTGGGAAAATAAATTTAACAGTATGGCATGAGCTTGGTATTAAACAGAGGGTGTTTGCACAGGACATACAGGAAAGTGGACACTGGCCTGAGCTACTGAGATCCGAAAGGTGAGTGGGATTTGGCAAGCTTTGTGCAAGGCAAATATTTCAGGTAAGATCCGGGGTGGCATATGTTCAGCTTAAGGGAAGAGAGAGCCTTGGGCACATTGAAGGAAGACAGCTCACGTTTATCAAGCCGGAGGAGGAGAGGGAAGGAGAGGAGAGTCCTTGAAGGTCCTGGCTTCTACCCTTTGCTCCTTTGTTCTCAATCCTCCTCATCAAGTCTGTGAACTACGAATATCCTAATAATCTTTTTTGTACTGTAAGTAACTTTAACACCTGGTACTTGCAAACAAATGAATGAAAGGTGGTACATAATATCCCAGCTGCTTGAGTTGCTGCTTAAGAACTTCCCCTGCTGACTGCAGACTTCACTCCAGCTCCCGCACTGGGAAGGTGTGCGTGTTGCCACTACAGTTCTGAAATCAGTGCTGCAGAAATGAAGGCAGGGAGAGAGTCAATGTGGGGAGAGGAAAGGCGACAAGAGTTCCCTCTACCACAAGGGGACGGCAGACAAGGATAACACAGGGACCCAGGGATCGGAGGAATAGACCGTTACTTCTAAACGTGTTCCAAAATGGCACCAGGCTTCTTGCTGGGAGCATCAGTCCAGAGCAAAGCTTTTCTCTGACTCCGCCTACCAAACACCCTAAGACCATCGCAACAGCAATAGCTATTCTCTTTATTTTCTACTCTTTATGATCCTACGTACACACTCCCTCTCCCCCGCCGCCCCACCCCCTTGCGCATGCGCATCAGGTAGATACAGTTCACAAATCTTTAGTGTCTTGCAGAAAGGGACACAGAGCCCCTGGAGTATAATACAGGGGTCGCCCTTACACAGAAAGTGGGTGATGGAACCAGAACACACACCCGGGGTCTCTTGGCACTCAGCTCTTTCTACAGCGTTTTCCAATGAGAACTTTCCTAGGGTCCAAATGCGCTGTTTCTCCTACCGCTTTTGCCATCCCTGAAGAGCAGCTTTCTGAAGCCTGTTGGGTTGGTTATAAACACAGATGAGCAAAAGTAAATACTGGAGCAGGAGCCGCCCGCCTAGCAGCGGAAGAGTGGGATGACTGTGAACCTCCCACGGCTCCCAGGACTTAGTGCTGGAGCGGATGCTCTGCTGGTCACGGTGGGTGTGGGAGGGTAAGGCGGGCAACTGTGTTGGTCCCACAGGTGTTCCCCGGCCAGCAGGGGAGAGCCCTGTCTGCCATCCACAGTGTGAAATGTCTCCGAGTAAAATAAGTGATTATTTAATTCTTGTAATGCCATTCACTACCCCAGCACCGCACCTTCACGACAGAACAGGTGTGCTTCCCTGCCTCGACTTTGCGCTTGCCCACGTGGCTTTCTTTGGCCCATGGAATGTTACCAGACAGAGTACAAGCAGAAGTCTGAAATATATTTGAACAGTGGTGCCTATGTATAACTTCTGCCTATCAGGAAAAGAAAAACATGTCCTGGGTAGTCACAGTCTAGACTTAATACAACCCATAGCCCTACTTAGACAGTAGGACTCTATCTGGGCACCCCAGAAATGGTTGCAAAATATCAGTGCCTTCTGAGATACTGGTGCTGGTCAGTATGCAGCAGTGCTATGGAAACTTAGCCCCTGAGCCTGGCTGATGTTGTGCAAGATTCAAATGATGACAGTAGTGACTTCTTTAAAACCCTCCAGTTTCTCTGGAAAGCAGGAAGGAGGCAAAGATGTCCATTCTTAAATATGGGTGTTGTGCATTGTAATAGAAGTTCAACAGGACAGAACAGCAAAAAAGAAAAAAAAAAAAAAGAAAGAAAGAAAAAAAAGTACAAAATGGAACCAGCCTCGACGTCCATCAACAGACAAACAGAAAATGAAAATGCGATGCATACCCACCAGTGGGGTTTCATTCCGCTGTACAGGAGAAAGAAATCATGAGATGTGCGACAAACTGATGGATTTGCAAACTATTCCATTAAACCAAATAGCCAAGACAATGAAAGACAAAAACAGCGTGTTCTCTCACATGCGGACACTAGCGACATGTGTTTGTGTGTGTGGCTAGGGACGCTGGAGAAGAGACCACAGATGGGAAAGAACTGGAGGAAGCTGAGGAGGAGGGCAGCAGCTCCCATTACAGGATTGCAGGGAAGAAGCTGTGCTGAGGGAGGCCAGCAGGGGGTCCAGAGGACGAGACAGGAAAGGGGTGGGGGAGAATCAGCGAAAACAAATTGTGCTTGAAAATTCTATAATGAAACATAATACTGTACGTGATAATTTAAAAACATAACGCAAAACCGAATGAGAAAAACGTGCATATGGGAAAGGAAAGAAAGTGTCGCTTATAGATGTCATGATTGTGATCTTAAAAATAATAGATTCCACAAAAAAAAAAAACAAAACAAAACACCAGAATGAGTAGGTCAGTGTATCAAGGTCACGAGATGTAAAACCAGTAGGTTTTCTATTTCTCTACCCTAGCAAGAACAGCGAAAAGCTGAGTTCTTAACGCACAATTAAGATGTATCCCAAACATAGCACACTTAGGGGTAAAAATAAGGTAATAAGTGTAACATTTTTATGCTGAATACTTTAAAGCTTTATGGAGAGAAATTACACAGCCACAGTGAATGGAATGATGAACTGTGCTTGTGTATCAGAAGACTCAAGGTTTTTATTCTCCCTGCCTTGATTTAGAATCAATGAAACCTCAATGTAAATCCCCGGGTGTTTTTTTAATGGATAAACTGTAGGCTGGAGAGATGGCCCCGAGGCTAAGAGCACTTGCTGCTCTTACAGAGAACCTGAGTTCAGTACCCATCGTCCATGGCAGGCTGCTCACAACTGCCTGCCACTTTAGTTCTAGAGGATCCAACACCCTCTTCTGGCCTCAAGAGGCAGAGACAGGAATGTGTGTACACACACACACACACACACACACACACACACACACACAAATTAAAGTAAAATAAATGGAGAAACTGATCCAAAGTTACATGAATATAAACACAACAGTGTCTGAAGAGGAACAAAGCTGAATGACTCACAATACTGCCTTATTTTCAGATAGAAAAATAATAATAATTAGGACATTATGACAAGGTCAACAAACCTTTTCTGTATAAGAAAAAAAAAAAAGACATTCTGCTTTATAGACCACAAATCTCTGTCACAACTACTGTTATGTAAAAGCAGCCAGAGATGATAGTCCAGAGGTTCAAGGAAAGTAACTCAGATCGTGAGGCTTGGTGGCAAGCCCCTTTGCACACTGAGCCAGCCAACTGGTCTCGGTTTTAAAATAAGATAAAGTGATAAGAATCTTGGCCCATTTCAGATCTCAAAGTTAGATTTCACGAACACATAATATACAGATCTATTTATAAAGCCTACTATAGAAACATCCAAAAGGCACTTTTCAAAGTTTTTTTTTTTTGGTAGAAAACACAGAAATTGCGAACTATTAAAAATAATAACTTAGACTTTATCAAATTTAAAGCGTTTGCTTTTTGAAAGATGCTCTTAAGAAAATTAAAATACAAGCTTCAGACTAGGAAGAAATACTTACAAAATCCACGAGTGGGGAAGGCATGATAGCTAGAATATACACAAAAGAAACCCTCTCAAACCTTGCAATAATCAAATAATCTAGCGTTAATAAATGATTATAAGGTATGAAAAGACAGCTTGCAGAGGAAGAGCTATGAATGCACAGCAAGTGCATTAGCAGTAAGGGAGCCATGAATTCAAACAGTAGTAAGCAAACAACTTTCTGAAAGCAGATTTTACTAAAGGCCAGTGAGAATACAGAGCCAAAGGATGGTGGGAATTAGGGACACGTCACCTCTTCAGAAGAGCATAGTGGTTTCTTAAAAGTTAAACGTCCCTAGCTATATGCCGTAGCAACTCCAGCATTAGCGATTCACCCAAGAGACAGAAATATCTATAGAAATGCCTATATAAGAATGTATCTGCCATCCCCTCAAACCGGAAACAACTCACTCGTCCATCAAGTGTTCAAGGATAAACTGTGGTGCCCCTCCTATCCAACGGAACTCATATGTAGGAAGGAACAAACTTCTGACATGTGCAATAGCATGGAAGGGTCCTGAAAGTATTGTCCTAAGCTGAAGAAACCAAATACGGAATCCTACGTGCTATGCAGCTTCATTTATACGACACTCAGGAAAGAAGAACAGGCTCTATGCTAAGAGCAGCAGCAAAACCAGACAGAGCTGGCAGGGTCTGCGAGTGAGGGAGAGACTTGACTGTGAACAGCACAAGAGAGTTTGGGGAGGGGGGAGGTGAAAAAGCCACCTCTGTCAAGACTGTCAAGGGCAAAGGGTATGGATTTGTGTATTTTGCTAAAATCTGTAGAATCTAAAAATTTGGTTAATTATAACACACTATTATGCCAAAAAAAAAATTACCACCATCAACAAAAACCTTAAGAGATTCCTCAGTTCTCTTGAGATTAAAAGGAAAACATAGAAACAAGTCAAGAATAATTATGCTTGCCTGAAATCCCAGCATCTGGAAGGCTGAGATAGGAGAGTTACTGTATCTTAAGGCCCGCTTAGGGTACAGTATGCCCTTCTGTGGAGATGGACTCCCAGTACTCACGTAACTGCTAGGTGGGGGTGGTAGCCTGGCTCAAAAGGCAGAAGGAAACAGGAGACCCCTGGGGTACGCTGTGTAGCCAGACTAGCCAAATCTGGGAGTTCTGAGTTGAACTGAGAGATCCTCCCTCAATGAATAAAGTGGAGAGAAATGGAGGATGACTCCAAAATCAATCTTTGCCTTCCACATGCACACATACACGAGAGAGAGAGAGAGAGAGAGAGAGAGAGAGAGAGAGAGAGAGAGAAAGAGAGAGGCCTTAGTACACACACATAATGCGTATTCACACATAACACACAGGCATATATCATACACACACATAATACTCATACATACAATACACAGGCACATAACACACACATGCACACAACACATTCATGTACATACTTACACACACATGTATCCCACACGCGCGCGCACACACACACACACACACACACACACACACACACACTGCATACTTAAAAACCCCAAACCAAAAGGAAATAAATCACAAAGATGCAAGCTCCCATCCTGAACAGAGCCCTTTGTACATCAATCCATCAGCAGTGTCGTGTGTAACCGGCTGCACCAAGAGACCTCGGGAGTCTTCTCCTTATGACAAAGGCTCCGGCTCCAGACCATCCGAATCTGGCAGCACGAGAGGAATCTGCAATGTTTCATGACTTCTCCCACACCAATTCTGATGGCCATGAAACCTGTAGACCCCTCATGAAGAATGTCTGCCCAGTTCTGCTGCCTGATGCCCCGACAATCTCATTTCTGTTCCTTTCCCACCCCTGGTTTGCACTCTGGCCAACTGTTTCTTCCCTCCCTCATGACTGGCACCTACCTATCTGAAACCTCAAAACAAATGTCATAACTCAAGGATGCCTTCCAGGACGTGGTCTTAGCGGGCCTGATCAGCCTGCATCCAAGTTCAGTGCAGCCTGTGTGTGTCTCTCCTTGTACTTCTCACTGCAAATGAAGCTACAAAAATGATCAAGATGGAGCCATTCACTGGTCACAGTGGTGCTCTCCTGAAGTCACAGCACTTGAGACTCTGAGTCAGGGTGGCAGTATAACTGTCTCCAAAATGAAAACACACAGTGAGGGGGTGCTTCAGGCTTGTAGGCTTGTTATGTGGGCACCGGGACCTGAATTCAGATCCCCAGTGCTCATGTAATAAGTCTGGCATGCTAGCATGTGCCTAGAATTCCACAGCTGAAGAAGAAGAAGAGAAAGGAAGATCCCCGGGCTTTGCTGGCCAGTCTAACCAATCAGTAAGTTCCACTGACAATGGGAGACCCTGTCTCAACAACGAAGGTGAAATAATTGAGGAACACAAAGTCTTTGACTTCCGACTGCCATCTGCACATACATGTACACAAGCATGGACAGAAACACACACACACACATTTGCCTCCATACATGTTCAGACGCACACATGCTCACAAAGAGCACTACTTTTTCTCAGATGATGTCATTTGATCTGGACGGGGGTTCTTATCTGTGTTGGCTCCTGCGCTCACATAGGAGCCTCCAGACTTGCCTGACCTACCACAGTGTTAGTTCAGCCACCATGCTCTAAGCTCAAGAGATCACTGCTGGATAAACAAATATTGACAAACAGGAAAAAATCAAATAACACTGACTGGGATAAACTGACTCTGAAGGGCCCCACGGTCCCCACGGTCCCCACGGTCCCCGCTCCCTATTTTCACCTTCTCTGACCTTCTTGCTAACACCTCTTCACAGGGAGTAGACAAAAGACCTGCGCCTCAGCACTCTGATAACAGGAACTTAGAGTCTCTGAAAACTTTCCTGTCATCGGGATGGAGAAGAGAACAGCTCGGAGAAGGATTTGCTGGCAGCTGGCGGTATTTCCAACAGCCAGCGCCGCCCAGCGCTCCCCCACGTGCTTGCTTGAAGAGGGTAATCAAGTCCATTTATCAGACATTTGAAAGGCAGGGATGCTTTCTCTAGACAGATAAGCAAGGCAAAAACAAACTAATTTGTGCTTCCTCTCTCAGTGCTTGGATTTCTCGAAGTAAATCAGACAGCCAACTCTCGGGGAAGCTTTGGGCCACCACAGGAGACAAGGGCTACAGCAATGGTCAATGGTACCCAGTGGGATCCTGGGCTTGCAGAGAAGTCAGATGAGGTCAGAGCAAGGTCACTACCATCGGCCACACAGGCAGAGGGGCTGCGGTGTGGAAGGATATCTGACCTCCGGGAGGATCATTATTTGCAGACAGACGTGTGCCACTTTTCCTCCTTAAGTCGATCTCATGGCAAAACCCCCATCACTGCCTAAAAATGGCTGATACTGAGCCCACACCCTGCTGGATCCTGCCAGAACCACTTTTCCTGCAAAGCAAGTACTTCTCCTTTTTCTTCCAGTACTGGGAAATCATGAGAGAGGGACGTGATTCCCAGGATAGGTCTGAGTTATATGTCTGCAGCATGTTCCCAGCCGCCGCGGCTCAAGCAGCCATATTTGACCACAAAGGTTTCAGAGGCAGAAGGGGAGTCAGCGCCATCAGGATATTTGACGGAATAAGAAGATCAATTTCTTTAAACAACGAAAGACATAGAGCCAAAGCCTCGAGCTCAGAAGACCCCCTTTCTTTTTCTTTCCAGACACATGAATTCCTATAGTTGGGTAATCTGTCAACCGGTGCTTACGAGAGCCATGGGAGACTGCTTTAAAATCAATCAGCTGCTATGATTGTAATGACCCAAGGAGATGTGTGTGGAAAAAAAACACAGCCGAAGGGAGTCAGGTGCAAGCTGATAGGAGGATTTAGCTGCAGTGCAGCTCCCTATTCAGCTCTGGGTCCTTGCAGAGAATAGCCATCTTCTGGCCCCCTCTGGGACCTTAGACGGAAAGCAACCAGTGATCAAGGAAGAACTCTAAAGACACAACAAAATCTTGTATGAAAGGGTTAAAATCTCTTCTGAGACTTAATTAAACCACATGGGACAGGGAAGAAGAAAGAGGAGAAAGGAACCACGTGGGCCTCTGCCGTGTTTCTTCCCACCTCTAGGACACTCGGTCACTCTGAAGGGCTGGTCCTCTTGTTAACCTCTTCACTCAAGATGCTGAGTGACTGCTTCTCAACTGTAACCAACACCGTCTCCTCTGTAACGCTATCTAAGAAAGGACCATGTACACAAACTGAACTGTGGGGCACACTGCAGATGCATCTGCAAAGCATTATGTGACTTTTCCAAGCATCTATAACCCAGCGTCTTGGTTACAATTCGAGAAAATGAGTGAGAAGTTCATGTTTCATGACTGTGTAAAACCCAGAGATACAAAGTAGAAAAATATGTGACATCATACCTTCCCAGGAGAACAGTGGGTATCAGTGATTATATACGCTATAATCATTTAGAACTAGCTGGAGCATTAATCTAAGGGTATATTGAGAGATATGCTTTGTGACTGTTAGAGCTCATGATGAATGAGTGATTAAGACCATCAGCCATTCTTAATAATAACAGAATGTCAAGACCCATGCCAAGGCCATGACAAGCCATGTCCCACTGAGTCCCCAGAACAATCCTGGGAGGTGGACATGAGAACCATTTCTATTATCCACAGGAGAGACGGAGACTCAGCACAGCCAAGCTCTGAAGATCACCTACTGAAATCAAGGTAGAGATAATATTCAAAGCTGTGTGTCTCCGCCTCCGTCCTGATGCTCTACCCCAGGACACTGAGGATGAAGCATGAGGTGAGTTGGGGGACTCACCTTAAACATTTTCTTCTTTGGTACCTGACCCAGAGCTCCGTGATGCTCTCGGCTAGGCTTTTAGTATGGCTAAATGTATTTAGTAGGCTCATGTATGAGATCAGGGTGGGGAACAAACCAGAAGAAATATTCCAGGCTCCCCCATGGGAGGGCTGAGTGATCAGGACAGGTGGAACTGAGTGTTCAAAGAGGAGAGAGGAGATCCCCTTGGGAAAATGAAGCCTACCCTAATCCTTCTCAACTGAAATAGCGGATGAATTGGATATTGACCCCCCAGATTGTGTGACTTCTTAGTAACTTAAGGCATGTAGCCACTGACTTCCCATTCATCCAGCAGTGATTATGTCCTACATGACAGGCATTGTGCTGAGCACTGAACATGGAACAGGAAACAAGACTGAATTTCTGTCTCATAACATTTACATGTGGCCTGATAGATGGCAGATGTTACAGATGAGGATGTAAAAGAATGCCAGGAAGTGACAGGACCATGAAAGAAAGCAGGACTAAATAAGATCCACAGTGAGACCGAATGACAGCATTTGTTTTCATGGAAGTGCACATGCTCAGAAGCATGTGCTATCTCCTGCTAAAACGGAACCGAGCACAAAAATGTCACCGGCTCCCAGATCAAGAAACAACAGACCACATTCCAGACACCCAACATGCTCTCTGCCAGTCACAAACTCTGCATGGGAAAGCAAAGTGACATCAGGACAGAGACCCAAATAGAGAGAGGGCTGGTGTACCTCATGAGGATTGCCAGAAAGAGTCTTGCAGGCAGAGACAAGGGCAGGTAAGACAGAAGGAAATGAAGGTGCTTACAGAGCAGCAAGCCAATGACTGTGGCTGAGTCAGAGCAGGTGGATGGATGGATAGATGGATGGATGGATGGATGGATAGACAGATGGATAAATGAATGAATGAATGAGTATATAGAGGAAGGGTGAAGAAGATGGACAAATGAAGTTAGGACGGGGACATGATAAAATAGAACCAAGAGCCAGATGAAATAGGGCTTTAAAGTGAGAAGCCAGGGGGATGGGGAGGTTTCTCAGTGAGTAACTGGCCATGCAAGTATGAAGTCCTGAGTTTAGATCCCCAGAACCCAAGGAAAGTCGGACATAGTAGCATGTGCCAGTAATCCCAGTACTCTACAGCCAGATGGGGAGTGGGGGCAAGGTGAGAGAATCCCCAGGAGCTTTGAACCAGCTAGCCTGGCCCCCACAGGAATGAACAAAAGGAGTCTCTGCCTCAAACAAGGGAGACTGACCCTGTTGGTTGTCACCTGACATATACATACAAAGATAAAAGATAAAAGGTGAGTTTTCAAAGAAACTGGAACTTGATTCTGACAGCATTGGGAAGTCACTGGGTAGTTTTGGCCAGAAATGGTGTGGTTGTATTTGCATCCCAGAGGTTGAAGTTCAAAAGAAGAATGGACTTGAGCCCATGTGGGAGTCACTTCTTACCTCCCTGGTTGGAAAGAAGAACCAATCCCACAACCCTCCCCCAAAACAAGTTATTCAGGGGGAAGAGGACACAGCTGCTGCTAGTGGAAGCTTTACAGAAAGACCCTGAGGCCCAGGCACCTCGTCTCAATGAAGTTCAAGCTAGAGACCTGAAGTACTAAAGGCTGAAATCTGCATTCTACCAGAATGACCACAAAACAAACAAAACAAATGCCTGCACTCTTCGGAGTTCTGTCTTCATGGCCTTCGGGGTTGCTGTTCCCACTGACTTTCTTGCAGCCTCTCAGACTCCTGGCATTCCTCTGCTTTCCAGCCCTTGCCTTGACCCAGACATGCTGGGATCCCACGTGGTCCTCCACCTGGAATCTGAAACTCTTCATATTGTCCTCAGACAATCTCTGTGTTTACCGTTCAAGCCTCATCTCCCGCTTTGTGCTATCAAAGCCCTACCTGCAGATGGAAAGCCCAGAGCAAGGGTGTCAGGAAATGAGGAAGTGTGCAGAAGAGGGGGAGAAGCATCCTTTCTGTTTCTGAACCAATCCTGCGTGTCAGTCCTGCCCCGCTAGCCTGGGCAGCAGGTGACCTGGTGAAAAGACAAGGACCTCCTGATGTTGCCAGCTCCTCCTTGTCTACTCTAGCCTTCCCTCCTTGGTCTTGGGACACTTCTCCTTTACCAACAGAGACCGCTAGCTGTCTCCAGAGGCAGCACGCGCCGCCGCCCCCCCCCCCCCCCCCCCCCCCCCCCGCCTCCCGCCCTGTTCCACCGGCACCCAAGGCACATGAGGTATAGGAAGGGGATATTCAAAGATTCTAGAAGTAGAACCCTTAGGTTCTAGGCGAGTCAGCATGAGAAGCAGTGCTTTGGTTCTCTGCTCAGAGCCCTGCAGTTAAGACCCTTGCTTTAGAAAATGGAATCGATGCTAATTAGCATGTCGGAAGAAGCAACAAGGAGCCAGGGAGGAGCCTGAGCTATCTGCATAATCAATGCTAATCACAATCTTTTATGGGAATTGTTTCCCACTTTATTCCTAATTACCACTTGCTACAACAATGATAAAGCAAATCTCTAAATATAATCTCAAATTAACTCTGCAGCAAGTTCTATTTGATTGCAGCAGTAAATTTTAGACATGCCAAAGGAATGATTAAAGTGCAGAGGGATCCCCAAACTAATTCCTCAGAGGTTGTTCCTTACCTGTGGCCCAGTCTCCTACTGTGGAATGGCTTCAGGTCCCCACTTCTTCCTGCTGTGGTCATGTGCCTTGGATCTTTCTCAGGTCTTCATTTTGGAATATCCCACCCCTGATAGATGTTCTTAGAGCCAGCCAAATATCAGCCAAGCAACATGCTGTGTAGCCATTTCCTTCACACTGAAACACTCTTTCCTAGAGGAAGAAGGGATGCTCACAAAACTTAGGAAGTTCCTCAAACTTACAAGACCCACAAGACAACTCCTTCAGGTTATATAAGCCATGAGCTGTTGCTGGGGAAGAGGAGCATTTTCAATGGAGCTTCCTACATGGTAGGCAGACAGTGGCAGTGTACTGGTGTTCAGGAGCAGTGACCTGTGCTGGAGTGGGGTCCATGGTGCAGCTGCCCAAGTCACTCATGCCTTTGTAAGTAACCCTGCATCCAAGCTCCTGTTAAAAACTCACTGGGTTACCAAGTTAGACTGGACCACTGCTTTTCATTCAGAAGTATGGTCACCTGATGCAGGAAATATGCATTGATAGTCAGATTTTAAGTCAAGGAATGGCAAGTTGGGTGGCTAGGATGGATTCCCATTACTGTATAGGAAGACACGTTTATACTTTGTCCACTTTACAGTGTGGATTCTTCCCTGGAATTAGCACTCAGATACCTAGTTATTCCATCTCAGCAAAATCCAAGGAAGCTAAGCATTTTCTCTGCAGGAAGCAGGCACACATTCGCTAGACACCAAAGAACAGGATGAACAAGTCCTCAATGCAAAAGGCTGCTTTGATAGAGCCATCAACCACAACCTGGCTGCATATCCAGAGGGAGATGTCCTGCTGCCAAGGCAATGAGCTGCAGTAATTGTGACTGGATCCCACGCAGTCTGGGGCAGTCTATAGTTAGCAGGGTTTGCCTCTCTGGAAACCATCCTGCGTGCAAGGATGAATCTGGTCTGTGGGTCAATCCATGTCCTTCAGTAGGGTCCCACTTGAAACTCAGCATCTGCCCACAGCTGTAAGCAGCTCCTTCCTAACTGTCCCCACTAGGCTCACTGGCCCATCACCAAGTGTTTTAATGCTAAGATGATTCCACTGATTTGTGGACAGATAGAATTAGAGCAGAAATGTTGTCTAAAATCTCAAGGGATAGATACAATATCACAACATGTTTAATGACAAATACTTATGCAGGTGGATATAGGGGCTGTAATGGGCTGGGAGCAGTGACACACCGGTCCCCAGGCCCATCTGCTAAAAAGCTGAGGAGTTAAGATCTGAGGTCACCTCCTAAGAAGACTATCTCAGTTAGGTTTCTACTGCTGTGATAAACACTAAGCACCATGACCAAAGGCAACTTGAAGAGAAATAGGTAGCTTATAGTCCCACATTAGTCTGTCACTGACGGAAGTCAAGGCAGCAACTCAAACAGGGCAGGAGCCTAAAGGCAGGAGCTGCTGCAGAGGCCATGGAGGGGTGCTGCTAACTGGCCTGCTTTCTTATGACTTGCTCAGCCTGCTTTCTTGTAGAACCCAGGACTGCCTGTCTAGGGACAGATGGACTGAGCCCTCCAACATCACTCTCTAATTCAGAAAACACTCTACACACTTGCCTACAGGTCAGGCTTAGAGAGGCATTTTCTCAGTAGAGAATTCCCAAACGATTCTAGCTCACGTGGAGTTGACATAAAACTACCCAGGACGGAGAGACTGTATTTGCTAACACTAGTCATCTTTCCAAAATAAGTTATTTGAAATGTAACAGATTTAGCCTGGTGGTAGTGGCACACGCCTTTAATCCCAGCACTTGGGAGGCAGAGGCAGGTGGATCTCTGTGAGTTCGAGGCCAGCCTGGTCTACAGAGTGAGTTCTGAGACAGCCAGAGTTACAACAGAGAAACGTTGCCTCAAAACACCAAATTAATAAAGAAAGGAAGGAAGGAAGGAAGGAAGGAAGGAAGGAAGGAAGGAAGGAAGGAAGGAAGGAAGACAGATTTTGCAATGATTATTGAGATGCTTTTGTTTTGTTTTTATTTTTTGTATAATATATTTTGATATTATTCTTTTTACCCCCCCAGTTTCTCCCAGATCCTCCCACAATCCCTAACCACCCAACATCATTTTCTGAGATACCTTTTTTAAAAAAATATTTTGAGGCTCAAAAGTATGTCTTAGCTTGTGCCTGAGGAAGGCTGAGTTCCAGTGGTTATTGCATATTAAACATGATACCATTTCATGCACTGCCCAGCATTGCAGATATATCATTTCTAAATCTCACGATGAAGGTGCCAGGTGAGGATTTTATATCTGTTACACAGCTGACTCTATGGAGGGGGCATGAATTAGAATTTCTGTTCCACAGATGAAGAGGGGGGTCAAATATCATTTCTTTTCTATAGATGAGATTGTGAGTGGATATTATTTCTGCCCTATAGATGAGGAGGGGTGGATACTATTTCTATTATACAGATGAAGTTCTAAGGATGGTGTGACTATTTCCCCGTGAACCGGGTATTATTATTATTTTTTTATATAAATGAGGAATCAGAAATGTAAATGTCTAGGAAGCTTACCTGAGACTGTCCAGGTAAAGCGGTCACATCTGCAGAGGCCAGGCTGTATGTGGGTACTCAGGACTGCACTGTCAGGAAGCTATTTGTCCAGATGGGGGTCATATGAACCTGTACAAGCAGTATATCTGAGAAAGAGGAGGAGGAAGAGGGAGAAAGCCACCCACAAACATCTGTAGACTGTTGGCACCGGATAGGCTATGCCTTTTACAAGTGCTTCTAGCAAGTGCTACTTACAGGGAGCCACACTCAGCTGCCTCAGTCACCCCCCCCCCCCGACATACCTGTCACACAGAAGTTCTCTAATGGATGGGGTGGGCCTCAGCTTTCAAAGCAATTTTGAAAAATGAATCTGAATGAGTACATGTCAAGGTTGCAGACAGGGATGCTTCAATGACAAGCATCTGTAATAACATGACAGCACAGCTGCCGGGCTATGCTGGGGAAGCCAAAGCCTCTCTCTCAGTCCTGGGACTCCAGCGGCATCTCCTACAGAGTGTAGTCAAGATGCCCATGTACCGCGTCTCACCAGGTTAGGGAGAGCTGGCCTCCTCTTCAGTGCTGTGGCAGCATCCCAGCTGCTCTCCCATGTTGCATGCCTCAGGAAGCAGCACACTCCTGATGAGAATGCAGCTCCACGTGCCCTGCAAGCCGCAGGATGAAGTAGGCCTTGCCTGTTCACAGGGCCTCGACCCTGAGGCCCACCATCTGCCACTTGAGCTGTCTTGCTTTACCTGTGTCAGGGGATCCGGAGCAAGGCCCAGAGACCCAGATTTGCATTCTGCATATGGTCCAGTTTCCACTGGCCCAGATTTAGAAAAGCCTACTAACAGTGCATTCATTGAGCATTTTTTCAAAAAACCCTTCTACCCGTACTCCATTTCCTCCACTGGCGACAGCATCTTCCATGATGGTCCTTGTAGGGATTTTCAATTGTATTTCATAAGGAACTTCGTGTTTCTCCAAAGATGCCCCAGAGTCACTTGGGGAAAGGAAAGAGAGACAGTCAAGCAGCCAGCTTTCCAGGGTGAACACACCAGGCACCAGCCAACCTCAGCAGGCTCACTTTGATCTGCACTGTACACTGAGTTTTTGCATAAAGTATTCTTTGGAATAGAAAAGAGAAGCTTTACGGCTATCTTAAAAAGAAAGAGAGAAGAAAAAGAAAGAAGAAAGGAAATTTACTTAAAGGGCATCCAGGGCTGCTCATTTGAAGATTCTTTCTTGAGAGGTAGACATGCTCACCCTGCAGGGAAATGGAAAACGTCTTCCTACCCAGCACCAGAGTTTGTGCTTGAAACAATCCTCTGGGAACCAAGAACTTTGTTCTTTATCTTCTCATCCTCAGTAGGGCAGAGGTTAGGGAGCTCAACATCCGGTGTCTGCAGGAATAGGCACACAGTGCTTCTGCAGAGCACCTGGAGAGGCAGACAGGAAGTGCTCCCAGAGGGTGCCTGGAGGCAGACAGGAAGTGCTCCCAAAGAAGGTTCCTGGGAGAGTCTTGGGGTAGGGAGTCTTCCTAAACTGAGTTCATTTTGTGCTGAAAGTAGCCATTGAGCTCTACTTGGGATAACTGTGAGGAACAGAGAGATAATCATGCAATTTTAAGAGAAACTGGAACTTCAAAGTTCCACGTGGCTTTCCCAAGGTTGAGATGGTGGCAGCTCTTCCAAAGTGGGGCAAAGGAAAAAGAGGAAAAGTAAATAAAAGACTCTTGGGCCAAACTGATCGTGTATATGGACCACGGTGCCAAGCTGGAGTGCTGGAATGGACAAATGGGGACTTTTTGCAGGTCTGGACAGAAGGCAACACCTTGCTTCTTTGCTTAGAAACAGCAGTTATACACGAAAGGGCCGGAGCCTGAAGACACACTAACTCTCTTCCTGGGAAGCCCCCAACACTGTCTCGGGGACGCAGCCATAAAATCTCTGTCTCAGTAGTTCGACTGAGATCCAGAGAGGTATCAGGGAAGCTGGTCTGCTTCCAGATTCTACAGAGGTGGCACCCCTGTCCCTGTACTCCATCCGACCAACACATGGCACTTCCTGCTCTGGTTTAAGCTCCCTATTCAAAGGTCCCTCTTTCAGTGAGCCTTTCCTTGGCCTCTTCTACCCTCCACTGAAGTTGGGAACCCCCCGTGCCGCTGGTCTCTCCACGCTCCCCCGTGCCATTTTCTCACAGTGACTGACACGAGACACAGGAAGCCTCCACCTCACGGATAACAACACTGACACGGAGCACATGAACACTCAGCGTACAGGTTCGAATTTGGGAAAGGAGGAAGTTTCATTCTAAGGAGGAGAAGATAGCATTCATTAAGAGGTTCAGGCTGAGCCAGACAAAGGAGAAAGGCTTTTATTCATGTGCAGTGGGCCAGAGTCTAGGATTTTGCTGGTCCTACGCTGAGCAAAAGCTGCTTCCCTTTTGTGTGCACATTCTGGTCTTGCAGCCAGTTTATCCTGGGAGCGCTGGCATTGCTGCAGTCAAAGCTGCATCCAGGGCATGCATCTAGCCACGGCTGCAAAGAGGATCAGGCGAGGAGTGGAAGAAAAGACAGACTAAATACGCACTATGCTGATTTGGGGGATGGACAAGGAAGGGGGAAACAGGGGTTGAGACACGATCTTTCAAGTAGCTGAGGCTGGCCTTGAACTACTTAAGTAGCCCAAACTCACCAGCCTCCCAGGCAAGTACCACCATGACTGGCTCTTTTTTTTTTTTTTTTTTTTCTTCATCAGCTTCACTTTTGGAGATCTTATGGTGAAGGCTCTTCTTAGTGAGCCCTGGCTTTGAGGCCAGTAAGATTGTTTGAGAGCAAGGGCATAGAGAAAAGCATGCAATATGGCTGGCAGGGGCAATGGGCTATGGCTAAGTCCCCTAAGTACATCTGCCTCTTGTTCCTAGAGTGGTCTTTTTCACAGCTCAGCGATGCAGGTGGCAAACTCCTGTGTCTGTGCTATGTGTGTGTACTCATTCATGTTTGTGAACGTGGACACACATGCACACATCACAGAACAGCACATGAGTTGGGCAGAGGATGACCTCAGGTTTTGGTCTTTACCTTCGACCACGCTTTGAGATGGGGTCTCCATTGTCTTGCTGCTGTGTATTCCAAGCTAGGTTGCCTGCACGTTCCTGAGGATCCTCCTGTGTCCGCCTGCATCTCCCCATAGGAGTGCTGGGATTTCAGACGCTGGTGCTGCACATCTGGCTTTCAGGTGGGTTCTGGGGATTCTAACCCAGGCTCTCATGCCTACTCAGCAAGTACCATCACTCCTTGAGCCACCTCCCAGCCTGCAAACTCCCATATTAACATATCTTCAAGGTGTTCTGCCCTTTGGCTCCAACTAAATCCTAGGAAAAGAAGCCCAGCATTCATGGAAGTGCCCCATCTGCCATCTTGACCACAATGAGTATGCCTACCAGCATCTTAGCCTTGTGATCTATGACCTTGGATTGAACATACTCAGGACTGTTCCCATCCCCACAGTGCGTTTCCACGTGAACAGGAACCCTTAATGAAACCCCCGGGCTTCCTTTGCCCCAGTGAGTGCTGCGACTGGATTAGCCTCAGAGCTCTCCTTGCCTGCTACAGGGAATCAATCTCTCTTTACTCTTTTATTTCCTGGCAGTGTTTACTTAGGCTTTGTACTCGCTGAGATGCGACCCATCGGGTTCAGTGCTGCTTCAGGAGGAACACACTGAGCATACTCTGCACTGTAGGCTTTAGGGGCGTTTGTTTTCCACTGTGAATTCCCAACACTGAACACGGCACATTGCCTTTGAAGGCACATACATTTAAATGGACTTACTTGAGTATATGAATCCACAATGCCAATGCCCCATTGTCACCATCCAGTAACCTTGTCTAAACCACACAAGTACACTGCACACCATCACCTTAGACTCATTGTGAAAGTTAGCCTGTATCTGCCTGGTTGGATTTAGTGTTATTCTTTGATAGATGTGGTACCCAACTCCACTCCTGCTTTCACTAAGTCTTGAGCTCCAACTCTGCTTGTCTTCTCTGTCTGCACCTGGTCAGACATTGGTCAGGGGGCACATCACCGCCCACAATGGGTCCTTCCTTACTGGTGATGCTGAGTCCCCATCCTACATCTCAGAAGTAGAGAGCACTGTGTCCCAGGGCCCCAAATCTACTGGAAACTGTTGGGGAAGGGAAGAAACACCAGCTCCAGATTTCAGACAGAAAGACAACAGCTCTGAACATTAGGTCAGATTTAGTTTTGAAACTTATAGTTCTTTGAACCCAATGTCAGTCCAATTTCTTCTCAGCTCAGTGTTGGAGACCACAGGTGAGAGACTATTTCTAGCTTAAATACCCATGGCCAGTTGTTCTGTACAGTCCAGAAGATGATCTATGGCAGCCATACTTTTGGTTTTGAATGAGTGAATTTATTAAGTATACCAGAAGCCAAGGAATAAATAATGAGTGGCAGATAGAGAGACCCCAGGTAAGTAGATAGGAAGATAGATAGACAGATAAGCATCATCAAACCAGAAAATTCAGAAAAAAAATATTGACAGTGGTAGCCCAATTGAGTCAGCCATCTAGAGACACCTGAGACACCTAAAGAACCCAGGGCAGAGTACAGTGTTCCCTAGGGTGAGGCTTCCAGGTTTTAAAAAGAAATAACAACAGAGAAATGACATCATTAAAACAGGTACTCCAGTAGAAATGGACTAGGGAGGTCAAGGCAATCAGCTGGAGTTCTGACTGAGCTCTCACTCTGCGGACGAGATGAACTGCTGGACTCCAGGCTGCTCTTTCTACTGCGGGCTCTTTTATAACCGTGGAGAAACGGCACCGTCACTGGTTGGAAACGGTTTCTCTTGAAGTTACGTGGCGTTTTCATTTCCAGCCTGCTTTGTCCTCAGAAAGGGGGCCTTGGGGGAAGTGAGACAAACATGCCGGGGTCTGGTATCAGGGTGATTCCAGAGTCAGCTTCTCGGAGAGCTCAAAGAGCGCATAGCAATTAACCGGCAGCTCACGTATCATTTAGTATCCACACGCTGTTTGTGTATGTCCCATTATCGCCCTTATGTCTTAGCACGTCCTATTCACCTGCCCATACTGTGAGTTAGACACACACAGTTAAGAAACAAATGCTTTCCAGAGGGACCTGCGCAACCGGGACCTAGCGCCTCCGGTGTCACGATGCCAGCGGCGGCAGCAGTGGTGACGGCGAGCACAATAGACGGCACTTATCCGGAACTTTCTAAAGTCTAACCGGTGTTCTAACCCCCTCAGTCGTGGCGGTGGGTTTTGAATAGTGTCCCTTAGTTATGTCAACCCAGAAACTCAAAATGTGACTTTATTGGTAAATGAGGTCTTTGCAGATGCAATTGAGGACCTGGAGGCGAGCTCACAGTGTGTTTGCCAGGACCCTCGTGAGAAAAGAAGACGCAGAGACGGGGAGGCTTTGCTCAGGAGACAACGGCTGAGTTGGAATGACTCCTCTCAGACAAGGAAAGCCAGGCTCTGTGAGCGACCAAAAGGCGAAGAAAGTCAAGAAGGGTCTTTCTCCACCACATCCACAGGGAGCGTTGCCTTGCTGACACCTTGATTATGGATTTTTGGCCGCATAAACAGCAAGAAAACAAATTTCTATTTCTACTGTCTTAGGCAGCTAGTTCGTGGCTGTTTGTTAACGCACGGCTAGAAACACAACAGATACTTGAGCCATGTCATTTAACTGTCATAATAGCCACAGGAGGACAGTGATGTTATTTCCCCTCCTCTGTAAGCAAGAAGGTGTTTAAGAGACGTCTAGAAAGCCATAACCAGGAAAATGCTGAGCTAGCTTTGAACCCAGGTAGTCAATTCCCAGACCCTCATTCCCTACAGTTTCACACATGCCCTGACAGGTCTTCCAGAACCTTCCAGAGCCTTCCAGACTGAAGCAGAGTACCCACACATGGCCACATTTGGACATTCTCACTGATAGTCTCTGCACTGCTCTGCCCCAGTGTTAACACAGTGTGTGTGCTCTGATGATGTCTGACGGGAGAGGCGTGAATAAACAAGGAGCTCCTCACTCCAGACATGCCACTAAGGACAGACCGAAGGAACAATTCCACCCAGGGTTTCGGTTGGGGACTCGATGAGTTTACTGAGGTCTCAGCACAAATGACTCTAAGGTAGCTGTGTCACTGAAAGCCCACCGCAGCATGGGTGACAACTTAGAAAACGGCTTCCCTGGAGCTCCCTGAACAACTAGCAGACAGCTCCACAGAAGAGTCTCCTCCCCAGCAACCCGCACTGCGTATGCATCCTCGGGGAAAGCGGTGTGAATCTGGTGAGTCTCTGAGCGCCTGGAGCCCTGTAAGTTCTATTTGGTTCCTGATAGGAACCTCCCTCTTTTCCCCAGGAGGAAATGCTGAATTTGGAGGGACCAGCTCTGGACTCTTCTCCCTGAATGCATCGGCTCACAGGGCAAGATTTGCCAGGTTTGCGGCAAATCCACTCCTCCAGCCTCCGGACACAATCGCTGTGTCACTGGGAGGCAGCAGCTCACCCAGAACCGAAGTATGGCTGCAGCTTGCTGAGGAGCATCTTGTGACCTTGTCTCCTCCTGTCACCCACCACCGGAAGCCCTTCTGGGTGTGGGGGGTGAAAGGGACCAAGAACAACAGGATCTCAGATAAACAGACAGTTCCGAAGAAGAAAAATGTCCTGTGGTTCCAGCTCAGAACGTTGGCCACAGTGAAAGGCCTTCCCCCCAGCTTCCAGCCCAGGGTCAGCAGGGGCGATGTGAACATGGTGATTTTCCTAAGTGTCTTATTAAATCTGTCAAGTGACTGAACATCTGTTCTCTTTTCTGCTTGTGTTTTGAGAAACAGATCTAGCCTGGAATCACAGGGCTTCAAGGGACCCCGGTTCATGTATAATCATACCACAGCTTTCTCTCAGGCCCTTACCAGAGTAATTAGCAAAGCTGCTTTTAACCAATTAGGCCCATCTTTTCAGCAGCTCTCTACAGCAGAGGCTGCCTGTGCCTTCCCTACCGCTTGGCCTCCTAGGAGTCCATTTCAAAAGGCACAATTTGAACCAATTATGCCTGTCTTATTATAATCATTAACCATCATCACGCTAATGACAACTAATAGGCTACTTCAAATCTCTTTCCGAAACATGATGGGGGCCTTCATAAATAAAAAACAAATATTTGATAGAAAGCTTCCACGTTTGGTTTCGATCTCTCACATCTGTGGTCTTGCTGGGTCTCAGGTGACACAAGGCAGACTGTCTGTGTACCCACAGAAAGCAGGCCGCTTGGAGAAGGTTCTCAGTTCATGGTCAGGCTACAGCCGACTATTAAGCTGCACACAGCACTGGGTAAGAAAAAATGTAATGTATTGATGTATAGATGTATAGAGAAGAGATTCGCTCTTTCTGGTGCCCAGTTTCCTCATCAATGAAGGAACAATGGTCTTCCCACAGAGTCCTGGGAAGATTCAACAACACATCACTTGCAATGGGCCAGCATGACGCCTGTCAAACAGCCACAGTGAGGAGAAGGGGTGAATTTGAACCTGCACAATGTGTCAAGCCTGTGTCCCGTCCACTGCAGGGGTTCCATGCTCCTGACATGGAGGAGCGTGTAAGGAGGGCTGCCTATGAGTCCCAGATAATTTCAGAAGTACTCACTACATGCACCTTTGAAAGCCTGGGTGGGTGACTCTTAACAGAAAGTGCTCAGCTGCTCCTGTCAGGGAGGAGGGGAAGAAGTATTTAGCATGTTTGGGTCACTGTGCAATGTGATCACCTTTGAGTATTACCTCCATGTCCAAGAAGAGGACTCCGGGGCTCAGAGCAGTGCTAACCCAGCAGAGTAGACGAAGCGCCCTCTGCTCTTGCCTGAGCCGTGGTCCTCCAAGGGTTTCCCCAGTATTTCCTGCATGTCATGTGCTCCTGTCAGCACTGGTCTCTACCATAAAGTCACTCCTTCTGCCAAACTTCTGGCTACATGAAAATTAGCATGCTGACTTCCTCTGGTTTCCACAGAAGGGCCTTCCTTCTGAAGAGTAGTCAAACAGCAGGCTGGCCTCGGTTAACCACTCCGTGCCCGGCAAGGTATTCGAGGATTTTACCCAGTTACAGTCATGACACCAGAGTTCTCTCTCCCTTCCTCTCTAGATCCAGTCTCTTCTCCACTGTCCCAGTTTTTGGTTTCCGCCTCTGGGCCTTCTGATTGCTCCTGTCTGGTTTAGGATTTGTATTTCCTGCTGCTGTCAAGAGCACTGGCTTTCTGATTTTCATCTCGGGGCAGTCATGTAAGAGAAAAGCTCAGACCTGAAAGTCCTGCAGACAACCAGCATCAAGTTCGCAACCCAGATCAGCCACTTCCCTCCCTGGCCCTTCGTTTCCCAGTCTATAAAGTAAAGGATGCTTAGGAAACAGAATGAGATCGTCCCTGCAAGCAAGTCAGCACAGCATCTTGCAGAGAGCAAGAACGTAGTGGTGAGAACGAACCTCTGACATATGTCTGCTGGAATGATTTTCTTATGGTATCTAGGAGTCCAGGGGGAACATTTTTCTTCCTCGCCTTATGAGAATACCTGGCCTGCATGGCCCTCTCCCTTTCATTGAAATCAACTCTTGATTAGCCTCGCCATTTGGAGCACGTACATGTGACTGATCTTTCATTAGTTGGATAGATGGAAGCCCCACCTCCAACCCCACAGAATGAAGCCCGTATAGAGGTGATGGCTTTTCTGACTGGTGCCAATCTATTGGGTAACTAGGTGTTTGGGCTCTGAAGTTCTTAAGAATCCACATAATGTAATGCAATATGCAGGGCAGGATGGAGTCAACACAAAGTCAGCGTGGGGCAATCCTGACCAAGGTGCTTCTCTGAGTCAAGCCTAGGTCAGTGGGATTGGATTGACTCTGACTTCACCGGCTCATATCACATGTGTCACGGCCATGTCAGTGGGGCCGTCAGAAACACCTTCCTGAGCCCCCAATTTGTTATCCAATACCAAGTGACCAACCCTAAGATCATATACATACAAGCAACACTAAATAGAATCAACAGGTTGCATGTGTGTGTGCGTGTGTGTGTGTGTATAACAGTAATAATCAAAGAAGCCATGAAAATAAGTTTAAAAAAAATAACAATAGTAAATTTTGATGTTTCACTGCTTAATTTTGTTACACAAAGGCATTTGGAAAGCTGCTCAATGAGTTACAATGGTGGGAAAAGCCACTGTTTCACAGTGCAGTATGGCACCATTGCTGAGGCACAAATATCAGAGCATCAGGAAAGACACAGGGTGGATTGCTAATGTTAAGAGAAAGCACTGGCTTCCTGGATCCCCTCTGAGAGGGTCTCTTGGAAACCCCTCCCGGGTTTGGCAGACCACAGGAACACTTCTGGAATAAGAGGGAAGTAAAGAAGGCCACTTTGGGATCAAGCATGAGGTGGCCTGGGCGGCTAAGCTTCTTGAGTTCCAGTTTCCTCATCTGTACAGTAACAACAGCGGGGGTGCCCACCTTAGAGGGTTGAGGGAAGGTTCTGCATGAAGCATCCACCACTGCCTAGCACACAGTACAGCGTGCACAAATGATAACTAAGCCTAAAGTAAACCCTCATGTTATAGAATATGAGCTAACAGAAACGGACAGCCACACCCTAAATGAAGGACTAAGCGTGGCTCAATGCTCTTGGAGTCCTCTGTATTTAGATACATGCCATGTTCCACACTCATTTCAGAATCCTGGAGGAGAGAATAACCAAGTGCTATGCTGAATTTCCATGCATTATCGGGTAGAAATAGGCCATATTTGTCCCTCAGAGATTACCCATGCTCACATCTAGCTGGTGTGCATTATCAAATAAAAATTAAGTAGCAAAAAGGCAGTTTAGTTCAGACCTTCATTTTGACTTGGATACGGATCTTTTTTCAAGGTTCTCCGTGTCTTGTTACATTAACTACTCTTCCGTTACACCTAACTGACACTAATATTGCTTTCACACGCTGAGAGAAGACTTTAATTTTAAATACTCAAACTCCTTAGATGTCTCCCTTGCTATAAAAAATAAAATGCTTTATTCTTTTAGAAGTCAGATCAAAGTAAGGAACAAACCTTTCCTCTAAAAGCCAGCAGCAACTTCTTCCAGAAAAGGCAGCCGGGAATCTCCATGCAGCTGAAAGACAAGCTAACAATGTGTCTGGTTCAATACAAGAGGAGGGAGATTCTGGAGTTGCTCCCATGTTGAAATACAGCCGTGCTTTTTGCAGTGTCTTAACAAGGACACCTATTGGCCCCCTGTCCATTCTAATTCTGGTCCTCACACACCGAACCCAGGGCTGAACTTCCAATGACCCAGGCTCCCCGTGGTTATGTCTGTGGGTCTAGGCTTCCTACTTGCTGAGATGCAATCTGCTTTCCCCACAACAAAGGAAAACCCACAGCTCACTCCCCAGTAGTGACTCCATCAGGACAGTGTGCACAAGTCAAAGAAGGAAACAGGAGCTCCCTGTGGTCTAGCCTTAACCTGATCTAGACAGACATGGCTCACATAGGACTGTGGCTGCTAGAGGAGCACACTGTGCCTTTCTCATAGACAGGGCTTTAAGGTGAAATGTTTGAGCAGGGATGAAGCAGCCACCCCTACCTTGGCTTACTTCCTCAAGCAGACTGCCCAAGATGGAATCACTGGGGCTTCTCCAACTCTGACACACCCAGAATCCCTAGAAAGCAGGCTAGAAAGCAGCTAGCCCAGCCCTCCCCTCCAGAATCCCACCCTCCCACCAGGGCTGTTTGTTAGCTAGTGTTCTGCATTTAAAGAACATATGTAGGCAAATGTTCTCGGCATCAATACTTGTAGTATTCAAATAACAGAAACCATCTAAATGTTTGTCAGCAGGAGGCAGACACATAAGACGTGGTATGTTCGTGCATTGGCTTTTCATACATGTTACACTGAGGATTAAAAGCTGGGGATAAGCAGCACACTGTGCATAATTCCAAATTTATACTAAACACCCAGAAGATGAAAATCTATAGGAGAGAAGGGCAAGCATTGCCCACCGGGGTCCGGGGTGTTAGGAGAGAGAATTATTGCAAACAGCCATGAGGAGTGATGGAAGTTCTCTGAAATTAGACCGTGGTGATATTTGCAGACATACCCTTTCCTCTTCTATGTGACTGGTAAATATCTTTCAATATAAGTTATCTCCTGACTGCTGGGCATGGTGGTGCCCAGCACTCAGGAGTTGGAGGCAGGCAGATCCCTGAGTTCCAAGCTATCCTGGTCTATGGAGTGAGTTCCAGGGTAGCCAGGGCTATGCAAAGAAGCCCTGACTTGAAAAAAAAGTTATAGTCTGCACCTGCTTATGCCTGGACTTCAGGACTAGGCTGAGACGCGGCCCAGGGCTGGCAGGGCCCCTGAAAAGAAAAGAGTTAAATGTGCTGTGGTCTCAGGAAAGGCGTTGCTGGCTCATCAACAACCTTGAAGAACACATTATCATCAGATATACTATAAAACCGCCAAACAGCTGCTAAGCCCAGTGCCCACAACCACTAACACACCCTCCTTCCTTGAGACAATACAA
This sequence comes from Cricetomys ansorgei, assembly GCA_026225945.1. NCBI lineage: Eukaryota > Metazoa > Chordata > Mammalia > Rodentia > Nesomyidae > Cricetomys > Cricetomys ansorgei. Next base: position 230,757 of record JAMJFZ010003163.1, read on the forward strand.
ACATGACAACAATTAAGGGTCAAACGGTGGCTGTGCTTAAGCGTGCCAGCCACGCATGCACGTGTGTGTGCATTTGGAGGCAGAGGTTGATATCAGGTGTCCTTCTCAATCACTTTCTACCTTATTTTTCAGACAGGGTCTCTGACTGAATCTAAAACTCACCTGACATCCCTAGACTGACTGGCTAGCAAACCCCAGGGATCCTTGGTCTCGGCCTACTCGGTTGCTGGGGCTACCGGTGCATGCCTCCTTACCAAATGTTTTGTACTGGTGCTGAGGATCTGAACCTGCTTAGTCATCCCTCCAGCCTTGTGTTAAGCTGGTTTTGAGTGGTGAGAGGTATATATACAAGTCAGGTATATATGCAAGACTCATTTAAATGAGGCTAGTTAGGAAAACAATACAAAATGCTTAGAAGGTGGCTAGGAAGCACCTCCAGAAGGCTGCACACAGCAGGAAGCCATCAGTTCTAAGGGAGCTTGCAAATGGAGGGATGAGTACCAGTACCTGGAGAGAAAAACCAAAGCAAAGGAAGGGATGAAACCAATTCCCGGGGACTTGGAAAGGAAGGATCCTGAGCATTAGGTACTCTGACCTCACTCTCTTCCCATTCTCAAAGTTGTTTCTGGAAACTACCATCAGAGGAACCCATGCAGCCTCCTAAGGGCAAAGATGGCAGGGCCCCTAGACGGTCCTGGCTACAGAGAAAGGTAGAAACGATTCCAGAATGACTACGGAGAAATGGAAATATTCACTATATGGTTCTCATTCATTCTAAACTGAGGTCTGAAACAGTCAAGGTCGCACATCTCAAAGGGCAGAGCTGGGCTAGGACCCTGGTGTTGTGGGGGGCCCTCAGCACCAGTCAAGGCTGCATTCGTTCCCCAGCCAGAGTAGTTAATGACCACTGGGCTCCTAGCACAAAATGGTGATTCAGATCCAAGACCAGATCCCATGACCTCAGGCTCCCCTCACCCTCCAAACCCTAGATACACCACTCACATGACTCTTAGCCAGATTGCTGACTGTGGCTCGAATACAAATCACCAGCCAAAACGTTTGTGTTGGGAAGTATTTCAGACTCTTGCTTCTCTGCTGCCTAGAGGCCTGCCACGCCTCCGCACGAAAAATGAAGCAGAGCTCTTAGAAGTCTTACCTTTCGTGCAATCGAAAATTCCGCCTGGGGAGATGCTTCACTGTGTATGTAAAGACTTACTCGACCTTTGGGGACTGGGGTGATGGCTCGTTGGGGAGGTGCCTTCCAAGCATGGAACCGGAATTCAATCTCTAGAACACATATGAGAAAGCTGGGTGTACGGATGAGAGATTGCAGCCCCAGCATGGAGGAAATAGAGACAGGTGCATCCTTGGAGCTCTCTAGCCGGGTGGTCTAACCTACTTGGCAAGCCTGAAGTCAGCAAGAGACTTAATACTAATACTTAAAACTAGTAAATAGAAATAGAAGATTAATAAGTAGTAAACAAGTGGATGGTTCTAGAGGAACAATACCCAAGGTTGTCATCTGGCTTTCCTTACATGCTGATGTACATACACATGCATATACCCTGCCGCAGGCATACACACACACACACACACACACACACACACACACACACACACCTTCTCCAACCCTCAAAGAAAAACATAATAGCACCCCTTGCTCTAATATCAGAAACTGCCAATATTGGAGCACAAAGGAATGGATAGTAGGGTCCCTAAAAGAATCTGGTTAAGAGGGGTCTCCTTCATTTGACCTTGCAGATCATACGCCAACTGGAGCTTCGGGGTTCTGGAACTGCTATACGAAGACTAAACCTGGAAATAGATATCACCCAGCAGTGTCTTGGTTAGGAAGCTCCATGCCTTCAGGCCCTGGTATCCCCACAGGAGAAGGCAAGGCAGGAATGAGCTTAGGTGACTGCTGAGGTCCACGCTAATAGCTCAAGTAGACAAGGAGAGATATGTACGGCCATATAAAGCAGTTTATTTCCTCGGAACACATATGAGCGTGCTAGGGTCAACCAATTAAAAAGACACGGTGACCCCAAATATGGGTGCACGGGAGGGGGCGGTAAATGAAACAGCAGTCACTAGGGGGATCTCTCCAATTGGTCAGGACCAGAGCATGGGTACTCACTGGATTGACTCGTTACATCTGGCAGGGAAGTGAGGAGTTCTTGGGAAACTAGGGCACATGAGAGACGTTTAGAAAGCTGTAATTGGCCAGCAATTGGTTTTGGGGCTTTCTGAGAATTACTGGGGATTCCCCGAAGAGCTGGGGTCAGGGCCTGCCCATCACGAGGGGGTGCCCTGGTGGTCTTCTCAGTGACATCTGAGTGGTAGGATTGGTGGGGAAGGACAAGCCCATCTTCCACCCCACCTCTAGAATCAGGCAGCCCTGAATAGCACAGCACCTGCAGTGAGCACGTGGACACATAGGAGCAACCTTCTGGAAGACAGACAAAGGGCCTATCTTTAGCCCAGGCACTGGTGGAACCTCAAGCTTATCTGCTTCAACCTGGGCTTCCAGCTTCACTGTTCTGTGATGGGGGAAGGGATGGCTCTCCCTGGGACCATCTTGTTCCCCTTTGCTGCTGCACACCATGACGGTCTCTGGCTGTGGCAGGTCACGAGACAGAGCCAGCTTTATGATGACCCCCTTTCCCTCTTTCCTCCATCTGTAGATCTTCCTGTCCCAAATAAATCAAAGTTACCGTTTCTCCTTTCCCTCCTAGCTCTCAGCAGGCTGCAGCTCAAGCCATTTCTTTCAGATAATGACCTGGTCATGCTCTCGAACTGGACTGCTGTGGAGCTCGGGCCAAAATAGAAACAACACTGTGCAGGCCATACCCCAGGGCCTCCGAGGCACTGTGCAGACCTCCCTCTGGCTGGGCCCACCCCAGCCATTTCTCTTCCTCGTGACACAATGGGACGGGAGAGGGCAGTTGAAGGCAGAGTGAGCAGGCACACAGTGAGCTTTCTCCTCAGTCACCCTCAGTGGACTCTCAAGTGGGGTCACGGGTCACACTGTCTCTATGTCTGAAAGACTCCCGATTGATTTCCGCTGCAGACACCGAAGGCGGAGCTCTACACGTCATTTGGCCAGCAGCTTTCTGAGCACATCCTTGGATTATTAAACAGAGTCTCCCGTGGAATACTAAAGTGTAGAGGAGACATACACAGAGTTACACAAGCTCACGCTGTAGAGAACTCAAGGCCTGGACCCCTTTCTCCCCCATCAACCCCGCAGGCTCACCAAGGTCTCTGTGGAGGCCCAGATATAGTTTGGAAGCCTCGAGTTGGTGGCTGTTGTACCTTGCTGGTGCATTCTCACCGTGGCCATTTATGGCATGGCCCCACTCACATTCGTGAGAATGCTCCTGACATCACTGTCCTCCGTGGAGCACAACCTTGAGGCCCCAGACTGCCTATTCAGTGGCTGGGCCCCAAGTGCTGTGCTCCTAGGGTGTGCTGGTTTGAATGAGAACGGCCCTTGTAAGCTCGTATATTTGAATGTCTGGTTCCTGGCTACCTGGAACTGTTTGAGAAAGATTAGGAGGTGTGGCCTTGTTGGAGGCAGTGTGTCACTGGGGTTGAGCTTTGAGGCTTCTAAAGTCCATGCCAGGCCAAGTCTCACTCTCTCTGTCTCCATCTTGTGGATCAGGTTTAAGCTCTCAGCTACGGTTCCAGCGCCAGCCTGCCACCATGCTCCCTGCCAAGAGAATGACGAACCAGCCTTCCGAAACTGTAAGCAAGCCCCAAATGCTTTCCTGTGAGTTGCCTTTGTTGTCCCATCTTATCACAAGTATAGAACAGTAATCTCTGCTTGGCCTTATGCTCATAAAACTGCCTTGACCATAATATTCACAAGTTCTTCCATAAAGTGGGTTTTGCTTAACTGTCTGCTCAGCATTGTAGCATGGTGTTAAGATAGACTTCTGAGTTCAAATCCTGACTCTGACTCTTTCTAACTGATGAAAGAAATTCTCCCAGCGCCCTAAGCATCAAGAAGTCTTGCAGGGCCGTGTATGAAAGTTCTTTGATGGCTCTAGTACAAGATAAGCATCCAGTGCTGCATTCCCACTGTCTATTGGTTCCACCCACCCCAGACCTTGGGAGTCTCAATCTGGTCTTCTTGATCTGGACACACACTTCAAACCACACGGCCATCTGTTAGTTGCCTGAGCACGATCCAGGGCACCCATCCAAGACAAAACGTTAAATCATTTATTTGGTTTACAAAAATCCATTCATTAAACACCTGTTGAGCACCCACGTGCTGCCAGGCACTACATTTTGCGCTAGAGATGCAATAGAGGATACAAGAGACAAAACTCTTTGCTCCTATGAAAATTACACTTTAAGAACTGTTTCTCGTCGTTTTCCTCCAAAGGAACCCAGAGGCAAGGGCTACCTTGAGAGCTAACAAAAGACTAAGAAAATGCTTGGCTCTGGAGCCTTTGTTGCTCACGTGCACAACGGAAGCCCTGCAGCTATGAACAGTGTGTTGGAAGCATCACCATGATTGGGGCCGTGTTTCCTTTACCTCTTGGGAAGTCTTCCTTGCATCAGGGTGGCCATAAGACTGGGTTCTGGATCTCTTGGGATATATGGGCAGAAATGGCTTCAGAGGCTTTGAAGCCTGGACCCTATAAATGTTCTTCATGCAGTTTTGAAGAGTTAACATTCTCAGCAATTAAGGAACTGCCAAAGAGAAGAGCAGACTCACAAGCCAGATGGAAACTTCATTCTGGGGTTACCTATTATGTGTCAGTTTCCTCTGAGGTTAAAACCTCTATCTTGTAGGGAAGCTCATTAAGACACAGGATATTAAAGGGAGAAATGCAATAATATAGGATGTTCTAAGAGAGGTAAAACATCCCATCCTTCATGGAAGCTCATTAATCTTAGGAAGTAAATAACACAAAGGTCTCAGGAAGTCCCTGAAACTGACTAGATTTAATAGCCTCCCTCAAAGCATATGAGCAATAAGCCCTACTGAGAGATGATCTCAGTCAAGTTGAGATGCATAGAAGAGTGGAGATCAGCCAAGCTGCCTGGAAGAGGCTCAGACCAATTGAGCTACCTGGAAAGGTTATTCTCCTTTGTTGAGCTACCTGCAGGCTGTACAGTACAATCCAGGTTTCTAGCTTCTGCAAGCTGTCACCCATGCTGAGAGGTAGGCTTTGGTGATGCAGCTGCCACTGAGCCATTTCTGTGCCTGTGAGTAACCCCTCACCCATATTCCTGTCAGTGACTCAGCTGATCTTATTAACTCACCAAATTGGACTCTGATGGTTTCCATACTTTGGTCTGTTGTTGGTTCTCGATATGAGATGAGTAGACATTTGTTCACTGGGATTAGTGTTACATCTTACAGCACCTGGAAGGAAAGTTGTTCCACTGGGAAAACTTGCACTGGAGTATCAGAAGTAAACTGTGAAATTTATGGAGTGTGTCCTATCACAAGTTATATACAACACTAATGTATACAAATGGCAAAACATCACGGGAGCAACAGGAAATTGGAGAGAGAGTGAGAGGGAAATGAACAAAGAATCCAGTTCTATCCCATTGTTCTTGCAAATTTCCATTCTTTCCCATTAAAAAATAAACATGGTTTATTTTCCCCATGAGTTCAGTAATAAAACATGAGCCACAAAAAGGGATTATACAGCTACAGTCTTAGAATAATAAAAACGTAACTTTAGTTTGACATAGCTTTTATATGAGATTAAAAAAAAAAAAGAAAGGAGAGTCTCGAGGTTGTTGGGGAATTTAGAGGGACAGAGACAATTCAAGGAGCTAGGAGACAAAGGACCGTGATCAAGGCAAAGACACTTCTCAGATTCGGGATGAGGTCTGTGGGGCGCCCCAATCACAAGCAGGCTAACCAAAGACAAAATCAGTGTCATCTCAGAGCACGATGAGGTTTGAGGAGGAATCCAAGCAGCACGGTAAGTTATCAAGAGTAATAAGAGGGGTATCACCTCTAAAATACAATTGAAAATATCCTCAACCATGGTTCCTGAGCCCACCGGCATCAGAATCAACAGAAGAGCTAGTTGAAACAAAGTCTTAGTTACTCACAATTGTCAAAACTGAATATATATATATGTATATTTATATATATATGTATATATATGCATATATATGTATATATATGTATGTATATTTATATATATAGACATACAAACATGAAGTGGACAAGAAAACCAAACATGGCCTACAACACACACTGGAGTATCCCTTGGCCATAAAAATGGTGTTGTACAGGTACATACAACATGTACAAGTCTGCGACATTATGGTGAGCCCAAGTGAGTACATACCCTGTATGTTTCTACTTGTGCAGGACCAGACGAGACAAAATTAATCTGCAGCAACAGAAGATGTCAGTAGTTCAGGGCCTGTGAGCTCCTCGGTTGGAGTTAGTGCTGTGGAATGGCAAGTTGGCCTGCCTTCAAGTTCTTGCCCTGGTCCCTATTTTCCCTGAGGATAAACTGCGACCTATGAACTGAAATAGTCTTTTCTCCCTTAAGTCAATTTTGGTGAAGGCCTTTGTCACAGTAACAGAAATCAAACTAGAACAGAATCCCATAATTTGCATTTCAACGCAGCCACCACATGCATCCAAGAAGCCAGCAGTGTCTCTCAACCCTAGCTAGCTGCTCATGAGAATATTTTAGGGAACTAGACTCCAGTCTCCCAAAACTGTAATCCAGCTGATGGGAAAGAAGGTCTCTGGAAGGTCCCAGGTTATCTACTGAGACCCCTGCCTCGGGCACCTGCTTTAGAGATCCCTTTCTTCATTCTTTTTCACTTCCACACCCAGAATTTCCCTCTCCTGTTCTTTTTAAACACACAAGCATATTGTTCATCTGCTTGAAAACCAACTGCCATGGGCCTGGTGGCCCCAGAAAGTGCTCCTGAGGAGGCATTGGCCCAGCCCAGTCCAGCAGCTGCTCCAAGATCTGCCATTTTCCAATCTATGGCACCAAGGGCAGCTGGCCAGCGAGCCTCCACTTCCAGCTCAGCTCTGAAATTCACACAGGAGTCTCTTCCCGGGTGGATTCTCCTTCTCCCCTCTTGTGCCTGGCAGGTTCTGCCTCATCCTGCAAAATGCAGATCAACTGTCACCCCGACTCCAAAGCCCCCCTTAGAGCAGAGCCAGTCATTTTCTTTTTTATGTTACTCTGTTTTATTTTGCCACTTATCCTAGGTGCTATCCATTGCCTCCTCATCAAGGAAGGAGAATACCTAGAAGAATATGTCACCCTCGTACCCACCGTACCCACCACCCTTTCTCTGCATTTATCTCGGCACTGAACAGGAAGCAACATCCCCTTGCTCACTGGGGTGAGCTATTGAATGGATATGGTACCGTGCAACCTCATTCTACAACAACAGCTTCCTGCTAAGGGAGGTAAAATCCACCCACTAAGAGATGAACTCTGCATCAGATGTCCCATCAATTTTCATTTGTTTGCTCCGTAAGTGACATTCAAAAGTTGCTTACTGTAATTATTAAGAACTGCATATGCCTGCCTCGTGAGCAGGCTCTGGTGTGCGTAAGCCAGCAGGGGTGCCAGCAGGGCTGCTGTGGGGCAGGTAACAGGTGGGTGGACACCCTGACTCTGGGGCCAGCCCAGAAGCAGCAAGCAGCTTGCAGGGCATCAAGCAGACAGAAGAGATACAGAGAGAACAGTGAACACTCAAGAGTATTCTGTCCCATTCTTAGTGAGCCCCAGGACCACACTGTAAAACACATTATGTTTAAATAACTCATTTTTGTTGTTGAAAGAAAGTGAAGCTCAAAAAACATCTTGGGGGCTAGGGAGATGGCTGAGTGGGTAAAGCACTAGTCATACAAGCATTAGGCCCCCGGGTTCTGATTGTGTACCCATGTAAAAGCCAGGCATGGTGAGGTGTATCTGTAACCCCAACACTGGAGTCAGAGGCAGATACAGCAGGCTCTGGGGCTCACTGTCCAGCTCCTCTGTCTGCATCGGTGAGCTCTGGGTTCAGTGAGAGACCCTGTCTCAAAAGCAATGTGGAAAGTGATTGAGGGAGACATTCAGAGCTGACCTCTGGCCCCCACACATGTGTGTGTACACTTAAACACATTCAAACATACACACATGCATACACACATGCATACATACATACATACATACATAGACATAATACACACACATACACACATGAGCACATTCACACACACACACACACACACACACACACGCACATTTTGGTGTGAGCCACAGAGGACACCCCAACATGGTTGTGCAATCTCCCCATTTACTCTGGGGTTTCACGTGAGTCACACTGGGCTCTCTATAACAATGTGCTTCATCTTAAGATGCAACGAGGAAGTGCCCCAGATGTGCTCGGACGAACATCTTCTGCAGGTGAGATGATTCAGGGAGCTGTGAAGAGAATCTCCGACTGCACACCCTGTGAGGATCTCATGAGAGCAGTGGATCCTCCTGTAGTAAAGGACCTCAGGATTTTGCACAAAAACTAGAGTCCAGAGGCCTCTGAAATGCTCAGGGGCTATTTGGGGCCCATGGTGGAGCCCCTCAACTATATGGCATTATATAAATGTCCCTCCAAGTTTAATCTCTCTTTCTGTCTTTATCTCTCTCCGAAAGTGCTTAGTACCGACTGTAGCTAATTTCTTTTTCTTGTGACAATGTCCACATGCAAGGAAAGATTATTCTGGTTCAGAACTTGAGGGTACTGTCCACGCTGTCAGGAAGACACGACTGCGAGGGCAGGGGTGGCTGGTCACTGGCATCCAGTCAGGAAGCAAGACTTAAACGCCGCTGGTCCTTCCCTTTAGTCTACGTCCACAGCTCATGGCATGGTGCCATCCACACCACCACCAGAACGCACTTAAACCTCTCTGGAAATGCCCTCCCAGAAACACCCAGAGGTCAATCTGAAAATCAAGATTAACCCTAAAAGTGTGGTGATAAATGTCAAATTCGTCTCCTTCAATTTCAGGAACCGAAACTCAGCTCAAATTGGCTTAAACAAAATAGCGGTTGTTGTTTTAAGCTTCAAGCATTGTTAGAGCCACGAGCTCGGATGACCTCATCTGGAATCTGGTCTCTCACTCCTCAGCTCATCGATCTTGATCATGGTCCCCTTGTCAGCCAGTGTCTGTCCTTGTTGGCAGAAGACAGGCTCCAGCTACTCAAGGTTCACATCCTTTCCTTTTCAGTAACCCCAGCCAGAGAGGTGGACTGACTCTCCAGTTGAGTTCAAGATGGTCCTTTGTGATTCATTTCAAGTCACTTGTCAGTCTTACCTGAGTCTCTACGCCTGGGTGATAGGCCAGCTGTAGTCTCATTACATATGTGATCTACAGGTTGTGAGGCCAATGGCCCAAACCACACACATAAGAGTGGGTAAGAGGTATGTCCCCAGGACAAACCAGCATGCTGTTCACAGAGATGGGAGGCTGATTCTGAGTGGACAGAAAACTGGACCACTACAGCAATGTCAACAACTGCATCTATGATCTGCTGTCTCTTCAACCTGACAGCTTCCTACCAGAGACCAGACTGTGGGACCAAAGTGGGAGGGAGGATGTGGAAGTTTCCTGATTCCCAGAGGCTCCTTCATCCCAATAACCATCGTTAGCAGAACCCCTCCCATTACTCCAGCCCTGTCTCTGCTGCCCCAGCCACAGTCAAGGGAAAAGAAGAAACTATCACTCTAAAGGGCCTCCTGCTCAGGTGCATTTTTGTTCTTTTACTGAACGCTGAAGGCTATCTTTATTTTCTCTCCTACTGTGTGGCTTGGTGACTGTCTGCTTTAATCATTTTAGAGATTTAGAAATTTGCTAGAGGGGGGAAGATCTGCAATCCTTACAGAACAGGGGCACCCAAAGTGCTTTTCCTATTAATGACCCTGGCCCTGAAAAAGAATCTGAGCCTGAGAGATAAATTGCCATCCTCCGGGGCCTAGGGATGGGGGCTTGTCTCTCTGCCCCCTTGTCCTCCATCAGAAGCTGCCCTGGAGACAGCATTTGTCTGGATTAGATGAGCAAAAGTACTTTCAACTCCATGTCGTCCTTCTGTCAGGCTCTGGGCTTCAGGCAGCTCAGGCAGGCATGCTCCTCCCGCTGTGATTTAAACAGTCACCTGGAAATCTGGGGAGGAAAGATGAGCCTGTAGTTGGGGCGTCTAGGTTAGTCAGGGGAGAGCGCAAGTCTCTTAGGACCAATAGGGAACTCGCCTTTGGATGGGAGGGAGAGAGTTCAGTGCGATGGGAATTAGAATTTAGGAGGACTAAGAATTTCCATCTAGACAGCCAATCTTCTTCTAATAGAATCTTACTATGTAGTCTATATCGGCCTTGAACTCCCAGGCTAGAGCCATCTTCCTGCGATTGCCTCCTGAGTGCCTGAGTGTCAGGTGCTACTGAGGTAGTCAGATCTTATTTCTTCTGTGAGGGCCCGGTGGGGAATTCCTCAATGCTAAACTTGCTCTGTTCCTGCTTAACAGGCCACCCCTGGGAGCCTCAGTGGATGAAGTTATTACTGCCCAAGCATGAACACCTGAGTTTGGACCCCAGCATCTAAGTAGAAGCTGGGCACCTGTAGCATATGTCTGTAACCTGAGCTGAGGGGCAGGGATGAAAGAGGCGGGTCCCAGCGGCTTGCTGGCCTGCTGTTAGCATGGCTCCCTTGATGGTCTGTTGCCACTCTGTCCCAGCCCACAGCTAGGTTTCGGCCTGGTTCTCCACACTGGCCACAGGGAACCCGCACTGGGGGAGCGGCGGGAAAGCATGGGAGTGGGGAGACGGGGTTCTGGGATCGCTGTGGACCCTGATTCCTCACGCCGAGAATGAATGAACGAGATGCAATGAATCAGTCCTGGGACTCCGTCTGGTGGAAGCAGAGATCACTTTAATGCAGAGTGTAGGTTATATATATAGGGCCACAAGCAGGGAAGGGTCTTTGGTACCCAGGGTTGGGATCCATTGGCTCAGACAAGGATATTGGAGAGGCCTTATTTGCATGTGGGGCTCAAGTCTAAGAGTCACGGTCTTGCAAGGGCACCTTCTGCATAACGTGTGGTCTCACAAGGAAAAAGAGGAAGGCACCTTATCAGAGAATGGTCCCATCCCTAGGTTTCCAGCTACAGCGCAGATAAGCACCAGCCAAGCCACATTCCTTTTGCTTCTGGGAAGCAGGCAACATTTAATATTTAGCTGGGTTCTGGCCAGGGCCAAAGTGAGGAGCAGCTCAACACCTACGGTTCTCATCTCCTGGGATGACGCGGGGTTCCAAACCGGCTTCGACCCACTCTTAGCTCTATGACAGTCCCACAGCCTGCCAGTCTACCCAAAATGTCAAGCCGAAGTTCAGTTAGAGACCTGTCTGAAACATATGGTGTAGAACAACGAGGAGGGTACTTAGCACCAACCCCTGGCCTCCACGTATGCACATATAACACACAAATGCACACCCACACACAGGTGGGAGGGGAGGAGGGAGACAGAGAGAGCCTTCTCTAGATCTCTATTGCCGTCAGTACATCACCTTCCTGATAGTACCTTCCAGGTTCCCGTGGCTATCTATACCTGGCTTGCCTCTCTCAGTCACTTTCCTCTTTGCTGTGGCCGGCCACCTTACTCCCACTCACGCGCACAGCAGTCTCCTATCCCTAAGTGAATCTCTACACGATGCCACTAGCTTCCTTTTGTTACTCTCAAAATTGCAACACTCTTGGGGAAACAACATAAATGTGTTTTCTCGAATTTCTAGGGGACCGAAGATGCCCACAGTGGTTTCACAGAGCTGAGTGCACAATTGTTAGCAGAGCCCTGCTCCCTCTGGAGGCTCTGGAAACACCTTTTTCCCTTCCGTTGCTGGGTTCCACAAACAGCAGTTTTTACATTCCTTGGCTCCCAATCTCCGGATCCACAGTCAAAGCCGCGGAGAACCGCTCATAAGTGGTCATACAGCCTTCTCTTGTCTTGAGTCTCCCTGTTCCCTTATGAGGGCACTTGGGATTTCATTTAGAGCCTCACCAGATGGCGGGGTGTCTCCCCACTTGAACACCTCTTTAAGCCAGCCTTACCATGGAAGGTGTCGTGGTTGTTTCGCTATACCTGTAAAGAGACATCTTGACCAAGGCAACTTACAGAAGAAAGAGTTTACTCGGGGCCTGCTTAGAGTTTCTGAGGATGAGCCCATGACCACCATGGCAAGGAGCATGGCAGCGGACAAACAGATGTGCTGCTGAAGAAGCATCGGTGAGCTTAAATCTGATCCACAAGCCCAAAGCAGTGAAAGACCTAACTGAGAATGACATGGGCTTCTGAAACTCCAAAGCCCACCCTCAGTGGCACACCTCCTCCAACAAGGGCACACCTCCTAATCCTTCCCAAAGAATTCCACCAAACTAGGGACCAAGCATCCAAACAGATGAACCTACGGAGGCCACTTTCATTCAAGCCACCAAAGACGGTAACACTCAGCCTCTGCCTACCATGCAGTTTCCTATGTGTGTGAAAAGAGGCTCCAGGATGCCCTCAAGTTTCCTCTTATTTTCTCAGATGATATGCTTACCTTCATTTTGCTAGCACTAACAGGTGGGACTGGCCTGTTGTCACCAACTAAAAGCATACATGACAGCAGAGAAAAAGCTTGATGCACTAAAAGTAGCCCCTTACATAAGGCCATGGGCAGCAGGAAGTGAGAAGATGCAGCCAGAGAACCACAGGAACAATGTGAAAAATGTATGGACTCCTTTGCTGGGGAGAATGCTCTCAGCTCTGGCCTGTGATTATGCCTGGACAGAGGCACAGGGTTAATGGGAAGTCTGGGGCATGCTCTTCACCTCTGGATTCCTTCTGCTTTCATCATGACAATGTGTTCATGAATTCCTGTTATACAAAATATTTTGAAAGCTGGCCAGTGGCACATTTTGAACAATGAGCAGTATAACCATCTATGATGGTTCTCAGCTCTCTATATAAATAAATGGTCATTTTAGGTGCATTGCTGAGGCCCAGTGGGCTCCAGTTAAGGATCTTCACAGGAAGACCACGTCATATCATCTAGTCACACTGCTCAGAAGCCTCTGCCGAAGCCTCACTCTCAGAAGTGATATCATAGGGCTCCACAGTCTTAGAAATTATCTTGCTGGAAGGATCCATCTGGGGTTGAACGTCCAGATGAAGCACAGCCTCTGCTTAGTGAGGAGCCATGTAGCCATAATCTGCTAGGGCCTGGGGGTGCTACACAGAGCCAAAGACACCGCCTGTCCCCTCCTCCCACGGAAGGAAAGGGGATCTGAAGCTGTTGCCATGCACAGTAAATATTACCTAGCAGCCAGCAACTAGCAGATGTCAGAAGGATGGAGCCACGCCAGTTGCACTGATTGAAATATCACTGTCTGCAGACACACAGACTCATCTCAGCCTCTGTGTGCCTTTCACATATGGCCCGAAGAGGCCGTGGCTGCCAGAGAAACCTGTGTGCGAACACTGACCTCTGTGGGAAGACCAAGCTGAAGGATTGATGGCACTGATGACATAATGGGCAAGAAATGCCTATGAGATAAGTTAAGAGTAAGAGACAGACACATGGAAAATATTTTCCATACATCCAATGAAGGTCTGCTACCTAAATATGTGTAGCTTTTAGATTTCATTCTTAATTAGTTATATATGTGTGTGTCTGTGTGTGAGTATGCACATGTGAGTGCAGGTGCCCATAAAGGCCAGAAGATGCCTGATCCCCTGGAGCTGGAGTTACAGGTGTTTGCGAGCCATCTGATGTGAGTGCCGTGGGTTCTCTGTAGCAGCAATGCGCACTCTTCCCTGCTAAATCATCTCTTCGGGCCCAAGATGTTTCTTTTATTCACTCTAATTTGTAATTCTCAGATAAGAAAAGGAGAGATGGTTTAATAGTTACCAGCACTTGCTGCTCTTCCAGGGGACCTGGTGTCAACGCCCAGCACACACACGGCAGCTCACAACCATCTGGAACTGCAGTTCCAGAGAATCCGGTGCCCTCCTCTGGCCTCGGCAGGTACCAGGCATGCGTGTGGTGTGCAGTCACACATGTGTGTGAAACATCCGTGTACACTAAATAAAATTTTTAAAAATTTTAAATAAGAAAAAAAACTACTATAATTACACAGAAAGCCATCCAACTTTACGATATGACTGAAATATGTCATCATTATTTCTGTGTCGTGTTCACAGGAGGGTGATGGTTAAAGTCATTTGGTGGTGAAAGAAAACTGAACATATTAAAAAAAAAAACAAACTTTAAACTGTGAACACCTTTCCACCCTGCTGAGGCTGACCCTGTGAAAATACCCACACACCTGCGAGAACAAGCAGGAGACATATTTTCATTGCAGCATTATTCATTACTGTGAAAATCCAGAATTTACCTAATGGTGCAATTACACATAAATTGCTAAGTAAATTATAATACATTCTGATGAGCAATGTTCCTGAAAGGAACTTGAGAGACAGATCTATCATTATGCACTGACATAAAATGATCCTAAAGACACCACACAATTTGAAAAGAATATTTGGGGGTTGTGACTATAAATTGTTTCTAAATATCTGTAAGTAGATAGGTACTAGTGAGAAAAAAAATAGAACCCAGTCTGCTAACAGAATGGCAATATCGGTTTGGTTCCCTTTGAACTGTTTTCCTCAACATGAATGGTTCGGATACACCTTCCACAGCACGTGGAAGTACCTGCAGATCACGCAGACTTGAACTCTGTGTATTGTCACAAATGCAGAAACCACTTAAACATAGTAGAGCCCTTGGAGTTTTTAAATGATAATGCCTGTGGTGGTTTGGATGAGAATGCCCGCTCTAGTCTCCTATAAATATATGAGAATTCTTGGTTCCTAGCTGGTGGAACTATTAGGGAAGGATTAGGAGGTGTGGCCTTGTTGGAGGAGGAGTCACTGGGGGTGGGCTTTTGGGTTCAAGAGCCCAGGCTATTCCCAGTTACTCTTTCTGCCTCATGGTTATTGTCTCAACATGTAAGCTCTCAGCTACTCTCTAACATTGTGGCTGACTGGTGCCATGCTCCCTGCCATGGTGGTCATGGACTTTAACTCACTGGGATTTTAAGCCCCACCAAACTGTTTCTTGTATAAATTGCCCTAGTCATGGTATCTTTTGACAATAATTGAAAAGTAACCAAGACAGAAGTTGGTACCAGGAGTGGGATATTCCTGTGACAGACCTGACCAGGCTGTGTTTTGGTGGAATTCGGATGAGGAAAGCAATTGGGCACTGTAAGCAGGGTTTAACAGGCCATCCCAGTAGCAGCTTAGAAGACAGTAGTTCCGAAAGCTGTGGAGGCCCAGCTCAAGAGGTTTCAGAGGAGAACATTAGCAACTCCATTGGAGACCATTATTGTGATATTTTGGGGAAAAAAAAAATGGCTGCTTAGGAGATTTCAAGGCAGCTTAATATGATCATTCTTATGCAGGTCTACAATGAAACAGAGCAATTGGAGCAAGAGGAAATACAGAGTGTATAGTTTGAGGAGAAAAGGGGCCACCAGGAAATTCAATGTTAGAGACATGGTTTGTGCTCAGAGAGATAAAACGCTTAAAGAAAGGCCTTATGCAAAATATAATAAAGGGCATTGTGTCCTCGGAACAAGACCCTACCCTGCTAATCTCTGGACTTGTGAAAGGGAAATGCCTAAGGAATCTTCGGGTCCTAGAGCAAAGGAAAGCTTATTCAACAAAGGAAAGCTTATGCGAATGTAATTCCAGGAGGGGACCAGGTACCATCCCAAGCAGGCAGCATCCACCCTGTGGTTCTGGCTTTAGAGTCAAGCAGGATGGAGGAGTAAAGAGGTGGAGGACTCTTCTCCAGTAGTTAAGGAAAGCAGCTGAGGTCAAGCATGTGGCAAGGGAGTCTCAGGTATCAAGTTCAGTCCACCTGCATGGAGGGAGGCCCAGAGAAGCCATTGTGTGAAACTGTAAAAGTGAAGCCTGGATTTCACTGGAAACCCCAAGATATTGGCGATGCCAGCTCCATGAGATATCTGCCAAGGAAAGCTGCATACAGGGAGTGGAGCCATCTACTTACAGTCAGATACAGAGCAGGATTTGGAGTTCGCCCTGATGAGTTTTGGTCTTTCTTTAATCCAGTATTTCCTCACTACACCTTCATTCCTCCCATTTGCAATGGTAATGTATATCCGGTGCCTGTATGCTGGAAGGATGTGATCTGCCTTTTGATTTTGATTTTATAAGGTGTTATAATTAAGAGGTTGTCTTCAGAGGAGACGTTAGACTTTTGGCTTTCCAAGCTGTGTTGAGGCTGTGAAAGACTACAAAGTTGCATTAAATTCATTGTGAGTTATACTAAGGCTCCAAGCCTGTGCTGCCGGGGGCGTGCTGGTTTGGGTGAGAAGGGCCTCCATAGGCTCATATATTCAAATGCTTGGTCTCCAGTTGGAACTGTTTGGGAAGCATTAGGAGGTGTAGCCTTGTTGGAAAAGGTGAGTCCTGGGTGGCCTTTGAGGTTTCAAGAGTCCATGCCATTCCCAGTTATCTCTCCTTCTCTGCCGCATGCTTGTGGATAAGTACGTAAGCTCTCAGCTACTGCTCCAGCGCCATGCCTGCCCCGCCGCCATGATAGTCATGGTCATAGTCTCTAAGCCCCTGGAACTGGAAGCCACAGTAAACTCTTCCTTCCTTAAGTTTCCTTGGTCGTGGTGTCTTATCACAGCAATCCTGCTTCATTCCAGGTCACTTTATTATTGAATTTGTAAATTTTTTTTCTATTAACTACCAGGAGAAAAATAATAAAAATATCCCAGTATGATCATGAAATACGTTTGTGTGTGTGTTTACGTAGATGCAGGTAAATGTACACACGCATGCACACACAGGTGGAGGCCAGAGGTCAACCTCTGGTATCATTTCTTAGGTTCCTTCTCCCTTGTGTTTTGGTACGAGGTGTTTCACTGGACTGTAGCTTGTGGACCAGGCTAGGCAGGGTGACCAGTGAGCCCCAGGGATCCGCCTGTCTCAGCCTCCACAGTACTGGGAATCCGAGTACCCTTTGTGTGAGTCCTAGGGATCAAGTCCTCGTAAGTGCTTTACCTCCAGAACCATCTCTCTTGCCCCAGATTCTGAACTTTCTTATTTGGCACTTAGCTATGTAACCTTTGCTTTATTCTGGCCCATATCAGTCTGCTGTGCTTCCTCGACAAACTGACTACACTGAGGCACCTCTGGTGTGTTGAGGCCTGTTTGTCTAACAACCTGCCTAGCCACATTAGCTGTTGTGATTCTTCTTAGCCTGCCATCTCTCCCTTTGTCTCTCCGTCTGCAGTCTGACTTCACAGTTAAAGTGCCACGCATACGCACCATATAATTCTCACATTTTTATTTCATCTGAAGAAATGGAGTATTTGGTTCACTTACACTTAACATAATCATTGGTGGGATTGTGTTTAACTCTTCCCTGTGGCATTTGTTTTCCATTTATTCCATCTGCTCCTTTGTTCCTTCCCTCCTTTTTTCCCTATTATTTGGAGTGGAATGAATATCATTCCTTACTCTAATTTATCTCCTTTATTTGAATTTTTAGTTATATAATTTTGTGCTATATTTTAGTGATTTCTCCAGAGTAGCGCCATCTATAAAAATCTAATTTGAGCCACATATGTTACACATTACAGAAAAGCTAAATTCCCTAGTTATATTAACAAAATGAAAAAAAAATTGGCATTAACTTAATAATTCCTTTATTAGGAATAGGAAGATGGCTCAGTGGACGAAGTGTTTGCCATAAAAGCAGTGGGGACCAGTGTTCAGTTCCCTATAAGCCATGTAAAAGCTAGGCAGGCAAGCAGCTGGGTGTGAGTCCACCCTCAGGAGGCAGAGGCAGGTGATCCCAGGGACATGCTTGCAAATTAGACTGGGCTAGCTCCAGGTTCAGTGAGAGACCTTGCCTCAATAGATAAAGAGTAGAGTCCTCAAAGAGGACACCTGACACCAACTTCAGACCTCTACCCCCATGGATATGCATGTTCACACCCATCTGCAGACACACAGCACACCGACACAAGTATGAACACATACAACATATGTAAACACACACCAGACACAGAGATCAATAATAAATACTTTAAATCTGATACACCCCAAAGACTTTAATCTAGTACACCCAAAACTTCTGGAAGTTCCTTCACGCTAAGTCTTGAGATCTAATGTAAATTTTATACCTACGGCTAAAATGACAATCATTCCCGACAGGACAACAACAAAATGTTGCAAGGGGGAAAAAAATCAGCTCTTCTTTGAGTTCTCATTTGAATTCTAATTAGTTAAAATTACAAATTGTGTTCCAATCTCACTAGTCAAATTCCAAATGCTCAGTAACCACACATGGCCACCGGCTACTATCCTGGAGAACATGTATGTTTTTAGCTTAAACTTTCCTACCACTTCATCTGGAGCAAAGTGCTCTAGCAACAGTGGTCTCCTTTACCCCTTCCCGCCCTTTGCTCTGTTTTGCATATCTTTTTTTCTTCCATTTATATCAAAGACCCCATGGACATGTAATTACTGTTCTCATTTTAAATATCAGTATTCCTTTGTATACTTAGTATGCATAAAAAGAATTTGCTCTGTCAGTGAAGTGCTTTCTGCACAAGAATCATGGGCTGAATTTGGATCCCCAACATCCATGTAAAAGCAGGGCGTGATGACAAGTGCCTACAATCCCAGCCCTTGGGAGGCAGGGACCGAACAATTCCTGAGGCTCCCTGACCAGCCAATCTGGCTAAATTGGTGAGCTCCAGATTGGTGTGAGACCCTGTCTTAGAACATATGTGGAAAGTAATTGAAGAAGACACTTAGCATCAACTGCTAACCTCCACGCACACATGTTCACACATGCGGGCACACCACATACACACACACACACACACACACACACACACACACATGTACATACACAAGAACGCATATTCACATATTAATTCAATAAATGAAATAATTTCTAGCTGAGTAAGTGGTGCACATCTGTAATGCCAGCACTCAGAAGGTGAGGATAGGAGGAATGTGAGTTCCAGGCCATCCTGGACTATGAAAGGACATTATCTGGGAAAGAAACAAAACTTAGGTTTAAGGTTTGCCTACAGATTTACATTTTGAGGGCAGTGGGGGGCTGTTTGGTCTTCCCTGCATCACCATGGTATGACTCCTCTTCAACCTGACAAGTCTCTTTTCCATTCCCTGTAGCTGTGATCTGCTTGCAATGAATGCTCTATTTTCCTCGTTAACTAAAGTCCCTTTAGTTTGACTTCACTTCTAAGTGTATTTTTGCTGGATACAGAGTTCTGGGTTGAGTTTTTATTTGCATCTCAGCCCTCTAAAGATGCCATTCCATTGTCTCTGGTCCCCATTGTTTCTGCTGAAACGTCTGCTCTGATTCTCATTCTGTTTCCTTGTATCTAGCAGGCATTCATTTCCTTCTCGGGCTAACTTTATAGTTTCTCTTGAACTTTCTTGCTTTTATCGACTTGACTACAATGTTACAGATGAGCTTTTCTCTCTCCTTTTTAATTCTACTTAGTGTTCACTGAAATTTTCTTGTAACAATGAGTTGCTGGGATCCAATTTTGAAATGTTCACCCAGTCCTTTTTTTTATTCAGCTATTCATCTGCCACCATCTCTCCTTTCTACCTCACACTCAAAAAAAAAAAAAAATGGAAAGAAAGGTGGTTGTTTCAGTATCAGGCAGGCCTGATAAATTTCCTTCCTCTATTCTGCCCCTTCCTTTCATTTTCATAATTCTCTTTTTGTTTTAGTTTTTCGGATTTCCGAGGGCCTGCCTTGGAGTTCAAAGCTCCTTTCTTCTGTAGTGTCCAATCTGCATTCTGCATTTTATAATTCTACTATTCCGTGGGTGAGTGTCGGTCATTGGTCATTCCGTCTGTTTTAGAGGCTGCACCACTGAGTTCCCAATCATTCATTAAATTGCTCATTTCCTATAGATTTAAAAAACATTTTACTATCGTTACTTTAAAGCTCTTAGTTGCCTCTGGCTCTGACTCACTCGCCCACATTTCCTTGTTCTGAGCATGTCTAGTTTTTACTGCATGACAAACAGCTTCAGGACCAGTTCCTCACTCGCAAGCTCAGTCCTTTAGAGTTCCTCGAATGCATGGCTCTTTGTGGGCTGTAAATCGAAGCAAGACTGTGTTGTGAGTGTATGCCTGGTGACTTGTGGTTCTGCTGTTAAGGGCTGGAGCTCTTTCATGACACTATACTCTAGACAGAAGGGGAACACCTCATTTAAGTTTTATCATATAATTAACATGCCCCACCCTAGTGGCTTCAAACAGCAGTCACTTGTTTAGCTCACATTTCTGTGGGTTGAAAATTTGACTGGAAATCAGCTGGGTGCTTTTTCTCATCTCATTTGGGGTCCTTCATGCATCTGGCTGATCAGTTTGGAAGATCCTCTTCTGAGCATTGGCACAGTGTGTGCACCTGGGTGGTCTTTATCTCATCCTACAGAAGCAAGCTTGAACTTATTCATGCCACCCAGACAGCCCAGTCATCCAGAGCAGGAAGGGTCCGGAGCTGGCACACTGGCACATCTGCCACATTCTACTGGCACATAAGTCACAAGGCCAGCCTGGATTCAAGACGTGGGTGTATAACTTTTCCCCTTGATGGAAAAAAGCTTCAGTGTCAAATCCGTAAGGATACATGGCAGAGTTGAGGATTGTGGCGATTTTTACAAGCTACCAAGGACAATAATGGTTTGTTCTTCCGAATTCTTTTCATTTTCAATTTAACATTCAAATTAAGTTTTCAAAGATAGTTAAAAAAAAAAAAAACTCTATAGTTTGTGCTGCTCAGAAAAAAAATAATGAATCATGCATGATAATAATTCAAAACTAAAAATGTACAATCCATGAATACCAACAATGTAGGCTGACTAGGCAGGAACCACAGGGAGGGAGGGCAGGGCTTAACCTTCGGTAGCCTACCAACCTGCAGCTGCTGCAGCACCTGGTGTAGGAGGGCTGCATACTGCAAGAGCAGCATTGCCTGTATGGGACAAGTGAGAAGGGAAGAAATGAATATGGAACACAGCTTCAGTTCATGGAAGAAAGACGCCCGTTCACTCTTGAACCGTCAGAGCTCTGGTTGCCTACACAGGATCAGCAAGCGATTCGGCCATGAGCCTTCTGAGGTGGGAGGTGTTCTGCCTCTTCCTGAGAATTGCTAGCTAGTTAATTCTTGCTAGGGGAAGGAGCAACACTTTCTTCAGTGGTAAATTGCTCAAGCTCCTCGCCCCGTTCCTATAAATAACACTAAATTCATTGATTCACACGCACAAACCCCAAAAAAGGGGGAGGAGGATGGAAGGGGTCAGACCTACTGCTTAGCTTGGACAAGGGCATCTGTACTGATAAGCCAGGCAGTTTCAAATACGTATAGACCTGTTTGAGTTAATCCTTTGTCTAGAATCTGGAATGAGGGATTAGTTTATCTATATTATTTTTATTGAGTCATAACAACCACCATAAACACAGCCTTGTGTGTTTAATCCAACAGCTTTTATGATACACAATGATGTACAATACTCATCATCTAATCCCAGAACATCTTATTAGTCCTCAGAGAATACTCACATCCAAACAGTTTCTCTCCTCCCCTCCTTCCTCGCAGCCCCTGGAGTCCACTACTAACTCTGTGTCTGTAGCTGTGTCTACCCTGGGCATTTGACGTCAATGGAATCAGCAATGAGCAGTCTTTATTCAGCGGCTGCCTTCTTTTACCTACAACGATGTGTCTAAGATCCAGCCACACGGCAGCACACACCAGCGCTTCATTTGTACTGGTAAATCATATTTCATGGCAGGAGTCGATGCTCCTCGGTCCGTTCATCATCTGGTGAACATTAAGTTGTTCCTGCTCATTGTCTACCATGCTAACACTGCTGTGAGCACCTTTGCATGAGGGCTTGTGCAAACACAGGTTTTCAGTTGACTTGGACAGATTTCTCAGAGTGGGATTACTGGGGCATCTCAGTTTACTCTGGGAGAGAGTGCCAGTGCCAAAAACAAAGAATTTTCTGCCAAAAGAAACTCTGTCCATGATGCAATGCGCTTCAATGAGTGTTAACAGCTGCCAGTTTCCGGAGTGGTAGGAGACTGGATGAGAGTCTGGGCCCGAGACACTAGACTAGCAAGAGGCAGGAGTATATAGGGTTTGGAGGTAAGTGTTCTGGAGCTAAACTATTTGAGCTTAGCATTAGTTAACTCTCTGTGGCTCTGATAAAATACCACAATTAAAAGCAATTTAAGGAAGAAAGAGTACATTTTAGCTCATAGTTACAGAGTGATTGAGTCCGTTAATGGTAAGGAAGGCATGGCATAGTCTGGCAGTGCGACAGGAAGCTGGATGGCTACATTCCATCCACACACATGAAGCAGAGAAAGAGAGAACAGGTGACAGTGTGGGGCTACGAGCCCTCAAAGCTCCCCCTCCCCATCATCACAGCTCCTCCAGCAAGGCTCCATCTCATCAAGGTTTCATAATCCCCCAAAACAAGGCTACCAATGGGGGAGCAATTGTCCAAATCTGTGAGCCTATGAAGAATATTTCTCATTCAAACCACAACAAGGCTCAAGTTTCATTTCTGCTGTTTTGCCCTGGGTAGTCTTGGGCAAACCACTTGATCTGCGCCAGCTTCTCCACCACCTCTTCTCTAAAACAAAAGCATCCCCTCCCCTTCTGTTGACCTACATGGCCTATGTAAGGCTCCTGGCACAGACCTGATGTGCAGAAACACTCAAACAGATGCTGCTATTAGTGTTGTGACCGCCCTGAGACCTCGTTAGAAAGCAATTCTCAAGACAGAAGCGGGTTATCCCTTAGTATTTTACTCCTCTCACATGCTTGCTGACTCGGTTCTACAATGATTTTCTTCATGAATACCATTCTACTAAATGTGAGCAGGTTAACACTAGGTTTGACACTAAGTCAAAGTCTATCATTCCTTAGAAACTGATCTAACTTCGGATTCAGAAAAGTAAGATCAAAGGTGAGTCTGTAAACAAGGTCTGATTCCTCAGGAGGGATCCAGTCTAGATCAGCAAGTGCGTGGCTGGACAAGAAGGCCTTGTACTGGTCTCCTTCAGCTCTCCAAAGGACTCTGTGGCCTAGGCCCCAGCATTATGTGACAACTCCATATGGGGTCATGAAAGATCTGGCAAGAATAAAATGTTTCTGAATGCACAGTGGCCAAAATCAGTTCAAAATTAAAATATGCAATGCAGCTGAAATGGTTTTTTGCCATACCTGAAACACTTAGCTCTGATTTGAGACATTTGTATGTTACAGACTGCAAAGTCATTATTGCGCATACAAAGTTTTTGCTGCTCTTCCAGACACTTGAAGGTTTAATTACGGAAAGCAAAAATTTTTAGTATTTTCCTACGGTCGTTCCTCGGCGTGTACGCACCAAGTGGGAAGATGTTTGCAGTGTTTTGGGTTCAAAAATAGGATTTTTAAAAAAATGCTATTTAAGTTACTGACTTGAATGCTTCAAAGGAATTTTGGCTTAAAATTGGGAAAAGGTTTTCAACAGTTTCTGCAATGGTCCTGAACATATTTCTGCCATTTTAAACTATGCATTTTTACAAAGAGCATGTTCAACACTGGTGATTATAAAATCAAAATAGCTATCCATTCTAAACAATGTTGAAGAGGTTCTATGTCCTGCAGAGTCAAATATCCAGACAAAGTTTGATTCTTTGTGTAAAACTAAACAAGTACATCTACCTCACTGGTATAAAATTGTGCTTTTGTCTTTAATACACGGTAAAATTCTACATAAGCCAAAGAATTGTTTTAAAATAAATTTCTTCATGATTTAGTGCCATAAAATGTTTAATTGGTGTACCCATTCTATGTATTTACAAACCTAGGGTTGCCCAGAATTTTCTTGGATGAAAGGGAGTCACAAACAGAAAACAGCTTAAGAAGCGCTGGCTCAGAGGACAGTGCATGAATATGGGCTTCTGGACCTTTCTATGTCTGTCAGAGCAATTCTGCTTGATTTCTCTGTGAGCTGCCCAGAACACCTGTATTACTCAGGGTTCTCTAAAGAAAAAGATGGATAGAATGAACATACACACACACACGTAGAGATATAGATAGATAGACAGACAGACAGACAGACAGACAACTAGATGGAGATGTATTATATACGTATGTGTTACAGTGGCTAACAAGCAATCCAATAGTTGTCTCCCAATGGAAAGGCCAAGGATTCGGTATCTGTTCAGTCCACAGGTCTGCGTGTCTCAGCAGTCCCAATTTGGTGCTAGGGTCCTGGAGGATTTCTAGAGCTTCTGGCCTTCAGTCTATGTTGGGATCTTAGAGAAATGGGTTCTAATACCAGCAGAGGAAAGCGTCTGTAACAGGATAGATGGACTCGACAGCGAGAGCATGGGAAGGCAGAAAACAAAAGCCTCCTTGTCCGTGTTCTTTATGTGGGCTGCCACCAGATTTAGGTCTAGGGTCGGTCCCCCACCCCGGATAATACAATGGAGAAACCCTCTCAGACTCACCCGTATGTTTGAGTTTTTGTTGGTTCTAGATGCAGTCACAACCAAGATGAGCCACCATACTATCTAAGAAAACTGACACAGGCCAACAAGACAAGCCTGCAAAAATCTTCACAGTGCACAAGTGGGAAAGTTTCTCAGCGTGAATCTCAGTCCTGAGAGCCCAAAGGATCTAGCTTATTGAGCAAAGGCTTGCAAGGCTAGGAGCTGGAATAAGGGACTGGGTTCGGTGGGTGCCTATGGTCTCTTAGACTAGACTCTGGATCCTCACAAATCTGAGTAGAGCCCATGGACCACAGCCTGCAGTAGCAGTGTCACCTGGGGGCTCATTAGAAGTACAGCTTCTACCCAAATCTTCTTCACCACCTGCACTTTATCATGATCTCCACGTACAGTGAGGTTTGATCAGATTTGCTCCAAGCTACTTGAGCAGCAACTATGGATCCTAAGAAGTATTACACAATACCTTTCATTTGAAGCATTTCCATAGCTATGTGGAATTAAACATCAAGACCCTCAAGGGCAGGAGTAGGTTTTAGTCTCTGTGTAGTGCCTGTGGCCAAATCTAAGATAGGTTGATTCTCAAACGATGGATGAATAAAGAGTGAGTTATTTTACGGTCCAGCCTCAAAGATTACTTCAGAAACTGATAGGAAAGGATTATCGTCGGCTGTATATTGTGGTGATTTAAATGAGAAATGTTCCCCATAGGATCAAATGTTGTAACATATGGTCACCACTTGGTGGTGCCATTTGGGAAGGCTGTAAAATTTTTAAGAGATGGAACCTTACTGGACTTTGAGGATTTACAGCCTCACCACGCTTCCTGTTCTTTCTCTGCTTCCTATGTGTAGCTGAAATGTCATTTCTCTGCCTCCTGATTCCCAGCATGCCTGTGCTCCTGTTGCCATGCCTTCCCCAGTCCTCTTCTGGAACTCTAAGCCAAAATAAGCTCTTTCTTCCACTAAGTTTCTTTTGATCAGAGTGTAAACACATACTTACTATCTGTCAGGCACTCTTGCTGTAGAAGTAGCTTAATTTACAATGAAGGTCCAAAGAACTCATAAGCACTGGATCCAGGTTATCCAAGGTCACATAGTGAGACAAAGCAAAGACCTCAGGACCCAAGTCACACAAGTCCAGAACAAGTCAGCAAATGAATTAATGACATCACTGAAATGTCAACATCGCTGTATTTAACAAATATATGTGTGTATGCAGATAGCATGAATAGATGCATGTATAGATAAGGTGATAGATAGGTAATAGGCAGATAGATGGACCCTCATCACCCATAGGCTCTGTATCCATGAGTTAGATATCCGTGAACCCAAACAACTGTAGATGAAAAACATTCTAACGAAACAGTCTATGCTGAGTACGAACATAAACTTTTTTCTGTCATTATTTCCTGGGAAGATATAGCAGAACAGCTATCTGTAGCATTTGCATTGTATTAGGTATTATGGGTAGTGTAGAGCTGAGTTAAAGTATACAGAAGAATATGCACAGATGATATGCAAGTACTATTCTGTTTCATAGAACGGCTGGAAATGCTGGCTCATGTAGTGGGTCATGGAACCAATCCCCAGTAGACTGAGGGATGATTATGTGCAATGGCTCCACACATTTGTGTGTGTGAGATATATATATATATATATATATATATATATATATATATATATATATAAAACAAACATCAGAAAAAATAATTTTAATATCATTTAATCTCATATATATATATAGATATAGATATATAGATATATATAGAGAGAGATTCACTATATTCCAATACTGAGCACATGAACATTTTGCACATTAATTGGCTGAAATTTCATATCAGTCCCATGAAAAACTTCTGCTATCATATCCATTTTGCAAAAGAACAAATGGAGTTAAAGAGACAAAAGAACAAAAAAAAGTTAAAGAGATTATCACCTGCCCAAGTCAACTAGGATTCCAATGGCAGCCCCAAAGGCCCCCCACTAAACAGTGTTCCCACTGGTATGAAGACAAAACTGACTGTGGAGCAGTAGCTCCCTACTCCACGCCAGGTGTCAATCTCCATGGTCTTATGTCCCAGATCTTACTGGGTCCCAGACAGGAAGTTCCACAGGATTCCAAGACCCAAACCACAGTGTAAGAAAGGCATTCTCTTTTCCCTTGTGTTTGCCTGTACTTCCGCTTTGCCCTGCTTCTCCTCTCTCCTTCCTGCTTTCGGCTCATCTTAGCAGATGTCTTTTGTCTTCAACCAATTGCTATGAGCTCCTTCTGCTGACCAGGAGGCAGTTGCTCTTCGCCAGTGTTTTGTTTCCAACCACAAGCTGGAAGGTCTTGCTCATTAGAGATATAATAGCTCCTAACTTCTCCTTCCCTCATGTCTTGGGCTGTCGTTGCTTCTTCCTGCCCTGTTTTGGCCCTAAGTTAGGCAGCTCCCTTCATTCTGACCTCTCATCTGTCAGACAGACCAGCTTGAGCTCTAAGTCTAATGTAATGGGCTGTAGACTTCAGGATTGCCTCAGTAAAGTGTCTGCTCCTGGTTGGAAACAATTCATTTAGCCTCTACCTAGAACAGAGATATGCTGAAGCTCTCCTTTTAGGTGTGCCAAGTGGCATCCTTCTAGAAAACACTTGAAATGACTTGCACTTGGACCC
This sequence comes from Cricetomys ansorgei, assembly GCA_026225945.1. Taxonomy (NCBI): domain Eukaryota; kingdom Metazoa; phylum Chordata; class Mammalia; order Rodentia; family Nesomyidae; genus Cricetomys; species Cricetomys ansorgei. The sequence goes on from JAMJFZ010003163.1 coordinate 258,042, forward strand.
ACTAATTCATCCTAAACATTTCAGCAACTAAGCTTGCATCTGAAATACATACTCATTTCATGTGACTAAGTTTGGCTCATACCCTAACTCCCTTCTATACTTAAAGAGGGTGCTGCTAAGGCATGCTAAATTATTTACTTTAAATGGGTGGTTCAGGAAGAATTTTAGTGCATGTAAGATTCATGTCAAAAGCACAGCAAAAGTGAGCTTTTGGTTTTAGGTTCCATCTCTCCCTTTCAGGTCTGATGTTAACAGACCTTGGAGGAAACAAATGAAGAATCTACTCTTTCACAAAGAAACCTTCATGGGTACGCTTCCCGAACCTACACACATGAGAAATAATTCCAGAGTGAGGGAGTCAGTAGGAAGAACTCTGAGTCTGTAAATGTGGGTGGGAAACAATTCACAGGAGTCCATTCTCTCCTTCCAACCATGTGGCTCCAGGAATCAAACTCAGATCACGAGGCTTGGTGGCAAGCGCCTTACCCACCGCACCATCTCGCTGGCCCATAGCACATGCATTTCGTTTTGTAATTTAAGGAGTCATTCAGAGAAACTGGAGAGATGGCTCAGAAGTTAAAAATACTGGATGCCCTTCCGGGGGAACTGGATTCAATTTTTAGCACCCACGAGGCAGTTTACAGCTGTCTGCAACTCTAATTCCAGGGGATTCAAAACACCCTCTTCTGGCCTCTGTAGGTACTTCATGTTAGTGGTATACAGACATATATGCAGGCAAAACACACACACACATAGAGTAAAAATAAACAAATCTTAAAAATTGCTATTGAGAGACAAGATCCATGGGCTTCATCAGTCTGCTAATGTTGTCCCCTGTATACATACAGGGGGGCGGGATGGGGGGGTGACCTCAGTTCTCAGACCTCCCTACTAGCTTCTAATCCAGCAGTTCTCAACCTGTGGGTCACAACCCCTTTGAGCGTTGAACGACCCTTTCGCAGAGGACTCTTAAGACCATCTGCATATCAGGTATTTACATTGTGATTCATGACAGTTGCAAAACTGCAGTTCTGAAGTAGCAATGAAAATAATTTATGGTTGGAGGTCACCACAACATAAGGAGCTATTAAAGGGTCTCAGGGTGAGGAAGGTTCAGAACTACTGCTCCCTTGTTGATTACAGAAAAGCTTTTTACAGTGATGACTGCTGACTCAAGGGTAACCAATGGATAGGCTGGGTGTAGCCGGTTGGATTCTCCCTCTTGACTTAGGAAGCAGTGTGTAGGAGACTCTGAAGCCAGAAACCTGAGCATCAGGAAGAGAGAGGATTCCACTGCCTACCAGTGGTGCAGGGGACACACTGAAGAGACTGAGGGCTGGCCTATGGAAAAACTTTCACAGCAATAGCAAGTGAGCAGAAGCCAGCTGCTTGAGCTCAGATCTACAAGCTAAGATAGGCCAAGAGACAGATAACTGTGTCTGCCCATCAGCTCAGCTACACTCTGCCCTGGATGTGTATGAGACACACTCCTGTCTTTACCACCTGTCTTCTTCCCCTCTCTGCTGTGGTTTGAATGTAAGGCATCTGCACAGGCTCATGCGCTGTAACACTTGGTTACCAGTGGGTGGAGCTGTTGTGGGAGACTGTGCAAACTTTGAGAGGTGGGGCCTGGCCTTGAGGATTACAGTCCAGTCTTGTTTCTCTCTTCTTTGTTCTCTCTTTACCTTCTCTCTCCTCCCACCTCCCCTTCCCCCTCTTCTCCTCTTCCCCTCTCCTCTTCTCCTCCCTCTCTTTCTCCCTCTCCATACACCTCCAGGGCCATGCACTTCGTGGTTGACAGAAATATGAACAGGCGCCGTGGGACAGCCTGAGACCACGCTTTCCCCTACTGTGAAAGACTTTATTCCCTCACACCGTGAGCCAAAATAAGTCATCTCCTTCTTCATGTTGCCTCTGACCAATATTTGGTCACAGCAACGAGAAAGTTTCTAGCTGAAGTTTCTGCTCTCTTGGTCAAAGCCTTTACCACACACACCACATGTGCTCGTTACCCATACTGTGTCCAAACCGATACACACCCCGACAGCTGCAGAGTGGCACAGGGTCAGACTTCCTGAGTCTATCCTCGGGCACTTCTTGATTATGAGAACACAGACAAGTCACCTAGCCTTTCTGAGGCCGATCGGCTCCCCGAGATAAGGAGGACAATAGCAATGGCTGCTTAAGATGACTATGAAACGATTCAATGTGTGTAAAATACATACCTGGGCCACAGTGATCACCAGTAATTGCGTGCAGTGACAGTGATCGCTGTCCCCAAGTCACAAACCCAACATGAGCTGCCCTTGCACAGCCCTCACAGGAGCTGACAGTGACCCCGGGGCAGGCCTCGTTCATCATGGGGCCCCTCTATAAACCCCATCACCTTAGTAACCTTGAGCTTTTTCTTGGTAAAAAGAAAAAAAAGCTCTCCTCAGCAGGATGGAGATGTTTTCTTGGAATCCTACTCAGTAATTTGGATGGAATTATTTATTTGTGTGATAATTTTTCTCTTGTGCTGAAGTTTTTCTGCTTCTCTGAGCCAAATTACAGTTTATATCCTATCTCCTGGCCAAATAGTTCAGAGCCATGCAAAGGCTATGAACTCCTAGCACACGGAATGCGTGGGACTCACAGAGCTGCTCACTTGGGCTCGGGCACACAGTCATGTGCTCATTCCTGAGCTGAAGGCACTAGGTGCAAGAGGAGATGGCTGGCGCTTAGGGCCAGCCATCTGACCTTGTCAGTTTCCTCCAGGATGGGACCCTGCGGGTTTCTTCTCCTATTAGCAGACGCCATGCAATGCCAGGCTCCGAGTGCACGCACGCCGTGCAGCAGCTGCTCCTCCTGGACGTGCCCCCACCCTCGAGGCTGTCAATGATGCACACAGAGAGCTCGTTGTGAGGGTCCAATTTCAGATCTCAAATCTATTTGGCTTAACCTCTGTCCCTCCATCATTGATGTACCCATCAGGGAAGTCACCTTGGGTCGATGTGGAATGCTCGAAAAGCTTGTCTGAGAGGTTTTTTTTTTTTTTTTTTTTTTTTTTCCATAACACCAGTCAGTTTTACTGCTCTATTTGAGTTCACTATTGTATTTTTTAATAAAACAAAAGCTTGATGGGAAAATAAAATCTTCTGGAGTTCAAGTGAACCATGGCCTTCCATCCAAACAGAATGAAACCTGTAAGCAATCATGATAAATTCTGGTCTAATTCTTAAAGTTGTCCACAGACAATCGTGCAATCTCCTTATTCCCTTATGTCCTTATTCAGTGACACCAATAGTGGGAAAGTTGTTGGAATAACAACAAAGGTGACAAAAGTAGCTGTTTTGTGCCCAACACTTTTCTACGCTCTCGGTCGCATCTCAATACGCAGGTTTGTACGTAGACGTTATGCGACTTACGTGCCCAGAGTCACCCTACTGGACACTGGTATCGCTCACCTGCTGCTAGAACTTCTGCCAGGGTCCGAGACAGTTTCTGGAGGACTCTGACAAGAGGCTGGGCACCGACACAGGAGACGGTCTTCCAAACTTCTACAGGCATGGCAGCAAGGCCACTCCTTGGCGCCCTGTGTGCCTTGTCCTGGGTGGACTCTCCAGTGTCTCCAGTCCTGCCACAGAATTCCTATGCAGAGTGCTCATATTTTTTTTCTATAATTTAACACCTTCAGCCATGAAAAGCAATGTTCCAGACCTGGCAACAACTAATGTCCTTCCTCGTCTATCTTTGAATTGTCTGGGTGGGTGGTAGGGAACAGAAATGAATTTTAGCATACACTCGATGGTCATTGAATAATAACCATTCACTACAGCTGTCAGCGTACGACCAGAGCAGTGAGTGACCCTCCTCTGGAGACAGCTGCCCTGAGTACAGGTGAATGGTAGTGTTCTCCTGCCAGCTGCCCCCCATCACACGGTCTCCTGCTACCACAGTCCTCTGCCCGCTTCCTCCCCCCATGTTGTCACGTGGCCTAAGATAAATTTTCTAAGAGGCGTTCCTACACGCCACCTGGGGGCCTGTCAATGACGTGTTTGCACCCTGACTTAACCAGTCACCTCAGGATCCCTAGAAGTGGTACCAGGAATCCACATGTTCAGCAAATCCTCTGAGTGATTTAGAAAACCCTGGAAACCATGACATCAGGTTCTCTGGGTCTGAAACAAATAAGTAGTCTCTCATTCTGACTCAACATCCTGACGGTGACGTGTGCCATCCCAGGAGAGAACACATGGCTCCTGAATTTTACTGTGTCAAATAGACACCAGGCAAGAGCATCTCTGAGGGGCTAAACTCCAAGACGAGCCCATACACATCCCTCCTGAAGGACTGTTACCTTCCAGTTTACTGCACGGACATTGTTAACCTTGCCAAGTGAAGTTGGCTCACCCCTCAGCCTCTTCCCGGGCTCTTGGTTAAGGGATTTCCCTAATTGAATGCCTTGCCACAAGTAGACATTTTCTTGCCTAGAGATAAGTCGTCGCCATAACTGTATGACCTTCAAATCACGTGTTACACCTGAGAACCATAAGACAATGTCCTGCCACCTGGCTTTGATGCCATCTGTTGGAAAAAGAACCTTCAGATGCACGCCTGAGCCAACTTGAGTGCTATCTGAAGGTCTCTAGGTCCCGTTTAACTATACACCTGGCATCATATTGGGTTAATAACATAAATGGAAGTGAAGTGTGCCATTTTCAGAAGATTTAAGTATGCCTAAGCACGCCACACTATACTTATGTCTCCATGAAATGGAAAGAGAGACTATTCCATCCACACACGTGTTCGGTACAGTTCCCAACCAACCCTCATGGACAGGAGCAAGAAACCATCCTATGTTGTGTTAATCAGTGAGATGCTGTAACTATTTGTTACTGCATCAGAATGCAGCCTAGACCGGCTGATACGCACCGTGAAGCATCTTGGGGACCTTAAGTAAGTACCTAGGCTTCTCCCAGATCAAGAAAAACATAACCACTCTGTTAGACTGTGGGAGTGAGTATTTCACCAAAATTATTTAGACTGGGGCACATTGGAATTTTTATGCTGAAATTTAGGAAGATAAATCAGCAACAAGGAGCTGTTGAGAAGGTGCGATCATTAAATGTCCTTAATGATAATTTTAAAACATAGTGACTTGTGGGTATCTTTACGTAAAGGAGTGAGTGGCATATTTATTTAACAACAGGGAGCGTTGGAGGCATCCACGTGGACTGTGATTATTCTGAGAAAGGAGACAGTGTTCCCGATCCAACAGCAGATATTCCGACCCCAGCCAGTTTAATTAACTTTTGTCATGTGGTTCACTGAATCTAGAAATGCAGACTTATCTGACTGTGCCCAGAGATTGGTCAAACATCACCCAAAAAACAAAAAAAAACTAAAAAAAAAAACCTCACTACTTTTCATTTACTGTAAGTAGGGGTGGGGGGATGATTGCCATAAATAATGCAAAGGTACGACGGCAACCACGTTCTCCCCTTGTTTTGAAAACAATGAGAAATTAGTTGGACATGTGACAAACGGACAAAAACTCAAAATAATGAAAACTTGCTCTGTGCAAAAAAAGTCCCCATTATTATTATGCCTGGGGAGATGGCGTCGCTGAGGCGGCCAGGCTGGCCTAGTATCCAAAGATCGGCTGAGAGGAGGGAAGGGGGCTGTTAAAGAGATGGCGCCACTGATACAGGAAGAAAGCTAGCCTCTTGGTAATTGGCTAAGATTTTAAAATTAAAATGCTGCTCATTTGGTTGACCCAGAATCATAGAAGTGTGGGAAGATTTTCCTTTATTGAGAATGAAGACTCTCTGAGCAGAAGAGTTAGGCTCTTGATGCCTTCTTTGAAGCCAAGCAAAAACTAGTGCTGAGCTGTTCCCAGAGCATACTCTCCTCCTGACCAACAATTCCACACTGAGGTACCATGGGAACAGGGAGCAGCTTCCCTGAATGTCCAATTTGCTAGTGAGTGCTGTCTAGATTCAACCAAGAGAAAGGCAGAGACTTAACAGCCCTCTTTCAAGGGGCTATACAGGAGTCTGTGAGAAATCAGACAGACAAGGACCCCATACACAGATAAACCATGTCAACATAGTTATAAAACCTGGGATCTCCAGCAGTCCTTGGGAAGTAGAACCATCTAAAACAGTGGTTCTCAACATTCGGGAGTTGAATGACCGTTTCACAGGGGTCACCTAAGATCATCTGCATATCAGATATTTACACTACAATTCTTAACAGCAGCAAAATTACAGTTACGAAGTAGCAACAAAATTAATTTTATGGTTGGGGCTCACCACAACATAAGGAATTGTTTTATAGGGTCGCAGCATTAGGAAGGGTGAGAACCGCTGTTCCAGGAAGATGAAGCCCAGAGCTTTAAAGCCAGTTATGGGGTTCAGAAGATGGCACAGTCAATGAAGTGTTTTCTGGGCAGATACAAGGGCTGGGCTCAATCCGCCTTTAAACCCAGCACTGGGAAGGCAGAGACAGGAGGATCCATGGAGCTTGCTGACGGCCAGCCTAGCTAAATCAGCAAACTCCAGTTCAGTAAGAGACCCTGTCTCAAAAAGAAAGAGACAGGGTGAGATAAAAAAGTAGAACATGACCAGGGAAGACACTGCATGTTGGTCTCTGGCTGCCCACATGCAAACATACATGCACATAAGAACACGTAACACAGATACACACATAATTCCTTTAAATAAAAGAAGGCGGCAAGTTTTCCTTCTAGCTCCCAGCCCAACACACACATCCCTGGGAGACATTGTTAATTAGTCATGGCCATCGTTCCTGCTGAGCCCAGATGTGGCTAGCATCCTCAACATCTTATTCCGGATAGTCATAAGCAGTCCACCCAAGTTAGCATGCATGCTAAGCACCGTGCTCTCTGACTCTGAATTTGAGATTAGAACTTTCTATGCATAGCAGGAAATCCAAGTACATGCCAAGAGTTGCTTGGGGCTGACTTGTTTCGCTTCCTAGCCAGAAACAATTCATCCCTTCCAGAATGTTCCAGTGTACGTAGACAGGCTTTACAGAACCGTGTTCCTCAAGGAAAATGGACCGTGTTGTCTTCCCAGAAGGTAGACTATGTACAGTCTAAATCTATCACATTGACCCATTTTCACTGCCAGCAATTAAGCCCCTAAGGACATAGAGGCCTGCAGAGAGCAAGTGGGGAGAGAACCACCTGGAAAAGCCTTTCTTTCTTCCTGGAAGGAGGAGAAAGGAGAAGGGGAGAGGAGGAGGGAGGAAGTGTCCCTCCATCGGGAGACACTTGTATTTAGTTGTGTGTATCGAGACCATCAGTGGCCACCCTAAAAGCAAGGCTGGAAGAAAAGACATTGCGCCAAGATGGTCAGAATCAAATGATAAGAAAAGGCTAGGGTCTCTACTTCAGGATGTGTAATTATGAGAGATAAGACACTTGCTCCACTGTTGAAATAAGCTGAGTTAGAGCTTTAGGTTTCTTGGCACTGGAAAAAAAGAAATCATCCTGCAGGAGGGGTGCTGGGCAGATGCAGAGGATAGTGACCGAGCAGAGACGGACAGTCCAACAGTGGAGAGAAGCGCTCCGCACTTCCGCAGCAGGCTCTCCCGCCTGGTGTTCTGCGACAGTGACAGGAGAAGTAACACAATGTCAGCGCTGTGACAAATTACCGCAAAGTTAGTGGCATTCCTACAGACCCGGAGAAGTCCAAAATGGGTTTCCGTGGCCAAAGCCCCTGCCCCAGCTTCCCAGGAAGTGGCACAGAAGAAACTGCTCCCTTGTGCTTCTCAACCTCTGGGTTGCATGTCTTACATCCCTTGGCTCTCAGCCTCTTCCTAGCTCCTCAAAGGCAGCAGTGTAAGAGTTGGAAATCTCTGTCTCCATGGTTACCACACCACCTTTCTGTCCTGCAGTCAATCTCTGTGTAAGGGCACTAGTGCTCACACTCAGGGGTTCACAAGAAAGCCCAGTGGTAAAGCCCAGTGCTTGGCACATGGATAACATCACTGATGAAAAGAAGTTCAAGTCTGAAGCTAGAGAACCCCAAGCCCAGCTCAACCACAGGTCATCTGCGTCCTTGCGAGGTTGCTAGACATCTCGGAACCACCATTCTGCTGAGTAATGGCTGCAGCATTGCACCCCTAGTTCTGGGGTCACACGTATGTGTTCACGTGTGTACGTACATGTGCATGTGCTTGTGGGGGATACAGGAGGACGTGGGTATCTTTCTCTATCGCCTTCTGCTTTATTCTTTTGAGACAAGGCACCTCACTAGATCTGAAGCTTGCTGTTCCAGCTAGGCTAACTGGCCAGTGACCTCCCTGGATCCTCCTGTCTCCAACCCCCAACACTGGGGTTACAGGCCAGTGCAGCACTGCCAAACATTTTTTATACAGGCGCTGGGGATTCGAACTCAGGTCCTCATGCATGAGCAGCCAGTGCGCTTACCTACTGAACCATCTCCCCAGCGCTCTGTGGACACATCCCAAATGAGTGACGCTGCTGTTGTTACAAGCCTAACGGATTGTTGGAACCACTCAACAACGATGCCGAGGGCTAGCGTGAGAATAACAGCAGCAGGTCAGATCTGAGCACTTACGAAACGCAGACAAGGTCCTGCATTCTCTCCGAGGATCTCCATATTTACCTTGTCCTAAAGAGAAATGGCCTCTACACTGTCACGCTAGTCTGCAGATGAAGAAACGAGCACAGAAGCTTCAGGTAACACGTAACGGTCACACGACTATGAAGTTTCTGGTATCTTCCTGTGGCTACCATAGCAGGGTAACAAACTAGGCGTTTAAAACCCACAGAAATCCCCCAAATCCAAAGGCTAGAAACCTCGAATCAAACTATCAGCAGGGCCACTCCCCCTGAGAGCTAAGCGGGGCGGGGAGCTACTTGCCTCTTTCAGTTTCTAGCATTAGCAGGCATCCTGGGTATTCCTCGGCACATCATAACTCTGTCTCCATCACCTCTCGGAGTGGTGCATCACAGGATGACATGGTACCGACCCGTCCTCCCCTCTCAGAGCATTCCCAGGGTAGCTTCTGCCGAGTCCTATAGCAAATGACCCTGCGAACGGCACCCTCCCTAACACAGACTCTGTTGGACCATGTTTCACTCAAAACTGATTTTACTTCAAACGAAGGCTGAGCCCCATTATCATTACTTAACGTCAGTGTAACAGCAGCGTGATACCCAGGCTCCCACGCTATACATCATCCTGCAGTCTTGGATGCTAGCAGGACACAGCAGAAATACAGCCTCCCAACTTCCCAATGTGCTCTTGGCCATCAATATTGATGGTGTGTCATCAATCAAATTGGGCAGGCTTTTACGTGCTCTCATTTTTAACCAAGTCTTACCGTGCATCACAATGGAATATGTAAAACCATGTACACATTTTATCAAGCCTTCATGACCACTAAATGCTCTCTGGTTTGCAGCTCCAAATATTATTCATTCCGTCTAGGGAGGTGCCATGCAGAAGTAAAGAAGCCACGCGGGAGCCGAGTGATTAAGGATAGAGAAGCAGAAAGACCCTGAAACTCCACTGACTTGCTGCAGGCTACAGGTCAGACTAGGAGTGCTGAGCAGGACCTCCTGTTTCCTTCTCAGCACTGGTCTTGGGGTCAAGATGCCTCGCCTGAATCCCAGCTCTCATGTGAGCTTTGGCGGGCTCCTTCATCTCCAAGCATCTTCATTGTGTCTGTTCCTAAAAGATGACAGTCTGTCTGCCTTGGGATCACTGCAAGATGTCTGGGAAGTTCTGCATATCTCTAGGGTTTGGGAGCTGGAGAGATATCTCAGCAGTTAAGAGCACACACTGCTCTTCTAGAGACAGTGCAGTTCCCAGCATCCACATCAGGCAGCTCACAACCACCTGCAACCCTAGCTCTGGAGGACCTGACACCGTCTTCTGGCTGCCATGAACAACTGCATCCACATACATGCGCACTGCGCACGTGCACGCACACACAAACACACACACACACACACACACACACACATTTTTAAAATTTTTTAATTTAATTTTACAAACAAAATCACCAGTCACCTTTGCAGAAAAGCCTTTCTGATTAAGTCACTTTACAATTTATTTGCCACTTTAGCCCATATAGTCAAAGCCAATTCTCCTTAACAGGCGCTAATTCTTTTAAAACTAATCATGAGACTCTGGAGGAGAAGTTAGACTATGGTAGAGCGTGTCTACTTTGATTATTAATTTACTCTCAGAATATTATCTGGTGCATGGCAGCTCCATTCCATACCTGGCTCTTATGAACACTCCCACAGGCTGGATAAGGACAGACTGTCTCATGAGCAGCCCCACGTAACAGTGTCGTGGGTTAACCCTACACTGTGGGAATCTCTGCATTGAGTCTTGTGGAATTCTTCCCAGAGGTCCTGAGAAGTCTCTTACTTCCTGGATAAGAAGCCTCTTACTTCCTGTTACCCTGATTCCAAATCCACTACCCAATTATGTGCATGCCTTGAGAGGCTCCCATGGCTGGCTTCTGTGGTTCCTTCTTGTGCATTCCCATACATTTGTCATGTCACCGCCCTCCATTGTGAATTCGCTCTCCTAAGCTATTTATTATCCACGCAGTCCATGACCGTGGTCCACCTATCTCTGCCAATTACCATGTAGTTACCTCCCATGGGTATGTTAATAAAGGTAAAATGAAAAACTCACAGCCTTACATGCAAAACAAATGCACACTCATGCCCCTTCTTCCTACGCATGGACGTGCACCTAAATCCTTCCTGCATACACTCTGGACAGCCCCTTTCGGCCCATTAGTGTTGTCAAAGCAAACTCATCATCCACTCCTGACCAGGCAACTATTGGTGGATCACCACCATCCCTACTTCCTCTTCTCTGTGGGTACACAATCTCTATTTCCACCCAACTTCTGAGCCTAGGTGACAGAGCTCCAGCCAACAAGATGTATGTGTGAGGACTTGACTGCCTCCTGGTTCAAAGCTATCCCATCCTTCCCTCCCACAAGGAGTCTACCATGTCCCTTTCTCCCATAGAGGCTCTGTGTGGACATCTAGGATCTAAAACCAAGGCTCCTGCTTGGAGGAGTGGCAATCTGACAGCCAGGAAGATTCCTTGGCAAGAGGGGAGCTGAATGATGATTGTATACTTGGCACCATGCAGATTGTGGCAGTGAGCAAGAGAAGCCAGTTCACAGGACTCTGGTATGTGAGGAGCTCAGTGAAGAACTGTGAGATGCAAGCTCAGTCTCTGAACTCCTTCATCATACTGAGAAAATCAGATATATGAGTCTGAGATGGGTTGCAGTCCCTTAAGTATTTGAAAGTAAAGCAACATTGAGCAATTTGAAGTATCATAACCACAGCATGGCAAATATGCTTGTAAATACATCATGATCTATGTGCCGCAGACAAGTTCCATGTTCCACCGCTGTTATGTGCTCCTCCCCGTTGTGTGGCCTCCTTGATCTGAGGGCATGTTAGGCTGAAACAGGAGGTGTGTCTATAGAAACCAGTGGTACAAAGTAAGTGTTCAATAAATGTTAGCTGCCAGTTGTGGCAGAAAGCATACGGTGTTATGGGCCAGAACAGAAGACAAGCTAAAGAAGGATCCTCCAGGAGAAAGGCTAGGAGTGAAAGAACCTGTGTTGTGTTCAGGGAAACTGAGGAGCTCAGTTTGGACATGTGACAGAGGTCCTGAGCAAAGGATAATTCTAACCAGGACCGGGCTCTGCAGGTTCTGCAGTTATAGAATGGGAAATCAATACCTTAAAACACTCCTTAGAAAAGTGTATTATTGGGCTGGAGTGATGCCTTCGTATTTAATGCCACCTGCTGCCAAGCCCGACAACCTGAATTCCATCCCCAGGACTCAAGGTAAAGGAGAGAACCAACTTCTGTAAGTTGTCCTTTGATCTCCACTTGCACATCGCTCAAAGCATGTACACACACACACACTCACACACACACACACACACAGGTGCGCGCGCATGAATGCAAGATAATTAAACTAATGTAGCAAAAAAATTAAAGAAAAGTGCAGTATGACACAGGAAGAAGGGGAGACAGGTAGGTGAATAGATGGGGGGAGGGGTAAAAGGCAGAGAGAAGAGGACAGATTTCAGGATTGCTCATCTGGGGCCTGCCATCTTAGTATAAAGAATCATGCTTTAGAGTAAAAAACAACTCGACAAGAAATCCCATCTTTGACTTCAGTCGTTCTAAGATGATTTTGAACTTAATTGCCTTCTCTCCGTAAACCTCAGTTGCCTGTGATCCAACGGAGGCTGATCTCCAGACCATACAGCTGCTTGATGAGATTTAAATGAGCTAAACTGTGTGGAGCCTGGCACAGTGTCTGGCGATAGGGCAAACCCAGCCAGTCATCGCTATGCTCAGTGTCCCCATGGCCCTTCAGGCCATGCAGTCAGGAAGATGTTGTGTGTGGCAAATATTAGCTCTTCTCACCTCATGCTATTTGGTTGTTTTGAAAACAAAGAAAAGGAGGAGGAGAAGTTGGAGAAGGAGGAAAAAAGAAGGAGGAGGAGGAGGGTGGGGGAGGGGGAGGGGAAGGAGAAGAGTAGAAGGAGGAGGAGGGTGGAGGAGGAGGAAGAAGAGGAGGAGCTTGTGCATCAACAGCTCGGTTCCCAGACTGGGTCTGGCTGGGACCCAAACTGGCATTCAAGGCAAACAAGAACAAAAGCCCAGAAAAATGCCATGATGTGCCAGTCCTGAGTAGTGTTTCAAGCCTTCTCATGTCTCTATTAGCCGAGACCAGAATGACCAGCACATGTGGCGAGGGCCCTCTCCTCTCTCTCTCTCTCTCTCTCTCTCCCCCCTATCTTTCCCCCCCCTCTCTGCTCAACAGAAATGGCCCTCTCTACACGCACCTGCCTCTCCGCTTGTCATCTCGCACCAAACAAGAGCAGACTGCTTCTCGCCCTCTCTCAGTCACTACACTCTGTGCTCGCAGGGAAGAGCCTGTCCAGCAAATTGAAGGAGGATGCTTACAGGAGCTCACGAGGTATTCTTGTTCTCGCTTTGCTGCAAGCACCCAGCAAGGCTGAGTTTGTCACTGGGAGACCCTACCGCCACCCCACAGAAGGGGACTTTCCTGAGACAAAGAGCTCTTGGGGCCTCCTCCCTTCTAACATGGCAGAAAACACAACCTGCTGAGAGCAGTCTGCCCCAGCCTGTGGTGCAGCACTGGCAGGGCTCACAGCAGGAGACAAGAGGCCAGCACCAGTGGTTTCCTGATGGATTTGTTTGTATCCTTGAAATGCCAGAAGTGTTGAGGGGGAGGGGCAGAATGGTGACAGCAGAGGTGACCGAGGCAGGGAGACAGCAGGAGATTCTTTAAAATCACTAGGGGAAAAAAAATTACTCAGCATGAGCTGGGAAGAAAATCATAAAGAAGTGTAGTTTGCCTGGGAAGTGGGGTTGGAGACGAGAAAGTTGTCACAACCTAACGAAGAGAAGACCGAGGCGGTGACACTCGTGCTGAGCCTGTGCTGTTCTGCTCAAAGGGCTGTTTTCATGAGGCTACTCATGTTATGTGCACATGAAATGATCCAGGGAGTCTGGTACAGAATGCGGAAGGGTGTGCTGTTGAAGGCACTAAGGTGTGGGGGTCAGGTCCAAAACACAGAAAAATGTGCTTGGAGCGGTACTAAAACGTAGGTGGGTTGTTTTTTTTTTTTTTTAAATCTTTCTGTGACAGCCCCCCTTCAACCTGTCACAACGCTTCTTATTTGCTATTTAGCATCATTCTGTATAAAAGAAAAGAAAATGTCCATTTTCCTACCACTACTGTGAATCCTTGCACACGGTCACGGAATTAAACACTGTGTTCTGTGGCTACCATGCATGCACACTTCATTCTTCCCCAGAACAGCAGGAAAACTGCTCAAATCAGCAGTGATGCTCTGTTTCTCTTCTGTGGGGTCTTTGCCTTTCTCAAGTGGAGGGGGGGTGAAGGGAGCGGGCACACGGGCTCCCCTCCTTCCATGTCTTCACTATTGGAAGTGGCTGCCCACTGCAGAAGAGCAACCTGAGGAAGATGGGAACTTAGAGGGCTCCATGGTCACTTATGGCTCTTAGGACACTGTCACCTTCCTGCTGTGCTCAGCAAACCTCCTGCACTGCACATTTTCTCACTGCGACAGATGGAACACTTACCTGGTGCTTGCTTGGAACCTTGGCAAACTCCCATGGGTAAAGGGTCCACCGGAAACTCATGTTCATGAGACACTGAAAACACGGTACACAAACAGGATGGAAAGGACCTCAGGGGCTGTGCACAGGCCCTCTGTTCGAGACCGTGCTCCATCCTATCATCAGACTTCTCTTTTAAAAAAAACTCAAACTCAGGATTCTATGACAATTACAGCACAGTGCCGACACAGGTGTACAGACCTGAGCAGAGACCCGTATGACTGCTTTCTTCTGGTTCAGGAGCTTCCTCAAGAAGCCAAAGTTAAACCAGTAAAACCCAGAGTGATAACCCAGTTGTGGTCAGAGCCTGGACCCTGACAGTCCCTATTGAGTCAGACAAGTCCACCAATCCTCGATAGGACAATTAAGCAAACAGGTCATAGAAAAAAAGCAGACAAAGGAGATCTATCCACTGTGGTCAGTCTTGGAAGAGGACAAAACAGATCCAGTGAGCTGCCACCCCAACAAAGTCCAACTTTGATCCTGACATGAGGTGCAGGTTTAAATGGAGAGCCAGTGATATGCGTAGCTAAGCAGCTTGGGTCAAGGTATGGGTCTCCCAGCATCACTGTCTCTGCTCCTGCAAGCTGGTTTGACAAGCTGTCAGAACCATGTGAAACCTCTTCCCAGGAGACCTGGCTAGTTCCAGGACCCCAGCCTTTTCTGTCTTCCAGCATGAGACTCCTTGGGACATTCTACTTTCCTAGGATCTTGTTTGAATACTCTGACAGCTAAAGGAAGGGGCAGGAGGTCTCTTCAGAATGTCGCCATGCCAGTATGGCAGAACTCAATATCCCACTGGCTCCAGGCCATTCCTAATCTGAGTCTTTGCTCACTATAGTGGATTAAGTAATACCCCCAATACGCTGACCTGCGCCCGGAAATGCAATCTTACTGGAAAATATAACCTCTGCAGATTACCTAAGGAGCTCTACGCAGGATCTCCATGGATTTCTGAAAGGTTCTAGATCTAATGGCGAGTGTCCAAAGAGAAGGATTTGAGACACCCATTGGGAGAGAAAGACACGGGGAAAGGAGGTATGGAGACAGAGGTGCATTTGTGGTAGTACGACAGTCGCAAATATCTTATGGACCAGAAGCTGGAACGGGCAAGGGAGTCTTCTCCAGACTGGGAGGAAGTATGGCCCTACACTTGGTGACAGACTTCTGGCATCTTCAATGCCTAACACATAGAATGCTTCATATATGCACTTCAAATAAGCAAATGGGTGAGGGCGTAGTGCTTCCATGAGACTCTGTAGGCTTGCTCTTTACTCTGAAAGTTCAATCCACTGGGAAGGGAAGTCCACATATCAATAATATCACTGGAGTTTATTTCTTCGTGTCTTCAACGGCTGTCTGAGGAAGACGGTGGATGGCACTTTGGCATCAAGTCTGATGACCTGAATTCTCTCTCTGGGATCCACATGGTGGAAGGAGAGAACCAACTCATGTAAGTTGCCCTCTGACCTCTACATGCAGGCTCTGTGTGTGGCATGTGCACCCACACACAGACACACATACCAACACATACACACATGAATGAAGTAAATAAATAAATAAATTTAATTATAAAGCAATGATCGTGACCCTATTCACTACACTGATGCCACAGTAACCAGCAAGCGGATGAGCCCTGCTCTCCAAGTTCAAGTTGGGAGACCCCCTACTTGAACTTAGGAGACTGAATACCCCCTAAAAGTTACATAACCAGACTTTAAGTGGCAGGACCACCATGGGCAGTGAAGGGTTTGGTACATGAAGAAGAAGGGCTCTTTCCATCTCTAAAGAGATGACACTTTAAAACTGTGGCATAGGGACACGCCATGCTACAAGCGGAGGAGGAAAGTACCCCAGACAAAGAACACAGCAAGTGCTAAGGCCCTGGGGCTCTGCAGTTTGGAGGGGGCATGAGAATGCCCCATGGTGATAGCTGAGAGCGACTGGAACTGAGGAGAAGAGGGATCCAGATCTGTCGGCAAAGAGGAAGGGGTCTTGTTTTTAACCAAAGACACATTGCGGCGTTTTGAGCAGGCAGTGGCTTGAGATACAAATCCTTCTGGCACATCACAGACAACAGACTGAGGAGAATTCAGGCAAGAACCAAATCAGACACACCTGCCGGGTGGCTTTCTGTAGCGAGCCCTGAGGCATGAGCACAGACAAGGTCACTGCTGAATGAACTTTAAAAGGCGTGGTTTACGAAATGCAAACAGGTGTTTCCTATGGCTTAAGAGTCTTCAGGAAAACTGCTTATTTAACTTGCCTGGCCATATTAACGTGAACGGTATTTAATGAATACTTAGATGGACATCATGTCCTGGCTAACAAACTTGAGCAGCCAGGCTGACTCGAGGCTTGCCACGCCCGGGAGTCCCCAGCTCCAGCAGATGCTCCCCTAAGATGAAGCAGCTTAGCACAGGTCAATGCTGCCTTCACCTGCACCCTGACACAAAATACGATCAAAACAGCTCCGTTCTGCAGGTAATGCCTGCCCATTCTTCACACAGTACTGAATTCAAGTTACTTTATCTGTCTATGGTCAATCATAAGTTCTAAAAACTGTGCCATAACAGCTTTTTCGGTGTGCTGTATGCAGTATGCTGGAGAAATTGGATACACCTTTCTGGGTTGTGACGACCCACCCCCCACTTCTGGAGGTCAGTCAATAAACAAGGTAGTTTCACAGTGCTGTTATTCATGAGAGATGAGGCCTGCCACAGATGCTCCCTGGAACGTTCAGAGCTGAATGACTAAAGAAACACTTTTTAGTATATACAACTTAGCAAACAGGATGCTTCATCCTGCCCAAGTTTGCTCTTGAATAAGCTGATCAAACAACACTCACTGAAGCCCCTCTGTGAAGAGATGGGGTTAAATTCTTGAGATGCTAGACCCCACCTTCCTAATGTTTGGTAGCATGGATGTCTTACCCAGTGGAGGAAGGGATCCTTCCAGGTCTATGTGACACTTTGTTCTTACACCTTATCAGGTGAGAGGGTCATTCTGCAATGGCAGGACCTCGTTTAGCACTGAGGAAGGAGTGCAATCTGAGGAGTGGCACAGGAGCCAGCACCCCGCTGACACACAGATGGAACATCATGAGGAATGAAAGCTGTTGGTTCACAACCCTGGCACCAAAGGTGAAGCATTGGGTTCTCTGGGGCTGCGAATGTTCCCGACACCTATCACTCATCTGTCCCAGCTGGGTCATTGAAAAATGATAGGATCATGGGATTAGCATGAGATCACCTCTTCCCAGGTAGCTTCAAGAAGTCATGAGAGTTCTCATGAGATGGGAGGATTAAATGGGGAGGGAAGAGAAGAGAGATTAAAGAAGGGAATAAGAAGAGGGATGACTAACATTAAAAGCCATCTGAGAGGTCATATGGAAACCTGACAGTAGAGGTATATGTACATAATATATATATATATGAAATTTAAATGGAATCACTGAATAATGGGGGAGACAATGCCCCAACTAGTTATCTTTGGCCACCAAGTGGAACCTCCAGTGCCACAGATAGGTTATATCTAACTGAATTGTTGGCCAAAGGGGCCCCATAGAAACCCCCAAATAACTCAGGCTATGGCCAAGGCTATTGGTTGCTTTCCACAAACTGATGGTAAGGCCCCATTGCTGAAGACAACACCTACTCGTCTCATTGAACACACAGAAGTCGAGCCGGTACCCAGCTAGAACCTTCACCCCTACTGACGAGTGTTCATGGTACTAGAATGTACTCTGCGGAAAGATTGCAAGAGCCGGAGGGGATGGCCGACAACACGGAAACAGTTTCTTCCAGAAACAACAGGACTGATGAAAACACAGGGCTGCACAGGTCCAAGCCAGACGGGGTCTGACAAGTGGTGAGAAGGGGAAGTCAATATGAGCTCTCATCCCTAACCCAGAAGCTATCTCCAACTGACAACTGCTTGCAAAGGAAAACTTATTTTTACCAAAGGAGTACTGCTGGGTATACAAGCCACACTTAAGGGTAGGCCCCATGCCCAGCAATAGATACCCGACACAAAGCACACTCAATGATATTTTTGTAGATTTTTTTTTTGGTCACATATTGCTTTTGGGTTGTTTTTTAAAATCTTACCAGTCTTTTGGTATATTCTAGTTTTCGATTTTGTGTTTTTATGTTGCCTGTGTGTTTCTTGTGCTTTGATTTTTAAAATTCTGATATATTTGCTTGTTTCTATTTGCCTGTTGGTTTTCTAAATGGGAGGTGGGGGGCTGGAGTTGGAAGGGTCGGGAGTTGGGAAAGATCTAGGTGGACACGAGGGAAAGGAACCTGTGATCAGAATACATTGTAGGAAAAACTTATTTTCAATTAAAAAAAAAGAAAGTGTTCATTGGAGCAGTAGCTATGTCTAAAAATGTGTTTTCATTCCCTGTTCCTAGGTCAGCTGATGGTGTTTGTTGCACATGATCCCAGGTCCCAAGGGTAGCCCCACATACACTGGGATGAGCCAGTCAATCCCTCTCCTGGAGATTTAATCACAGAGGCACAGAGTGTGCTGTCGGTTGGGAGCAGCTGTTTGAGGTCTGAATGTGGAACAGAGGTTAGAAAAACTATCCCCCCTCCTCCCATGGACAAGTCTGCCATATCCACTTATTTCTACTAATAAAAGTTTCACTGGAACAGAACCAAGTAGTGTTTGCATATTGTCTCTGGCAACTGTCATGCTACAGTGGCAGACTTAAATGGTTGTGACACAGGCCGGTCGGTGTGGGAGGAACAAAAATGTTTACAGAGAAAGTGTGTTATCAGTGACATAGATCCGGGTCAGGCAGCTACAATAAGACATGTCTGAGATTTTTTAAAGCAGAGAGAAGATAAGATCTGAGGATCCCTGACTGAGAGGTAGAGCTCCTTCACCCCCAAACCTTCCAACTCATAGAAATTATTTGTTCTGTTAATAGCTGTCAGGGGCACCTCATCTGAGAGATCCTACTCTTCAAGGGGTCACGAGAGAGACTCAAGAAATCAGTATCAACACAGAAGCAGGAAGCAGGAGGGTAGAGGAGAACAACAGGATACGGGAGACCTGATAGGGGGAACGGGTCAAGGGAGGACTCTTTCCAGAAGGGAGAGGGGGGTTAATATAGAAGGAGGGATGGAGGTAAAATAATGATAAAGGTGCCTGCAAAAGCCGCAAAGAATCACTATTAAAAAAAAAAAACCTTTAATACATGCAATTCCATGTATAAATAAATACACATAGTTTTAATGAACTTCTCTTCTCCTGGGCTAATGGAACTCCCTCCAAGACCTAAAGACCACCTAGCAAAAACCCTGATACTAGTCATGAGAAACCTTCTTATTAATTGTTGGTCAGGGCTATCCAAGAGACTCCCAAGACATACAGCCGATTGCTTTTGCCCTTGGTTACCCCCAGAGGTGGAAGTTAAGTCTCTATTGTTCAAAACACTGTTGCATTCCAGAAACAGTCCAGAGACCCCTGAGCTAGAACTGACCTGAATGCTCCCTCTGAAGACTAGCTTTCATGGTTCCAGAAAGCACCATGACATCTTCCAAAGGAGGGAAGCAACAAACAGTTCAACCTAGCTATAGTACCTATGAACCACATCAACATCAACATGGCACAGTAACCCTAAAGGTACATGCATCTTGACAATAACCAAAAGCTCTTTGATTGGACTTTAAGACCCACTCGTCGAGAGGGAAACCATGCCAGGTACTGGAAACCTAGCAAACTACTCAGCCATAATTATTATAGGATAGTCTATAATCACCAATTTACTAAACCAGCGTGATCCCTAGCAGAAATCTATAAACATTTGTTCTTATATACACAGGAAACTGTAGTCTTTATCCTTCCTCATGAAAACTTCTATTTGCAACAGATGGAGACCACTACAGAAAACCATAACTAATCAAAATGCAGAGTTATGGAGCCCAGTCCCAATGGATACATCTACAAAACACTCCTGCACATAAGGTCCAGGGAACATCACAGAAGAGGGGGCAGAAAAACCGTAAGAGCCAGAGGACCAGGGAGTTTGCTGTGGGATTGCATCTCCTAGTAACATCAGAAGCTATACCTGCAAAAGCTCACCAACACAACCACCTAGACATGAGCTGAACAAGGATGACACTGACAGCCATGCTAAACTGTACAGAGAAAAGCTCACAAGGCCTCAACCCTACACTAAGAACTACAGGCAACTAAGGAAAGCTGGGAGCTGGAGTGATGGTCTCCCCGGGGACAAGGATACCAATTGGTTGTTCGGTGCCATACAGTGCCAAAGCCCTGAAAATATATATACAAATAACTTTATATGGACTAAGCAGATTACATTCAGGTATGTACATGTATATACACATACATATGCTTGCAATAACAATTAGTGGAAAAATAAGCCATAAATTTGAATGAAAATGGGGAGGGTATACGGAAGGGTTTGGAGAGAGGAGAGGGAAGGGGGAAATGTAATTAATTATAATCATATATATATATATATATATATATATATATATATATATATATATATATATATTTAGTTAACTCCAAAAAAAAAAAAAAAAAGAAATCAGTGTCTTAACCACCCAATCAACATTTATTAAGTACCAACGGTATACTAAAGACTGCAGCTGTAAGGACCCTGATTACTCTCAGGTTCAATGATTTCTAGAAGGACCTAGAGAACCCAGAAAAGCTACTGTGCTCACAGTTACAGTTTATTGTGTCAAAAGATATGTCAAAAGTTATCCAGTGGAAGAAATGCAAGAGTCAAGGCCAGGATAAATCAAGTGTGGAGCTTCCATTGACCTTGCTCAGCGGAGCCGTGAATAGATAGATCATCTTCGCTTCCTGGGGGGGGTGGGGGGGCAAAATTCAAGAAGTTCTTTGGGAAAGGTTAGTCCTTTACAACATATCACTTCAAGGGGAAGATCCCAGAGGGAAAGAAACCATGGCTGTGTCTGAGACAACCTGTTCTCTGGCTGAGACAGCAGCAGCAGCATCCAGAAAACTCATCAGAAAACATTTCTGAGGAGTGATGAGTTTAGTTTATACAAGACCAGCAGTATGCATAATGAAGCAGTGTGCTCCTGCCCATCCAGAACATACAAGCAACAGGGACTGTCTATGAATGCCCTGCAGCTCTGCAGGACACCAAGGCATCCAGTGTTGCACCCTAACCCTGGCCCTGGACATCATCCAGCACCTCCTTCTTTGATTTGTCTTCCCTCCTATGTCATTATCATGGGATCAACAGGTTCTTCTTAGCACTTTTAAGGAGACCCAGCTCCACATGAGTCACTGGGGATGCAGGATTCGAAGATGCTGGGCATGGCCCCTGCTGCCAGAGAGCTAGCATGCCGATGGGTTTAGCAGAACAGGCAAAGAAGAGTAATCAGAGAACAAGTTCAATCCCATCAGTGCTCAGCTCAGCACACACTAGCACAACCTGTCCGGAGGGGACCTGGCACAGAAGCACCTCTTGGGAGGACAGAACACCTGCAAAGGATGGGTCTCCCAGCCCAGAGAAGCAATGGCAGCAGCTGGATCCTGGGCCAGGATTGTGACACCCAGAAAGAACACCTAGGACTAAGGGATGCAGAGAAGGTTCTAGAATGGTCCCACTACTTCCACCAAGCCTTCCGCTCAGCTTTTCCTCCATTCTACCACTATAGAAACCAAGTGAGAGTCAATGTAAAGACTGGTGTAGAAGTTGGCTCTGAGAGGAAGGGGAAGAACGAATCTGTCATGCTGGAGACACGTGCTTATTTATGCTTCTTTAAGACACAGTTTGGTTTACCCAGTGCTCACTGCATGCTGGGCCTTGTAGTCTTAAACAGTGTACAGACATTAGCCAAGCGACTCTTACTTAACCTCACGAGTTAAGTATTGTCATTATCCCTGCTTCCCTGATGGGGAAAGTACGACTCACAGAAATAAGGCAACTTGCCTAAGGTCACACAAGTAGTTCACGGAAAGGATTTACGCCCTGACTGACCAAGCTCTGAGTCACCACTGCACTCTGCATGAAGCTAAATCCTGGTTTATCTGACCCTTCCAAACCCTTGTAGCCACTGTGTATGTGCACACATACTGTAGCATGTATCACACCCTGAAGTTACCCATCTGCTCCAAAGTGAGCCTGTGAGCTCTGGCAGGGAGGGTGCCAATGCTTATCTCTGTGTCCACCTGGCACAGGTAGAAGCTCGAAAGCGTTGAAGACGGTGTATGGATTGGATTCCGCTGTGAGCATCCCTGCCATACACCCGCTGACTAACTCACCGCTCATTTCATCTGTCACTCTGTCTGTCCCTCTGCTGGAAGAATGCCTCAGTCTCCAGTCTTCACGTCTGGGAAGTGCGCACTTACCTGGAATACAATACCACCATCAGGAAAGTTCCCCAGGCTCTCAAAGACATGATCTCTGGGTGAACAGAGACTGGAACCAGGCACTTGCCTTTGAAAGTCAGGACCCTGTGGCACACTCTGTGCTGACTGCAGAATGTTACCACTGCAGCTAGAGTCTCCTGAAAGGGAGCAGCAGGCTTCTCTGTTTAGCAGAACGGGTCTGAGCTCAGAACCAGCACATCATCATTTCCACCCCCATCAGAGTGGCCAGACCAAGTCACAACCACCCTGCGTCCCATGGTTCCAGCTGCGGGAAGACAGACTCCACATCTGATAGAGAGAAATCACAAAGTTGCATTAAAAGGAATTACTAAGTATAGCTTGGCCGTTTTGCAGTCTACCTTACAGATACATTTTAAAATTCATGGCTACAATTATGGTTCTGTGGCAGGTAGGCAATATATTTTTGGACATCGTTTGAGGGACACTTCAAGGGGAAGGGCTGTTAACCAGAGTTAATGCAAAATTTCATTTCTCATCATGTTAATAATAGCAAATTAAAGGGCAAGAAAAATATACATCTTAAAAGGAGCAACTATGGGCCAAATATGAGAAAGAACGCCGTGGATGCATTGTTTCTGATCCTTGCAAACCCCTTGAGCCTCT
Organism: Cricetomys ansorgei; assembly: GCA_026225945.1. NCBI lineage: Eukaryota > Metazoa > Chordata > Mammalia > Rodentia > Nesomyidae > Cricetomys > Cricetomys ansorgei. Next base: position 281,266 of record JAMJFZ010003163.1, read on the forward strand.
CCAACCACGTCCCGGCTGCAGGAAGAAGCCCAAGATGGTACTTACCTCGCTTGAGCCGCGATGGCTGAACGCAAGCCCAGGTCTGTCGGTTTCTAAGTGAGCACTTTGTGACGCCAGGTTCACATCTGTCCATTCCAGGAAGACCACACAGTGTGGGGAAGTAATTCACTTTACATGGCTTGACCTCCTGGTACTTAAGAACATTCTGGCCCTGCAATGCCATCTTGCCTCTGCTAGACGTCTTCTGGTCAATGCAGGGTCAAAGTTTTAGTAGCCATGAGGGCAGCTATGTTATGGAGGCTTCTACTGTCTGGTTACTTAGGGAAACACTATAGCTTAATTTTATTAATTCATATTGATTTATATATAGCTTGGCTCTCCCCACAAAAGATTTGAGGAAACTTATAATCAAAACAATACAACAGAAAATAGAGTTCCGGAAATTCATTGCTGGCAGAGACATATTCCCAGAATGGCCACGGCTTCCTTTGCTCTCTGTGTGGCTACAATGAGAAAACGTGGCCACAGAATCTCATCTTTGGAGAGGTCACTGTATGTCTCCAACCACAGAATGTAAAAGTCACCGTGGAGAGTATTTAAAAATACTCTCAGTCTCTGGTTCAGGTGGTCTGCATAAGGCCTTAGAAAATGTTTAAAAATCAGTTGTAAACCTGCCTCCAGGCAACTCTTTTGCAAACGGCACAGGGTTTACACTTTGAGGAAAAGGGGGATAAAATCCAAACTAGTTAACGATGAAGGAGTCACCGTGATAGCGCTCACTTCCAATCACCATGCTTCCGTGGAGTCTTCCGGGACAGGCCCAGGGTTCAGTCCCAGATGTTGAACCTTAACTCAGAGGAGAATCCCAGCCTTAAGAAAACAGAAGTCTAGTCACAGGAACTGTGAGCTCCATAAATACCTGCCCAGGCGTCCTGCTCGTCCCACAAGCTAAGAGTGGTACCCTTGAGGAATGAGAGTATACTAATGGAAAACTACCTGACAAAAGCAACTTAAAAAGAAAAACGGCTCATTTGACCCTCGATTTGATTTAAGAGAATCAGGCCACTGTGGCCTGGGAGGCAATGGCAGCATTCCCAATGGCCAGCACACGCAGTATGACTCTCCGTGTCTGCGCAGATCAGAAATCAGAGTAGAGAACGCTGATCTCTGCAGGCTTTCCTCATCTTTCCTCGTTTTATTCAGTCTGAGCTCCTGTTCCTGAGAAGGTGTCCCCCACATTTAGAACGAGCACACCGTCCTCAGTTAATCCTCTCTGCAAACACTCTTACGGAAGGGCCCTGAAGAGTGTCCCCTAAGGGACTCTCAATCCTGTCAAGCTGATCAACAGGCACAGCAGCTAAGTGTCATCTACAAGGTGCTGGTGGAGAGGCTGGTCTCCCCAGAGGAGGATCCGTGGTGCTCCGAGATCACTAACTGTATCATCTGACGCCAAAGACCAGGCTTCTCTGAGAATTGGCTCCGTCGCGTGGAAGGCAGTGATGAATGTGTGCCAAGTTCATTCATTAGATGGTGAGGATTCAATAAAGGAATAACCCGGGGGTAAAGGTTGATGGGAGTGGTTATAATGTTGGAGGTGGCGGCGGCACCGGTGTGGTGGTAGTGACGGTATCTAACTTCTCCAGGAAGCAAACATAAAAACGAGACAAAGCCACAGCCCGGAGGCTGTGAGGAGGAGACCGGACAACTTCTCTTTTGACCACCAGTTTGGAGATAAACAGAACTTATGGCTAGGAGGCGGCTCTGTGCCTTCAGAAAAAGACAGAAAGTGGATGCACGGATTTGAGAATTACCCCCCCCCCCCCCCCCGTGTGGAGATGTCCCATGGGAGACACAGGGGGCTCTGCACGGAGAAAGGAGGAAAAGGAAAGTATACGGGAGGGTTGGAAGGCTGTACAAGGCTGTGGTAGGCCCTGTAAAAGAAGCCACTGGAATTTCATCCGTGCACACAATGTGTTTTGATCAAGTAAGCCTCTGTTTCCTCCCTTCCAGTTCCTCCCCTGTCCCTACTACCTTACTCCCTCACAACATTATGTGCTCTCTCTCTCTCTCTGTTCTCTCTCTCTCTCTCTCTCTCCCACTCCCTCCTCTCTCCTGCTCACTCTCTCTCTCGATTAAACCCACAGACTCCACCTACTGTTGCCATTATATGCATGGGCCTACTGCATCTAGTATGTGTAGACTCTCTGGACTCACGTCCCTAAAGGAACAGATTCTCCCTCTGCAAACAGTCACCAATTGTCAAGAGTTCCTCTCTTCCCCCCACTCCACGCTGGGATTTCACCTGTCACGATGTGCAGGTCTTGTGTGTGTGGTCACAGCTGCTGTTGTAGTCATCCCCTGCCTCTGGCTCTTTCAAGCCTCTGACCCTTCTTCCTGGAAGATCCCTGAGTCCTGGGAGGGGGTGGTGTGGTGCATATGGTGTGGTGGTTTGAATGAAATGGCCCACATGGGCTCTTATGTCTCAACACTCGGTCCCCAGTTGGTGAAACTTTCAGGGAAGGAACAGGAAGTACAGCCTTGCTGGGGAAGGTGTGTCAGCGAGGGTTGGCTTTGAGGGTTCAAAAGCCTATGCCATTCCCAGTTAGCTCTTTCTCCACCTCCTGCTTTGGGATCAAGATGTACCCTCTCAGCTACTGTTCCGATGTCATGCCTGCCTGCCTGCTGTCGTACTCCCCACCATGACGGTCATAAATTTACCCTCTAAAACTGTAAGCCTCAGCAAACTGTTTCTTCTAGAAGTGGCCATGGTCATGGTGTCTTAGCACAGCAATAGAAAAGTAACTAAGACAGACGTCTATTTAGGGCTGAGCACTCTGCATTATCTTATTCTCTGCACGCTGATAAGTCATGGGTCTCTGTATTAATAAGCATCTACTGTAAAAAGAAGCTTCACTGATAATGGATGAAAGGTGCACTGATTTATAAGTATAAACATCAGTCCTGAGGAGTCAGTATAATACTATGTCTATTTAGCTGACTAAGAGTAGTAGGTTCCCCTCTATGACCTATGACCACCTAGTCTCTTCTTGGCCAAAGTGAGCCATTCTTTAATTTGGTCATTTTTATTTCGTTTGAAAATCACATCATAGGAAACATTACCTAGTGCTGTGCTGGTATCAAAGTATGTTACATGTTCATTTTCGATAGAAACTTTGCAACTAACACTGGAAGAGGGAATAACGTCACTCAGTGTGCCTGATTCTCAGCAAAGTTATGCCAGGCCCTGGAGTCCTTTCTCCTGACTCATTCCCTCCCTTCCCTCTTTCATTGACACTTTGGTTTAATTCCATTCTGTTTCTAGCTCACACTTGCAAAAGGATCACCGATGCCTCCTTACAAGTAGAACATAAAGCTGTTAAGTCTTATTCTATAGAAAGTGTTTTATTGTTTTTGTTGTTTTGTTTTTAATTGGAAATTATCAACTGCACATATTTAGAGAACAGAGCATACTTTTCCGATACGTGTTTACAATATGATTTTTGTCATTTAGCCGTAACTACCTCTTTGAAAAGCCTTCTATCATTTTTCCAGATGAAGAAAAGAGGCTTTACTTTAAAGTTTAAGCAAATAGCTCTACCCATCTTCCAGGGTCAGTGGCTCCAACCTACATTTGCTCTGATCGTTTTCCATGTTGGAGACCAGTTTCCTTTCTTAAGATAATGGGAATTTCTACTAGTTGTGACTATTGAGTTTACTAGACGCTTAATTCACGAGCTGTTTGGGCACAGCTGTGTCTCTACCCTAGAACATGGGCTCCCTATCTACATCTGTTCATACGTCATCTGCCTTTGAGGACTGGAATACCAGTCTGACAGCCCACCAGCTTCCACTCCATGCTGCCACATGCTCTGGCCCACCCAGTCTGAGGCTGCCTTTCACCTCTAAGAAGGTTGTGTTGGGGCTCTATTCTCATCAGAACCATGAGAAGCACCGGTCTTTAAACAGAAGCAATATCAAAATCAATCTGACATCCTTAAAATCTATATAACATTAGTTGACCAACCCTAAAGAGCAAAGGAGGTCTCCAGAATTCACCCAACTCCTTTGCCATTGTTTATAGACTTCCTACTGGGCACTAGTCATTGTACCAGGACTGGAGTCACAGTGTCAAGTGGAATGATATATGACTGTGGCCCTGAAGAACCTTATTAGAGATGCTAATCCAGTCGTCTCACAGTTACTGCCCAAGCCCAGATTTTTAAGTTCTATAATGGACAATGAGGAGATGATTCTTCACTAATGCAAAGTAGAAATAATCCATCTCCATCTGGGATATCAGAGAAGGCTCCTCTGGAAGAAGGGACACTGAGCCAAGAGCTAAGGATGTATAGGAATCATCAAGTCAGGATTTCTCACTGGTGAAAGAAATTAGGATTTGTGAACACAAAGGATACTGATTTCCTGGTCATTCTCTACCCTTGGGATTTAAATCCTTGGTGGTAGCCAAAACTTCGGCATTTTTAGGATCCCTTGCCATGTAGGTCTGATGATTCAAATATACAGAGAAAGTTAGGAGCTGCAGAACTCGGAAGGAGAAACTGGGGGTATAGGGAAGGATGTTGGTAGAGTCTCAGGAAGGAAGAGCCTGGGCCAGCGTCAGAGCCCACAGGAGGTAGTGAAACTTGAATAATGAGAGAGACGAGCTAGGCAGGGGGGCGGTGGGGAAGATCCCGAAGGCTACATTGAGAAGTTTATTTTTTTATTTTGACATCAGTGGGAATCTAAGGGATGTTTCTTTTTCAGATTTAAATATTTGTTCTTGTGGTTTGGGGCCATGATTAACTTTGCATTCTGAAAAAGATCTTTCTGACTCCTTGATAGAGAACAGATTGGAGGGAGCAGAAGGAATTATCTTGACCACTGTGCGAGGAGTGCTGGTGTCCATCTGACCCGCAGGCTGCAGACTGGAGGACGAGGTCTGCCAGTCAACTGGCCCCCGCTGGAGGAGCCAACCTTGCCAGCCATTTTGGCAGCTGCAGTAAACACTGATCAACAACTCTAACTGGAAAGCCTCTTTTCAGATGGACCCAGCACAGTGGTTTCAACAGCCTGGCTTGGCCCAGAGCTAGTGAGGCCACCTCCGTATACAGGCAGCCTGCTAGAAGCCATATGCCCAGCTTAATTCTTCCAGAAGTCTGGAGCTTGTAGCCGTGCATGAACACACACACACAGTTTTAATACGGCTTCAACCTCAACTTCTGAGAAAAGGAGGGAGAGCGGCACCCCTGCCCAGGCATAAGGATGGAGAGAAAAATTGTCAGAAGTGATTCTTGGCTGAGATTGGCAACACACACTGTCACTTGAACCTATCAATAGACCAGGCTGATGATGTTTTTCACTTAACACCTAGTGACAAGGCTGTCAGAAACTGGCAGGCGATCCCTGCATGCCCTGCCAAAAAAGAAGAACATGAAAATCTGTCAAAACCCATGCTTGTTAATAAATATACCCCTGGAATTCTTTTGTAAGGAACCAAGGTTTCAGATGTCTGGGTAGTATAGCCCCATTGAGCAGGGAGGTTTCTCTGTGACTCCAATGTTCACGTGACCGGCTTACGGGCAGAATGAAGAGGCGGAGCAGTGGCATAGTAAACCAATGATACTAATCTTTGGAAGTTCTAGTGTGAGGTCTATGGAGGACAAAGTGGGGGCCAATATTAGACCTTCCCTGTCTAGGCTTGAGTGAAATTTCATATCCACTGCTACAGGATATCTGCATGCCCAGTGTGTGTAGGGAGAAGGTTCAGAGGGAAAGTACAACAACCAGAAGCTAAGCCTGTAGCTCCTGTGCATGCCGTTCTGTGAGGACTCCCGGGAGGATTACAGTTCCCTGCCAGGCTGAAGCCAGGCAGGGTCATGTGACTTGCTTTAGCCAATGGAGGGTATGTATGTCACGCTTCAGAAATAAGCATTAAGAGTCAATGTATAAATTGCTACTTGCCCTTTCCTCCTGGCCTGGCGCTGGACAGTGGGAATACTGTGGCTGCACCGCAGGATGCTCACAATACAGAGAGCACCCCAGCTAAGCTGTGGTCAACATGAGCTTAAGTGGAAGAGGACCACCTTGTTTCAAGCCACTGATGACAGAGGGATGGCCACAGCGGAGTCATTGTGAAAAATCTCCTCTCTTCTCCCATACCCCTTCCTGTGTTGCAAAAACTTGCAGTGTGTAGTGTTTACTGCCCATTTGGACTGAGTCTACCCAAGATGACCCTGGATGAGACCTTCAACTCTCCGGGCCTTGGTTCCTTCATCTCCAAGTTGTGAATCACAGCGTTCCTTGACTAGTGAGGATGGCTACACAGAGACACTTGTGCAATCATTACAGTTTATGCTGAACACTTGTTTTCCTCTAGCAGGGTAGAATTTTGGTATTTGCCAGGAAGAGGGTGCCTACATATTCCTGTAAGAACCCGGCACACCAGCTCTACAGTGAGCCTTCTTACTTGGCAGTATCTTAAACATGTCACAGTCTGTTGCTGGGCACTTTAGTGGGCCCCTTTGTGACTCTACTAGGAGAGGAACCTAGGAAGTTCTCTCCACAAAGGCCTTTGTGCCTTGGCTCTGTGCTGATGCCGATCCTCTCATTGAGCGAAACAATAGCCCTGCACTAGAGCCTGAGTAGGCCCTAGTGCACCATCCAGAGCCCCTTCATGCACCACCAAACCTGGGGTCCTCACGAGACTCAAAAGTATGGTTAACTCTTTGACAGCTTCAAAGCATAAATGTGTATAATGGTTAGTTATTCAAAATAAGACAAAAGGAGATACAGAATAAAATGGAAACACCTAATTCATAGGAAACGACAAAATAAAAACACTTATGTCCCCCAAATATTTACCCTACTACTAACTACCCCAGAACAGTGACTGTTCTAACAGTAAGATTTCAGAAAGTATCCTCCCAATGGGACCAGTACAGCCACAAGCGGATGAATCTGTCCCTGGGTGTAACTCCCACACAGGGAGCTGTTCCTAAGGCTGTTTGGCAGAAACAGCAATCCTGAGAACAAGGGGAGCTAACTGCTAGTAAAGCTCTTCTCTCACACACACTCAGCTCTCAGAGCGCTCCTCTGGAGGAGGCTCGACGCTCTCCCTCGTTACAGGAAAGGGAAAGCTCAGAAGTGGTGGCTGTGCTCCTACCACAAAGCGCCACGGTTAAGGGTACACACGTGGAGTTCAGACCACCCACAGATTGCCACAAACTGGAGGTTGAAAACAACCTCCCACGTTCATGGAACAGCAGAATAAATATTGTCAAAATTACTAGAAAAATCTACAGATTCAATGCAATACCCATAAAAAATTCATTGGTATTTCTTCACAGAAATATATATATATACACACACACACATATATACATGTATACATACACGATCCTAAATGATCCAGAAGAAAAAATAGCAATATTGGAAGCATCATAATATCTAACCTCAAATTACACTACAGAGCCAGGGTAACAGAAACGGAATGGTGCTGGCACAGAGACATCTAGGCCATTAAGAGTATAAGATGCAAACCCGCACAGCTACAGTCAAAAACATGCCATAGAGAAAGGACGAGAAATGATGCTAAGGAAACTGGCTAGCCACTTGTAAAACTGTACACCCTATATAAAAGTCAATTCGAAAATGGATCAAGGACCTTAATGTAAGACCTGAAGCTTCAAAACTTCTGGAGAAAAACCTTGAAGAAGCACTTCAATATCTAGATGCTGGATTCTAGAATCTGAACAGGACTCTGATAGTTTAGGAAATAAGAACAAGAATTACACCTACAGGACTACATTAAATTTTAAAACTCCTTATACATCTGTGGAGGCTTGAATAGGAAAGTCTCCCATAGGCTCATCTGAACTCTTGGTCATTAGGGAGTGGCACTAGGAGGTATGACCTTGTGGGAAAGGCGTGGTCTTCTTGGAAGAAGTGTGTCACTGGGGGGGGTGGGGGGGGTTTGGGGTTTCAAATGCTCAAGCCAGGTCCAGTGCTCATTCTCTTTCTGCGCCCTGCCAATCCAGATTTAGAACCTTTCCAGCTACCTCTCCAGCACCATGTCTGCTTGCTTGCTGCCATGCTTCCTTCCATGATGATCATGGATTAAACCTCTGAAACTGTAAGCCAGCTCCAATTAAATGTTTTTCTTTATAAGAGCTGCTGTGGTCATGGTGTCTCTTCACAGCAATAGAACAATGGCTAAGACAGCAACCAAAGAATAAACGAGAGACTGAAGAGGCAGTTTATGGAGTGAGTGGAAAAGAAAAAAAAATAATTTAGCAACTATTCAACTGAAAGTGCACTAGTGGGGCTGGAGAGGGGGCTCAGTGGTTGAGAGCAGTAGCTGCTCTTCCAGAGGACCCGGGTTCAGTTCCCAGACCCTACATGGCCGGCAGCTCACAACTGTCTGTAATTCCAGTTCTAGGGAATCTGACACCCTTACACCGATGTACATAAAATAAAATTAAATAAACTATTTCTAGAAAAGAAAGAAAGTGCATTAATATACACAATAAAGAAGAACCCCAAAAGTTAAACACCAAAACCAAAAGCAAATGATTCAGTTGTTACATGGGCAATGGTACCAAACAGAGATTTTTCAAATGGCCAATAAACACTTGAGGGGCTGAAGAGATGGCTCAGTGGTTAAGAGTGCTTGCTGCTTTTCCAGAGGACTCAAGCTCAGTCCCCAGAGCCCACACCAGGAAGCTCACAACTGCCTGTAACCCCAGCTCCAGGGGATTCAACACCTTCTTCTGACCTCCTTGACTGTGTATGTGTATGCGCGCACGCACACACACACAAATAAGATAAACTGTGAAGAAACAAAAAAGGGAGCTGGAGAGATGGCTTAGCAGTTAAGAGTACTTGTTCTTACAAAGAACCCAGGTTCAATTCCCAGCACCCACATGGTAGCTCACAATCATCCCCAACTCCAGTTCCAGGGGGTCCAACGTCCTCTTCTGAGGGCACCGTAGATATCTACGGTACATAGATATTTATGCAGGAAAAGCACTCGTACACACAAATAGAAATTTAAAAATATTTTAAAGACAAACCTAAGGGTGGAAAAAAAAAAAAGGTTCAATGTCTTTAGCCATCTGGGAAATGCAAAGTAAAACTGCACCAAGATTCCCTCTCACCCTAGTCGGAATGGCCCTCCCAAGATATAATCACAAATGTTGTCAAGGAGATGAGTGGGAAGGATGCTCGGTGCACCATTGGTGAGAGTGAAAATAAACTCTAGCTCTCTAGCTACTGCGGAAAGCAGTGGGGATGTTCCTCAAAAACATCATAAATTGAAGACCAAAGGATCCAGATGCACTGGTTCCTGGCATGTGTCCAAAAGAATCAAAGCCCATTCATTACAGAGATACCTGCACACCTACAGCCATCTCTGCACTGTCCACAACAGTCAAGTTATGGAATCGGCCTCGGTGGTGGTTAGTGTTTTTATTCAGCTCCAACAGAGATGGAAAAGTGGCCTTGCATTCAGGAACCCAAGAACCACACAGCTCTGAAAGGAAGGTGCCCTGGTAGTCGGGAGCCCAGGGACCACACAGTTCTGTGGGGAAGATGTCCCCAATGGGAATGGTATCCTGACATCCAGAAAGCCAGAAAACACACAGCTTTCACAGCTCTGAGGCAAGGAAGACTTCCCCAGCTGAGTGGGAGTGTTACAGTGTAATAACTCCACTCCTCTTTGCTCAGCTCAGCTCTGCTCTGTTCTGCTCTGAGGGGAGAAAGCTTCTCCAGTGTTGCAGCTCTGAAGGGAAATATCCCCAGCAGAGCGGAGGTGTTCTGTGCCTCCTCTCTTCTCTGTGGCTGCCTCCACTTGGGAGGAAGGCAGCAGCCAAAACTGCACTCCCCTACTGAGCAGAATGCAGAAAGCTGTTCTTTATATAGTGTTCCTGAGGGGGTTGGAGCCTCCCAGGGTGGCCTGTGATTGGTGGGATTTTTTGTCCTTATTTGACTAATCTGGAGAGGATTGAGGGGCCCAATTTAGGGCCCTATGTGTTAGTTGGGGCTACTTCTGCACTGCTCTACCAGGTTGGGGGACCCTGCAGCTGGCTGGGAGTGGGGTCCCTGGTAGCCAGCCCTTTCTTACGGGGAGGCCTCAAGTCCCGGAGCTCCCCAGTCTTGCAGAGCCAGACTCCAACACAGGGGAAATGTGCAGGCTCCTCAGTGGTCCTCAGCGCTGTTTGGGGCTCATGGTGGGCACAAGGATTGGTGGCTGGGACCCAGGGTACCTGCAGGGTAGCAAGGGAGCCAAGCAACAGTCCCCAAAGGCAGCTGGCAGCAGGAGGGGCCAAGCTGCTGGGAAAAGTCAGATTTGCTCCACAGCAGAAACACAGATGGCAGTGCAATGGCAGTTGGGGTGGGGAGGGGCACCAGGCAGTGAAGCAAAGACCCCTGGAGCACACCGACTGAGGGAGGAGAGAGCAGGTTGGGGTCTACAGTGGCCTCAATGACTAAGTAACAAGTTTATTCCACCATAAGGAAGAGTGACGTTGTGCCATCTGCAGGCCATTTGATGGAACTACAGATCATTATGTTAAGAGAGGCAAGCCAGTCTTACCAAGACAAGTCTCATTTTCCTGAGGTGGCTGGCAGGAGACATGAAAGGCACGGCATGCATTTAGAAAGGGAAATGTGGAGGGGGATAAGGAAGGGGAACAGAAAGTGTGGGAAATGACTGGACCCCATTATATGTAATAGAGCCCACTGTTTTATACAATTAATATATTCATTTAAATGTTTGGAGAGCGGAACTTCATCCTTCACAGTCCTAAAGGTTAGGATCTGAAAGCCAGACATCAGTCAGACCCAAGGTGCTAGGAGAGGGTATCTCTTTGCCTCTTCTGTCGGCTGGCAGGAAGTCCCTTGGCTTGTGGCTCTTTCTAGCTCCAGTCTCTGCTCAGTCTCATTGGCTCTTCTTCCTCTGCCTCTCCTGGCCTTGCCATCTTTCACAAGGACAGCTAAGGACTGAGGGATCGCCTAGGTATTTCGAGGTGGTCTGATTTTAAGATACTTAGCTTACATCTGTAAAGTTCCTCAGGTGGCAGTATAGACACAGCTGTTGAGGGCTACCATCTAGTGCTTAGTTGCTCGACACCTCAGCCCAGTTAGGTAGCCTTTTGGAACTAGCTAAGTAGCCTTAGCTCTGAAAGCTAAGACAGACCATGATGATTGTATCTGGCTCCTAAAATCACAGTAAGCATTAGCTGTTCTTGCTGCTCATCATCACATAATATCCAGAAGAGGAGCTAGGGTTTGAACTGACACCTGCAACTACTGTCAGTCACCCATCAACAGGGCAATGCTGGCAGATCTAGTGTTTACCCACCCATTGCCCTGCAGTCACTCTGACCAGGACCTTTCCATATACCCTATGGTCCAGAGCTTGCAAAAGGGCTGAGTACCCCCCAAAAACCCCTCCTGAGGCCCTCGATAATTTGGAGAATCTCAGCTCTTCTGTTTCACCATCTCAGAGACCCGGCAGTAATTATAGCTGCCACACTAGAGCGTTTGAGGGTTATTGAGTTAATGACTATGAAGGCTGTGGAGCTCTTCAGAGTAAAGAAGCCATAAAAATCAGATAAATAAAACAGTCAATCAGCACGTGTTTATTGTGTCCACAGGGTGCACAGCACTAAACTCAGAAATAAAGATTAAAGGGGAGAAAAACGAAGGAAAAGAAGAAAAGTTAGTCCAATCAAAGTCTCTGCAGGCCGGGATGCAAGGCCAGCTATAAAGTAAAGAGCTAGGGCCCTCTGAGGCATCGAGAGATGAAGAAGGAGCTGTCTGCCAATGTGTGGGGAAAGGATAAAGAAAGGGCTTGGGGAAAGGTAGAGGCTAAGGCTTCGGAACAATAAATACAACCATTCAATGAGCAAAGGGAAGGCGCCTGGGCTGTCCTTACAATGAATCCAAACACTGACAAAATGCCGATTTCAATTCTCACACAGAAAACTTTAATTTCTGGTTTCCTGATACACTGTATATGAAAGGTATGAAGAAACTGGCCCCTGCCATCCAGTTTAAGGGACACTGTCAATTGGAGAAACCTCTATGTAAGCAATCAAATGGAAGTCAGAATAATTAAAAGTATATATATATATATATATATATACACATATATATGTATATACATATATATGTATATGTGTGTGTGTGTGTGTGTATATATATATATATATATATATATATATATATATATATCTTGTCTTAAAGAAACACACCAAACTCTACTGAGCCCCGATGTAAACTCCCTGACCTTGGTTAAATGGCCATGATATCCAAGGAGAAACAGAAACGAGAGGGAAAAGTGCCTTTTACAGATTCAACAGGCCACTCTTCAGCATAAAGTCATCTGAAAGAGAATAATTATGCCTCCAATTGGCGTTCATTCTATTTCATTCTCTTACCTGCAGTTGGCATGCGGGGAGAGTGTTCCATCCACAGCCATCAACCACAAAGCTAATCAGTTCTCCCGTTTCTATAGCAAAGTCATGAAAGAGAGAGGCCTGCTGGTGCAAACTGCTTTGATGGGAGGAAGCGTCGAAAATGCATTTTAATTTCAATTTGTGTGAAGCTTTTGTATCAAATTACGGATCTGGGCAGGAGGTGGCTCAGTGAAGAATCCCATTTTCCGTCGGTTAGGGTGTATTCATTGTGTCGTCAAGGTGTGAAATAATCAAAGCTGAAGCCCTCTTCTCTGTCGGTGACTGCTGGTGTCCAGCTTCCCATGTTGATCAGACCAAGGGACAAACAAGAGATTCACAGACTACAGCTACTAATCAGAGGCCCCAGAGTAGGTGAAAGTGCCCCAGGCAAGCCTCTTGCTCCAATGTGATCATGCCAGTGGTCTGAGGCTCATTGCAAGATCACCAGCCAATGGTCGGGCCAAGGTTGCCTGAGCAATCCAAAACCAGAACTCAGAAAACAGCTAAATTTTCAAAACCAGCAAGTCCCTGATTACCAGGCAGCTGAATTCACCCAGTTGTTTTGATGCAAATGTGACTGAGCCTGAAACTGGAAGCCAACACTAAGGGGCCAGAAAAGCCACCGTTGCTTAAATACTGATTTATCTATCTGCTTTGGAGTATCAAGATGGTCTCCTTAGGAGTGCACCTGACCAAGGAGGCCAGGATAGATATGCTTGATTGGGCTCTTCACCCTCATTCCCCAGCTGCTGAAAGTATTGGCTGCTACCAGTTCACAGGTGCTTAAGCACTGCTCTCTCCTGGGTCACCCAGGAGGCTGTATTCTACCACCTCAACCTCACTCTATCAGCTCAGGGACAGCCAGTGACTTTTTAAAGCGGGAATCAAAGGCCAACCTCCAAGTCTCAAGACAAGGTAACTCTAGAGCATGACACAGGTCTAGAACCCCACTCCATGAGTCATGCCAAAGCAAAATAGCCTGGACCTTAGTGGGGGCATCAGCTTACCTTTCACCTTCTCCTCGCTCTCTGACGGAATTCTTCTGCAAGGTTTCCCCGGAAAATCACACGTCCCTCGACTGTCATCTCAGGCTCTGTTCCTAGGAAACCCAACCATGTTAGCTTTCCACTATTCTGGAAAAAGTGACCAAACCAATCTACGACTATCTTAACATTTATAGAACACAGAAGTCCAGGTGGCTCTCTCAGAAACTCCAGTAACAGCCCATTCTTCGTTTCTTGTTAGCTCAGCAGGCTATGCATGCTTTGGTCTTCAGTCTCACATTATCCAGACGTCTGTTCCCACTGCTACACAGACCGTCCCAAGATGAAGCATGCGATTATGTTAAACCCCTGGGTAATGCGACATTATCTCCCAAACGAGACCCTTCGCATAATATGATCACTTTTTCCCCTTTCCCAGGCATGGCAACATATTCCTGGCTCAAGGAATTCAATTGTGGAGGACAACTTTGTGGGCCATTATTCTGCCTGACACATTGATCCAAGAGGGTTAGTGTAAGGCATGGTCCTGAGAAACGACTCACGGGAAGGGATGAGGTATCATACGCGCCTGGCGTCAGGTCACAGCGTGATTGCTGGGTTTCTACTCACAGGGACCCGGGGTCAGCCACAGGGGAAGAGGGTACACTGACTTGTGCTGTGTCACCGGAAGTGCCCAGTGACTGTGGGGACTGTGAAATTGAGAGGCCGCTGCTAAACACCATGAATGCTTTGAAAAGAGAAATAAGAAGACATTCTCGGGGCACTTGTTCAATAATTTAGAGCAAATTGTGTCAAGAGAGCCTCCCAGGCAGTATCTGAAAGACCTCTGATCTCTAGCATGAAAGCAGAGCTGACTCGCTGTCAGAGGGGCAGACTCTCCCCGGCTAGGCTCATCTCCTCCACCAAGGCCAAAACTTAAACTCTGAGAGTCACATGGTGCTACATGGAAATAGGCTCTAGAGCTCCTTCAACCCTAAGAGCCCCTGGCCCTGAGATGTGCTAGTCTCCTCTAGGTGAGCCAAAAATCCTCAATCACCGCTTGAAGAATAATCAAAGTCTCTAATGAGGTAGGTGCCTTCCTAAACAACGTCCGGTCTTCATGCTATTCCCAGAACTGCGCTAAAGTCACCTGACCCGGCCATGCAAGCATTGGGTCTGCTGTAAAAATCAGGGGATAAGATCCTGGCTAATAAGGACAGGAAAGAACCAGAAGTGGATCCCAGGGTGGTCTGTCAGGGTTAGAGGTGAGAGGAGCAAAATACAAAGACAGTTTATTTAGTAGGAAACCCTTTTGTGAGCTACATTTTAATATTTGAGAAAGTTCTGAGAGACAAGTCTCTTATGTAACAGGAATGGCTCTTAGGAAGCAGAGTTTCTGCCTCTCAGGGTGGAACGCAGAGGAGAAGGGTGCAGGCAGCCACTCACTGGAAGCCAACAGCCCCCAGTGTTTTGGGGCGCTGGAAACCAGAGCGGAGGTTTCTAGATAAAGAAATCCAAGCTTCAGAGACATGTAATTCCTTGTGGGGCCCAAGGGGCAGGAAACCATCTTTGCTAGGGAGGTGTACAATGGCCTCCTTCAACCACAGACAGTCAGTGTAGCACTGAGAACGATAATGCACAAAGCGCAGACCTGAGGAGTCACGGCCTTAGGAAGGACGGCTTGGTGCAGCCTTGGAGCAGAGAAATACCCACTTGCAAGGCCAGCCTTGGTTGGAATCTGGGAATTTGGATGTGGGGTGAGTTCCCATAATTCCTAGACCTGAGAAGAGATCACAGTGTCTACACTACATTTGTACAAACGGAAGTTTATGCCAAACATGTGATTTACCAGATAGAAGACTGGACTTGCCATGCCCAACAAGAATTTTAGACTTTCAGGGTCTGGTGAGCTTCCCGGTAGACAGCATTTTACACAAATTGTCCCAAGTCACTACTAGAGGAATTAGGAGTGTCCTGTGTGACTCCCACAGGGAGAAGAAGCTAGAAAACATGAGTGTCTTCGAGTTTCTTAGCTTCCTCCAGACCTTAGCCCAGGTATATTTTGCCTCAGCTGATTTTTCTGTAATCCTTCCACTGTAATGTGTCATTACTGTGGATATAAATCTCTATGAATCCATGGATCCTTCTAGTAAACACCTAACTCTGGGAGTGGCCTCAGGGCCACCAACATACCCCACGAGGAACAAATTATACACAGTCTTCCTTAAATACAGTGTCTAGTTATTCCAAAGGCAGCTAAGTAGACCGTGGAAAAAATGTGTAAGTGCCTTACCTTCTGTAGCACACAAGAAGCTCCACACTTCTTGTCAGGTTTATGTCCTCAGCTGACAAGCAAACATCTCCAGAATTCCTTACAGGCGGCTCCTTGCCCATTATCAAAATACGAGCACAGACGCTTTAAAGATCTCAGGACCTCAAGAGACCTCTGAAATGATGAGAATTTTGATGGTCACTCCACAGAGCACATTTTCCAAGTTAAGTTCTTGCACAGATGCAAAAAGTAGGATAGAAAATTTGCTGACCGGGTTTCATATTCCGGCAGCAGAAGGCTAAGATTAGGGTGAAGCTGTGGGAACCCACAGGTTTTTCATCAGAATGGTTAGTTTCCTGGACTACTGTCCCATCCAAAAATAAACGGAAGAGACTAAGAACACTCACGTTGCAAAGGGGACCTATTGAGTGAGAAGAGTCGAAGGAGAGAGTGGTGAGGTCCCTCCAGAACCTGCGGAGTAGCCCAGATCCTGAAGGGAAAGGGTGGAGATGGGTCAGACAGAAGGGCTTGGGAGGTGCCTCCTCTCAAGGCATAGGAAGGTGACGGGTGATTCTAGAGTCGAAGGGCATCTAAGAAAGTGAATTCTATACTGTGGATAAAAGGCACTGCTCATGTCACCAGTATCCTTCAAGTTGCTATGGACAAATGAGTCTCTGGTTTTCTCTCTCTCTCTGTCTTTCTCTCTCTGTCTGTCTGTCTGTCTGTCTGCCTGTCTGTCTGTCTTTCTGTCTCTGTTTCTTTCTCTCTCTCCTCTACTTGGGGTACCAGGTCATCAGTAACTTCCTTTCCACTTTCCTATGGCCCCTTTCCCACCCTTTTCCACCTTTTATGGCTGGGGGGGTCACTGCAATATGAGGAGCTGTATTAAAGGGTTGCAGCATTAGGAAGGTTGAGAGCCACTGAGAGAGGTATCTGTGATTCTAAAATAGAAGGGATACACCGGGGAGTGTCATAAGAACTCAAGCAGATTTACGACACTGGCAAGGCTCTTGGAGAAACCTAACATAGCAGAAAGGAACTCAGCAAAGTCCAACTGTGCCCCATAATGAAGTAAACCAAGAATTCGAAGATAATCCCATCTCTTCCCTTCCCACTGGTTTCCTGTTAGTGTTTCCCATTGGCCAGAACAAGTGAGAAACCACGGCAAGAGATCTAGCAGATAGGTCCAGAGAGGTGTGTGCAAGCCTGCCAGCTTAATGCTGAGTGCAAATCAAGACAGGCAAATGGGAAAGGAAATCAAGGGTCATCCCAGGAACTTTTATTTCTATGAGACAACAGCAAGCAGGGGAATTTAAAAACATATTTAGAGGTGCACTATGTTATTGCAATAGCATATTTGGTAGACAGCTACTATTAACATACTCAGATATCTGGAGTGACCTCTCCCCTCTAATGAGCTAAAAACAGAAGCCATATTAGAATGAGTTAGGAGCATCTGGGTTGAGAGAGGCTCTTTGCTGCCTCTCTGGGGCAACACATATAACAGAGTGCTGATGGCACTTCCAGTAATCATAGTCATAAGACAGTTTCACCTTTCTGCATTGCCAGGTCTCTAATGTGATGAGCCCTACACACGCTTTGTCCCTCACTCCTCAGCCACCTTGTGGTTATCTGGATCGATTCCACTCTTCCCAGCCAGTGGGTATTAATCCTAATGAACACCATTTATAATGGGTCCCCCATGACAAGGGGTAGGAAATTCCTGCATAACATAAAAACTCAGACGTCTGCACAGTTTCCTGCTTAGATGTGCAGCCTGCGAGTTCATCCACAATTGAAACCACCAGCATCCTGGGTCAAAGGGCTCAGAGGCAGTAACAGACTGAAGGCGTAGCCACCTGAGAAGAAAAGAGGGGAAGGCTGAGAGAGTGAACATACCTGCTCCTCCTCGTTGGCAGTGATACCTAATGGAAAGAAGAAAAGCACCTCCAGAGATGCCCTTTTCATGAAAGAACCCCCATTGACAGACAATAGGTGGCTTCCTAGCCTTGCCACCAGGTAGGAAACTATCTTGCAAGAAAATTTCTCTTTCTATAAGTAGCTCTCTGAGCAAGGAAGAAGCTAAATAGCTTAATCCCCACCACACTGGGAGATTACATTCTCCCACTGGACCCTCTAGGTAGATGGAACAGTGCATTGGTTAAACACTGTGGGTTTAAATCTAAACTGTGATTTATTATCTCCATGACCTTATGAGACCCATTTAACTTTTGGGGCCTTTGGTTTCTTATCTGAAAATCTCTTGTCTTTAACAGGTAATTAGAATTGTTCCTTACTGAACTGGTGAGTAAAAGGAGATAGAGATAAGCTTAGCCTTGAAATATTAAATATGTGGGATTGGAATGTGGCTCGAGTGGTACAGTTCTTGGCTTGGTTGTGCGCACCTGTAATCCCAGCACTCAGGAGGCAGAGACGAAAGAATCAGAACTTCAAGGTCATCCTCATCTATAGTGAGATTGAGACAAGCCTGGGCTACATATGACCTTTTATCAGAGAGAAGATTAAACATACATCAATAAACGAACCAGTAATTTCACTCCCAGGCGCATACCCAGAGAGTTAAAAACAAGTATTCAGATACTTGAATAGGAATGCTCACAGATGTATAATTTACGGTAACCCAGAGGTATATATAGCTAATGTGTCCATTAACTGATGAATAGATAAGAAATTATGGTCTGTTCAAACACTAAAAGATTGTTCAGTGATTATAAAGGAATAATATATAGACACATATTACATATGAATGAGTCTTGAAAACACTGTGGGAAGAAATAAGAAAGGCAAACTCAAAAGGCTACATATTACATGATCCCGTTTATACAATGCATCCAGGATTGATAAATCAATAGAGCAGAAAACAGGCTAGTCAGACTGGAGGATGCAGGCTCTGGGAAGTGACGGCTTAGTGGGTATCAGGTTTCCTTCCTGGTGGTACGAATGTCCTGGAACTCGGTAAACATGGCGAACACGCAGCACTGTGATCGATTAAATAACACTGGATGGTGTGATTTAAAATGCTTAACCCTATGTTACACGAAATTCATCTCAAGTTTTTAAAACTTATTTTACTTGTATAAGTGTTTTGCCTACACGTCTGTATGTGCATCGTGTGCATGTCTGGTACCTGCGGAAGACGGGTGAGGTCACTGGATCCCTGGGACGGGAGTTACAGATGGCAGTGAGCCATCATGTGTGTGGTGGGCACTGAGCCATAGGTCCTCTGCGAGGGCAGTGAGTGCTCTTAATGACTGAGCCACCTCTCGAGCCCTTCATCTCAACGAAAAAGAAAAGATTATTATAGTGTGAGACAAATAACACATTTACAATAGGTGGCAGGCGTTCTTACCTCCCGTGTGTGTCTTGAATCAGCTCGGGAGCTGCATTCAAAACTTGCCATCACCTACAGGACCAAGACTCTTTTATTTGGAAGCTAAGATCTTCTGGAGCCTATCCAAGTCATGTATCTGACACTGCCTCCCAGGATCGACCTCCACCAGTCAGTCTCACCATTTTGGGGGCAAAAGTTCTTTTAAGAGCCTGCTGGGAGTTCTGAGTCTATCTCTTGAGGAAAGGGAGAGCACAAGCAAAGCTTCCCATCCCACGTTATTCATTTCAAGAGCATTCAAGAGAGCTGGGATTGCTCTGAGACTGTGTGAGCTGGGACCAAGGAAGAGCATGGACTTTCTACAACAACCCCCTCAGTATCAGCTGACCCTCCACCAGCTTACTACCGCTGTTCTCCTCGACTTGTCCCCTGACCTCACTCAGCACTGCTTGCTGTCCTTTGAAGCCCAGCTAACTTAACAACACAGTTGTTACCACCCTGGCCTCCCCTTCCTCAGAATTCTGGTAGACGCTCCTGTGACATCACCAGCTTGGTACACTACTGCACTATTGCATGCTGTGTCGTGTTGGGCTGTCTTTCCTTCCTAGATGGATTTACTTTTCCCTCCAGCTGCATCGTTCAACCAGAAGGTACAAATTAAGATGTCGTTATGAACCAAGTGGTCAGGTGACCTAGAGAGAGCAGCGTCTTCTAAAGAGGTATCACTGGTTCCACCATTAGTCAAGGAATGCCAGAAAGACAATGGAGATCTTTTGGTTTTCAATGCTCGTTAGTAGCTACCTCTCAAAAAACCACATAGAAGGGCCGAGGTTGCATTGAATGCAATGGCTGGTCTCTGTCTGACAGAGAATAGGGTTAGAAATCGCCATCCTGCAGGACTATCTTCACCCTTCACTGCTGGAGCACAGCTCGGGGAGGATGCTAAGGCCTCTGGAAGTTTCTGACCTTGTTTCTAGAACAACTTCCTGTTAGCAAAGTAACTAGAGTCTGATCTTTATATGAAGGGCCTGAAACTGTGCACCAAAGCTCACTTCTGGGAAGATTTCACACCGTGTCTTGACCAAATGTTGAAGCCAGGATAATGCCACAGTCAGGCAAGAGGATATGGTGGGTGGGATCATTCCCATAATGCTTACATGGGTATTTTGCAACTACTTCTGTGATGGCACAAGAGATGCAGCCAGGCACAAGACAGACCTTCCCTAGCCTCAGGGATCAAGAAATGAAAAACAAGAGGATATTGATTTAGGAGGAATCAGAAGGAAATTACAGAGGGCCAAGCAGTGCACTTAAGAGTGCTCATCATCACCAGTGGTCAGAGGCAAGCAAATGAGCAGGCACCTGGCCTGGGCAAAATTCAAGACACGCTAATACTGACATGGGGAATAGCTACTCTCAAAACAAAAGCGAGAGCACGATTTGGTACAGGCACTTTTGAGGGTAACTTATCAATACCATTAAAGATTAAACATGTTTCCCTTATTAGTCAGCAGTTCTTCCCAGACACCCTAAGACAGGCTAAAAGTACACACATTCACATGGTATATTCGTGGGAACACTGTGTGCAAAGGCAAAGGGTATTCTACATGTCTATCAATAGGAGACTGTCATGGCAAGCTGCTGTATGTCATACGTAGGTACTGTACAGTACATGAACCCATGAGGTAGATCAGTGTGTCCCCACATACAAAGTCTTTGAGACACAGTGCTGAAGGAACAGACTGAGTATTACATGCTTTCTAAGATACGAATCTATGAGTTAAAAAAAAAATACATTTGTTAGTTTAAAAAAAAAAAAAAACCCACACCAAACTGGGGAATGGGGGGCTTCTTAAAAGGAGGAATTCCCTGAAAGACGGCCTGAGAATTGTTTGCAAGGTTTAATCTTTGGAAATCCATGTCTACACGTTGCACATGTCAGGCAGGTCTGTTTTCATCAAGATGCCCTGTCATGCCCCACTCTCTCAAAGCCCCAAATTCTCAGAGTTCTCACTGCTACGCTAGTGGACCACTTTCCCCCTTAGGGGATTACATCATGGCGACAAGTCCACTGGTTCACCACAATATAGCCTTAAACTTTCCTTACATTTCAAAATCAGATTTCAATATACATCTATATATTTATATTTCTTTAGAAACAAAAGCTGTTCAAATATACATATTTCTAGGCAGCCTGAACCCCTGCTGACATCAACAGGTCTCCCAAATCTCTTGAGAAGATGCTAGATTGACTACTGGGATTCTCCAGGAACCTACAGAAAGATTTATTTCAAGATATTCGTGGCGTCAAAACCCGACTCCACCTACACGGCGTATGATACTCAGCATTTCGTTTGTATCGGTAGAGTCCTCTCACAGCCTTCCACGTGGTAAGAGCGCCAGCAGACTCCTCCTAGCAGAGTCCTCCCCACATCTGGAAATGGAGCGCTGTCTGTCATGGCAGCTGAGCCTCAGCTTTCTCAACCTCTCCAGGTTGCTGGGGCTCCACGCTTTCGTCTGGCTTGCTGTCGCAAGGCTCTCTCAGGGTTTGGACTTTCATAATTTCCAGCTGTGCAGCCCCTAGACCTGTATCTCCTCTGTCTCCAGCCCTCCCTGCAGTCCTGCGAACTGCCTGGTACTGCCTTGATAAAATGAACTTATACTCAGAGTAATCGGAGTTGGTTTCCGTTATAGGCATCTGAATACCCTGTCTGACCCTGAAGTTGTAGGGAAATTGTGTAGTTTCCTTTGTTTCTACGTCTATAAGAATAAGGATAATCTTATCTATCTGATGAGGTTATAGGGGGATAAAACATGCCGTGTAATATATATATTGCATTTTTGAAATATAATTCCGATGTATGTATAGCGTAATGTATCCAGTGGATATATTTTGTGCACTCATGCAAATCTATAACTATTACATATCTATGATAAGAACTCTATAAAGGGAAGGATATTAAGGTGCCTGGCCCTCTATCTTTCTCCCCAAGGCTGGAGCAATGGAGTTTAATGGGTTTATAAGAGACCATGGTTGATTTCCACTCTTAACGCTCATAAATAGAAAGGAAGTGATGTATAGGTCCGCAAAGCAGAAAAGAAATACATAAAAAGATGGCATTCGTGGACATAAGCCTGAGCAGGAGTAATCACTGCACACCTCCGCTGGTTCGCTTATTTTCTGTCTAATCTGAGGTGACCTTTTCATTGAAGGCCAATTTTCTGATATCAAATAACTTCCCCGAGCACAGGCTGGCTGGCTTGCCGGCCTTCACAGAACTCACCCATTCTAATATCAGTCACAGGAAACATCATTAGGATTGAAAATGTTCCGCAAAGCAACTTTCAGCCCTAGAGCGAAGTCCGCCCGCAAGCAGGCGACACTAAGATTAATGACTTATTTGGGTACTTACTCCAGCATTCCCTCACCAGCCCAGGTAATCAAGAGGCGAGGATGTGATGGTCCGGAAGGGCCTCTGGGATCCAGGCGTGCAAAGTAGCCCCATCTCTAGGGCCAGGAATCCATCCTCCCCTCTGTAAACAGGGAGCGTGTAAACCACGTGACAGAGATAGGTTTCTCTGCACTGCTGGCACCTTCACAATGAGCCTGGGGAACAGGGAGCATGAAAACGAACTGAGACGAAATAAGTTTCTCTTCCTCTCCCTCTCAGGCCCCTTTGCACAGCGAGAGAAGTCTCCAGCCTTCACTCCAGGCTGCGGGATTCTGCATTAAGCTCTTTGCATGAGGACTTGAGGTTCCCCGGGACAGTCTTTGACACACAGAAGCAAATGGGAAAGAGAGGCAGAGCACACACCCCAGACTCAGGCCGGGACACAAGACAGAAGCAAATTTCAGCCTAAAACCAAGGCACTCGTGTTAGACCTTAAAATAATTATCAGTGAGGTATCTCAGTGGGTATTGGTGCTTGCCGATGGGCCCGAAGCTGAGTCTGATTCCTAGGACTGCAAGTTGGAAGAGGAGAGAACCTGTTCAGGTAAGTTGTCCTCTCTCTCCACATGTGTGCCACGGCACATAGGCACCCATGCATGCATGCAAAAGAAATACATATATGCTCAAAACAAGATAGATAGATAGATAGATAGATAAATAAATAAATAAATCAGGAGGATTTTCATCCAGTCTTTCCTCTTGAGACTGATCAGAGCGATCAGTGAGGAGGGCTCCTTGGTCATCTTCCCCTTTGTACTTCATTCTTCCTATAGTTCAGCCATTTATTTCTTCAAGAAAAATAGAATTAATAAGTTTCACTTAGTTTTATCCCTAGTGGTTTCACACATGTATCTCATTACAGAACCGTGTTTTTTCCTTTCTTTCCTGTGGAAAATTCTTTCCATGGGGTTTATATGGAACTAAACTTGCTGTTCATAGACAACTCCTCCCAATACACACACACACACACACACACACACACACAAAGGCATTCAAGGCAAATACTTAGGTGCACACATGTCCATGTACACAGAGCAGTGGGCACCATTACCCACAAATAGCCAGATCAAGAGGAACCAAATGACTTAAGCCAAGCTGACCAGTTTCACCTGATCCAGGAACACCAGCAGAAGGATCCTGACGAAAAGTCACACAGACAACACAATTTTGAGCTATCCCCAATCATTTTCCACAGAAATATGGAATACGTTTTACAGTAGGACAGAACAATTCCAGCATACAATGAGAAAAGAGATAGAAAGAAAGAAAAATCAAAGCAGGAAGACCCAGGATGACATCAAATGGGCCATCAAAAGAATGCTGAGTGCTGGTTGTGGTGGGGCACACCTTCAACCTCAGGAGTCAGAGGGAAGAGGCAGGTGGATCCCTATGGGTTTAAGGCCAGCCTACATAGCTCCAGGCCAACCAGGACTACACAGTGAGACCCTGTCTGTAAATAATTTAATTTAAAAAGAATGCTGAAGAAAGAAAGCAAAACACGTCCACCCAGTTCCCTGTAGGAAGATGCTTGGGGTTAGCACCGATGCACTGTCCTTCAGTGTAGCCAAGACAGAGAATCCCTGTAGTTCCCATCAATTTATCTAGCTAGGAAAGTGCCTGGCTCAGATTCTGATATAAGGGGGGTACTCAGTAAGTGTTCTAGGGGATAACTGAGGTCTGATAAAGTCAAGAGACAGGGGGATGATGCTCCCCCTTGGTCTTAACACCAGGCTTCTGTTAATGCAGCTTAGTCACGTAGTTTTACAATTCAACATATCACAGAACTGGCTCTAATCGGCAGTGTGCTGTTCATCGGGGGCCCTGCAAATCTCTTACTTCTGCAAATGGCTTTTCAATGTCCATCCTGGACTGCAAATTTATTTCTATTAACTTTGTCCTTTTATGTCAGCCTATCATTTTGATCTGTCCACCTGATATGGAATCCCAGTTCAAATATCCAGCACAGAGGTTGCTTACACCCAGCTTCGATGTGTGTGGAACTGTAACAGATCTGCCTAATGTGACTACATGCTAGTCATGGATACATATTAATAAGATAAAAGAGAAAACAGTGTGTTTTCCCAGGGTGTTCTGGCAAAGAGAGCTCCCCTAAAGCTGACATTCTGGAAGAACTTCACTTATAATTAAGTGCCTGGTTAGAAATCCACCTGTTGGCTATAAAATACCTTGTCAGATGTCTTGCTGGGAGCCAAGTGCAAAGTGCCTCTAGGCTGTTAAAACAGTACTGTAATCCAGTCACAGAAGAATTAGAGCTGGCTCAACAGGGCCAGTTCCTGGTAAACCCATTCTGTTTCCTAGCAATCCCCATGTCCTTATCCACCCCACAAGCCACCTGTTTGATAATTCACTCCGGGGTTGCGTTGATCATTAATCACAGAGCCTCTCTCAGGAAGTCTCTAAAACAACTTTCTTGCTCTTTTGAAAACTTCAAAATCTGTGTAGCCAGTCTCCAGCCAGCTCTTCTTTTCTACTCAATAAATGTTTACAGGACGCCTATCGCGTGGCTCTGAGTTAAGAACCTGGCACAGAGGGAGAAAGCAGATGGGGTTGTTATTCTTATGGAGTTCAAATGAAGATTGCTGACAATTGTATTTCAATCAAACAGCCATAACATGGGAGAGTTGGTGATGCGATTCTCCAGGTCTGTCTTTGGGGGATATACGAGAGCTGAGTGACTTGGCTACATCTCCTGACATTCCCCCCAGCTCACTCTCACCTCCTCTGCTCCACTCACACGTATCAAAGAATTTCTCTCTCTCCCCTTGCAGTTCTAAGAAAAATGAGACAATGACCAGCAACTGCTGAGCCTCCTGTTTGCCAGCACAAATCTCAGAGGAATTTTGCTCTCTACTTTAGAGAACTATTTCCTACAGTGAGCCAAAGAGACATAAAGGGGCATCGCCTGGTATAAAGGGCATGTCTGGTGTGTAGGGAATATATACCAGAGGACTAGCGAGATAGTTCAGCGGGTAAAGTTCTTGCCGTGCAAGTGTGAGGAACATTGAGTTCAAATCCCCAGAATCATCATGAAGCCAGGCATAGCGGTGTGTCTATAATTCCAGTGTCCTACTGTAAGATGAGAGCAGAGACAGAGAAGTCCCGCAAAACTCACAGGTCAGCTATCTGGGCTTATACAGTAGTAGACAAAAGCAAGACCCTGACTCAGACAAGGTGAGAGAGAAGGACAGACACTCAAGATTGTCCTTCGACCTTATATGAATTCCATGGCATTAGTGAAGGGACACACACACACACACACAGACACATACACCACATCAGAAGCTCATTCATTAACCAAAGCTTCATATCCAAGCCCAGTAGATGGTCTGGTATTGATGATAATGACTAAATCAGAAAACTCCCAAGTCCAAGGACAGAACTATCTACCTTCATAGTCCCAAAGACTAAGAGCAGACAGAGGGGAAGTGGGTTTCAAGAGAAAAATCTCCATGTCCCATGGAACTGCTCTCAGCAAACAAGCACTGCTGGGAACCAACTACAATCTAGATTCCTAACCATGGGACATATCTGTTCTTATTGAAGACTCAGAATATGCACCCAGCCTCTTAGTTCTGGGATGAACTGTGACTTGCTTTGGCCAAAAGAAGTTCAGTACCCTATGAGCCAGTCCTTACCTAGGCCCTGCGAGCCTCTCGCTTCTGCTGTGATCCTGTACCTCTGCCATCACCATGGACCAGGCCTGTGCCAGTGTGCTGGGATCAGACACCAGGTAGTGAGCCCTGTCCTACCAGTGTCACCTGGTTAAACTAGTCAATGCTCATGTCACCCTAGCTGTGTTAGGAAGCTTAGCAACAATCAGCAGAGCCACCAACCTGTTCTAACTGACTTGAGACATAGAAATGATGGATGTGTATTTTAGCCTGTTCTTTTGATGGCTGTAGTCAGAGGACAAGAAGTTTAAAAGGGGTTATTTCAATTTGAAGTTTATTAAGAAATACACACACACACACACACACACACACACACACACATACACGTATAATCTCCAGCATCTTCTTCTGGTGCCAAAAGCCTCTTGTTGAAGGTATGAAAGGAAAGCTCTGTCTGTCAATGTCACACAAATATCTTAAGGAGGAGCAGACATCAGACAGGGGGTGGGCTCAAAGGTCATCTCTGCAGCCCATGGAGCAGCCAGCAGAGAGGTGTTATGCTTCAAAGTTCCAACAGATTCCTAAGATTAATTTCCCGTAAGCCTGGAGACAGAGCTCTTCTCTGTGAGCCATGACGGTACCCGCCTTCACCCCTACACTGGGCCCTGGCTTCTTCCCTTTATTCTACTCTCCCCCATAGCAAGATCACCCTCCCTGGGAGACAAGTCAGAATTCAAACAGCCACTGAGTCGTTCCGCTTCCTCTCTCGTCTGGGGAAAATCTCCTCCAGCTGTCTTCTTCATGTTCATCCATTTATTTCCCACAATGGAAGAGAAAAGCTGTCTTCTGTTGTCTTCAAGGTGTCTCACAAAGCTTTGACTCTCTGGGGTTCTGGATGGTGAGACAGCTGTGAGACCAGGCCCGGGAGCCAGGTTGCCATGGGTCTGTGTCCCAGAATCGCCATACAGCAGCCATGTGACCTTAGCAAAGTTTCCTAATCTCTCAAAACTTCAATCTCTCTTCTATAAGTGGGAAGAATTTTCATATCTGTGTCAGTGGGTTGCTATGATGATTAAATGAGAAAATATAAGCAGATCACTGAGCAGTCACTGGACATGTAACAGGTACCCACTGTGCAGCAGCCAGCATGATCCTTTAGAGTTGGGGGATAAGGAGATTTGACTTTGTCTTGTTTGGTTTCAGTACTTGATTTTTTTTCTGCTGTTGATATGCCCGTCTTGCTATCTGGGTTTCTTAGAAAGCTACACACACAAACGTGAGGCCAACCATCAGCATTCCCGCTGATAATCTTTATTAGAATCACTCTGTGCCCACCTCTAGAAAAAGACATTGATCAAAATCGGACTCCGTGTCCATGAACAGGAAGTTAAACCAACAGCATCACCTCAAAATCATAACAGTGGCAGTCAGGAATCTGAGACCGCTATTGACATTGCCTCCTGAGCAGGCCTGATTCTCCCCATCCTCCAAGCCTGGTTTTCATCAGGACACCATCCTCGGCTCCTGTCAAAATACCCCACTCCCTCTAAGAAGGGTCTTCCAGTAGTTAAAAGAGTACACTAAGTGTCCACAGCCTCAGGACCTGTTCTGCCATCTAAGCTAGCTGATGAGCTTCCTACCTGGTGGTCCCAGACCTGAACTGCCAAGCCACTATCAGGAAACTTCACTTCTTCTGGCACAGCAGGGTCCTCTCAGACTCTGGCCCAGTCCTGTTGTAGAAGTTTATTTTTAGTTTTATTTAAAATATTGTTTTGTGCACTGTTGGGCGAGAGGCTGCCTAGGTCTTGACGTTTTGTATTGTCTGCAGGTGTTGGATTTATGTGGAGGTTGTTTGATTGCTCATGATCTGCATGTGCTATCAGTAGAACACCTGAGGAGTTCTGAATCAATAAAAACACCTGAGTTCAGATGCTCGGGGTTCCATTGTCTAGTATGGCATTGCCATGATGGTGGTTCCCTCTGCTGATATCTGGCAGGGATTGCACCAGTGAAAAATGTCTCCATGTCTTCTTGGTGAAATGTTGCAGCAGCAAACTGCTACCTGGTCCCTCTGCTCACACAGCTGCTTTTTCCATGGCCTGACTTCTCTCAGAGCACCAGCCTCGTGCTGTGATTAGGACTTCACTGCTGGGTCTCCCCTGCTGATGGCTGAGTGTATATCAGCATGGCCAGGCTGCAGGCCCCAATTACTCACTCAAGCAAGCCTTCACAGTACTATGAAGGTATTTTGTAGATGCAGTTAACGTCGTCCGTCAGCTGACTTTAAGTAAGAGAGACTACTCTCAATAATTTGAAGAGACTTCACCCAATCATTCGTTAGCCCCTAAGGGACTTTTTTTTTTTTTTTCTTTTTTGGAGGAAGAAGAAATCCATCTACAGGCTCCAGCTGGAGCAGGCATCTGAGAGCTCATCTGGGGGGTTCAGCTGCCCAGCTCCACAGCATACACATTTACATGAACCTGTTTACTCTGTAAGCACCCTAACTTACCCATGCTTCCCCCTGACCACCCATGCCATGATGACTGACTATGCATCCAGCAAAACAGACTCACAATTGCCCCAAACTGCATGTGACTGCTCTCCAATCAGGGGGCGGGGGGGGGGGGGAGATCAAGCTCTAGTCTTGAGGTAAGTTGGCCAGACTCACTGTCCTCTTAATATTATAAACAAAAGTTGACCATATTTACTGAATTATCACTCTGGTCCAGGGATAATACCAAGCCCTCTTTAGCATAAAACTTAATCCTTCTGAAATACCACAGGATAAGAGCAGTTATCCATCTCTTTGTGTCCAAAGAAGGAATCAAGGCTGAGTGCCATGGAACCTGTCTAGGGTGGCCTGCCAATCACTTGTCTGGGATGGCCTGTCAGTCGGGAGGAAGAGAAGGAATCTGTACTTGGCCCAACACATCCTAACCCCAGAGTCCATGATCTCCTGCTTAAGTGTTACCCCAATTCCATTTCTCACACAGCGGTTGTAATGGGCAAAATGGTGGCCCCCAAAACATATGAGTATCTTTCACTTGCAAACATGACCCTATTTGTGAAAGAAAAAAAAAAAGTGTCCTTGTGGACATAATTAAGAATCCTGAAATGCTCACCACGGCATAAATTTAATGACAGATGTCCTTGCAGGACAGTGAAGAAGACACACAGAGGCCAGGCAACAGGAAGAAGGATGCAGAGACTAGAGAGGCTCGGCCACAAGCTGTGGGACACCAACCACTGCAGCAGCTGCTGGAAGTGGGTGGGGAAACGCCAGTTTTTCCTTGGAGCTTCGGGAAGGACCAACCCAGCTGACACTTTGATGTGAACGTCTGACCGCCAAAACTGAGAAAATTAATTTCTGTTGTTTGAAGGCCCTGAGCCAATGTGTGGGGCTTAGCTTTTTATTTTTATAACAACCGTAGGAAGCCAACACTGGTGTTAGTTAGACACTGTCTTATGGTTTTGTTTGGACTTATTTTTGTTTCATTTCTTGAGACAGAATTTCACTATGTAACACAGACTGTCTTCAGACTCCAAACTGTCCCGGTCCCATCTCCTGTCGCAGGTGTGCGCCACCTCAAAGTGGCCCTCTAAGCACGGAGGAAGATCACCTCCCAGAGAAAAGCCATCACGTGACACTCTGATGCTGATCAGCCCTTTCTCAGCCCCACGGAAGTTCTGTAACCTGCTCATCTCCCCCACACTGAGGGTGGCTGCCCCCCCCCCCCCCCCCAGAGCTGGTTCATCTCTACCACCCCTGCCCTCTTCCACTTCCCAAAACATTCCAAACCTGTGCCTACCGGAGGACCTCTGCACGTGATTCCCCAAACCTTCCCAGGACCAGCTCCTTCCCACCTGCAGGACCCCAACTCCACCATCTTTGATAGCCCCTCCCCAGTCACGTGTTCTAAATAGCCCGGCTGGCCTCAGCCGGGTCCAGCTCACTGTGCTTGGAAGCAGTTCTTTACCTCTCGCTCACTAATGCAACTCTAAGAGCAGTGCCAGGCTCGTGGTGGGTACCCAATGTCATTTCGTGAAAAAAGCTATTTTGTTAAACGAATCCAGATCCAGGAACCTAAACAAAGCCACCAAATCAAAAGGGAGGAAGGATTCATGAATCCTCTCTTCACCCTAGCTCTAAAATTCTTCACATTGCACCTGAGTCTAAGCCCAAAACCTCGTATTCCCTGCAACAAAGCAGAGCCCAGGCCACCTCTCAGCACCCACTCCCCCTGCAGCAGAGTCACATCCTCCTAGAGCTTCTCTTCCCCCAGCAGGAGTGCTATCAGTGGCCGCCCTGCCCTATCCCATCCCCCTACAGCTGCTCGGTCCACCTCAGCCCTCCCCCGCTGGCCCACACATTATCCTGAGGAGTGCGACTGTCGCTGATTCCAAAAGGCATTTCTGGTACCAGCAGGCATTCGCCGCTTCCCTTCCTTCCAGAGCCACTCAGCGGCTCTCCACCTGCCTTGTGCACAGGACCCTGGGACTGCCAACAATGCCCTTCCCAGCTTGGGGCTGCCAAGAAAGCCCCGCGGCACTGACAACCGCAGCCTCTCAGCCCCAATAGTCCTATGGACTCCAGACTCCACGGCAAGGCTCAGCCCAGGTTGCTTAATGGGACCCATTAAGAGGACTAATCACAGGCTGCGGGAAGTCGCTGAGGAGAGCGAAAGGCAAAGGGCTTCCCGAAACACTGGCACATAAGAGCTTGCTGGGTACTTGGGCCGAGCCATAGCCAGGGTTCTCTTCTCCAAGGAGCAGGGCTGCCAATGGCTCTGCAGCTCGTGCAGGTCATAAAAGATGGAGTGACAACGGTACTGCCAGTCTGGCTTTGAGTAAAACTCTTAGCTCCAGATCCTGCCCGCTGAAGCTGCTTTCCTACTCTGTGTACCCAGAACCTTGCACCTGCCTTCTTTGAACCTCCATCTTGGATATCCGAGACAACCTCCAACCCTCTGACACACAAGACAGCTGAACTCCTGGGCTCACAGGGCCCCTGAAGCCCACATGGGACACGGGGATGTGTCTTAAATATACCGGTTTCTCATGCACCTCCACAGTGATTCTGAGTAGGTGAGCCCTGCAAAGACATACAATTTTAAATTCCTTTTAGGTTTCCGTTGGGTTTTGCTCTAAGGGCAGCCACCATCTTAGCCTTTATTTCGAGCTTCATGTTACAAACCGACTCATTTGGTGCCCAGGATCTTTCTCTCTCCTAGAGCAGCTGGCCATCCTTCTAGGAAATAGCTGATCCCTCCTAGAGTTCAGTGGCATTCTTGACCCAAAGAAGCTCAAATAAGATCCTCTGCAGAGCTGATTTCCACCTGTCTGGGAGACTGCCCCCAGGAGGATGGCCTATGGAGGGCCTGAGGCTGGTGCAGGGTCAAGAATACTCCTGAAGCCTCTAAGTCAGTGGTTCTCAACCCTCCTAATACTGTGACCCTTCAATACAGTTCCTCATGTTGTGGTGACCCCCCCGACCGTAAAATTGTTGTCCTTGCTATGTCATAATTGTAATCTTGCTACTGTTATGAATTGTAATGTAGATGTCTGATATACAGATGGTCTTAAGTAGCCCATATAAAAGAGTCGTTTGACCCACAAAGGGGTTGTGACCCACAGGTTGAGAACCACTGCTCTAAAGTTTCCCACCCTGCCTGATCATAAAGATCACCTGGGGAACTGTAAAGATTCAAGCTCATCAATATAATGCGTTCATTGTCCTTAGGATACATGTTCTTGATGCACTTAGCCTAGAAGGACTAGCACATGGTACTAGCCTTGATCTCACGGGCTCATCTTCTCAAACTTCCTGTGTGGTGGTTAATCTTCACTGTCAACATCGTTGAATTATACTTAACATGGTAACCCTTCTAGAAGGGCTTTCCCAGAGAAGTCTAACTACAGAAGGAAGACCCATTCTGCAGGTGGGTGGCACAATGCCAGGGGCTCAGGTCTCAGACTGGATTTAAACAAAGAAAGCGAGCTGAGCACCAGCATTCATCTCTTTCTGCTTCCTGACTGCGGATGATGCCATGTGACCAGCTGCCTCACGCTCCTGCTTTGCCCAACATGACGGAGTACCCTGGGAGCGCATGCCAAGTAAACGCTTCTTCTCCTTCTGCCAGGTATTTCGTCACAGAATAAAGCACTCAGCACTGCCTTCATCACTTTGCCCTCCCGGCATCCTTCACTTCCTCTGTTCTTAAAAGAGGTTGAGCCTCTTTCTTGGGAGCCTTTGCACATTCTCTTCCTGAAGTGTTCTTGTTCTGGTTAATCCTACCTCATGCTAGAAGCTCAACTGTCACTTCCCTGACCACTCTCTCTCCCCCAAAACTAGCTCAGGGCTCGTTAGCCTTCCTCATTGGTCCCTTGGTAACATTCATCAAATGTGTAGTGAACTCATTATCTGCATAATTATGTGCTCATTCTGTGTCACACCAACAGGCCGTGAGCACCACAATGACAATGGCGTGTATGTCTTGCTCACAGTGTCTCCCTATGGAATACACTTTTGGCCTATGGTTCATAAGTGTTTGGGATGCTCTGGGTGAACAAGACAGGAAAAGAAAAAAAAAGCAAACAAACAATAGGCTAAGAAAAAGTCAGAATAACACCCTACTCCCTGGTGCCCACCTTGAATATTTTTAATAAGTGCTGAACTCAGACCTCTAGACTGATCCAAGCACACTTCTTGAACTGCCTTTGAACAGTCTACAAGTTCAAAAGGGCAACATTTGTCAAATGTATATAATTTTTTTCCATGACAAAGGGATTCTTCACTTAACAGAAAAAAAAAAATCCCCTGGAAGGCATTTTTAAATAGTGCTTTCATTCCCTCTGGTGCCCATAAGCCGTATTAAGAGCTCATTAATTATCTGCCAGGGAGGCTAGAACTAAGAGGCGAGAGGTGCGGGCGGTTGCCAGGGGGAGAAACGATGGTAAATCAGTCCTCCAGGAGAGTGTGAATCATGGGAAATAGGACTCAACTTCCAGGAGTGTGTGTACACAGCTTACCAGGATCGGCACCCTCACCAGTGAGCTCACTGGGGGTGGAGGCACCTTTGACCTGGAGCCCAATTTTTATCTCAGAAAGGCACCCCATCCCTCATCTTGACCTCCGCACAGCTTCCTTGGGTGTCTCTGAGCTTTTGGCTTGGGACTGGAGCATGGCCCTACCCTGCCTATCCAGGTCACTTGGTACACCTCAAACTCTCCACAGCACTCGGAGCTTCAGAGGACCTTCCCTGGTCTGGGTGTTACATATTTTATGATCACCCTGACCGTCTTTAACCAAGGTGCTCACTAACCTGGAAGAAGAAGGCCCTCCTTAGTCATGTTGCTGGAACTGCTCAGGGAATTCCATCAGGACAGAATAACACGGATGGAGGTGTTGGCGGGTGTGGGCACTGTCTACGGGCATCTGTGTATACTTTATCAAAAACTGTGGCCACGCAGGAAGCACTCCTCAGTGAGAAGCAGCTGTCTGCAGAGCTTGCCACAGCAAGGGAGTCGGGCTCTGTTGCCTGCAGCACTTGGCAGAAAAGGAAGAGTCAGCAGGAGAGAGGGCAGTGGAGGCTGACATTCGAGGAAGGGTTCGTGGACTAAACAGAAGAGGCATATCTTATGAGACCGGTTAGCTGAACAGATTTTACATTCTCTGGTTGGTCTCATGTGTGAGAAAAAATTAGGGACTCTAGCAGTCAATGAGCCCTACCCTACTACTACGAAGACCCTACAACGGTCTTCGTCAGGGTCCTGTTTTGCCTATATTACGGCCATTGCGATTGCCTGTTGCGTATTCACTAGGATGGCTCTGCCTCTGCTTTCTGTGAGGTGGGAGCATTGGTTCTTTCATAGGCAACAACCACAACCGGGACCCATCTTAGGAACATTTCCAGATGCCTTGAGGAGTCAGCTGACTCTGCCTCTTTTTTCTCAACTGCTCCTCCTTCCCACAGGCTGGAGCCTGAACTTGCCAGGATTGTTATATATAAGCAATAGTCCCTCACATTCTTCTGCTATGCCCCATCTCTTTGTTGCCATGACCCTGGGCTCTTCCCCACGGGGACAAGTCTTCAGCCTTTGGTATGGTTGCATTCATTTTACCTCTCAATCCGAACCCTCCGGAATGTTGAGGACGGACTTGGGTCTGTGCTATCTCCATGCCTCAGAGCCCAGCACAGTACCTGTGTGTGTGAGACAAATGTCACATGAATAATTGAATGGCTGCATTGTTGTGGCTGCCAGCTTCAAAACGACACAGAATGAAAACACGCATAAGGCGATTACAGAACCTCACGAGAGCTTAAGAGTCACCTGCAGGAGTGTTCCTGGCCGCTAACCAAGTATCCGAGGAACCCAAGTTGGCTTTCCCTCTCCCGGTCACTTCACTACCTGCATCTCATTAAGAAATGGTTCTAGATAGGACTTCGCTTCTCTCTTCTGTATGTTCCAGCATTTGCAATACAGTGCATACAGCAAGATCTCAAAGCGCATCCGTCTCCTGACCTCAGAGAAGGTGGTAATGGACAGATGTGATATCTTAAAGAACCAGACCAGAGCTGACGACAGAAAAGTTCCCAAGAGAGACATCACCACAGCCACCCAAGTCCAAAGGAAATGAACTGTTCGTTACGTGGTGCAAAATGACAGCTAAAAAGGCAATTTGACCAAACTTACTGTGAGATACAAGCAATAATGGGAAATGGGGTATGGGTACCCCAAGCTTTTCTTGGGACACTGTGAGAAACTGCCAAGAAAAGCCTCTTCATCTATGTCACAGGGCCCCTGTCTTTACGGCTGAGATGATCTAATTAAGTCAGGTAAGAGTCCCCATCTTGGTCTGTCTCCGCTAGATAATTAAAGGAAAATCAAAGCTTTGAGCCTGAAAAATTGTCAACACTCCAGTGTTTAGCCATTTGTAAATACAGCAACAGCCAGCACCTCTTCCTCAACGGGTGGAGAGGCAAAGCCGTCTCCCCCGCTGGCCAAGCCCAGCCTGTTATCTGCAGTTCTGCATGTTGGCCGTGCAGTGCTAATCATGACCCTGAGGCCTTACAAGATTGGGAAAAGCCTTCCAAAGCATCAAACAGAGATTAAATTGTCTTGCCTGTATTGCAGCATTAATTTAAATTACAATTCTTTGGAAACCGATATTGGATTACCAGCTCTCAAAAGACATGAAATTTTATCTAAGGGTGAGTCTTTATGAAAGAGAATGTCTGATTGGTGTGAACTGCTTTCTTTGTGGGGATGGGATCTTTCTAGAGGCATGAGACTCTTATTTAAAGAAAAAAAAAAAACACTTTGAGTGAATACAAATAGACCACTTACTTTGGAATGAACAACATAGTTTACAAGAATTTTAACGTATTTTCTCATCATTACCAGGAACGCCTTAGCAGGGTAGATGAGGCAGAATGGCAGGAACGAAGGCAGTATCCCACCTGACTCCCTTTCTCTTCTTACCCCCAGGTCTTGACATGTCTCCATTCCAATATTGTAGTTCTTCCTTCCAGCTATTAGAGGCCACTCTACCCAACTGGGGGAAAGTTTGGAAGAGGCAAGCAATTTGCATTCTCAGCCTACCCCTGTTCTAAGGGTGCCTGAAATGTGGAGATGCTAAGGGCCCAGCCGAGTTGCCTCAGACAAGGACAAATGAGTTCATTCTCCAGAGCTCCCTTGTGGGATCAAACTGGATGAAGCAAGCCCTAGGCCTGCACTAGTGATCACAACCTGGCTGGGCTTCATCTATTCCTGTTCCCGCTTGACCCTGGCAGCACCTCCCGAGTAAACCTCTCAGACTTGCAGCCCCATGTCCAGACATTCTCTGGAGAATCCTACATAAGATTCAAGGTGAACCTTCATCCTCCAACAAAAGGAAAAATGGACTCAGAGTGCGATTTGTCCAAAGCCACATATGCTGTATCCAGAACTCAAGGTTTTCCAATTATCAGTCACACAATCAGTATATACCAACACCCACCACTCCAATCAAAATGGGGAATGGGAAGAGAGGTACCCATCCTTCCTAACTCTGCTCAGATGTATAGCTGCTGAAGGCAACAAGACCCAGTAGAGCTTTGGAGCATGCAATACTTCCATGGAACAAATTCCAGAGTAAAAGTATCTTCCCTATGTCTTTGCAGGGTGATTGTGCCACAACTGGATCTGAAGGCAGTCAACAGGAGCAAATGCTTTTCCTGGACTCTGAACAGCATTCAGAGTGTGTGCAGTCTGACCATGGACATCCCTGTCCATCAGAGTCCCACACCCAAGGGCGTTCAGTGGATAAGAACAAAGGGGGGGGGATGTTGGGAATGTAGCTGGGTCCTCAATGGAGAACCACAGAGGAGATGTCCAGGCCTTGGAAGAGCCTCACTCTGTGGAGGCGCTTTGGCCACTGTCACTTCTAGTTGTCTCCACAATTCCTCAGCTGTCAGCTGCTCTCCTCATGTCACCTTCAACAGAAGCTCCACAGAAATCTCAGGACATCACCAGGATGTAAGACTCAACAACCTGGGCCTCCCTATCCCTGAGCCTGTCTTGCTCTACTGAGATTCGGAAGAGTGAAATCACCCACCGGACCCAGGAAGAAGCAAAGCCAAGAGCTGAACCCAGAAGCGCCAAACTCTAAATCCCATTCTTGCAGAATAATGCAGGAAAGGACTCCAGAACCACTTTCTTTTGGACACTCAATCTCCCAGTAGAATAAACTGCGCTGCTAAGTCAGGCTGAGCAGTTACCTGAACACTAAAGGGAATGAGAGTCTCACTCAGGAGCAAAAAGAGCCGAATTAAGTCTCACATCACAGAGAAATAGCCCAAAAGGAGATGGAAAACCTAAATGTGACATGGAGCATAAAACAACAGAAATGTTCTAAAACTCTACAGATACGCAGAGCTATCTGCTGAGGGAGAGGTCTAATGAGAGCAGATGCTAGAAGCCATTAACGGGCTCTTTCCTTTAACTTGGTGGCAACTTAAGTACAATCTCTCTATCATACTGCAAGAAAAGAAAACAGCCACTGAGTAAGCACAAAAAAGGTTAAGTGGTTGGTTTGGACCAGGCCCTTCTTACAAACTCGAGTATCAGGAGGAGACAAACGTGTCTTAAAATTTTCACCAGTTGTGATGGCTTGAATAAGAATGGCCACCATAGGCTCATATATTTGAGTGTTTAGTTGCCAAGGAATGATGCTGTTTGAAAGGATTAGAAGGATTAGGAGGTGTGGAGGAAGTGTGTCACTGGGGGTAGCCTTTGAGGTTTCAAATGCCCATACCAGGACCTGCCTGCCACAATGCTTCCAGTCATGATGATAAAGAATTAAACCTCTGAAATTCTAAGCAAGCCCCAACTTAATGATTTCTCTCCTAAGAGTTGGCTTGGTCATGCTGTCTCTTTACAGAAATAAAATAGTGACTAAGATACCAATATACAAACTGAGGATAAAGAAGGATTTCTAAAATGGTAAAGTACCCAGCTTGACCTCATGTAACAGAGGAAGCTTTTGATTGGTTTAACTTGACTTCAAAGCCTTGAAGAAAACATCGCAAAGATAAGCAAGCAGACCATCCCAAACGCACCTGGAAAACGACAGCAGGGAAGGATGGCTGAAGCTTTGGAACACTGCTCTCCGTGTATGACTAGCCTCCGGATCTACTCACTTCTGAGTACAGATGTGTCCCCTCCCTTGAGAGGCACCATGTGGGAATTGAAGTCCCTTCTCCTGCTCTACCCACTAGAAGTCACCATTCTCAGGGTCAGGCAGAGGAATCTGAAATTCTTCCTTGATTTCCCTCTAGGGACTCAATGGCCCATTTAAAATGCAAAGAGCCTGGGAGAGAGGCAAAGCCCCATTAACTTGAAGTAGGGCCATTGGAATCTTCCTGCACATGGGTCTCCTCTAATTTGACCTTTAGCCTGTTAAAAAATATGGTGCTGATCAAACTCTTTTTTTTAGGGTTTGTCAAGTAAACCCCCAGAACACACAAGAACACCCCAAGAACTGTGTGCCAGGCACCCAGTTGATGCTTAATAACACTAAGTTATCTGCTGTGATGGAAGATGTGAGAGACGAGCTAAAGGGAATAAGACAGACTGGAGAGGAAGTTGTCCTGGCTAAAACAGAGCCACCAGGAAGCATCTTAAGCGAACTGCTCCAGATGGCTGGGTGACAGTTCTAGGACAGTGAAGAGCATTTAAGACAATGGCCATTCTCACTGAACCCAACACAGACATTTCAAGAAGAAGGGAACACATGTTTCTTAAAACTAACACATCCTCGAGTTGCCTAAGTTCCTATGAGTGAGCTCATTTATCAGTCATCCAGCGAGTGTGGATATAGGTTCCAGCTCCAAAAAGAGGCTATGAAATAGCCATACTCATACAGAGACCAGATCCTGGAGAGATAGATGCTTGAAGCATGAGGGAGCAAGAACTGAAGTCCTTATGTGCCTGTTATCAGGCATTTCATCTCTGTTAGATCAGAATTCTCTGAGAGGTTTATTAAACACAGGTTGCTAAGCCCCAACTCACCACTTAGTAGGTCTGGGGAAGAGACTGAGAATCTGCTTTTTTTAAAACCAAGTTTCAGGTGACACTAAAGCCAATGGTATGATTCATGTGGTTTGAATGAGAATAGCCCCATAGGTTCAAGTATGGTCCCTGGTTGGTGGGACTGTTTGGGACGGATTAGGAGGCGTGGCCTTGTTGAAGAAGATGTGTCATTAGGGGCACACTTTGAGGTTTCAGAGGCTCATGCCATTATGAGTTAGCTCTCTCTGCCCTGAGGCTATTGTCTCAAAATGTGAGCTCTCGGCTTCTGCTCTGGTGCCATGCCTGCCTGCTGCCATGCTCTCTGCCACGATGGAGACTCATGGACTGTAAGCTCTGAAACTGTAAGCCCACAATAAACTCTTTCTTCTATAAGTTGCCTTGGTCATGGGATCTTCATAGCAATAGAAAAGTAACTAAGACAGTCCCATACCTCAGTCTACAAGCCTAATAAGAGACTCTCTGCCCGTGGCCAGCAGTGACTCTCCGTCCTCTTGGCACTCCTGCACTTGAATTAAGGCATCGTGCTGCATGTGTCTAGGAAGCCCTCCAGCTTTGCTGTTCTGCAAGTCTGCACGTGTCGGACTAGTGCAGAGCACTCTTTGCCTCGCTGTGTGGTGGGTGCGCCAAGGTAAGGGGAAATCTCAGGAACACGGTAAGGGTAGGGAACACATTTTTTCTCTGTAGCCCTAATTTTCTTCCTTAGTCTAAAGTACTCTCTTGACTTCAATTATGCTTGCCCTTGGGAGCCTGACCCTGGCACATATCTAAAATAAAGAACGAGATGTTTGCCCAAGTAAAATTTTCCTAAATGCCCTACCCTAGAAGGAGTCACAGCCCCTGTCTATGACTGTGCTTCTGTGACTCAATACTGCCATCTGGTGACCATCATGCTGACCCCCCTCCCCCCATTACAAAGGTTTATTTCTGAAGACCGTAGCGCATTATGGGGGTACCTTTGTTACCACAACTAAGCTCATTAGTTACAGCACATCCATGCTACCCTGAGAAAAGTATTCCTTAGGTTGGATGTTACAAACATTAATGCATTTGATTTTCTTTCCAGTCTGTATTCCCTGACCCATTTGAGAGGATGCAGTCAGTCCTTAGAAGGCTGACAGTCCCACTAGGGAGATGCATCTCAAGTAATATTCACTTTTACACTGGTTAAAGGAGGGCATCAAAGCATTTGGCAAGAGGAAAAAAAAATACAGTCTAACTTTGCGTTCTACGATTTGATCTGAGCAAATAAATAAGTCATTTTCATTTCTAGTTTAACATAACAAGAATATTTTTACATGATAATTTGCTCTTAAGGATTCTAGCTGTGAAGTTTAATAACAGCACACGAAGCTGCCTGTCATCTCCTATCTATGTCCCAATCCCAGTCTTGACAGTTTCCATGGGCTCCAGCCTGCTCAGCGAGAAGCATTCTAGGCTGTGTCTCTTAACAACAGGTAGAAAATTCAGCCCCAGAGCCAGGAAAGAATGAAGGGCCTTTGGTAGCACTGGGTCACCGTCCGTGAGGCACACTTATAACTCAGAGAAATGACTGACCAAGCTCTCCCTGCCAATCTCTTGTCATTGGCCTGGGAAATAGATGGAACTGCAAATTACTATCTGAAGAAAATTATACAAGGCTCAGAAAGACACATACCACACTTCTCTCTCACACACAGATGCTAAATTTTCACTTTATATATGTGCATATATATTTATGTGGGCGTGGCATAGGCCATGAAGCCTGAAAAGAAATCTTAAGGAGGGCGGGGGTGGGGGGGCGGGTTGGGGGAGGGTAAAAAGGTAACAGAACAGATGCAGCATAAGTGGAATGTGGACTAGCTGCAGAGGTGAGGGAAGGGGACACTCCTTCTCCCCCAAAGGAAATAAAGGAGGGGAGTAAGGGATGGAATCAACAAAAACAAAGCTGGTATGAAAACGTGACTGTGA
Organism: Cricetomys ansorgei; assembly: GCA_026225945.1. Classification (NCBI taxonomy): domain Eukaryota; kingdom Metazoa; phylum Chordata; class Mammalia; order Rodentia; family Nesomyidae; genus Cricetomys; species Cricetomys ansorgei. Next base: position 321,931 of record JAMJFZ010003163.1, read on the forward strand.
AACTCATAACTAGGACTGGAGAGATGGCTCAGCAGTTAGAGCACTTGCTGCTCTTGCAGAGGACCTGAGTTTGGTCCCAGCATCTACATGGTGGCTCACAACTGTCCAGAAGTCCAGTTCCAGGGAATCTGGCACCCTCTTCTGACCTCCCCCACCCCCCCACACTCAAACACATGAAAAATAAAAATAAATCATGTCTTAAAAAAGAAACTCATTTCTGTGTGTGCTGATTTAAAACAACAACAGCAAAAAGAGCCTTTCCAAAGCCAGCAACGTGAGTCAAGAAAACCCCTGTTCACACAGGAATTGGATGACGACCTCAACATCTGGTTCTCACGGAAGCCTCACTCTGTACAGGACACTGACTGAGACACCACATGCAGCCTCTCTACTCTCCAGACGTCACCAGTAAGTCAGAGCTACCCCAAACACAGGTGAGCAAACTGAGGTCTGGCTGGTGAACCCTCTCTCAAGGTTTCCTAGATAGCCTGGGCCTGGGACACCAACCCAGGCATCTGATTCAGGATTAGCTGTGGTGAGTCTGGATGAGAGTGAACTGTTACCTAGGCAACCCCTCAATATCCTCTCACATACCCTGCTCTTCCTGCCATTGCTGTGTCCACCAGCACAGACCTGTCCAGCCTATCCCAAGGCAGCAGAGACTCTCATCAGCAACATCTCACCAACTTATGCACACTCTCCCACAGGCTACCCTTGCTTTGAGGGACTGACTGAGCATAAGCATCATCAAGGCAAAACTGGACTTGGATCTAATCTGTACCCATCTTAATTCCAAACTGCCTGCAGAATGACGAGGAGACTAAACAGATATTGGAAAAATGTATCTTCATGTTGAAGAGGATCCTGGGGACAAGGAGGGAGCTATGCCCATGTTGGTGAGAAAGGACTATGAAGTTGGGATTGCCCATAAGAGAGGGTGAAAGGGTGGGAATCAGCGAGGGAGGGCACTGGGGAACACACTCGGAAGTGGGCCATGCCCCAGCTGAAACAGACCACCTCAAGCCAGAGTCAGACACTAGCAGGAAGCAGAGAAGCCCTCTGTACCCCTCCCTTTATGTCCCATGGTGGGGTCTGTGGGGTATATGGAGAACCCCATTTTTTTTCTGGCACAGAATGAACCATTCCTACACACACACCCCTTAGCTACATCTGCTTGCTGCTCATGGCAAGGCTCTCTGTTTAGGCATGGGCTCTCTGTTTAGTTGTCTGATAAACCAGGGCATCCTTGACACCAGCAGAGCTACAAGGCAGAGGGAAGGTGGATGCTCACTTCGGAGGCAATGCCATAGGCAGACTTCCCGAGTCTCCCACTGGAAGGGTGATGTATGTGTTTTCGTATTTTCTGGATGCTAATTGCTGACAACATGATTCGGAGGCTCTACAAATCAGAACTGACACTATCAACCTGTTCAATCCATTTAGCATCTTTCATCATCAATGGGAAGGGACTCTGTCAAACGAGCGGGGGGCCGGCTTCCCTGCGGAGACCAGCATCTTGCTTCCTATTAGTGATGAGCAGTACAAGTAAATAGATTGGCTTAGCATGTTAAATTGCATCCAACAACCCAGAAAAAAATAAAAAAATAAAAAAATCTCAAACTAGTAGAGGACAGTAAAAAAAAAAAATCTCTGAAGGAGAGGGCAGACTGGAGTCAGTGCACATTTACTGAGCACAGATTTTGCTAGTTGGTTTCTCCACCAACAGGGTTGTGGGGCCCCACCCTCCGCAGTATGCAAAGTGATCTTCCTGTTATGCTAATCAGCTCCTGTCACCTCCCTGTTTAACATGCTTTAGCCTTCCTCTCCCTTGGGTTTCCAGTCCTCTAGATCCTCTGGGGTCTGAGCCTTGCCCGATTCTCTAGCCCCACATCCCTCCTTCTCCCCCCTCCCCCCACATCGTGCCGCCCACACCTACTACTCTGCGTCTCACAGCACAGACCACAACCACTACCAGCGGGACCTGTGCGCATGTTGGCCTTTTTGGAACAATTTTCTCTGTCCTTTCAATTACCTGGCCCATTCAAGGTCTAGCCTGCCAGTTTTATAGCTCTTGGGGAGCCTTCCTTAATGTGGGAGGTTATATAGCAGTCCCCAAAGGCAATAGCTACACCCCAGCCCCATAGAACTTAGAAATGTGGCCGTATGTGAGCAAGGATCCTTTAGATGTAACTAAGTTAAAAGTCCAAGATGAGACCATCCCAGGTTATGGGAACGGGAGCTAAATCCAATGGGGAGAAGGAAGGTGAAGGCCATGAGATGTGGAGCAATGCGGACATGCGCCAGTGAATGCTGAGAGCTACCACAAATTGGAAAAGGAAAGGCCCTATGGCAGGAGAACGGGCCCGCTGGCACCTGCCGCCAGACTGTGAGCTCCAGAATCATGGGAAGAGAAGTTTCTGCTTAAAGCCACCATGACTGTTCTAATCCGCTACAGTGGTCCTGGAAGATGACCGCGTCGCCTTCCTTCAGTGGCCCTGTTCTGAGCTCCCCCAACCCCTCTCACACTCCACCTCTGTCTTTCTCCACGTGGCACTATGATTGCGATTGACTTTGCTATCCTCCCAACCAAACCCTAGCGGCTATCAGCAAGTCAAAGTGAAAAATGAAAGGATTTGGGGGTGCGTAGGGTAGTGAATCAGTGGATAAAGCACTCGCCAACCGTGGAGAACAGTTCAGGTCTCCGACACCCCTGTAAATGCCAGATGGGCTTGGCAACCTGCCTGCAATCCCAGGATTCTAGAGGCCTAGATGGGAGAATCTCTGGGACAAGATGGCTAGCTAAACTAACCAAACTGGTGGGCTTCAGGTTCAGCAAGAGACTCCTCAGGGAAAGGGGGAGGGGGCATTGAAGATGACACCTGCTGCTAACCTCCGGCCTCCACACACACGTACACACACCCCTACACATAGGTGTGCACACACACACATACCACACACATATATACACGCAGACACATGCATACTTATATGACAAAGCCCATATTGCTCTTTAAACTCCACAGTTCTCCCACAAATGTCTTCTGAGGACAAGCCTATTGGTTCCTGTTTCACCCCCACACCCAACACTTCACCCTGTCCTTAATTCCTTCCTCTACCATGGCACTTCCGCCCGTTCAGTTGGCCATCCGAATCGTGCATCTCCCTCATTTGTCAAAGGGTGACAGACCCTTAGACAAGTGCAGAAATAATTCTCATGGTTTTTAAGCCTGAATTCAGTGCTTCAGGCTTGGGCACATCTTTGGCCCACGCACCCATCTTCACTGAGGTGGAGGGTGGAGCTACAGTGGCATTTACATTTTTTTTTCTCTCTTTTTTGTTTGTTGGTTTGTTTTTTGTTTTTTCAAGTCAGGGTTTCTCTGTTGTAACCCTGGCTGTCCTGGAACAACTCACTCTGTAGACCAGGCTGGCCTTGAACTCACAGAGATCCACCTGCGTCTGCCTCCCGAGTGCTGAGACTAAAGGCTTGCGCCACCACCGCCCCACTTCCTTTATTTCTCTTTGTAATTGCACAGCACCGTGTGGGCATGCACTGTGACCCTGCCTAAAGGATTAAGTGGACAAATGGGAAAATGGCAAGTGGAAGTTTATCCCAAATCTCACACAACGTTCCATGAAGGAACCCTTGACTTGATCTCCTGGAGAGGAAGGGTGTGTAATCTGGACGAACCTCTTAATAATTAGCTGACGTTTGCTGCCTCCTCACCAAATGCTTTTTAGGGTTTGCAGCTTGATTTCATTTGTTCGTGCTGGTGGGTTTTGTCTTCTTTGAGACAAAAATCACATGTAGCCCAGGCTGACCTCAAACTCATTAGTAGTGCAGGATGAATTTGAACTTCTATCTTTACCTCCCAAGTGCAGAGATTAGAGATATGTTCATCCACGTCCACTGGTATTATTTCTGATAAATGCCAATTGTCTCACTATATATCCAGAGGAAATTTCCAAAGGTGTCACCTTGCTTTTAGTTTTAAACACACACACACACACAAGTACACACACACAGAGTCATAAGGTCTGTTTACATAATTACATAGAAACTGGCTGGTAGACGTCATGAAAAATGAAAGAAACCGCAGGGCATTGCTGGTGGGGATGTAACACGGTACAGACACTAAGGAAGACAGTCTGTGGTTCCTCCACATGTTAACACAGAGCCACCATATGACCCAGTAATTCCGCTCCTGGGTATACAACCAAAGGGATTCAACACAGGTGTTCAAATACTTGTATATGAATATTCATAGCAGTATTGCTCCCAGTAGCCAAAGGTCGTCAAGTGATGAATGGAGAAACGAGGTGTGATCTAGGCACACAACAGAATAGTTCTGGACTGCAGCTAGGAGTGAAGCACTGATGCATGATAAAGCATATATGACAGGAAAACATGACAGCACAGGAGAGAAAGCAGCCACGAAGCCCACAGACTGCACGCTTCTTCTTGCGTGTGATATCCAGAGCAGGGGAATTCCTTTACCAAAATATATACTGGTGGATACGGTGAGCACACCTGCTATCTCAGCCCTGGGGAGGTTCAGACAGTTCAAAGTCATCCACTACTCAGTGAGTTCAAGGCCTAGGCCACATGAGATCCTGTCTCAAAAATAAGAGAGAGAGAGAGAAAAAAAAGCACACCAGTGGTTTCCAACGGGCAATAGGACTTCTCAAGGCTGCTCTATCAAAAACACCATAGGCTGAGTGATAACAAATACTATGTCTCAGTGCTCAGAGTGAAATCAGAATCCAGTAGTTTTGGTGAGGGCCCTCATCTTAGACCCCATGTGGCCTCCCTCCTTGCGTGCATGCTGAAGAAGCAAGTGTTAGCTTTGTTTGTCTTAGAAAGATGTCAATCCCAACATTGGGGCTGTCTTTTCAAAACCTCACCAAAACCTAACTACCACCTTGAGACTCTGTTTCCTAATGCTGTCCCCACAGAAGCCAGACTACTGGATATGGACTTAAGGAGATACAGGCAAGTCCTTTGTTATGCAAGGGGTGATTGCTAAGGGCACAGGGGGTAGTCTTTGGGTGATAAAGAAGCTGTGAACGTGAATCTAGTAATGACTACATACCTGTGAATATGCCAAAAAGGCCACTGGATCACATGCATCCGTTAGGTGGATGGAGCACACACTAGGTGCTTTGTGTGTCAATAAATATGTTGCCAAAAAGAAAAAGGTTGAGGAAGAAGAAGAGAGGGGAAGGGAACTAAGAAAGGAGGGAAAGAGGGGAAGAGTGACTGAACGGAAGGAAGGGGCACAACCTCACGAAGATCAGGAATTCATTCAGGGCAGGATGCTATCCTGTGGACTGTGTAAGTGGTAAACTCTCTGCAACACAACGCAGTTCTGGGAGGAAACTGTATCAAACCCAGGACAACAACGTGAGCACCTGTCTTTTCTTGAACATATGCTATCTGCTTACTATGCAGCTGTAGGGCAGTTAGACACTTAAAATGGTGTAATATTTAGGTCTCTTAAACCTCAAGGATCCTATGCAGTAGGTAATGTAATTTCTTTACAGACGGGAGAAGTGACGCTACCTATCAACAATTACTATCTTCTCAAAGGTCAAAAGAGAACCTGACAGGCATGTCCAGTGCTCAGTTGGGTGGATGAGACACACCCATAGGAAGACATGAGTCCATAACGTGAGGACCAAGAAACGGCTAGGACAGCAGCTGTCCCCGAGGCTTCCCGGAGGGGAAGCTTTACTTCAGAGAAGACCTTTCTCTCTACAGTGACAAAACGCTCAACAGCAGTCATTGTTCTGGAACACAGCTCGGGGATGCAGTCTGCCATTGCAGGAAAACCACGGCTGCTTGAATGGGAGCTAACTAGGACTCACCAGGAAGCAAAGCGTGAGGCCAGATAGGGAGCAGGGCTTGGGCTAGCACTCACCTGGAGGTCAGCCCCCCAGAGACCTGCTTCTTCCAGCTAGACCTCTTGAAGGTTCCATGGCTTCCCAGAATAGCACCAGCAGCTGGGGACTCAGTGGTCAAACAGCAGGACCTGCAGAGGACACTTTACACTCAGACCACAGCAGCCTTCCAGGATGGTGTGGGGGAGGGGGAAGGGTTCCCAGATGCTCGAGCAGCTAAAACAAGGAACCGATCTCTTCTGTCTTAGGTGATGGACAAATGGTAGCAGAGCCGTAATATCCACCCAGACCTCAGCTGGTGGACCCTCCAGGGAGGGGCTCAAGTAGAAATCAAGGTTTTTCTGGCTGTGCAGACTGATGAATCAGGCTCCAGACAGTCCAAGAAATATTCAGGGAAGAAGATCGAACCCATATTCAGGCCCAGAACAAATCTGATTGGGTGGAAAGATCTAGCTCAGATCATGTCTCTGTACTGGACACACTGAAATGCCCTGATACATTTTGTCCGTCTGTGTCCCGTGGAACACTAGTTCTGTCTGATGCTGAGGAGCCTGGGGGGAGAAGAGAGGCATGTAGTTAAGTTTTGCTAGTACTTAATGAAACAAGGTGATGATTTCATGACTGAGACTTCTCAACACCTCAGCTAACAGGCACCAAGAATCTTCAAGGGGCTGTGTGATAGACTGAAACGTTGGCCAAACATGGAAGACCAGGAACCAGTTTCACAGAGCACACTGTAGCCTTACCACGCTTGTCCATTTCCCAGAGCCTCCCTCTTTACTTCCCAGATGATGCTGTGTCTTTCCTGGCAGACATCCTGCCAGAGCTCTCTGCAAAGATTTAGGACCTCTTTATTATGCTCCCCCAAACACTGCCTGTTCCCCTATCCTGACACCCAGCATGCCTCCGTATTGCTTCCTTCACCTTCTGCCTTCCTTGCTAACCCACAGCCTTGGTCACAAAGGGATCATATCTGTGTCACTTAGCAGGGTAACCAAGGGGTCTACCCTCCTGCCCCACTCACAGTGACTGCTCAGCAAGTTAATGGTTACGTTCACAGATGAGCTGGAGTCTACTCTCAACCTCCTTTGCCCCCCTGGAGATCCACAAGAACTCTGTAACTACTATCAATGCCCATAACTGCTTGCTCTGCCCACAGACTGCCCCCCTCCTTCTCAAGAATTCTGTTCACCCACTGTCACCCTACCTATAGCGCCAGGTTCATATAACAGAGCTGTGACCTGCCCCCAGCCACCAATGGCCTAGAGAAAATGACCCGAAAGTAGTCAGTAACTCACCCAGAAGTTATATAAGTTGAGCTGGACCAGTGAGAATCTCTCCCTCTGTCTCAGGAATTAGAAATAAGACACATAGGAGGAAGTTGCCAACTGGTGGGTGGATAGTACACAAAGAACATTGGTTCAAAGCATTCTTTGAAATCTACATCTGTGTTGTTCAATATAGTAACCATTAGCTATTTAAATGTAAGTGTAAATTACTTAAATTCAAAAGTTCCAAGTCACCTCGGTCATGCTCCACAGTCATGAGATGCTCATCGCCTTCATACCAGACGATGCTGAGGAGAACAGTTCCATCACTACAGAAAGCTCTGTCAGACAATGCTGGGATTATATAGCAAAGCCCACTTACCTTAAACAATGTAAGTGCAACCTCAGGGTCTGCCTCTTGAAACCAAAGGAATTCCTACCAGAGCACAGTTATGTTCTCATTAAGATTAAGGAGCCACTGACCGAAACGTGAGTAGTCACACAGTGACAGACTTATGCGGTGTCCCTGTTGGCCAGACACCAGTGACCCTGCACCCTGCCTCTGAGGGTGCAGCCTCTGAGGCTCTCTCATCCTTTGAGACCCACCATCCCTGTGCTGCCTTGACTATGTGTCTGCTGCTTCTGTGCTGGCCTGGCTGTGCTTTGCTCTTTCCCGCCGCCAACTCCTGTCCTTCTAGTCCTCGGCTCTTCTGCTCAGATCTTGCTCCTGTGTCTCTTTCCTTCACAACCTTCTTCCCCTGCATTCAAGCCTGTGCCCTCTAACCAGAGATAGCCCCCCTCACTGCTTCACTGGTGTCCTGGGGTTTTCCTTAGCAGGCAGTTTCTCCAGCTACCTCTCCTCCCCCAGAGCATGTTTCTTTAGGATTTTACAAGATCGTTAACCGTAATCTACAGAATCACTAAAACATTATGCTTCGTGTGGGCGTTTGATCCCTTCCAGCTGTCGTTGCCATCCTGTAAGGACAACCCATGTTCCAGCAGAGGAAGACACCACAGAGGGATCAAATAGCTGCCCTGGGTAGCGCAGCTTAGAGGAAGCTGAGTTACGATTCAAATCAATATATTTTACTCCAAGTTCTGGTGAACCTCAACTCCAACCCTGCCTTAGAATTTCTGTACACACCAGAGTTCCAGGACCCCCAGGAATTCCCCATACTTAAGATACCACCTAACCAAGCTCGCTTGCTCGCTTATTAGGCAGGTTCTCACTTTGTAGCCCAGTCTGGTCTCAAATACATAATCACCCTGGCCCATCTCCAGAATACCCTAGTCTCAGGCTTGAACCACCATTTCCAGTCTTACCCCTGTTTTCCATCAAAGCATACAGTCACGCAGTTCTTTCATGAGTATATTTCAACGACAGACAACAGCTTAATGGCTGATTCCCCTCGGAACACCCAGTATTAGCACATAAGCCAAGAGCTGTGAGCGAGAAAACGATGCTTTGGTGGGTAAATCTGGCCTGCCACCTGTTTTTGCATGACCCACAAGCTAAGAATGTGCTTTACGTGTTTTAATGGTTGGAGGGGAAAAGAATCAAAGGAAGAATAATATTTTATGATGTGTGAAAATTATATGAAATTCAAATTCCAACATCCATAAATAAAGTTTCCATGGAAAACAGCTATGCCCATTCATTTCTGTGTCTACAGCTGCTTCCGTGCAAGCAGGCATAGCTGGGGAATCACAAGAGAGCTTCGATGGTCCACAACGCTGAAAATATTCACGATCCGGACCTTCACAGAAAACATTCGCAGACTCCACAGTAAGCTGAAGGTGTCGTGCTCTGATAGCGATGTCTCATGATGGGAGCAGGAGGGGAAACTGAGACTACCCAAGTGAACTTGGAGTTGGTGTCGCTGACAGTGTGACTCCCCAGTGCTGGGATTGTGCACGGGGAGGGCGAGAACCCCAAAAACTACTTCTAGTACAACCGATGGGTGGCGGTAACGAGGATAGTCTCAGAGCCTCAACCACACCAACTGCTTCATCTGAGCTCTCCGGAAGCAACTTCCAACCTAAGCGACACTGCACAGAAGGAATGAGAAATAAGTGTTTGGTGCGTCGCTATGAGTGACCCAGCTGATTAGCTAACAAACGTGCACTGTCTCTGAGGCCTTCTCTAACACAGCAGCATCTGTCCACGCACACAACATCTTCATCACCCCCGTATCTGGACGGGATCTTTGGCCTTCTAAATGCCGAGACCACTGCAAGGGAGACAGTGATACTTTCTTTCGTTCTGCACCTTGGCGTCTTTCCAACAAGCGTAAAGCAGAGAAGCAAGCATCCCTCTGCACCCCCTGCACCCCTTTCTTCTGCTCCTCCTCCATTCTCAGCAGCAGACACTGAGAGACGTGATCAGATGCCCGCTCTGACTCGTTACTCACGCATGGAGGCGGCTGTCCAGTTCCTTCTGTTCCCGTGAAGGGCAGAAAGAGGAGACGGAGACGCTTCTTCTCTGTCTCTGTTTGGCTCGGGCGTAAATTTCGTGTTTGGTTACTACAGCTCTCCTTGACCTGGAATTTGCTTATTACAAATCTTCCTGCCCGCAAAACGCCACTCCAACACTCACTGCCATGCACCTCAAGTGATGCTTGGAAGAAAGAATAGTATAAAGAGTAAAGACACTGCATACAATGTAAAATATGCAATGTGTAATTCTACATGATAGAGAATACTAGTTTTAATAAAAATAACAACCGCTGGCTTCTGAGCCAGGCCTGAGGTGCTTCACATCTGCCGTTCCATTCATCACTTCGCAACCCTCTTCCTCACTGACAGGAGCCTGGTTCATTAGAAAGCCTAATCGGGAGTCTGAACCAGAACTGCCAAGATCACGTCAGGATTTTGCCCGAAAGTCAGTTGCACAATCAGCAAGACGCACCAAGGCCCAACAGAGCTTGTCAGCTTGCCATATGCATAGAAGAGACGCATCTCAGGGAAAAGTGGCAGCCAGGTAGCAAGCTGGAGGAACCATGTGACTGAGAAGCACACACGAAGAAAAATACCCATGCACTTGACAAGTGTTTACTGAGTAAGACATTCGCACATGGATTCCGTCTAACAATTAATCAACGAATCGATAAGCACAGGGTAAGTCCTGGGAGGGTACAGCATCAAAAGTGAGCCGTGGAGATCGCAAGATGGCAGAGTGGGTAAAGACAATTATGGCCTGATGACCTGAGTTCTGTCTCTTGAAGGCATATAGTAGAAGGAAAGAACTCAACTCCCAAAGCCGTCTTCTGACTGCTTATGCGTGCAAAGGCACATATGCACACACTAACACACTAGATAGATAGATAGACAGACAGCTAGAAGATGGCTCAGCAATTAAAAGCTGTTATGGTTCTTCAAGAGGACCTGAGTTTGATTTCCAGCACCCACGTTAGGCAGTTTACAGCTGCCTATAACTCTAGCTTCAGGGGATCCGGTGTCCTCCTCCGGCCTCTTCGGGCACCCAAACCCTTGTTGCATATACACACAAAGAGACATACATACATATACACATGAATGAAAACTAAAAAGAAATCATGAATAAATGAATGTAATTTTTTAAGTGAGCCCTGGAATAGACCAGAAGTTCAGTGATGGAATGCTTTCCTGGCCTGTGTACAGCCCTGGGTTCTGACATCAGCACTGAAAATTCTGGAGTGATTAGTCTCATGTGAGGGACCTGTAACAGTCAGATGCATAAGATGGAAAGGGGAATGAATGGTGATTGCCTGGGCCCAGGGTAAGGGGGACACAGTCAGCTCAAGGCACATCCAGCTTCAGCTTCACAGGAGGAAGGTTCTGTGGGTCCCTGGAATGGGTGGTAGCACATGAATGTCAATGCAGGGAACACTGGTGGAAAATATGCTCTAAATGGTGAGGAAGAGCAATCTTGTTGTGCATGTTTTCCCATGCGTGTTTACATTTTAAAAGAGAGTCTTGGTGGTTGGGTCGTATTCGGTCTTTGTTCTGCTTTCCTTTTTTGTTGCTGCGATGAAATATTGGTCAAAAGCAACTTGGGAAGGAAAGGGTCCATCATTAGACCAGTCCATCATTGAGGGAAGTCAGGACAGGAGCTCAAGGAGGAACCTGGGTGCGGGAACTGCAGCAGAAACCATGAGGAATGCTGTTTAGAGGCTGATCCCCCAGATTTGCTCAGCTTGCTTTCTTATACAGCCCAGGCCCACCTGCCTAAGGATGGCACCGCCCACTGTCAGTATGACCCATCTCTATCAATTAACAATCAAGAAAAACTGCTTCACAGGCATGGCCACAGGCCAATCTGATTTGGGCAATTCTTCAGTTGAGGTTTCCTCTCCCCAGGTCAAGTTGACAGCTGAAGCCAACTGTGACAGCACTGAACCACTGGACACAGAATCAAGGAGATCTAAAGGACAGTGATCACTGATCACTAATCTAAGTAGTCAGTGAAGAACTAAAATGTCTGAAGGTACCTGTGGTGGTTTGAAAAAGAATGGACTCTATAAGCTCATATTTTTAAATGTTTGGTCATCAGGGAATGCCACTACCAGATAGGAATCAGGAGTGTGGCCTTGTTGGAGGAAGTGTGTCACTGGGGGGTGGGCTTTGACATTTCAAAAGCCCAAACCAGGCCCAGTGGCTCTCTCTCTCTTCATGCTGCCTGTGGATCCAGTTGTATAACTCTCAAACACTTCTCCAGCACCATGTCTGCCTGCATGTCGCCTCTGAAACTGCCAGCAAACCTCAATTAAATGCTTTCCTTTACACGAGTTACCACGGTTGTGGTGTCTCCTCGCAGCAATAGAACACTGGCTAAGACAGTACTCAGCACCTCCTGAAGCCATACAACCTCACTGCCTATAGCAGTTCCATAGTTCATGTGCAATCTACTCAAAAATCTACTGGGAATAAGATGTCTCAAGCTGGATTTTGCTAAAGAAAAGCCAGGTGAAGAGAACATGAGTGCAAATGCTGGAAAGCAGTGACATCTGCGCCATCATACATGTGCTCATCACCAGAGGATTGTGGGTATTGGGCCAACTCTACCTCTGTGGCTTTGTGTCTGAGATTGGCAGCTCCATGCCACTCCCAACAAGGTACCAAAAACCATCATATCATTAATAGAAGCTGGAGTAGATCTGAGCAAGAAGAAGTCCCTTCTACTCAATCACAACTCCTAGAAAGGTTCCATTGGTTACCTAAGTTATTAGGACTTTGTTTCTGGGTTTGAGGCCTATGAGTCTGAGTTCTCTTGAAAGTAGAGATAAAGGCAAAGACTGGTGATTTATTTGTAAGTGAAGGAGTCAGGGAAAGAAAGACAGGAAACAGGGAAAGAACAAACCAGAGCGCATGACTAAACTTACAGGCATTGGTCAAAGGGGCGCACACCCTCTGGGGGCTTCAGAGCATGGAATGGCTCCCCCAAAACTGTCCATCTGGAGGAAAAGGGGCTTCAGATGAGGAGAAAACGCTGGAGCATTCTCCCACATGTTGTGCAGCCCCTGATGGAGGACAGACCTCGGAGGTACTTTGATACCTTCTGAGGCAGTATCCTCTTTTGTGCTAAGTGAGGTGCTCACCCCTGACATTTCAAAGACACTTCTCTGTGAACTGAGCAGATTCTGTCAGCTCACAAAGGCCCTGAGGTTAGAAAGCAGAAAGAAACCTCACTTCTTGGCCTCCAGTAGGACACAGCAGGTGGATCTGAGATTCCATGTAACTGTCCCCTGTTCTGTGGCTCAACTCAGAAGAGGACATGAGCTATGGAACATCAAAATGTCTTTATGTAGATCGCTAGTATTCTGGAATAATTGAAAGGAGACAAAAAGGTGTCTAATTTATGGTGATTTATGATTATCATTTAATTTAAACACCAGAAAGGGATGGGGCTCTCTGATGGGCATTTAGGCTTCCCAAAATGTGTATTGTCATGATCCTAAGAAACTCTTCCCATGAGGTCAGGGTTACAGAACTGTCTCCAGGTCTTAGCTGTAGCCACCACTCTCAACAAAGTGACGTGATCACTTGTATAGTAGGACAAAGTTATGAACAGCTTTGTCAGGGCAGAGTCAGTCAGGGCAGACGGCTCTTTTCAGACCTCCATCCTCAGAACCCATGCCAAGCCAAGCGACTGTGTGCTGAAATCCACCCACTCATCTGTGCTGAGCTAACCTTCTTGGGTTCCCCGTTGATGATTGGTACAACAGGAAGTCTAAGGCAAGCCTCTTGCTAGGAAGCGAAGAACTCCTCCGACACCTGCCTTTGGCTGATAACTCCTGCAGCCTTACAGAACCTCCCACGGAGACAGGCTGTCCTTAGATGCCACATGCCCCCTTCCCCCTCACTTTCCCTGCTTTCCCTTCAAGTGACACTTCTATGACAATCCAGACCTCTTCTTACCCTGCCCAATTTCCAATTTCTTTCAGGGGTCTTCTCTCAAAAAAATCCTTGTATACCTAACCCAGTCTTTCTCAGCAGACCTAAACAAACATGGCTGCCACCAAACCTTTATCTGTTTCCTCTAATGAAAGCTACTTTCATAAACATCTAGAATTTTAGATGTTCTCATTTTTATGCCTGATCTAACACTCCAAATGAGTATCAACCTATATAACTTCTATAAATGATAGAAGAAAACGGGGTGGGGATGAGACAATCTTGCTTCTTAGCCCAGGCTGACCTCAAAAATCTCACCATGATCCTTCTGCATTAGCCTCTTGAATGCTGGGATTACAAACATAAGCCATCATGCCCGTCTTAGAGGAAGTACATTTTTTAAATATTTCACAATAGAGAAGAAGAAATTCCTTCCAGCAAGTACATAATGGTGTAAGAAAACATTGGTAGAAAAGGCTCACAATCCTTGAGTAATTATGCCTTTAGATTTACAATTCTTTGGAAGAACCCAAAACAATAATCAAGTTCTGACTACAATCATATAAACAAACCAGTTCGTTGTGGCACCAGAGAGACACCTTGTGCAGGCCTGGGGGACGTCTGCCAAGATGGACACAGGAAGCCACTGCCTCTAGCTACAGAGTCCTATGGACAGTCAAGCCAAGGTCAAGGTCTTCCTCAGTATCTCCCAGATAATGATGGTACAGTAGGATGGTGTGCCAGTATTTGACCATTTCTGCCCTAAGATACAGCTACCATGGGCACCGTAGAGTCACTCCCAGGTTTATCCTGCAGCTGAAGCTCTTCTTCTCCAACCTTTTCTTTCTCATCTCCTTCACACAGGTGCCAAATCTCCACTGTGGTCTGAAGGTCTCTAAGTGATGGACCCCTGGAGATAGTAAGTGCCACCCAGTAGATGCACCCAGAAAATCCTCAGCAAGTGCACACTAGAGCAAAGGATGCTGTGCACATGTCTTGAAGTTCCCAGGCCTGGACACCCAAGGAGGCTGGCTCCAGCTCACACAATCATCACAGTCAAACACACTCCTGTAACCTCCACGCTGTCTCATTAGGTGCTCAGAAAGCCAATTACACGTCTTCACATCTCCATCTCTCATGCTATGGAGCCAAGGGGACACAAGTCTCACATCAGAATCCGGAGACTTGACGAGGAGGAATAAAATATTTCCTGTACCAAGGAAAAAAGTCATAAATAATACAGAACTGTGCACTCGACTCTCACTTATCAGGGCAAATGATGAGCACCATGGAGCAGCTCCAAAGCCTGGGGCTTCTGTGTCTGCCAGAGCAGCATCAAGATGCAGAGCTGAGAGACGGGAACACGGGAGGGCTGGGAGGGAAGCTGGACAAGGCCCCGGGAGCAAGTCAGCTGATCCAGCCCTCTTAATGATGCTCTTCCCAAGGGAAAAGGAGCACGAGCAAGCAGGCCACAGATCCATGACTACCACACATGAGAGATAGATGTTCCAGCTCACTCAAAACTGCACACACCCAAAACTAAACCAAGAATAAGATAGCGTTATAAATTCAAATTAGCTGTGATCACGGTGCGGCAGTGAGGGTGTGGAGGAACACTCTCTCAGGGCAAATGTAAATTGTTGACATTTCTCCAGAGGACAGTTTGGCAATTTCTACAAAAATTTAAGATACTCATATGCTTTCCCCAGTCGTCTCACTTCTAAGATTCACTCTACGGGTCTATTTGCACAGGATGGTCACAGCAGTAGAATTGGAAATTGCCAATCTCAGCGGCTAAACTCAATTCCCATCAATAAAAGGATGGTTAAGTAGAGCATAGTTAATATGCATGATAACATACCACACAACGCACACTCGTATGGAATGATAACTGTACGGTTAACCCTGCGAAGGAAGATGCAGAAATGGATTATTATTTTAACAGTAGATGCATATTTGTATATGCACACATACATATCTACGCAAACAGTCCTAAGTGCAGAAAATACTTTCCGATGGAAATAAAGAACCGGGTTAAAAGTAGCTACTGTTCTGAGAAGGCACTAGCAGCAGGGAGGAGGGGGGTTTTGCCATCGAACCTTTGTGTTCTATTTTTATCATTTTGTCTTATTTGAAAAACTAAGACTTGTCAAGATGTGTGCTTTCTCCCTGTAACACTGCTCATGGCAGCAAAGACAAAAACAACGGAAACAATGATGACAACCAACACGGGGTTAGCAATGCTCCACCGGGCACCACCCGTCTGTTTCTTTGTTGTGGGCAGGGAGAAATGTCTTCTGCCCACATTTCTCAAATCAAGAGGCAAGATCCACAGGGAGTCCACGAACTGCCCAAAGTCATTGGAAAGGTCAACTGAGGGAAAAAAAAAACAAAAAAAACACCTCTCACTCGCTTTCACCGTCGCTCATGCCCACACCATACGGAAGGAAGAGGTGGAAGGATTCTGATTTCCAGCCCAAATCCTGGGTCCTTTGTCTCCAGATCTCCTCCCTCTGCCTGAGAAGGAAGACAACCATTGGCTTCCATTTTAGAAAGAAGCAACGAGGTTTTAAACAAATAAATAACGCTTGAGCAAATACAGAAAACGATGAGGTCACAGGGTGTCTTGGTCTAAGGAAGGTGGCCTGGGGCTGGGGAGATTGAGACAGGAGGGAAGAGGACACCCCAGTGTCTGCATGGATGATGTGTCCTCTGCCTTCTCACCCCCCAATCCAGGAAGGAGAAGAGCACCTGACCTCTGTGCCTTTTTCTCACCCACAAGCCAGCAAGGATCCTTGGGGGAGGGGGGCTTCCAGATGCTGCTCGTCCAGGGGGAGGGAGCAAGAGGAAGATAAGGGGGTTATGAAAATGTAAAAAGGAAAAAGCACGATGCCCTTCGTGGTGTGAAGACGGTGCAGTGGGTGAGCCCTGAGATAAGGCGGCACCTGTTGCTGAAGGGGCAGAGCAGAGTGCTTTTCTTTGGAAAGCTTGCAACGTTGTACCGTTTATTGCAATGCACGCTTGAGGAGACTGCTTGCAGTGAATCAATCTAGCTAGAAAGCAAATTACAAAAGAGCAAGCAATGAGACATGCGATGCACACCTGTTAGCAGCTCACAACTGCCTGGTAACTCCAGCTCCAGGTGATGTGATGCCCTCTCCTGGCCTCCACAGGGACCTACATTCACATGCACATATCCCCACACACATGTACATGATACGGATACATGTACATAATTTAAAATAATAAAGATAAATCAAGAGAGTAGAAATGTAACATAACTCAACCACAGCATTTACAGGCAAGACTTCGGGAGGTGACAAAGATTAACACAACCATTAGGGGTAGAGCCTTCATTAAGAAACCCTGACAGCATTGTAAGAAGACGGACAGAGACTAGAAGAGATGTGTGTGTGTGTGTGTGTGTGTGTGTGTGTGTGTGTATGTGTGTGTTGCTTGTCTGTGTGCATATGTGTGTGTGTTCACATAATGCTCTGTGCTGCCCCAGGACGCTGCCAGCAAGAAGGCCATCATTGGCACCTCAACCTTGCACCAATAGAATCTTGAGTCAAAACAAACCGCTTTTCCTCATAACAACTCCAGTCCGGGGTATTGTGTCATTAGCAACCGTAACTGAATTCTGAAGCCTGTTCTCTTGCCCCAGCTGCTACTGGGCAGATTCCTAACTTGTAACAGGTTCACACTGTGTCTTTTGCCCTCTAGCTCTAAAAAGAGACAGGAAAGAGAGAAATCTTCACCGTTCTTACAGGTGGCCTTTAAAGTTAGAGAGAAAGAGTCGCTGCCCTTTTTGGCTGTCCTTACCTGTCTGAAGCTTGGAGAACAGGAGCTGTTGGGAACTGAACTGTCATCTACCAAACCATCCTACTATCTACACCATCCCACCAACTGTCCTCTAACATGAGCTGGATCTTGCCTACCCCCCTACTAACTGTCAACTGCCAACTGGCCACTGCCTCCTTTATATCCTCAGCTGTTCCCAGAAGACCAAGTGGCATGTAACTATAAGGAGAGCTGCACAGGACAGAAAACGTGTTGGCAAAGCATCCTGCTACAAGCAATAAGCAACAAACTCATATCTAACAAATGCAAATTGTTTTTATATTTAGAAAACCCTTGCTTTGAAGGTGACCATTGAGTGAGGGTTAAAAGAGGGCTGCACTAAAATTAGTGCTTGAAGCTAGAGATACCACCCTTAGCATCTCCCTACCCTTGGACTGGAATATATGGATAGGTCCTAATGCTCTGAGTTTCCATTGAACAGGGTCATCAGAGAATAACCCAAGAGACTTTTTAATCTAACAACGTATTGTCAGATTTCTCCTAGCTGCCACACGGAATCACTGTCAAAAATGTCAACATGTTATGACATTGATCCTTTACCTGGGGTAGAAGTGGTGTTCACTCCGGATAAATGAAGCCACAGAGGGATGCAGGAGCAAGTTTTCTGCTCTACACTTGCTACTGACAAGGAAGCCCTCCTCCTCGGACCAGTCCCTAGCGAGGCTCTTCAGAGCTCCCTTCCTGACTAAGCCTCCCCTCGTCTCTGAGGCTACTTCGGCAAGAATATTTTGAAGCCAGTTTACGGAGAATCCACTTCCCTTGACATCTAATCAATTTCCTCTTCCTTGACCCCTACACTCAACCAACATTGCTTAATCATTTTTGCCTCTCCCTCCCTATGACTGCCAGCTAGAAATCTCCTGCTGCCCTGATGTATTCGAGATAAAGTTTTGTCTTGCCCACCTAGTGCAATCGCCTTCAGTGAAGTGACCCCTGTAACTTTTAACAAGCTCTTTCTCCTCAGCGCCACTCACCACATGGGGCGAGTTCCAGATGCAACAGACTCACTTAGGAATTTCTTAGAAGTGAATGATCCTGGGCCCCACCTCACACCTGCAGAGTCAGACTCTCCACTCTCAGGATTTCCAGGTATCCCGTTCCATGCTAAAGCTTACGAAGAAGCAATGTTTTGTCAGCATGACCCCAGTTCTTCAATACACACGGCCCCCTGATTCTAAATTTTCAGGGCACCCCTCCTTGGGACCAACCACATCCAACATGACACTCTAATCCAATTATCTCCTAATTAAGGCAGAGATCCTATTGGGCAGGTTTGTTTTATTGGTACTCCCATTTCTTAAGTGGATGGGGCTTCTTTTGTAAAAGGGAAAAGAAATGTAAACCTGGATATTAACAGGAAATTGGTTGCCAAAGGCTCTTTCAAGATACAGTCTTCTAGACCCATCTTAAGAGGCTTCATTCCCAGCTCAGAGGCTATGAAACAATCACTGTTCTGAGATCTGGCAAAATGGACTCTTTCTTGATAGATTTTGTTTCTCTTCATATTTCAAGGAGGTCACAGATATACCCCAGTAACAAAATCATGGCCCTCTTCCCCTTCTGCTCCCCAACCCCTCTACCCCCAATCTGGCACTCACCATTATCTGACCACAGAAACGTCTCACCTCCCAACAAAGCCATCACCTTCTCTCTCCTTCCAAGATCTGCTCCTATCTGAGGTTCTTTTAGCCAGGGGTGATTTATGGGTTTCCAGGGGACTACGATTGTGAGCTCCCCAGAGCAGCGTGTGCAAAGCTCCAACCCTACCTGAAGCCCTGCAGGCAGAAAACCCTTCACAAAGGCTGGATGAAAGACTGCTTGTAGCTTTGCCTGAGTGTGGAAAAGAGACCCCAGCTGGACTCTGACTGACTCTGTGGGGCCGTGATTGGAACTCGAAACGAAGGGGCAACAGCTTGTTTCCGTTCCGAATCCCCGCCAAGGCTTGCAGCTACAAAAGCCACTGACAACGCTCATTACAGTACACTCTCCAAAGACAGTCTTTGGCCTCAGAATGTACTGGTACTTTTGAAATAGATGCAAGCCCTACCATGCCTGCTGGGTTCCATTTTATAAGCCACTTCGACCATTGATGAGAGAGAAAAAAAAGGACTCACCTGTGTTACCACTTCAGCCACTTTCTTACTCAGAACTAGGAAGAGCTCCCAGGGGGCGGGACCTCCAACCTCCCAGGCAGGAGAGGAACAAAACCTTTTCAAGCTCCTTCTTTTCAGACCGGGCAGGGGGAGGGGCGGGGAGCACTACCAGTCACAGCCAGCTTTGAGATTCTATGCAGCACAGAATGAGAAGCCTGGGGAATGAGGCTTCCGTACCTAAGGGTCCCTGCACTATGAAAGTAATGGACCCATTCCTGCTCAGGTCTCAGGTCCAGCTGCGGGCCCAGAGCTCAGTGAGTGTCCGCTGATCTCTGAAGGGATTCCGGTGTATCCAGATCTCATGGTCCCACGTCACCACGGTCCACTCTGCCTGCACGGGTTGAGTTGCCTTCTCAGGTCTTACTCTGTAGCTCATAGCAATCCTCCTGCCCCAGCCTCCAGAGTGCTAGGATTATGTGATCCACCACATTTGACCTCACCTTATCCTTCTGATAAAGGGGCTGGGGCTAAGCAGTCCTGAAGAGAAAAGGCTTCAGCCCACTGAAACCACTGACCTCAAACCTTATTCTCAGTGTCCACCGGGAATTTTCTGACT
Source organism: Cricetomys ansorgei (assembly GCA_026225945.1). Lineage (NCBI taxonomy): Eukaryota > Metazoa > Chordata > Mammalia > Rodentia > Nesomyidae > Cricetomys > Cricetomys ansorgei. Next base: position 342,039 of record JAMJFZ010003163.1, read on the forward strand.
CCTTACCCTTCCATGAAAAAACAGTGGCAACTTTACAGGAGTGGATATTGGCTTCCTTGTCACTCGTAGATCCACAGCTGTCAGACTGAAGCTGTCACACACCCCTAATCTATGTTCCTCTGATAGGACAAGGATCTCAATCCAAGCCAATTACAATTTTCATTCCCCAAACAATGGTGGCTTGTCCAAGGAGAGAACCTCTGACTCTGGGCGGGCTGCCTGGCTCTTTCCTGCTGCTGATGTGCAAACCTTATGGAAGTCCTTCAGGAGATCCTGAGCTGGGAGGGTAAGAATCTAGAGTGGTAAGCAGGGGCCCATGTTATTGGCAGACAGAAGCTAGCCAGAGTGAAGGCACATGAACACAGACATTAATCCCTCTGCCTGGGTGCTTGGTCCTTCAGTCCTTCCCTCCCTTGGGGACACCCTCTATCCAGACCCTCTTTTATTAAGGGAGTCGGAGTTGGGTTTAACCGTTTGCAACAAAAGGAGTTGTGACAAATCTATGTTCGGTCTTTCCCTCAGACTAGGACTGACACTGGGGAAAATGCCCGCCTCGGAACAAGAAAAGGGAGGAATCAGAACTGATGAAAGATAGAAAAAAGCTGCAGGCTTGTGTAATGCCATAGATCACGATGGTGCCTCTCAGAGGAAAGCTGTCCTGATCAGTAATGTAGTAACTTGAAGGACAGGGACAGCCAGCCCTCTTCAGGTCAGACTGAAGAGAAGTGGGCAAAGTTTTGGGTGAAGCTGAGGCAAGCATCAAGGAAGGGCTGATCTGGAACAACACAAAGAATTCAGTAGCAGGCTGCCATTTTGGGGGTGTTTCAGTGAACCAGAGGAAAGCAGGTAGACGTCCCCTCCCCCAAGAGCTAATACCTCTTTTATAAAAGAAAAGACTGAAAATGGTCCCCAGTGCCCTCTTCCCATCACCTAGCTACACCGCCTCCTGTTATGTCCTGTAATTTGACACAGATAATGTTCACATGTACCTGCTTAACAACCTCCTCTTTTCTTCTAACTCAAAGCACTAGATCTATAATCTAGCCTGGAATAGCAGAGAAATACTATTTTTAACAACTAGCACCTGAGGGTTTTTTTTTTAATCCTATCATTTTTTTTAAAACCCATCTATATTAAGAAACATATTTTGCTAGACTGCTTTCTTTGGGAAAAAAAAAAAATGGGAGACCTCAAACCTGCCTCAGAAGGAGAACAAGAAATGCAGACAGAGGTAGAGTCGGCTTTTCTGCAGAAGAAATGAGCTAGATTATTTCAGGTGTAAAAGAGGGCATAAGAGAGGAGAGGGAACAGCATGGCAGAGAGTTGGGGTCAGCAACTTGGGGTGCCAGTGAGAAGTGGATGTGGTACAGTGGCCAAGACACTTTACAAACGTGTGCCAAGTTTAAGATTCGTAAAGAAACATCTTCCACGTCTTTCATTTTTAATAATCTAGTAAGGAAGGAAGGAGAGAGGGATGGAGGGAGGGAAGAAGGAAGGAAGGAGGGGAGGGAGGGAGGGAGACCTGGAGCATGATGACCACTATGTTGGGGCTGACAATGATCCAAGCAAAGAGAGCCCTCGGAGGAGGAGACACTGGAATTCACCAGCCTAGTCCTGGAAATAGGAAAAGGATCCTGCCCCCCACAACAGTGTATTAGTCCCCTACTGTGTAGGCTCACAAGGAAGACACAGAGGCATATCCATAGGTGCAAACATACCAGACCTCAGCAGAGGGAACCACTATCATGGCCAGCACCATACTAGATAATGGAGCCCTGAGCATCTCATCTCAGGGGTTTTTATTGATACCTAATACCTAATCTACTGATAGCACGTGAAGATCATGTGCAATCAAGCATCTTTTACATAAACCCAACACCTGCAGACAATACAAAATGCCAAGGCCTGGTCCCCCAAGAGTGCACAAAATAATTATTCTAAACATAACTAAAAATAAACTTCTGCAGCACAATAGCTTTCACAGGAACTTTGGGAGGAACACCGAGGAATCCTCAGACCATGGCCATGGAAGTCTTCGGAGACCTCATCTAAAACCATCAGCATCCTAAGCCCTTTTGCCCATGCGTGACTGGGCTGGATGCCAAATTTATTTTCACATGCTTTCACAAAGCTCAGCTCTCTGAGGACAGGGTCATGCCTTACCCATCCCGGTGCCTGGCACAATATCTGAGTGCATATTTTAATTGAAAACAAGATTCATTAAAAAAAAATAACATTAGATTCGCAGGACAATTGGAAGGTCACGGTAGCCAGGTCCCATAAACCGTACAACCAGTTTCTCCTGTTGTTGACGTCATCTATTAGCATGGTCCATCGGCCACAATGAATGCACCCGTATCTAGTCAGGATTAACAACTACAGCTCGCACTTTCTTCAGTAGAGCTTAGCTTTGCCTAAGTACCCTTTCATTACTGCAGGATTCCACATTGTATTTAGACAACCGTGCCTCTTTAGCCTCTTTAGCAAAGGTGATGACTCTTTGCTAGAACTTTCTTGTCTCTGATGACTTTGGCAGTGTTGAATCACTGTCCAGGTGTGATGTAAAATGCCCCACAGCTGGAATCTCTCTGCTGTTGTTTCCACATGAGTAGACCAGGGCTTGGGAAGTGTGGCCACACAGGTGAAGTGCCATTTTTGTCACAGCATATCAAAGGAATCTGACATGCATCACATACATCACATACATCGCATACATCATATACATTACATACATCCCAAACATCCCATACATCCCATACATCACATACATTGCATACATCCCAAACATCCCATACATCACATATATCACCTACATCACATACATCACATACATCACCTACATCACATACATCACCTACATCACATACATCACATACATCACATACATCATATACATCACATACATCGCATACATCACATACATCGCATACATCGCATACATCGCATACATCTCATACATCACATACATCCCAAACATCCCATACATCACATACGTCACATACGTCACATACGTCACATACGTCACATACATCACATACATCCCATACATCACATACATCCCATACATCCCATACATCCCATACATCGCATACATCGCATACATCGCATACATCCCATACATCACATACATCACATACATTGCATACATCCCATACATCACATACATCACATACATCACATACATCCCATACATCATATACATCGCATACATTGCATACGTCACATACGTCACATACATCCCATACATCACATACATCATATACGTCACATACATCACATACATCATATACATCGCATACATCGCATACATCGCATACATCGCATACATCCCATACATCGCATACATCCCATACATCGCATACATCCCATACATTCCATACATCGCATACATCGCATACATCCCATACATCACATACATCACATACATCACATACATCACATACATCCCATACATCCCATACATCACATACATCCCATACATCATATACATCGCATACATTGCATACGTCACATACGTCACATACATCCCATACATCACATACATCATATACGTCACATACATCACATACATCATATACATCGCATACATCGCATACATCGCATACATCGCATACATCCCATACATCGCATACATCCCATACATCGCATACATCCCATACATCCCATACATCGCATACATCGCATACATCCCATACATCACATACATCACATACATCACATACATCACATACATCCCATACATCCCATACATCACATACATCCCATACATCATATACATCGCATACATTGCATACGTCACATACGTCACATACATCCCATACGTCACATACATCACATACGTCACATACATCACATACATCCCAAACATCCCATACATCCCATACATCACATATGTCACATAAGTCACATACATCACATATGTCACATACATCACATACATCCCATACATCACATACATCACATACGTCACATACAGCACATACATCACATACGTCACATACAGCACATATGTCACATACATCACATATGTCACATACATCACATACATCATATACATCACATACGTCACATACATCGCATACATCACATACATAATCAATGTATCGATGTGACTCACCACTGCTAATTTGACCTTAATCACCTGACTGGGGTCGTGTTTATCCGGTTTCTCACTGTAGAGCAACTATAACCATTAGTTTTTTTTGTCAACTGAACACAAGCCAAGGTCGTCCAAGAAGATAGAACCTTAACTGAGAAAATACTTTCGTCACATTGGCCTGTGGAAAAATCTGTGGATTTTTAATTTTTAAGACAGGCTCTCTCTACATAGCCCTGGCTGTTCTGGAACTCTCTATGTAGATCAGGCTGGCCTTGAACTCACAGAGATCCACCTGCCTCTAGGTGCTCCAGGTGTGGGGATTAAGTGCATGTACCACTACACTCGGCCTTGTGGGGGCATTTTCTTAACTGGTGGTTATTTCAGGAGGACCCAGCCCACTGTGGGTGGGGACACCCCTGAACAGGTGTTCCTAGATTGTTAAAGTAAACAAGCAGAGCAGGTCTCTGTTTCAGTTCCTGTCAGGTTCCTGCCCTGAGTTCCTTCAATAACAGACTGTAAGCTATAAGGTTAATAAGCCCTCCTTCCTAAGCTGCTTTAAGCCATGGTCTTTATCATGGCAACAGAGAAGCAAAGTAGGACACCTACCATCTAACCCTGTGACTACGCTGGTCTCTGGAACAGGCCAGCACACAAAGGAGAGGGAACCACTCTCTGCCTCTCTGCCTCCTTGAGAACAGTACCTACACCAATTATTTATTTGTATTTCTCCTGCAGAGAATAGCATAGCTTTATCCCTCAGTTACTTAGCATTAGCCAATCATTTATGTACACCATATATCCACCAGTATGTACGTGGATATTGACTTTCATATCTTAGCCTATAATCAAATACTACTTCACTTTATGGGTCAGCTTTCCCCACATCTGACCATTGGGAGCTTTCAGCTGGATCTGGTGTCTCTTAACCTACTCCCACCACTGTGGCTTTGCTTTGAGGTCTTTCTGGCAGGCAAGATGCTTTAGATGCTTCCTGCTCTGAGACTTAGACTCCAAGAAGGCCACATTTCCTGTATCCAGGTGAGGTATTAAAACCACAATGTGAATGACAAGCATGCTAGATGTTACTAGTGTGTTGCTACCAAACTCACTCACCAAGCAAGGCGATGTAAGGTTACACTGATGAGACATACAGGTTTCTATAAGCATGCATTCATATATAGCTTATATCCATAAGTTCGTATCCAGAGCTAACACTGTTCTTCAGGCCTCTGTCGCTATAACAGACATTTGAAATTATCAGCTTGTCGAGATAAAAGGTTGTCGGGGCTCGTGGTTTTAGAGGTTCTAGTTCATGACAAGTGGTCTCTGTTGCTTTTGTGCAAGGCTGGAGCATGAAAAGAAAGAAATCACTTGCTAGGAACAAAATCAAGGGAGAGGAAGAGTTGGAGCCTCATTGTCCTTTTCAAGGCTATATCCCAATCTGAAAGCTTCCACTAGACCTACTTTCAACAGCAGCCGCTGGGGACCAAACCTATAACATACGGGCCTTTGAGAGAGACACACACCCAAACCACAGCACTGTACTACGGTAAACATGGACGCTCATAGATACCCCCAACTCTAATCGGTTAGTATGTGAATCAAGCTTGTCCCTTCTCCTTGCCTGTTAGTAAACTTACACTGCTGTAGGGAGAGACCTAGGTCTCACCTTGACTTAACTGTTCAATTCCAATATATAAATGTGTATAGTCATCAGAATTGTTTGTCCCTGTCCTTCCTTGAGATACATCTTTATCAGGCAGAATAAACACTCAGGGACAGCTTCTTCTGCCTGAAGTCTTAGAGATTCCGCTCGCATCCCAAGTTGCTTAGGTCATCCTCTTTCTCTGACAATCTCCCATCCAGGGACACTGCTTCATATATTTATAATAAAGTTAGATTGCTTTGTCGCCGTCTGTACTTCACCCTGGGATTTCTAAATGACTTTTTAATTTGCATATATTAAGGTTCATTCTTTGTTGTAGTAAAGTTCAATGGGTTTTGACAAATGCATAATATCATCTGTCACAATTACAGTAATGGGACTGGTGAAACGGCCCAGGGGCTAAAGGTACATGCCACCAAGCCTGACAGCCTGAGTTCGATCCCCAGGACCTGGACCCACACGGTAAAAGGAGAGAACTGACTCCAGCAAGTTGTCCTCTGATGCTCACGTGCATGCCGTGGCATGTGCATACATACAAAATAAATAAATGCAATGAAAAATAATGTAATTACAGTAATGTTCAGACTAGGTTTATTGTTCTAAAACTTACCAACTTACCACCCCTACTCCTCCCTGTCCCTGGCAAACCTCTTAGATATTTATCTATATAGTTTACCTTTTCCAAAATGTCATATAATTGAAATCAAGTGATGTGGAGCCTTTTCAGATGGGCTTCCTTCGCTTAGCAACAAACACTTAAGATTCATCCATGTCTTTTCTGCAGCTTGATGGTTCATTGGTTCATTAGTTTCTCACTGACTAATATTCCATTGAGTGTGGGTAATGGTTCAATCTACTCGTCTATTAAAGAATACCTTCGTTGCTTCAAGTTTAGGCTGATTATGAATAAAGCCAATATGCACATTCGTGTGTAGGCTTTTATGTGGACATACATTTCAAATCACAGGGCTGGAAAGATGGCTCATTAGTTAAGAGCATTTGTTGCATTACCAGAGAACCTGTGTTCAGATTCCAGCTCATAGCTGCCTGTAACTCCAGCTCCTGGGGGCCGAGGAGGGGGGTCTGTTGCTCCCTTCTGGCCGATGTAGACACCTACACACATGTACACATACCCACACACAGATGTACACACATACACAAAAATAAAACTAAAAATAAGTACTTGTTTTAAAATGTTGACCGTGGATGGTAAGACGGGATGGCTTGGTTCCCAAACTTAGGGGCAAACACCCATCTTCTGACCATCCAGCATGACACTGGCTGCAGGTCTTTGACAGTGATTTTTTAAATCAAGATTAAGAAGATCCTCTCTCTTCCTATTTTGACCAAGATTGTTTTAAAGATGTACTCTATTGGTTATTTTTAATTAAGGGATTGCAGTTGCTGCAGAGACCATAAAAGGTGACACCCCTGGAGCTAGAGTTACAGGCAGTGGTTAGCTGCCCAAAGAGGGTGCCAGGAACTGAACTTGGGTCCTCTGAAGGAACAATATACACGCTTCACTACTCCAGCTTCTACTGAAACAAAATTATCATATAACGATTAACTATCAGATCTTGGAGAGATGACATATTACTCCAGCAAGCAGAATATTCCCACAGAATATTACCCAGCCACCCCCATCCCTGCCCAATAGTATTTTCTTCTTCAGAAAGCTCACTTTCTGTGAGTGATAGGAGTGGGTGTGGCATAAAGGTCCATAAGTGTCTGTCCAATCAGGATCAACTCAGAAGGAGCGAATAGCCGGGGCATCCCCAGAGCGTCCCCAGGCCTCCTTCACAGCTCAGCTTTTCGCTATGCGCACCCCTGCTTCTTTTTCTCTCAGTGGCAAGTACAGATTCGTAAGAAGCATCCTACACACAACTGCGTGGATGTCTACCGTCAAGAGCTTGGCTCTCAAAGAGCAAGCTCAATTTCCGCGCCACTTCAAAAACTGATGGGGTGGATTTGATCGGTGCTCAATTTTGATGCTAGATGCAAGGTCTGGAGATGTGTTTGCCAGCATCCCTCCGTAGAAAGTCATCCAAGACACCTTACCCACATCACAGAATATTGCAATCACATTCACTGGCATGCCTCGATCCTCAAACGGCCTGGTTCAATGGCCTGGCTTCTATCCCTAGGCAATGGAATGACTCAGGCCAGATGTTACAACCAGAGAGCCTCTTCCAAAAGCAATGTCATAACAGCAACAACCAAACAGGAAGCCAAAAGGCTAAATGGAATGAAAGGTGACATTCACATCAGAATCTGTCACAGAATTTGCCCCTCAAGGTTCTAGCTCAAGGTCAGGGAGTAGTACCACCTAGAACATTATCTTGTGTGTACAAGTAGATGCTCACTGGACCAGGGAGATGGTTTATCAGCTGATATCGCTTCCTATTCAAGCCTGAAGACCTGAGTTCAGTTCCCAGAAGCCACAGATAAATGCCTGATGCTTCCAGCACACCTAAGGCATGGTAAGTAGGGATAAGAGAATCAGCTAAAAGCTCCCTCGAGTGCATAGTAGTACAGTGTCAGGGGTAACAAGAAAGATCCTGCCTCAGTGAGATCAAAAGAGAGAACTGGCTTCCAAAGGCTGTCTTCTGTCCTCTAAACACATGATGCGGCACACACAGACCCGCACTCACACGCCTACACAATATATGTATATACTCGCTGCATTCCCAGAGAACCTGAGTTAGTTCCCAGTTCACAACTGCCTGTAATTCCAACTCCAGGGGCACTCTTCTGGTCCCCGTGGACACCTGCCTACAAATGCACATACCCACACAGAGACACGGCGTAGATGTCAATTAATCCCTTGCTGAACGGACTAGTGAACATTAATTTGAGGTTGGGAGCTCTTGATCTTGGTAACAGTCTTTGAACACACAGAGATGACTCAGGGCCACTACACCAGTGAGACACGGGCCTTCCCTCATGCTCTCTAAGCCATCCACATCTTGATACTTGATAGCCTGAATTCAGCGGCACTAGTTCACTTCCATAGACGACTGGCTGTTTCACAGTCACATTGTTGACCAACCAATGTTTCCATTTTAATGGCACCGTATCCTTGAAGAATACTGGTGCGATTATGTGAGTGCTATTTCCTTCACAATAGGTACAAAACTGAGTGGAGGAAGAATTTTTTTTTTAAATGCCAAATATGCTGATATCCATAAGAAGCATAGATCTCATTAGCTCAATACAGTTGAGACAAAGCTAGAAATCGTTAGGCCTGTAGAAAGTGATGTCATTAGCCTCAATCAGATACTCATTGACTTCAAGCTGGTCAACCTTGTGGCTCTGCTATTATGGGAAAGAATGAAATGAAAGAGCATGGATGAAATGTATAAATCAGTGCGGACGACGCCTCAGCAGCAGGGTGTAATTAGGGAAGCTGGAATGGGCTCCATTGCTCTGGTAACAGAACCCACGTAGAATCTTGTTCGAATTTATGTTTTGACTTTTGCACAAAATTTGTATATAAAATCTGAAGACTGTTTCAATTAATGTACAACCTTACACTCTTCACAGAGCTGCTGTGTAATTCACATTAGAAAAACTTCCATGATTGCAGCCCTGGGCTTTGGCTGTATTTAGAGAAACCTTAATTTTGGACATAGAAATGTATTGACAATTTTTCTGGCTTAAAGCCAAAGATGAAAACAGATAGTCTGGAAGATGAGGGGCACTCAGACTTCAGTGTGATCATCTCCTGGGTGGAACGGTATCTAGGAAAACAAGAGATATTCTTATATGTTTTGAAGGGGATGCTGAAAACACCACCTTCCAGGGGTTCCCTAAGTACTGGAAACCTCTACTGTCATTGCACTCCGCCATTTTGCTGGGAACAGGAAAGCCTTTTGAAGAATGCATAGTAGTCATTTCTCCTGTTCAAATTTCTGATGGCCTGCATGGGATTCTGGGGGATTGATCTTAATAAGACACTAAGTGGAGTCCCCCCCCACTGGGAGCTGGCTGGTGTGTTAGTCACTCCAGTAGCAGATAAACCAGTTAACGCTAAGTTAGCCTCTCACTGCAGTGCTGATGATGACTCTGACTCTGGGAGCATTTGTGTGTGTGTGTGTGTGTGTGTGTGTGTGTGTGGTGGTGGTGGTGTTGCTGCTGCTGCTGTTGTTATAATTTGGTTTGCTTTTGAGAGGGGATTTCACTAGCTAGCCTCAGGCCGAATTCAAATTTGCTAGCCCACGTTCATCTCAAACTCACAACCTCTGCCTCCCAAGTGCTGGTATTACAGTGTGCACCACTGTGCCATGTAGGAAGTCCCTGGAGGTTTCAAAATACTAAGAACCCACCATGGAGCTCAATGCTGTTAGGAGTTAGAATGACAGTGGTGTTAAAAAAAAATGCAGATAGATACAACTGGTAAGATCCTTCCTGGCTGTCAGAACCAGTTCCCAGAGTGGTAAAAACAGGTCAAACTTGGTCTACTTTGCATTTTACCAGGGCGTTGGGCATAACAACATAGTAACCTAAGTTTTCTTTGTTTGTATCATCTGAGCATTTGGATATTATTTAAAGTGTGTCTTCCACTAGCGTTGAATACTGCTGTGCTTTGTTATCTGAAGCAAACAGCATTCATTACCTGTCAATGTCCGCCCTGCCCCTGCCTTGCTAATGACCCCTCTGGGCTGTCCATGGCGGCAGCAGATCCACTCCCTACTTTCTTTGCTGCTCTATGTTTTGGGGTTGGCCTATGAACTCAGTTCTGGCTAAAGAGGTACAAGAGGGAATATCTGGAGAACATCTGGCTTAACTCGGCATTCACATACACGGAACAGAAGTCACATATACTATTGTCCCTACTCTCCTCCATTGAACATGGCCATGACACAGAACGCTTAGGTAACCTTCTTGTAACAATGAGACAATCAGCAATTGAAAAAGGCTGGGTCTAGACCTTAGTAGAGGGATGGTAGCCCAAGGGGGAAGCTGCAGCAGATAGCTACTGCGTAAGTCCACAGAGAAGAGAAGGGGACACTCTCATAGATGCAAACCTTCTAGACTCAGCAAAGGGAGCCATCAGTCATGGCAAGAGCCATACTGAACAGTAGAACCCCATTCGTCTGATCTCAGGTATTTTTATTGATACAGAAGCTCCTCAGGTGTTTTATTAATTCAAAAACTCTGCCCCTCATCCAAAGACCCATTTCCATAATGAAGGAAACCTATAGCTTAGTCTCATTCCACAATCCTTTAGCAGCCTAGCTATGTCTCCTTTACAGTGGGGGAACTCAAGGCCTAAGGGAAGTGTTCCCTCCCTGCTGCCTGAGACTGTGGGAGAGGGCCTACAAGAATTCCTCCACAGCAACTTTGCTCTTCCACAATGGCTCTTCCAGAGAGCAGTGAACAGGTGCAGATCATGAGGAAGCAGACATCTTTAGCAGAATGCCAACACCTGTGGACAATACGAACTGCCAAGGCTTAGGTTGCCCTTCCCCCAACAATGTACAAAACAATTCTTTCAAAGTTACATAAACATAACTAGAAAAAAAGTTCCCCAACAAAAAGCAGTAAGAAACAAGTAAATAACTGAAGTGATAGTGGGTTCTGGTACTTTTGAGCTACTGCACCAAAACAATATTTTGTGTAAGAAAAATAAAAGCTAAGCTTTCATAAGCCATCATTAAATATGCATATTTGTTTCCTGTGACTTAACAGATATACCTGTAGGGATAAGACACTGGAACGCGTAGGCAACTGCTCTCCGGAATGCGTGAACTTGGTCTTGGGAAAAACCCGTAAATGACTGGTAACCATTAATGACTACTTCCTAAGATATAACTGACACCCAGCGCAAAGCCCTGGCTGAGACAAGTGTTCAAAGTAGCTTGCCTCTAATTTCTTACACGCTAAAGGCATTTGTTTATGATATTGCTAATGCAGAGAATTTATCGTCCCCACAGCCAATCAGCAATGAGTGATTTCAGAAAGGCCTGAGGACCTCGGGATAGCCTGACGCTCCAGTAAAGATGCCGGGTAGTTGGGTGAAACTGAGATTGTTCTGTTCCTTAAGCAAGGAAGGCCTTTGCATTGGTGAGGAAGGTCAATTAGCATTGTCTTACAGCAATAAAACACGTCAGAGAACCCAGTGAGCTCTGGATCCCGTCCATTGAAGCTGTCCCTTCTGCTCTCAGAGTTGGAAGTTTGCATCCTAGAAGTGACTTTCTGTTCTTTATCACACCCGTGCGTGACTCAGAGCAACCACATATGCCATTCATAAAAACAAAAAAAAAACCCCAAAAAACAAATTTTGAATGCATGATTCCTATAAATCTTCCAGTGCCACTTTCTATGACAGGAGACATCTAAGAGACTCTGAAGTAAGTTCTAGCCCTCGGGTCAGCTTCTTTACCCTGTCAGTTGGGGCACAGAGCCTGCATGGGGGTCCTGCCTTTGATTCCTACCACAATCACTTCAGTGAAGTTCAAACTTCAGAAGAAATAATAATTGAACTGTTCTATCCCATGACATCCCTTTCTTTATGTGCCAGCTTTAATGTCACCGAGTCACCAATGAACTATTTCAGAAGGGCCAAGAGCACAGCTCACAGTAGAGAGCTAGCCCAGTGTTATGGTTTGAATGGGAGATGTTCCCCACAGGCTCCTGTGTTTCAACAGTCTCAGGACTTGGACCCCAGCTGGGGTCGTTCACTTTATAGATGATGAGGACTTTAGGAAGTGGGATTCGGATGAAGGCAGCTGACACCGCAGGGCTGGCCTCAAGGGTATTACTGCCCCAGTCCTCTTCCTAACTAGGGTTTTCTCAGCTCCCTGTTCCATCAAGGCGAGGTGCTGAGGCACTCCCGATGCACTCTCATGTACATATGATGGACTGCATCCCCTAAACCCATGATCCAAAATAATTCTTCTTCCTTTAAGTTGCCTTTTTCGGATATTCTGTCATGGCAACACATCTAGCAAGATCAAAGAACCTGGGTTCAATCCCCAGCTTTTTGTGGCTCACAAAAAAGAGAGAAACGTGCACACACACACACACACACACACACACACACACACACACAGAAGGTAATTTCATTATAAGTGCTGTAAGGAAAAACGGGGTCAGGTGGTCCAGACAGAGGAAGGAAAGACTGGCTGACCACACTACCAGTCTGTCAGGAGCACCGAGCAGCCTGAGACCCCAGAAGGGAACAATGGAGTGGGTAGGAAGACATGGGGTCCCCCCGGCATGCTTGTGACAGGTCCGCATAGGTGGAAGAATGCTCAGCTAAGCAATTTCATTCCTAGGAGCTCCAGCAGCGAAGAAGACATAACGATCATGGCCCCATCCAAAGGGCAATAAAACTCTGCTCAATTACACTAACATTTTTGGAAGCGCCTACTGTGTGGCAGGTTGCATGAGAGGATCAGGAACATTAAGGGGGACAAGTCAAAGGCTGGGGCCACAAGGGGATGGTACTTGATGACAAGACATACACTCCTTTGATGGCTAAGCAGAGGATTCGCCACGCTAATTTTTTATCCAGGTAGGAATGTGGTGACTTCATCTTCCCTGGAGTTCTAATGTTTCCCTGTCTGTGTTACTAAGCCAGATGCTGTTGACTGTACTTCATGCTGGGGGCTGGGGTGAGTAGAGGGGCTCCTTAACTTTCCATTCATCCTCAGTCTGTGCCGTCCTGCAGGCATGATGCCCAGCCTAGATGTCAACATTTTACAAATAACAATTGAGGCTGTCAGTTATCTTGATGAGCAGCGCTCTGCTGAAAGAACAGCATAATTGGGGGGTGAGGTGTTAGTGAGCTAATTTCTTTTTTCTACAGCAACAAGAACAAAACCTCTCCCTGGATATAATGTACTTGCTGTTATTATTTGGTATGTAGCACATAAATTTCAAGTAATATTAGTGAAAATACAAAATCCCTCAGCGTTTTAGAGGCCAAGCATATCATGCCTTAGGGGGGAGAGAGAGAGAGAGAGAGAGAGAGGGAGAGAGAGAAACACATCATATTTCATTTTTTTTTCTTGACTCAAATTTAAACAGCTTATTTTTCTTGGGTATTTGTGTGCTTAAATACAAGGCAGAATGACTATTTAAAAAGACCCCAGTGTTCTAGCCTTAAGGCAGAGATGGTATGAATTTAAATGATCTATGTCATTGTTCTGTCACACACTGGATGGCTCATTATTAAGTCAACCAAAATGTAATTTCTGGTCTCCTCTCCATCCCTCCCAGTCTATAAATCCAAGACTCCAGCAACCTGCCCACTCCTGGCTGTCCTTCTGAAAACCCTTAGAAGCCTCCCTTCCCTCCCACAAGCAAGGCAAGTATTCATTCTCTCCTGGTACCCATCCGTCTTCCTCTGTCTCTCCACTGGTCCTTCTGAGCTATTCTAATCATCACGTGCCTATTGCTCCCCCTTAGACAGTGAGGCCCAGGAGATGAAGTCTCAGTTTATTCAGCTTTGTGCCCCCAAGGCCTGGTGTAGTTATTAGCAGATTGTGTACACTCAACGAGTGTTTGATTGAGGGAAAAGCAAAGAAGGAATGTGGGGAGAAGGGAACATCTTGGAGGGCACTTGCTAATCGAAGTAACCACCATGGAGTAAAAGCTCCAGCAGCCGGCAGAGGGCAGCAGAGAGTTAAGGAGCAGAAACTGGGCAGGGTTACCAACTCTGAGGAAGGTTTACCTGGGTATATGGGTGGGAAGGGCCTTGGAGCAGGGTAGAAAAGCCAAGTTCAGTCTCACAAATTTTCAGGACATGTGCTTGTCAGACGCCATGGGATGCACACGCACTTAGGATGTCAAACATGACAAAAAATGGATGAGAAACACTCATCATGAGGCCAAAATAACTGGGATGGATTATGGTCTGTGGGACAGGTCTAAAATCTGATGTCCCGGACCCAGCAAGGAACGCCCCTTAGCTGATCTCAAGGCCTTGCTACCCAAGAGGGAGAAAACAGATGGAAAATACTGTCTGGGACACTATCAAAAAACTGGGACTTGGAAAGAAACCTAAAGATCAGACACCACCAGGCAGAAATCGAACAAGGAAAGAAACCCAGAGCAAAGATAGCAAGAGGACCTGTTGGGGGCTAGCAAGGCTGCTCAGCCGGTAAAGGGGATGGCCACCAAAGCCCAGAAACCCGCATGGTGGAAGGAGAGAACTGACTCCCACAAGTGGTTCTCTGGCCTCTACATGAGCGTCATGGTATGAGTTCATACACACATACACACACAGTAAATAGATGTTTAATATTTAAAGGTCTTCCTGGTCAGCTCAGGACTTGAGGACAAGAAGAAGAAGAAGGAAGAGATGTGCTTTAAAGTAACAAAGGCCAAGAAGAGCCTCTTGAGGCCAAGAAGAGCCACTCCCGCCCAGGTTCTGCCATTTGATACTAAAGTATGTGACTTTGGGGCTGGAGAGATGGATTAGCAGTTATGAGCCTTGTTTTTCATTCAGGAGACCTGAGTTTGGTCCCCTGTACCCACATCATGGAACTCACAACTGCCTGTAACTCCAACGCCCTCTTCTGCCCTCCCCAAACACACATGTGCACGTGCATGCACACACACACATAGACACACACACACACACACACACACACACACGGAAGAGGAGGAGAGAGGAGGAGGAGTCGGAGGGAGGGAGGAAAGAAAATGACGCTTCTTTCAAATCTTAGTCACTGTAACTCAACTATCGAAAAGGTCACCTAGCCTCCCAGTGTCCTGTCACTGAACCCAGTCCTAGTTAGGTCAAAGCTCAGTGAAACAAGGAAAAAAATTCAAACTAAATCGGAACCACCCATTATATATACCCACAGATCTCAGTACTAACACCATCTCATAATGGCAATGTACTCTGGGTATTCAAACTATGGCCCACAAGCCAAAGACAGTGTCACCATCTGGGGGCCGTGAAAATGCAAACTCTTATGGCCCCAGACCTACAAGAGCCTTGCTTCATCCTAGCATAACCTCTAGGTGGCTGTGTGTACAGCCAAGTCCCGCTCACCACCAGCAGCACCTTCTACCTCGGTAACTCTGATCTACTCAAATCAACCTTCTTCTTGCTCCTCAGACATGCTGCTCACATCCCCAGCCTGTCCTCTCTGGTCCCTCTTTCAGCAACCATGGAAGGGTTTTCTTAACATCCAGCTCCTCAGAGAAGTCTTCTTCACACTCAGTCCAAATGCACAAATACCAAAGCATGCGGTAGTGAGGTAATGGCGTCTACCCATGCACTGCGCCGCAGTTCACCGCACTGAGCAGACTCACCACCAACCGGGGAGCTTGCTAAGCGCAGGTTTCTGCCCACCTCAGAGCTTGTTGGGTAGAGTCTGAGAATTTGCATTTCCCATAGTTTCAGATGATGGAGCGAAGCCCTTGACACTATACCACATGTTCTCCTTAACAGCTCTTTCCAGGAGTTTCATCTCCACGCGAGTGTGTCTGCTTCATAAGGAAAGGAGTTTCTGTGTTTCCTTCACCCTGAGTCTCCAGGGAATGATTCATAGTAGATGCTCTTTAATACGTGTCAAATAAAGAACGGGTTAGTTAGCAACTGTTTCTTTACGTTATGGATTTTGTGTCTTTTGTGTTTCGCTTAATTTAGCGTAGCAACAACTTTTGCGTTCCATCATGAGAGTATATGGAATCAGCCATGAGAGATTTATATTTTACCCGAAGTGTAACTTACAAAAATATAAGCCACACACAAAGAGGACTGCGTTTACTGTTACTGTGATTGGCAGAATATTTATGTTTCCAAATTCATTAGCTGGTCTTCGACTTGAGGGCAAAGACTCAGCGCAATAGAATTCTAAGGGAAAGGCCCCTTCTTCTAACAACACAGGCTCAGTGACTCTCTGAGAGTGTAGCACCCTGACCCCCAAAATTGAACAGGAGACAAAACTGTTCTACATTTGTATTGTCAGTCTTACTCTGAGAGGTAACATTTCTCGTATGTCAGAACTAAACGCAGCATCATGACGTGTAGCTGACTGTTACGAGTACATCTCAGAGACGAGCAGACTTCTCTATTGCTACTAAGATTGTACGCTTATCCCCAAAGCCCTGGCCTGCTCTCAGCCTTGGTCAGCTCTTTTCCGCAGTGGGCATTCGCCAATAGAGAAATGTATAACTGGCCAGAATGGCAAGAACAGTAAGTGACTTGGTGCTCAGCCTTAAGGGGGACAACTACATCAACTTACCAGTCCCAAAGCTTAAGGAGTATTATGGGAAAGGAGGTGGGAAGAATGTAAGGGCCAGAGGATGGGGGAAGGAGTGCTATGAAGTGTTGTCTTCTGTATGTGGCGTGGCTACTGCTCCCATGAACTCACGGCAGGTGTGGTCACTTGCATAAGATCTACTCAAGACCAGGCCTGCCAAAATCCCAGCACAAGTAGAGCAGGCAATCTCCAAGTCCCACCCAAACTGAGGGATCACTGGCAGTGGATGCTTGCTGGAGGAGGGAGAATCATTGTGGGGAGGGGTGATGTAGCCACTGGGAAATTTCCCATGTTGCAGTGGATGGCCCCACACCTACGTACTTACGGGTAGCCCTGACTGGACTTAGTAGGTGACCAGAAAACAAGTCATGAAGTTGGGAGGGCCGTATTGAGGGAACACGGGAGAAATATGGGGGAGGATGAGATGAAAAGGGTAGATAAGATTGTATTTCACTGTGTACATGTATGAAATTCTCAAGACTAAAGAAAAATTAAAAATAAAGAAAACGCATTAATGAGAAGCAGGAAGAAAAGATTATATGTCACCCATGACTCAGTTTGAGCTTGACTCCGGGGAGCCTACTCAAATCACGCTTGCTGTGATTATTGACCGGACTGGCTCACGGTCCAGCCCTCAGTGCCCCTGCATTTGCAGATCAGGAGTCCTGCAGCCAGAAGAGCCCAGTAATAATGGTACAGAAGCCCATTTGCTTCTCCTAACACCCTCTTTTTCATAACCACTGCCACCCACCCTTTACTAGCTAACTGACTTTGACAGGTTTCCTACCCACGCCTGACTGGTTGTCCCCACCAGACCCTGGGTCTCATCTTCCCCAGCTCAGGTCTGCTTTCATCTCTTTAATGCGGAGGCAGAACCCCTGCCTGCATAATGAGGGAGCACTATCAAAAGCCAGGGTTGCAACCTATGAATACAGCAGTTCAAACTATGAATTCAAACTAGGAATCGAGTAACTTCACTCCGCAGCTGGTCACTGGAGGAAGCACCTGGGGAGGACTGGGTTGGGAGGGGAGCCTTGCTAATTAAGCCAGATTGCAGAATCTGGAGTCTCGTGTTAGCTGCTTAAGCTAAATGTCAAAGCTGAGGTGCCAGTTCCTGGAATGCCAACCTTCCTGTCACCATGCTGACAGGCTGGAAAGGCAGAGACTGGGGAGATTCGGTCTCTGAGTGCTTGACTATGTCACAACATCCGTGTGGACCGCTAATGACCGGCACCTGTACTGAAGAAAGCAGGGGTCCTGAGAGGTGGGCTTTCCCTTGGCTCTGCTTATTAGACATGATTAAAAGCACTGACAGGGGATGGCAGTGTCCGAGAAGGAGATTTTGTCACCAGCCAAGAGCAGGGACTTGAGCCAAGCGTCCTATCAATCAAATGAGGTTGATCTGGAGACTCTGAAATTGTATGCTAATTGCTATCTTATGTTACTTACAGATATTAATTAATTATATCAAGTACAAAACAAAAAGTATCTGATTCTGGATTGAAGAGATTCTATTTTAAAATGCTCTGCTTCAGTTTTCAATACGGAAAAATATTTTGGTGCAGGACCTATAAGTGAGCATTAAAGGCTTTTGTTACATATCTCCTTTTCTCTGTGGGACCTGTCAGCTCAAGAGAAGCATTTGGCCGTTTTTTTTTTAAATGGCAGGTTCTCCTGTATCTCAGTGAGTCTCCACTCTGCTATGTAGCAGAAGAGGACCTTGAATGTCTGATCCTCCTGCCTCTACCTCCCAAATGCTGGGATTCCGGGCATGCACCACCATGCTACATTTTAATGTGGCGCTATGTATCTAACTCGGGGATCCCTGCACCCTAGGCAAGCGCTGTACTCAATGAGCTACATCCTCAGTCCCTTGGCTGATTTTTGATCTTTTGAATATTTACATCAATCTCTGGAGTAGGAAGAATGGATCCTATCAATTATCACTACCCTGTTTTAAGGTTTAAAACCCTTAGATTCCACCAGACCAAGTGACCTGCCTGAAAGTCCCCTGCTGGAACCCTGCAGCCAGGAACCCTGTGTGCTGACATGGGGGCTG
The DNA here is from genome assembly GCA_026225945.1 of Cricetomys ansorgei. NCBI lineage: Eukaryota > Metazoa > Chordata > Mammalia > Rodentia > Nesomyidae > Cricetomys > Cricetomys ansorgei. Next base: position 361,088 of record JAMJFZ010003163.1, read on the forward strand.
CTGGGAGTTTGGGAAGAAAGTTTTCACCAGGGAGCTCAGCAACTGAGAACCAGCACCGCCTTGGACTGGCCTCTCCCACGGAAGAGGGAAGCTCTTCCATCGGCTTCATTCCTAGCCAGGGAGCCTGGGCTTCTTCCTGCTTCTACAGAAATCCCTCTGAGTTGCTACATCTTGTTATCTTAATGTTCTGATGCAAAAAAAAAAAAAATATCTTTCCCCAAACCTGATGATGCTGGTAACCTGAGCTTGCACTGAAGATGATTTTTGCACCAAAAGAGCTCTGTTGGTTTCTGTAGGAAAACAAAAGTTCAGGTCTTAACTGAATAGCCACAGTGCTATGTGTGCCTCCATTTGTGATCAGGTGATCTTTTGCTTCTCCCTAAGCCCCATCCCAAACCCCATCCTCCCTTTAGGGTATATTGCACATACAAAGCTTGGGCAACAACGGAAGGAGAATTCAGTTAAATAACTCACTGTGAGAAAAGAGAGAAAAACTATTAGGAGCATTAAAAACAGTAGCTATGGCTTGATCCCCAAGTGCTTATTGTTTAATGATTATTAAATTATTAATAAATCTATATTAACATATACTTTATTATTAATAAATCTAGTCTTCTACTGTTACTTACTTACCGTCAACCTAGAACCAGGGATGGCTACTGGCCTGTGAAGGTCAACGGTCTTTCTTTATGAAACACCCATACTCAAGGACTCTAGGGATACTGACTACAGTGGTAACGTTTCTCTGTCAGTTTGGCTGGGCTAAGGAGATTCCCAGATAGCTGTTAAAACATGCTCGCTAGGTGTGTCCACGAGGGTGTTTACAGAGAAGTTAGCATCAGAATGAATGAAGTGGATCACTCTCACCAGTGTGGGCAAATGTCATCCAATCCATTGAAAATCCAAAGAGAACATATCCATGGGAAGGGGCACATCTAGTCTTCTGGAGCTGGGACTTCTGTTTTCTCCCGGCACTACACAGTGGAGATCCTAGGGTCCCTAGACATCACGACTTAATACCAATTCCCAGCACATTCCTGGTTCTCAGACCTCCGGACCAAAAGGAGTTTGACACTAGCTTTCCTGGTTTTCCGGTTCCCATGTGGCACATCAAGAGCCTTCTCAGCCTCCATGGCCGTGTTGGCCAGTTCCTGAGATACGTCATTTTCCCCGACTGCGTGACCTACTGGGTCTGCTGTTCTGGAGAACGCTGGCCAGTAAATGACATGGACATTCACATTTTCAAATGAGTTTCTTATTCTATCATAAAACTGTCAATAAAGAAGCCAAGTCTTCCCCAAGACAGTGGCTACAGGTAGCCACTCATGTTCACAACTCTCTAGAGAGCATCAAGTACAGAGACACATTTTGCTAGCCATGACTACGTGTATAGGTCCCATGATGCTCTGGCTTACCATGCGTATTGAGTCTGTTGCTAAGTTCCATTTCTTTCATAAATAGTACAGGAATCATTTCCAAGTAAATTTTTAGAGTTTAATGTCCAACAGAATCCAGGTATTTATTTAGGCTGGAGAGATGGCTCAATGGTTAAGAGCACTGGCTACTCTTCCAGAGGACTGGGGTTCAATCCCCAGCACCCACATGGTGGCTCACAACTGTCTGTAACTCCAGCATGGGGGCAGTGGTGGAGATAATGCTCTCTTCTGGCTTCCATAGACACCAGGCACACATGTGATACACAGACACACATGTGGGCACTATTCAAATGTTTCTTGATGAAGTGGAGAATGAGAAGTTATTGAATTCCACACATCAAACTTGTGCACGTTGCACATTCACACCACTCATGCACACATGCACACACACACACAAACTCATATACTACACCCCACCCACACACAAACATAACCATGAACACCACAAACGCACCACATAGCCACACCCTGTACACCCATACTACACACATACGCACCATTCACATGCTACATATTCATAATCACACACACATACATACCACACACATACGCACCATTCACGTGCTACATATTCATAATCACACACGCATACATACCACACACATACGCACCATTCACGTGCTACATATTCATAATCACACACGCATACATACCACGCACATACAACACCGCCATATAAACCATATCCCATACACGAGCATCTCACACGCGTCAGGTGTATCACACACTACGAACACAATACACACACCCACGCGGTCATACACATGCTCGCCACACAAGCACCCACTCGCAATTCTCACGCACATGTACCACACAGCCACACATGGAAGAACCCATGCAACTTCTTTGGTAGCTGTCTCCACCCCTCACACTTGGCAGAAACCCCATAGCACCATGGCGATTCAAGATTTTCCCTTCAAGAAGGCAAAATGAGGTCCACCATGCGTCAATCACCTCCAAACCGTTTTTAAGATAATATGGAAGATTCTGCAAGTGGAAACACTTGCACAGTTCCATGAAGGGCTAATACTTAAACTGTGTTCTGTGTTCAGAATTCTGCTGTGATTTCTGACTTTATTTTTTTTTAACAAATAAGACAGACTTGTTAAGTAGATAGATGAATAAGTGGATCGCACACTGTTAGGAAAAACAAAAAAGATCAAACCTTTAACCAGCATGACTCCTGCCAGAACTTGGTTCACCAACCCAGCCCCTTGGAAAAGTGGCTTATTATCCTAAAATGATAGCTTTGAAGAATATTTTAACGGTTTATAAGAAAACAGCATTAATTATTTTAAACTGGGGCTCTCAACAGCCATTTGTGCAGGGACACGTAACAGTGTGTGTGTGTGTGTGTGTGAGTGTGTGTGTGTGCGTGTGCGTGCACACACTGCACAACCAAAGCCCAGCACCACAAAGCTAAAGCAACAATTCACTCACCCAATTAGTTCACAAAAGGAAATTTGGAGGTTTGGCTTAAAGCTTCCACACTCCTGGTACAACCATATTGTGCCCCTAGATGAGCTGTCACACAGCCTGGTAACACTGTTTGGAACTCACAGTTGGGCATATGTTTGAATTTAACCGGAGAAACGGCAAGGCCCACTCTGACTGGAGATTCGCTACTTATCCGCCGTTTCCTTCTTGCTTGTCAGTGTTTCCGAAACGCCAGTGCAACCGTGAAGCGCTGCGGTTAGCGCAGCACCTGCCTTGGAGCGAGCGTGGTGGCCTGCCTACGCTAGCATAGGCCTCTGTGCTGTTCAGAAGCCACTTACCGAAGCTGCCCAGTAGAAGACATGACTGCAGAGAGCTGTGTTCCCTCGAGGCAGCCCAACCTCGCTGGCAGCATGAGCCAGGATCAAGCAATGGCCTCTAAAGGGACATACTCAGATACCGCCAGTCTTTCTAGATCCTTACTTCTCATTTTAAATAGATCAAATCCTTGACGGTAAGATAATACGTTTATTTGATGTTCGTTTACTTGTTTGCTACTGTCACCCTCAGGACTGGCTTACTTTTATTTTTTTAGTAGTTTTTTAAAATGTTAATTCTTGGCTGGAGAGACGGCTCAGCAGTTAAGAACACTGACTGCTCTTCCAGAGGTCCTGAGTTCAATTCCTAGCAACCACATGGTGGCTCACAACCATCTATAATGGGGTTAGATGCTCTCTTCTGGCACACATGTATACAAGCAGACAGAGCACCCATATCAATAAAACAAATCTTTTTTTAAAAGTTAATTCTTCTATTCATTTCAACGAGTGTAGCATAAATAGAATGTGAATATATTCATGTTCTATGGAGTTCAAACATCCAGACACACACAAGTAAAAGCACAGTGCGCTCATACGTGCAGCTGCTCTGCCGTGCCTAGAAAACAGTTTTCTTCTAGTCACCCACCATCTCTGGCTCCTTCGATCTTTTCACCCCCTCTTCCACAATGATCCCTGAGCCTTGGGAGGAGGTGGTGAGATACAGATTTAGGGCTGAGCACTCCACAGACTTTTATCCTCTGCACCTTGACCAAGACCTGTGCAAGGTCAAGCCAGACCAAAGCCCAGCATGAGAGAGGAGGGGGCACATTGCCACACCCCTAGCTGATCGCTGCTGGGAAGAGAGTCAGTTTTCTTTATGGGTGTGGTCCTTGGTGGGTAAACCACCCTCCAGTGGCAGGCACATCCTAGACTAGATGGGTGTAAAATATACAAATAATGGGATACAAAATGGGGCAGGGGTAAAGGAGGGAAGTAGGGCCAGGAAGAGTTGGGGGAAGAATATGATCAAAATGCATTCTACAAAATTCTCAATGAATATTTTAAAAATTGTAATGAATATAAAATCGAAACACAAATGATCCCTTTCCTGATTCTTCGGTGGGTACCCTATGTGTCATTTTTGTATTTCTTTATTCGCAAATATAAGTACTTTCTTAAGCGCAGAAACGATCAGACCCTACTACCAACTGAGGCTGGGCTTGAACTCCCATGCCCCTGCCTCTGAGATGCTGTGAGTACAGGAATTCCTACACCACCAGCTGTCTTCCCTTCAACGACATACCCTGGACACTCGCACTTCCTCCAACAAGATAAGCAAATGCATGCATCTTTCTTGTGTTTGGTATTATCGGTCTGCTGATTTTTCCCCCTCCCGTGTTAGGGATTGAACCCAGGGCCTTCCGAACACCAGGCAAGAGTTCTACCACTGAGCTATATCCGCAGCCGCGAGTTTAGTCATTTTGTACATTCTAATAGATAAATACTGTTACTTTATTTTCATTTTTATTTTTTTAAGTAACACTTTACCTGGTCTCATTTTTTCCAAGTGCTTTGAACATATTGCTTCCTTTTCTAAACTGCCCAGCCTTTCTTTTCCTGTATATTTCTGTTGTTTGCCAACTTATATTTCTGATATAAGGCGCTCATTACAAGATGACTAATATGCTCTCCCGTGTGTGTGCTGAAAACATTTACCACAGTCTGTGCAGTGCATAACCCTTAAGCTCAATATAAGTTCTAATAATTTGTCTTTTGCATACTCCATGAGGTAGGGGTGTGTGTGTGTGTGTGTGTGTGTGTGTGTTTTAACTTTGGGTGGTCAAGTTGTTATGCCTTTGTGTTATGCAAGTTGTAACCTCAGCAGATCTTTGTGAGCTTTATATAAAATCAAAAAATCATTCCAAAGCATTGCACATGTGTGGGGCTTTCAGTCTTGGGGAGGGATTGACTACTGAGGATTATAAAATATTACTTTGTGTTTCTGTTATTGATTCTATATGTTTTCATGGCCACGGCATCTTTTGCACTTAGTGTTTTAACATCTGGAATTTATTTCTCTGTATAGGATGGAATACTCAAACTATGACGCCAAAAAATTTCATCTAGACGCTCTTCCAAATGAAGAGCCCTTGATCCCAGAATCATTGTAATGTATCTGCTATTATACCACGGACTGAAACTCTTGGCTTTCTCATGAGCTAAATTCCTGCATTTAACTAGTCTCCTTCGGAATTTTGCCTGAGATATGTCTTCAATTTAGCTGCTATAAGTCAATGCCGCCCTATTCAGTAGATTTTGTCTTAGCCCTCTTACAGTAATTTTAGAAAGCCTTTGCTCAATTCATTGCTCTTTCTCCGTTCTTTTCCTGAGACAAGTTTTCTTGTAGTCCAAGCTGGCCTCTAACTCCTGCATGATCACACCTGGGTTTTGTGATGTTAGCTGAAGCCTCCTGCTTGCTAGGCAAGCAGGCTTCAACTGAGCCACACCCACACATCCCCAAACTTAATTTTAATGGAAATAAGTACCTTTACAAACTATTATTTTTCCTTCCATCTAGAAACAATTTGTCCCTCCATTTTTTTATGTCTTCCAGTAAAAATTATAATTTCAATTTTCTCCATTTAAGTTTTACTCATTTCATGCTGTTTTTAATTTCTAAAATACTGATGAATTTAATTTGCACTGTTTAAGTGGAATGATTTTTCTATTGTATTTTCTAGGTCTTTACTGCTCATGTATATGTATATTGATTTTGAGGGAACCTTTCTTTAATTGGCATGTATTTGTGTATGTCTGTGGAATTATAACTAGATACATGTATACAATGGTTAATGGCCAAACCAGGATGATCAGCCCTTTCCATCTCCTCAAATATGATTACGTCTATGTGTCGGGAGCCTTCGGGTGTAACAGATATCCTGTCGTCTCATGGAACTGTCCCTTGGAATCAGCATTCCTATCAGCCTTCCCTGGCTGTACTCCCCCACCATACTCTGCATGCACAAAGAACATTGGTGTTCTTCTGTTCCCATCAGATACTTTCACGCAAGAAAGAACCGAAGGCAGGCTGGGGCTAGACAAGAGGCAGGCTTTACCTAAGATAACTAGACCGCATCACCACCTACTTGATCATCAAATGCTGCATGTCAGGATAGCAGATTATCAATCCCCATACCCACGTGTTCCGAAACTAAGCTTTGCTCTCATTCATTTCCAACAGATCACGACGCCTTCTGGGGACTTAAGATAGCTACAGGATCTGTCTGCTTTACTTCTTCTAGATGGAAAGCAGAACTTTTCTCCCCAAGAATTAATCAAAGGTCCTAGGCTTATCTGTCCCTGGCCAGCACCAGAATATGCATGTATTCCTAACTGAATCCTCATGTTTAGGGTTTGAAACAGATTGGTATCCAACCTGTTCACATTGTAATACAACATTGTCACCTCAAAGTCCGTGCTCAAAAACCACATAAGCAAGTTATGTAAGAAGATAATACACACACACACACACACACACACACACACACACACACACACCTAATGTTTATTTCATGTAGGGCTCTGTTCATAGCTATCCTGGGTCACACTTGACCCATAGGTCACTAGTTGAACACACTGAGAGTCTGAAGCCTGCCTGTCTTATTTCCTATAGCCTACTTCACCCACCTGCCTTTGGCTATCTTGTCTCCATCAATATAAGTGCCCTGTCAATTATACTCATCTGTGTTACTAACATGTTTATAAATTTAACTCATACCATAGTCCCTCCACCTTTTAAACAATCATTTTGTTCTTTACATAGTCCCATTCTAGTCTTTGTCCACCTTTTATAGAGTCAGACCCAGCATTAATGGGTAATTCAAAGTTCCACATTCTCATTTCCCATGTAGTATATCTTAAACATTGTCCCGTCTAATCTCTATAATTACCAGTGTGGTGGGATCACAGTGCGTTAAGGCGACCTGGCATTGTTTGCCTAATTACTTCTCAATTTTCACTATTAGTGACAAGTGGGAATGAATACCTTCAAACATTCACCTCCTGTTCTAATGGACGGTGTCCTTGACATGTGAGGACTAGGGTTAGAGTGAGAAAACGGGAGGCATTTAACGGGAACAGGGGTATTGTGTCATGTCGCATTTCTAAAGGATGTTGGCTATGTAGTCTTTGTGCTGTCGCTTTGTCAATCCTACCATGACAGCTTCATTAATAAGTATGAAACGTTACCTTGATTTAACAATGGCTTGGTTTGAATTCATTTAACAAATAGATAAATGAAACATTCCCTTCATTATTTGCTTTCCCTGTTAAATATCTCAGAATCAAATAAGGTATGAATTTTATTTCTGTATTTGAATGAGTTTTTTAATATTGTGTAGATATTCATTAAAAATCTGTGAACAGAGGGAAATATCTTCCCCAATCTCTGCTACATCCTTTTTTGATGATAATTCTAACTTTTTTCACCATCCAAAATGTTTTATTTTATAGCGCTAAATCTACTTTTTTCCTTTGTGATTTCTTGCTTCTTCAAAACCCAAGGAAAACCATTCATCCAAATTCTCCTAGTAAATATTTTAACTCATAAGATAATGATGGCTTGATTTTGGATGGCATTGGATAATGAACAAATGGTCTCTTCTCCTGATGCAGATGCTCTGGGAACCCATCCTTTCCAAACAAACTGAATGTAAGCAGTATAACGGGGGTGGGGATCGTGTGTTATCAAAAACAGTCACCACCGGCTACATGAAATGTAAATAGTACAAGTAGAAATGTGATTAATATCATTTGGAGGCCTGCTCTTCACTAAAGGAAAATAGAGGGGGAGTGCGTCTGGGGGGAGAAGAGTGGATCTGGGGGAGAGGGGGAGTGGGGAGGGGGCTGCGAGGAGTAGAGGGAGGGGAGACTGTGATTGGGAAGTATTATATGAGAGAAGAATTTATTTTCAATTTTAAAAAGGAGAGTAAAAGCAAAAAAAAAAAAAAAAGTAAAATTTACATCCGATTTCCAAGAACAGGTGTTATAAAATATCACACTGACGATCTTAAATTGGGTTAAACAAAGCACAATAAAATCAGTCAATTCGTTGGCTCTTTGTTTCACTTTGTACATGTGCTCTAGAATATCTGAAACGGATTCTGTGGTTTGCACTGTCTCAGTTGGAGAGTGCTGTCCCCACAAGTACTCCCCCCTCCACCACCCCCAACACGCCCCCCTCCCCGGACATCACGTCTGCCCTCGATGGGGAGCACCTGAGGCAGAGGGTGGTGGTGACTGACCATCCCTCACTACAGTTTAATGAACTTTGAATTCACATGCAAACATTTTGGAAAGAGGGCCAGCCTTGACCTAGTGTAAACTCCCAGAGAAATGCCAGTCAGTGGATCTAACCAAACTCAATTTGATTCCACAGCTACGTGATAGTGACTGCTGGAGTCTTCTGTATCGAGACTATACATGGTCTTATTTTTTAGCAAATCCTTGTGATGACCAATACTGTCAACTTGGCAGAACCTAGGCTCACATCAGAGACAAGCCTCAGGATATGTCCAGAGGGTTTGTCTACAAACCCTCACGGGGTCACTGAGGAGCCAGGACACATGCTGAATTTGAACCACAGCATTTCCTTGGCTCAGGCCTGAACTGAATAAAAAGGAGAATGTGAAGAGGACATCAGCTGCCTCAAGCTCTTACCACCATTACGCACCTGCCATGACGAGCCGTACCCTGAAACTGTGAGCCAAATGGTGTGTGTGTGTGTGTGTGTGTGTGTGTGCGCGCGCGTGCATGCGCACCTGCTCCCGCACACCAAGAGAGTCCATTCTCTCCCTCCATCATGTGGACTCTGAGGCTCAAATTCAAGTAGTCAGGCTTCCGTAGCAAGTACCCACTGAGCCATGTCTCTGGCCCTACTCCTCCTTTTACAGCCAGACATTTCTAGCCCTATCCTTAACCAGTTTGTCAGAATATTAACAGGCTGAGTGCATTCCTGCTTCACCCTCCCCTGCCCTCCCACAGCGCCTGGCATCTGTAACACAATTATGGCAACTATGGCCTTTATTAACTTTTTTCCATCTGAGATCAGAATCCAGATGGGACATTTTTTTGTCCATGATTACTGATAATTCCTGATTAGATGATTTTCTGATAATAGATAGGTTTATCATATGTAGCTAATCATGCTCATTTTCTTCTCTGGCTTATCATCTAAAATTTTAGAGAGGAGTAATAATAACTTTATATCCTAGTATTCTCTAAAAGTATTTTTCATTCTAATGATCTCTTTTAAGCCCAGAGAGGATCCAAGCCTGACTTGCCAATTTCGTACACACCTGTTTCATAATGGGAAATAATCTGAGGACAAAGTGAAGGACCCCAATCCCTCTCCTCTGTGAAGCCTGCACCACAAGGGGCATCGGCTCCATCACAGGGCTGTCGGGAACACGGCTCTCCCTTCATAGCAGCCAGGCTGCTTCTACTCATCTGCAAATTGTGCCATTGGTAACTTCCCGCCACTTGCGTGGGACCGCGTATTTATATGACAGGAAAAGTGATTAAGTAACTGCATGGACCTTGTAGCAAATGAGTTACTTCTTTGCTGCCATTATGTCTGATTCTCCGTAGATTATTCGGGCTGACGGCTTCTTAGGATCATAAGGAGCCAAGCTCATTTTTCATCTCATCATCCCATTATCCGTAATGAGAAAATACTTCTAAATGTGAAGATTACTCTTTCCCAACATCTCCCGTGAACACTCCCGACAGCATTAGTGCAATTTATTAACTGTCCTTTCTGTAGCAGCAGTAGGAGAGAGATGCTAGGAGACACCCACGTAATACTGCAGGCAACTCCCAGGAGTCAAGCTCTGCGGAGATCCTTCTTATGGCCCTTCAGGGCACTCTTACTGAGCTCGTGACTGACCACCTCGGCAATCATTATTTTATGATATATTAATGGACTTTGAATTCCTGCACAAAGTTTTAGGGGACAGGGCAAGAGTTGATCTACTGTAAAATTTCCTGGGGTTGAGAGATGGATCAGTTCACAGAGTCTTTGCTGCACAAGGCCCAGGACCTGAGTTGGGATTCCTGGTGCCCGTAGAAAAAGCCAGACGTGCACCTGTAATCTCATTGCTGGGGAAGCAGAGACGGGATGGTACCTGGAGTTTGTCCATCACCCAGTCTAGCTGTATTAGCAAACTCTGGGTTCCTCAAAATCTAAGGTGCAGAGTGAAGGACAAAGATAGCAGATACCAAGTTCTGGCCTGCATGGGCTCACACATATACACACATGCATGCAGCAACACACATACAAAAATTCTACAGGAGAGCCAGTGGGTCTAACGAAACTCAGTTTGCTTCCACAGCTGTAAGCACATCTGCATGTGCTTTACAGCTTGAAAGGGGTTGCCGAATACGTTATCCTGTTTCAACCACATACATTCCGAATCCCATTCATTTTCACTTTTCAGCTGGGGAAGGCATAGCTCAGTGAGAATCCTGTGCCAAGGTCACAGACGCAATTGGCTTCAGAGCCCAGGTCTTCTGAATTTAAATACCAGAATAAGAGAAGCTCAAGACACCGTCCAGAACATAATTTCAAATTCACTTGGCCACTAATAACCTTACTTTGTGTAAGTCACTTCACCAAAATGAGTTGGACTAGACACTCATATCCCCTCCTACCAGAATATTCCAAAAGCTCCAGGGTTCTTGGTGTAGGTCCCCACCAACATTTGTTCTCCCCAGTCCTCACGCTGGACCCTTGATACCGACTCTGCTCCATTTTCTCTTAATTCTAGCAGGACCTCGGGACCTCCGCTCACCCTATTCATACTAAGTATCCCCAAGGCAGTGTGGGGAGAAGCAGAGACCCTGACCGATTCCTCTGCTGAGGAATTCCAGAACCCCTTAGGTAATGGGGAATCTCATCTTCTTCTCTTGCTGTGAAAATTGCATTTGAGGCAGATTTAAAGTGCTTTAAATTTTTTTTTATTACTTCGTGTATGTGTGACGTGTGTGTGGGTGCATGCGTGTGTGACACAGCTTGCATTTGGGAGTCAGAAGTCATGGAGTCAGTTCTCCCCTAACTCGGTATGCAGCAGGCACTTTACCTGCTTGCCAGCCTTACAGTTCTTTCAGCAACAATGTCTATGTTATAGATCTCACAAATAAGAAATATCTGCAGTGTGGGGAGTCTGTGTCTTCTCTTGGAAAATAAGCCCAGGTGCACGGTAGTCTTGCATCGGGTGATACAGGCTCGGCACCTGAGTACCACCCACTTATGTTGAAAAATGAACACTCAGATCAAGACAGATGCCTGTCCTTGGTTCCTGTGAACATAACAAATTTACTTTTTATAGAGCTAAACGTGTCTTTTTCTTGAATCGTCTCCACTGCACTCTAACCCGTAACTCATGGAATTGTTTGTCCACAAAGAAAGTCACTATATCACCTTAGATAAAAGTCTCATGAAAAATGTAAGTGGGAAATAAAAACCAATCCTCTCCCTCTCTCTTCCCTGCCCCCTTTTCTCCCTCTCTCCCGACTTCTCTGCTCTAAAGGAATCTCACTGGCCTTATTTCTTCAGAAGAAATGCAGGAACAAGCAGAAGAAACCCCAAATGTGCTCAAGGTTCGGAGTTGAGCTCAGGGGTCGCCCTGTACAGTGAATTGCCATAAATAACCTTAACCGTACACGCAGGAATTAACATGATTCAGAATTTGAAAGGGAAAAAAAAATGAAAAAGTCATTTGTTACTGCCCTATGCCTCCACAAACAGAGTTCAAGGAATTCATCTATTCCTAAAAGAGTTAAGTGCGTGTGATGGCTGATCATTGTTGCCAACTCGACTGCTTCCAGAATCAACTCAAACCCGAGCTGCTCGGCATGCTTATGAGACGTTTTCTTAATCGAGTTATTTGGAGCGGGAAGACCCAGCATGAATCTGGGCCACACCTCCTGGTGGCTGCCCACATAATTGGACACGGAAGAAGGAAGCTCTGCTTTTGCCTGCTTTTCCTCACTCTTGCTGGCAAGTTTGTCTACCCTGTTGCTGTGGCTGATGTTAAAACCACCTCCTTCAGGACTTCAACACAGACTGGAGACGAGCAGCGCTTCAAGAATCCTCCGGGATCCCATCCACACTGGGACTGCAGAGACAGCCAGCCTAATGGAATAAACAGCTACCAGACTCTTGGCCTTTCCATCATCAGACAGCCATTGCTGGAGTACCCAGACCACACCCTGTGAGCCCGTCTAATAAATCCCCATTTAATACGTACATTTACATCTTTTGAAGAACCTCGACTGATACAGTGCGCCTCACATTCCTAGGAATGAGGTACTGATGTTCTAAGACTCAATAAAGCAGTGTCTGCAGGAACAGGGTGCTGCGGAGTGCCTTGGGACCTGCCCTGCAAGGTGGTTCTGCACCTGAATACAGTGTTTACTGACTAGCTGTTGTGTCTTTGAAAAAACACTTCATTTCTGTAAGCCTCATCTCCATCAACCATAACAGAAAGGCGAAAGAAAATGTCGTAGCAAAGCTAAACATGGATCACAGATGGCCAGGAACACATCTAGGAACTATCAAAGGAAAAGGAACCTGATTCTCATAAAGCCGGTAGACCTAACTATTGACTCAAACAAAATACAAGGAACTTATGTTAAACTCCACCACAGGCACCAAATTACAGAGCTCAAACTGTGGTAAACTCTCCCATAGACACCCTTCATGTTTAAAAAAAAAATACAATAACAGGAAAAAGAGAAAGACATGGATACAATAAAAGAGGGGGAAAATCGAATCAAAGACTTTCGGGGTGTGTCAGTGTTCAGTCAAACCTGATTTGGGTTCTGACTGAATTGCTGGAAATACAATTGCGGAGCCTCCCGTTTCTACTCAGATATGGCACCGGAGAGACCGCTACTCTCAGCCTTACGCCAACAGCAAAACGGTAGGGCCAAACACTGCAAGTATGCAACCTCTCAGATGCGTTGGAGACCTGCCATCCGAAGGCAATTGATTGATTGGTCTAAAACACCAAGAGGAAGAGAAACCTATATGGAAAGGAGGGGAGGGGTGGAGAGACCCGTAGCCTGAGGTAGACAAAACTGGATAGACACCTGCAAGAAGAGTTTAGCTAAGGTAATTATTACATTATGATAGCATTTTTAAAAGCATAGTCCTGAGGCTGTAAAGAGCACTGGCTGGTCTTCCAGAGGACCAGGGTCCAGTTGCCACGTAGCAGTTCACGACAGTCAATAACTGCACTCTCAGGAGCTCCAACTCTTTTTCTGGCCTCCACAGGCATCAGGTACTTGCGTGGTAAACAGACATATGTGCAGGCAAAACACCCATACACACGTATATATTTTTTCCAATTTAAGAATAATTCCTCACAAGCAAGCGGAATTTATGCTGAGAATGCAAGCTTAACACTTGAAAACGCATCAATACACAGCACAATTTACAAGGTGACTAAGAACAGGAGGGGGCCGCAGTGTATGAAGTGGTTAAGGGCCTCAGTGTTTTCCAACTAAGCACAAACCCACACATGTTCTTCCATGATGTCCTCTCAGCATTGTGTAATTAATTAACCACACTGAATGCATCCTTGCCCTTGCAATAAAATAAGAAATACAAATCAAGGCCAACAAATCAAAAGAGGAAGAAATAGAAAGTCTTCATTAACAGAAAACATGATCGTCCAAATCCAAAGTCCCCAAATGTCAATGAAAAATATTTCCTAGAGCTAGCGTGTTATTTTGTCAAGTTGATAACATACGAAGTCAATTTGTCTATATGGTAGAAATAAAAGAAATAGATTTAGTTTTAAAATAACCATTATTTATAATAATACCCCCATATTAAAAATTTAGGTATATATCTAACAAAATATGTGTAAAATCCATCCAGGGGAAATAACAAAATAAAAATCAAGTTCATCAAGTGCCAGAGACATGCCTCAGTCGTTTAAGAGCATGTACTGCTCTTGCAGAGGACAAGGGTTCAGTTCACAGCTCCCATGTTGGGCTTTAACTGCGGCTCCAAAGGAAGCCAACACCCTCTTCTGGACTCCAGGGGTACCTGCACTCACATATGCATAAACCCTCTCATAGACACACAATTAAAAATAAATCCTTTTAAAAATCATGTTAAAATATCAACCTTTCCCATAGGAGACACGTATCCGGCACACTGATGACATACAACAACCTTTTGTGTTCATTTTGGAATTCTTCTGTAAGTCTAAAGGAACTCACTCTGTAGACCAGGCTGGCCTTGAACTCACAGAGATCCGCCTGCCTCTGCCTCCCAAGTGCTGGGATCAAAGGTGTACGCGACCACCACTGTCCGGCTAAAACATAATCTTAAGTCATTTTCTTAAATGTTAACAGTGAGACAGTGGTACTTGGTTATCTTAAGGAGATCCTTCTGTCTTAAACAATCTGAGGGCGTTGGGGTGATGATTTTAAATCTTTATCTCTTAGAAACATACATTTAAATTTTAAGTAATTATGAAATTATTAACTTACAACCTCTATACTTAAGAATTATGGCTTTACAGCTATAATTCTTATTTTTAATAAAATTATCATGAAGAAACCAGGTGTTGGTCAGAAAACCTCTCCCCAACATGTACTCACTAAGCGCTAAGAGAATGATGAGGTCTGACCAACGCACCTTCACCAAGCACTGCCTGGCTCGGGCTTGGGTATGGTCCCAACCCTATTTTAATCACACAGAAGCATCGCACAAACCCAGCCTGGGTGAAATTGTATCAAATAACCTGTACTCTTTAAAAAAAAAAAGTGTGGGACTCGTGGAAAACAGATGCAGGCTAAATTACTGTTCCAGACTAAATGGAAACTAACAAACTATAAGATTTAAATGTAACACGCAGTCCCGGATCATTTAAAAAAAAATCTCTTTGCTGTTAAATGTGATAAAAGTGCTTTAAAAATTTAAATTTCCTTATTTTGATCGCTGTATCATAGATATGTAAGAGAATGTTCTTGTCTTTGGAGACACAAGGAAGTGTCTGGATACAACGGGACATCACACCTGTGGTTTACTCTCAAGTAGTTCAGAGAGAACAAATCATCCGCACACATGAATATGCACGCATGCATATGTGTGTATGCCGAGATACGGTGATAGAATATTCATCGTATCCGTATAGCATTTGTGTGTAGCGTGTGCTATATTTATAGACTGTAACTATCCAGAGAGAAAAAATGCTGAACAAGTATGTTAGAATGTTAACACTAAGGGAGCCTATGCAGGAGCACGTAAATATCCTTTACACCATTTTTTTCAACTCTTCTAGAAGCCTGAAACTATCTCCCCAAAAGATTTGACTATAAAAAAATGGGAAACAGTAACTTTGGAATCCACATATCTCTACCTGGTTTCTGTTTGTCCCAAAGCGTGAGTTCAGCATTCACAGACCATCCTAACCACTCTTCAGTTTCCTGTTGCCGCTGTACCATATCACCATAAACTTGGTGTATTAAAACAATTGTAACCTTATTGCCTTGTAGTCCTGATGACCAAGAGTCCAAAATGGGTCTTCCTGGGCTAAAATCAAGCCTCGGCACAGCTGCGAGACGCTCTGTGCAGACTCTGGGACTGTGACCTTGCTCACCTTTCCCGCCCTCTAGGCATTTTTCGACACCTTCAAAGCCAGTTTTAGTTGTGCTTAAAATATTGTTTTGTGCACTGTTGGGTGAGGGGCTGCCTAAGTCTTGGCATTTTGTATTTTCTGCAGGTGTTGGATTTCTGTGAGGGATGTGTGATTGCTCATGATCTACATGTGCTATCAGTAGAACACCTGAGGAGTTCTGTATCAATAAAAACACCTGAGCTGGGATGCTCAGGGTTCCACTGGCCAGTATGGTGCCAGCCATGATGGTGGTTCCCTCTGCTGAGGTCTGGCAGGATTTGCACCTCTGAAAAATGCTTCCTTGTCTCCTTTGGTGAGCCACTGTAGGCATACTACAACTTCAAGTCTCCCTCTGACTTTCTCTTTTCCTTCCTTTTCCACTTTAAAACATGATTAGATTGGGTCCTCAAAAATAATTCAAGGTGACTCCCTCCCACCATACGATCAGCTACTAAGCAAACTTAGTTCCATCTTCAGCCTGTGTTCTTTCTTGCTACCTAACAGAAGACACAGCTTCCTGGACCTGGGATGTCAACCCCTTTGGGGTCATTACTCTTCCTGTGACAGGTACCCTTTGGCAGGAAGCTGTGGCCTAAATCAAAATCCTCCCAGGTAAAAAAATCTCTTCCAGAACCACATCTCTAGTTAGTTGTGAATATTGTGATCAGCACAGACCCTTGGTCTTCCCAATAAGCTTTCTGGGTGAATTTATTTCTGGTCTTGTTTGTGTGTTTTAGGTACAGCCTTTCTTCCTTTGACTGTTATTATCATTGTCTAACTGAGCCTATAAATTGGAAAGCTGTTGCAGACAAATAAATTTTACTGATAAGAAAACTCTTCCTAATGCTTACCTTAAATTGCTTTTGTCGAAGTGTTACCATATTTCTTCCTGTCATCAGTGTGACAGTAACAGAAAACAACTAGTCAATATCTACTTTATAAAACCCTTTTAGATTTAGTCTGTCATTCTGTTCCTCCAAAAGCTAGATAATATGTCAGCCAGCCAGCCAATCCTGGACAAAGGCAAGTCAAGTTGGATTTTTAAGTGATGGGCTGACAGAGCGGAGTCCTAAGATAAATAAGTCTGTGCAGGCTCCAGGGGCCGTGAGCTTCCTCGCCATTCTAGGGACCGTCCTTCCATCTTCAGAGCCAGGAGTGCATCGCCTTCAAGTCTCCCTCTGACTCTCTCTCTTCTTCCTTTTTCTCCTTTAAAGCATGATGAGATTGGGTCCTCCAGCGTAATCTGGGATGATCCTCTCAAAACTGACCTGTGTGACCCCCTCAGATAGCCTCCCTTAGCCAGCACAGCTCATTCAGCCCTCACCTCTACCTTCAAGTGCTCAGTGTTCAGATTATCACCCCCCTCACGTCCGACACAAAGCACCCCTGCGTAGCCCGTCTAAGCTCAACTCAGACACAATCCATTTCCTCTACTGATTGGTAAAGGCTTCCTGGATTTTTTAAAGCTCTCTCTGAGTGTGTGTGTGTGTGTGTGTACGCTCACATGCGCACACTTGTATGTGCAAGTCTACATTCATATGTGTGTACACACATGTGAACATCAGAGGACATCTTAGTTATTGTTCTTCAGATGCTATACGCTCTGCTTTGCTTTTGTTTTATTGAGACAGAATATCTCACTGGCCTGGAACTATGTAACTCGGCTAAGGCTAGCTAGTCAGTCTCAAGAATCCCCTGGCCCTGTTTCCCCAGTGTTTGAATGATAAGCCCATGACACCATGCTCAGATGTTCTTACGTAGGCTCTGGGAATCAAAGCCAAACCCTTTGTCTCAGGACCTGTGTCTCTAGATCTCAAGTCTTCAGATTCTCTCTTCCCCGGGAATAAGTCTTCGCTGTCTTCTCTGTGCCCCCCAGGAAGTGCTGGAAGTCCATTCCTCGCACAAACAGTTAACTTGTGGTATTATAATTGTCTATGCAGCTTCTCTCTCTCTCCTTTTTTCATTAGTTTGGTTTTCTTTTTCTTTTTTTCCTTTCTTTCTTTTGGTTTGGTTTTTGTTTTATCTTGTTTTGTTTTGGGGTGCTGTTTTTGTTTTTGTGGTTTTGTTTTGTTTTGTTTTGCTCAAATCTAGTTATTAGACAGGACTGGTGAGGCAGAGAGGGGTGGATCCCTAGGGCTCACTGGCCAATCAGTCTAGCCTATTCCAGGAACACCAGACAAGTGAGAAACAGTCTCATACAGGAGGGGGCAGCTCCTGAGGAATGACACCTGGGATTGATCTCAGGACTCAGTGTGTACCAGAAGGGTGGGGTTATTTCTGGAGGAACTATCATGACCTTTCTCAACTGTATTCCAATTCTTAAAATTGCTGTCGTGAGACTCTTCTCTTAGAGCAAATAGACAGGGATAGGACAGATACCATCTCTCTTCTTTAAATGTATAATTCTGTAAACAGGAACTAGCTCCCCTCCACCCCAAAATAAAACTGAGAAAGAGAACAAACAACAATCATCACATAGCTTAAAAAAAAAAAAAAAAAACCCACGAGAACCGAGACAGGGACTCTCCTGTCCAAAACAGAAGCATATAGAATATTGACCACAGGAAGGGTAAGATCCGTATGTGAAAACAAACTTCCCAGAAACTCTCCCAGCCCTCCCTTCTCGCCAGAACCATCAATTATGATTATTAAGTGCCTCCTCAGCTGTGGTGTAGTGGAAGAGGCAGGGAGGTTCGGTAGCTAGGCAACGGGCTGGAAACTCAAAGGGTAGGAGTAGCGATTCTGGCTCCTCCATAAAAGTGATAAGTGGCCTTGGGTAAACTCCCCTGCCTTGCTTTCTTCCTCTGAAAAGGAGAGTCACCAGCCTGCCTTCTGCACCGAGGGAGGAAAAGCAGAGAGAACCGCACACTGCAATCGTAGAAATGTGAGCTTATGGCAGCTGGGGAGGGGGCGCTCAGGGGGAACCAGCCGTCTAACAGCAGTGCTCATTAATGGTTTGAGGCTGCGTGTTGTGGCGATGGATAGGCCTTAAGATGCAAATTTAAAAGTGTGTTTTTTTAATTCTATAGAGTCTAAGGGAAACCTCAAGCTAAGAATCCCCTACCCTAAATACTCTGGGAATTTCCCCAGGACCCCTGACCATCTGCTTCATCCCAGCTCCGGAACCACTTTTGACTACACCTCTACTAGATTCCAGACTGCCTTGGGGTTTCTTTGTTTATGCTGCTTTTTTTATGAGATTCCAAAAAGTCAACACTCATTTACGTCTGCATCTTATCACTGGGGACAGTTTTTCTATATGACGTGGGGTCTTAATACACACTTGTTGAGAGAGAAGGACTGGGTGAATAAGCGAGTAAAGGATTGACGGGAAAGAACGAGTCAACTGACCCCGCTATGCATCCGCTACGCCCATCCCACCTCCGCACAAACAATGAAACCGTGCAGAGAGACCGCAAGATGCAAAGCCACTCAGGGCGGCAGAGATTCCAGGCGAGAGACAGAGAAGCCTGGAAGGAAAGCCTGGGTGTGAGATCTATTAGAGACCTTAGAAATCCCAGGGAAGGGCTGGAATAGAGAGGGGAAATGGTATCTTATCTGATTTTTGCCTCAGTTTAAGAAAATGCCCCAGTGGAATCCACAGCTACCTAGATGAAACCCACTGTTGGGGTCTTCCTGCACCTTCCGGAGATAGAAACTGCAGTTTAGGGAAAGTCGGGGGGGGGGGCCCTCCTGCTGGAGGCAGGGTGCCATGGATGCTTTCCCCGCCCAGATCCCCCATCCCTGAGACTTCTCTGGGAGGGCAGAGATGGACAGGTCTGTGTCCTGCATCCAGCACAGTACCCCAAGCAGTACAACTTGGTAAGTACCCTCCAGCCCACTCCCCAAGCCGTGGGCTCATGGTCTCTTCAAATCCCTTCAAAAAACAGAAAAGAGGCCCCTCCTCTGCATTCACCACCACCCCATCCCCACACGGCAGCTTCCTATCACTCTCCAACCTGAACTCCAGGCTTCACACACCCTGTCTCCTCACACCTTCCCCACAACTTCCCCTTCAGATTCAGTCCTGTGGCCACCCCCCCCCTCTGTGGTCACATGACCTTAGCACGTGTGATCTCCAGCCTTCCTCTTTGTGACAGACTATCCCCATCCTCTCTCACCCTTGCCTCCCTTCTACTTCTGATGCAACTACCCAGCTACTGACATCTCCAGACCTATCTGGGCTAGGTGTCGCCACACAGGCTTCCAATCCACCTCTTGCAAGACACCGGCATTCTTCCTCTCACTGATTCTATATGGAACCCACAGCATCGGCTTTAGAAGCCACATGTAGAGCTCACAGAACTTTCCACCAACCTTGAGCTGTTCACCACTGGACTGTCCTGTGGGAAAGTAGCAGACCTTGCTGAAGCGGCTGCAATTTAGTACATTTGTTAAAGCAAGTCAGCTTGTACACTAGCCAATCTATACTCCATCTTAACAGAATTCTATCAAAAGTCTTTTCCCCGGCCAATGTGACCAGTCCAAACATGCCTATTTTATGTATTCTCCCATCACCAAGACCTTGTATTGTTGTTGTTCTTTGGTGGTGGTGGTGGTGGTGGTTGGTTTTCTGACACAGAGTTTTCTCTGGTGTAGCTCTGGCTGTCCAGGAACTCACTCTGTAGACCAGGCTGGCCTTGAACTCACAGAGATTCACCTGCCTCTGCCTCCCGAGTGCTGGGATTAAAGGCGTGCACCACCACTGCCCAACTTAAGACCTTGTATTTTTATTGAATGCATAGATGTGAGAGGGAAACCATTACTAATGCCTGCCTCATCCTCTTTACAAATCCTCTGCTGTGAGGTCTCGCCTTGTATCACACCATGCAAATCCCAGCATCCCGCACACCGTTGGTGCTCAATAATGTTGCCATGTAAATGTACTAATTATTTTCGTACTATCACCTTTCTAAATGAGATGAAGATGACATGTGAAGTATAACTGTTCTTAAAGAGAAAGAACACACACACACACACACATAAATTCATGCCACTTTGGGGGAAAAGGTATAGATCCAAGCTCTGGTGAGGGGTCCGTGCAAGGTCAGGAGGAGCCACTGAATGGAGTGGTGCTCTGATTGATTCTCTCTCATTATTTTTACTATTATTTAGAACGATTCCGAGTAACACGGTTATAGCCCGGCAGAGCATTCCTCCCTCCAAATATAACTGTCATTCCTGCAGAGTAAGTTTCAGAAATGTTTATATATTATCAAAATTAAGTTTCAAAATGAGCTACAATCTCTGGGAAGGGAGGATAATAATATTTCACAGAAACTAATTGGAAACTTGTTTTGAAATAAAGTAGTTATTATTTCCATCATGGAGAGATGAAAGCACTGAGATTTTCTCTTATCTCACCCAGCCTAGTATCTTACATTATTTATTCAAACTGAAATTAAAACCTGGCCAAATCCTACCAAGGCGCTGCCTATCAGTTAGAGATTATTCTCCTGGAAATGAACTTTTGTTCACAAATTTCATTATGCAGTTACAAATGACTATTATTAAAATGTAACATATAAAACGGAACTATCTTTTCCCCCTCTGGCTGCAGCACAAGATTCACTTTCCCTTCTAGTAGTATTATTTCTTTGGGACTTAGATCACATGTTGCCCCCTGTCTAGTCCCCAAACGTCTAGAAGACTCCACAGCACTCCTCCCCTGCCCCACTGACCTCCTGATCGGTGTGCTCCATGGGGTCTCCCCCAGAGTCATTTTTTAACTGCCTCAGTCTTCACGTTCTTAAAAACAAACACCCAGGCAAACTCCCCGCCTAGTGAACATCACCAAGACCTGCTTTCACTTTTTTCTTTCTTCTCTTTTGGCCTTCAGTTTTATTTTTATCCTTGAAACTGGATCTCCATATGTAGTCCGGGCTATCCTCAAACTCATGATCCTTCTGCCTCTCCTCCCAGACATCGGAATTACAGGCAGATAACAACTCACCGCCCCCGTGTTCGCGTCTTCTATAAACTCAAACTTCAGCGTTACTACTATAAACGAGGTGCTGACCCACCCAACGGCTTCTGGATTCCAGCCTAAGCTCTTTCCATGTCCTGTGCCGGCAGTCTGGGCTATTCTTCCTTGTTTCTTGAGTACCCGCCTCCAGCCTACCCTTCCAGTTCCAACTGACACATAACTTCCTCCACGAGATTTTCCAAGCTTCCTCTCGGCTACTGGGCAGGGTGCTGCTGGTACCCCCCCCACATCACCCCCTGTTGCCTAGCATCGTAGCTTTCTCTTTTTCACGTCTTCTATCCCCTCCAGGGCACAGTGGGACCAGGGGTACCTCCAGTAGCAAAGACATTGACAGCACGGAGCAACTGAGCAATAAATGTCTCATTGTCTAGGATTGAGATTTCACTATGGTGTCTGGCCTCTGGAAATACCAGTCTACCACCAGAATCCTAAAGAAGACTCAGGACGCGGACTCCTCGGCACTAACTTTGTAGTTCACCAGAACTCTCTACCCTCATATTTTGGCTCTTTTATTCTTGTCAATTTGTTTGAATTTTTAAGTAGTGTTGTTCAAACCTTGTCATATTTGGGAGGTTCTCTGTGTGGCTGTCTCTCTCTCTCTCTCTGTGGCTCAACTCTCCAGGACACTCTGTAACTCCCTGTCTCTCAGCAAGTGTTGATTCGGTGTGCATTTGTTAACAGAGGGGAAGAAATGTCTCCCAGCACGGGGCAGGCGGTTGTGCAAGATAAAGACCAGGGCATTCTCAACTTTGGCTTCTGGGCATCTTCACTACCTGCGCTCTCTGTTTTTAAATTTTAGGTACTTTGGTGTTTTGTTTGCATGTCTACTGTTTGTGTGAGGGTTTCAGATGCCCTGGAACAGGAGTTACAGACAGTTGTGAGCTGCTATGTGGGTGCTGGGAATTGAACCTGGAACTTCTGGAAGAGTAGTCAGAGCTCCTAACCACTGAGCCATCTCCCCAGCCTACCACATGTGCTGTTGATCTAGATCATTGTTCCTTCTCCCCAGAGCAGTGGCATGCCTGTCTTTTCTATACTTAGAAAGCTTCACACAGGGACTGAGAGATGGCTCAGCAGTTACGAGCCCACAGTGCTCCTGCAGAGGACTGATGGCTGGTTCCAATCACCCACATCAGCCATTCACAACCACCTGTAACTCCAGCTCCAGAGGCTCCAGTGACCTCTTCTGGACTCCTAAGGCCTCTGCATCCATATGTGTGTGCGCACACACAAACACACACACACAATTAAATATAAAAATCTTAAAGACAAAACCAAAGAACAAAGTTTTAAAAGCCTTTCACCCCAGACACCGCAGTCCCTGGGAATCACTTTCCGGTCAGCTCAGCTCATCTTTTCTCTCTGCCCGGTGCTATCCATCACTCCTTTTCCATCACAGGCTTCTAGATTTATGTCCTACACAGCTGTTTGTCTTTCTGTTTGTTTAACTGTGGTGAAACATCAAAATAAGAGCAGATTTTCCCTGGGAGTAAATCAATTAGCCTTATTTGTCAGTTTTCCTAAAGAGGATTTTACTTACCGGTAAATAGTCAGCTGTGCAGTGGTGGAGCACGCCATTAATCTCAGCAATTGGGAGGCAGAGGCAGGTGGATCTCTGTGAGTTCAAGGACAGCCTCGTCTACAGAGTGAGCTCCAGAGCAGCCATAGTTACAACAGAGAAACCGTGTCTAGAAAAAATAAAATAAAATAAAAAAGAACTAACCACTATTTCTAACCTTGGCTCATACCGATTGCAATATTTGAAGCATGAGAGTATCAATTAAGAATACCCCTCTTCCCTTCTCAAGCTAAGAGTTACTGAGAAAGACAGCACACAAGACAAACAGATTTAAAATGTCGGCTTTGTGATTATAACCAATAAGGCTGATTAGAGAATTTTACTGTAGAAACAGGCACAAACCCACTTTCCAATATTCTTTCCCCATTAGGCAGATTGACTCACCAGCTTCAGGCATCATTAGGATAATGTGATACCCTTCTCACAAGACAATGGCTTTTCTGTAAGTCTCCAGCATGTCAATATCCTGAAGGTAAAAGGACACACACACACACACACACACACACACACACACACACACAGGGGTGGGGGGTGGAGATCTGAATCAGTCTAGTTCTTTCTCCAATCAGGATTGTGATGAATGTCACACCAAAGGCAACCCATCATGGGTCTCTCCACAAAGCAGCTAAGCCTGTTCTGCCAAAGGTTACACCAACTGCCCTAACATGTCTGATTGGCTCAGGGTTCTCTGTGATTCCAAGTAAATGATTCTATTTCCTTGCTATCACAGAGCAGTTCTTTAATATCTGCATGATGTGTGACAGATTTGTTTGGCCTCATTTGGGAAGCAAGGTAAGTTTCTCACTGACCACTCAACCTAAGCCAGAGAAGAGTTAAGACTGTAAAATGGGTACCCCGATTACTTGGATTCCCAGTTCTTTTCTACATCTGTTTACATACAGCCTGGGCTGAGTCTCAGTAAAAGTAAAACACACCCATCCATTGCCACCATGAGCACATTGTCTGCTATTCCATCTTTGAAAGACACATCTCATCATCTCTCAAATCAGTTCTTATGTTTGTTACCGGACATGTGAAGACAGAAGATACAAAAAAACTGGACTGAATGTACCCTCACTAGGAGACACACTGTGGCTGACCAGGAAGCTCTCTGATGAGCTCAGACTGTCAAAATTACTCCTGAGACATGACTGGACTACATTAAAAGTGATGGTGACAGCAATGATGGTGGGCGGTGGTGGTGATGGTGAGCAATTCACTCCTAAGCCCTAGGACATAAGCACCCCTACCTTACAGATAAAGCACTCAGGTACAGAGACGCTAACTAATTTGCCCATGGTCTCGCTGATCCAGGAAGTGGGACAGCCAACCTTGATTCTGGATGGTTTCGGAGCCTCCCCTCAAGATGTACACTAGGTTGAATTGAACACACATGATAGAAGAGTTACTCTCCCAAATAAATGGATGTAAAACGAGCCAGAATATTCATCTATTCAGAAACACATGATACCTGTTAACAGCTACAATCAATGTAAAATGATGAAGCAAAAATACACAGGCTCAGTGCTTGGGGCAGACGATAAAACATTAACAAACAGGAAAGAGAAAGTCGTGTATCTCCACTCTGTTGTATTTCCATCTTCTTTATCAAGGACAGAAATCTTTAAACTCGGAAGGGTTGAATAAATGTAGTTTAGAAGAAATTGAAGTATAAGATAGGTAAGGTGATAGCATGAGACCATCTTGCTGTTTTAAATGAGTTCAAGTCCCCGGGACTAAACGAATTATATCCCAGAGTACCCGAGACTTCACAGATGTAATCTAGGAGTCGCTGTCGGTAATCTTTGAGGTATCATGGAGAACAGAAAAAGTGCTGGGGAATCAGATCTGGGAAAATAGAATTCTGACTTTTATACTAGAGGAAAGGAAGTGTATCCATGATCTACTACCTACAAGGTTGGTTTTGAAACCTGATAACATTCTAAAATGAATGTTTCAAATATGTGAATATTTAGATGAGGACACAACCATCAGGCACCAGGGTGGAAAAATAATGAAAAGCCTGCATGTCTTTATCTGTGGGTCCAAGGGCTGATGAGGGCGAAGATTTCATGTATACAACAAGGGGTGTGAGAAAAACCTCGGTGAGTTTCTGTTAGGTAGCAGTGCTGGGTAATGGGGTCCCTTTTTTTTTTTCTGCTTTAAGCACCATGAAGCTAAGTACTTCCTCAGAGAAAAGGCTTTTTAGGGATGAGGGAAAACAACTCCTGTGCCTTTCCAATCCCAAGCTCAGATCTGTGTGTGACTTTCAGCCTTGAGAGCAAGTGCAACAGCTCATCTTCATTGCCAACTGCGTTTGGAATCACTGAGCAGACTCGCCTCCCGATGTGTCTATGAGGGCTTGTAGGAGAGGTTTCACTAAGGAGGGAAGACCTGCCCTACCTATAGGTAGCATCAGCACCCGGGCTGGGCTCCCGACCTAAATAAAGCTGGGGAGGCCTGATGAGCACCTGCATTCATCTCTCTCCATCTGCCTCCAACCGATGGATGGGATGTGGTCTCAGGCTCCCATGCCTTTCCACCATGATGGGCTGTAACCCTCTTAAACCATGAATCAAAATGAATTCTTCTCTCCTCAAGTTGTATCTGTCAGGTACAGTATTATAGGTAAGTAATACAGAGAACTGGTACTAAAGTGGGGGATTGCTGCTCTGAAAAGCCTTGACCATGTGCTTGTAAACTATGGGGAAAATACTGAAGAATTTGCCACTGTGGACTACCGGTGCCCTAGAACACCAGAAGGAGATCCTAATGGACTACTCTGCTAGGAGTTCGGAAACCAGCATGATAATAGAAATGAAGACAGAAAACACTAGGTCTGTAAGGTTTCGGGGAATAACAGGATTCTGTGAGTGAGTGGCACTGAACTCAAAAGTAATGAGCTAAGCTGTTTGGTGGAAGGAATGTCAAGGCAATATGACATCCAGGATGTAGCAGGGTCACTAAACGTAGTGATATATTTACTTGGACTACAGTGAAAGAAAGCAGAAAACGGAGGAGAAAGATGTGGAAATTGTGAGGTTTGACAAGGAATGGAATATGAGCCCAGTTCGAGGTGCAGATAGAAATGAGCAGGTTAGCTGGTCAAGGGACAATAAGCCTGGCTAAAGTTGAGGACAGGGCAAGCTCAGACAAAGTGGCTGTGATTGGACCTTTCACTGAGATGGTAAGATAGTTCCTTGAGGTCAAGACCCCTCCAGGAGAGCTACCGAGTATAATAATGCAAATTCATTTGAGAGTGTCTGAGAGATAGAGCCTTTGGGGTACCCTGCTAGAAACCAGCTGCCCAGGGACTTTCAGATGTGAGAATTACCATAGCTATGGTTCAAGGGAATCAGGTTAATCTTGAGTTGGCGGCAGAACTTGGTGCTCTCCACGTGGTCTTTGTTTCGTACTCAGGAAAACTGGAGGGGTCGTGGAGGTTTGCACCAAGGTCTCAGAAAGCCACAGAGCAGATAATGTATATATAGGAAATTAATAGAATGTGCACGGGGAGCTTGGGGGTGGACTGTACATGAAACTGGAAGGTAAAGCCTAAGTTTCGGTGGAGACTTTGAGATATTGAAACACCAAATGTGTAGGGATGTTGTCCAAGGAAAGCTGTAAACAGTAAGCAGAGCTGGCCCAAAAAGAGAGCCCATATGTGTTGCAAGACGAAGAGTTGGAGGGGCAGATCTACCTAAGCCCTCTGAGGCCCAGATGTTGTTATCACAAACACTAGATGCCAGATATGGAGCTGCAGGGGGCATTGTTTGTCCTACAGGGGTCCAGTTTTGCATTGGTCCAATTTCTCCTTTGTATGCCCCCGTTCCTCCCTTAGGACTAGGGATGTTCACTCTATACCATTGCATGTTGGAAGTACATGTCTTTTTATTTTTTTCAGAGACTTGCAGTCAAGATATTACTTGGGGTCTTAAAATAAACTTGAAATTTTGGTGAACTCATAGAGATAGACTGAATATACTTTGTTATAAGACCATCATGAACCTTTGGGGACAAGGTAGAGTTGCTATGGTTAAAAGTGAATAATGTGTTTGGGGTAAAGTTGAAAAAGGATAGACTTGTAATAGTTAATCTTCATTGCCAGCCTGACTGGCTTTAAATAACCTTAGAGAGATGCTTCTGAATGTATCTGTGAGGGCATCTTCAAAGAGGTACAGCTAACAGGGAAAGACACACACTACAGGTAAATGACACCATCCCATGGTCCCTAAGTGAATGAGATGGGGAAAGAAGAAAAGCCAAATGGGGATATCTCATGAGATATATATAGATATAGATATAGATATATAGATATAGATGATATAGATACAGAGATAGATAGATAGATAGATAGATAGATAGATAGATAGATACATAGATAGATAGATAGATAGATAGATACATAGATAGATAGATAGATAGATAGATAGATAGATAGATAGATAGATAGATAGAGATATATACTCTGCTTGCTGACTAAAGACAAGATGACCAGCTTCCAGAGATTCCCACTACCATGCTACCATGCCTTTCTGCTATGAGGTGCTATAGACATTCAAGTTAATGAGCCAAACAGACTCTTCTTCCCTTACACTTCTTCCACCAGGTGTTTGTCACAACAGGAAAAGTAACTAATACAACAAGGAGACTTGCCAACTCTCTCAGCGTTCTTAGGAATCATATGGCTAAGGCTGTGGTAATAGAGGCAAGTGTCTGGCTGACCCATTCACGCAAACAACTCTTTGTATTATATATGGGTGTCTTTCTAACTAGAACCTTCTCCTTCAGAGAGTTGCGTGGCCTATGACCCCTTCTATCAGGACTCTGCCCAGTGTCATCTCCTTACAGAGATCTTTAACCATATAAGACAGTATTTTTCCTTAGGGGTATGGCCACTAGGAGGTCAATCACACTCCAGTGGGTGGCTCCATACCCATGAGTATATGGGCAACACACACTGGACTCAGTGGCAAATGAGCCAACACAAAAAGTCAAAAGGGGTGGGAATGGATCTGAAGGGAATTAGAGGAAGGAGTGGGGGTGAATATGATCGAAATACATTGTATAAAATTCTCAAAGAATAAAAGTATTGTCCTAGTTAGGGTTTATATTGCTGTGATAAAACACCATGGAGGCAGGAGCCGATGCAGAGGCCGTGGAGGAGTGTTGCTTACTGGCTTGTTCCACATGGCTAGCTCAGCTTGCTTCCTTACAGAATCTGGGACCACCAGCCAGCTCTGGGATGGCACCACCCACAATGGGATAAGCCAGTCGCTAATTAATGCCCTACAATTGTGTCTTATGTAGCATGTCCTCAATTGAGCGTCCCTTCCTTTCCGCTAACTCCAGCTTGTGTCAGGTTGACATAAAACCATTTGCCCCATCATACTCTTGAGTTCCTTTATTTTTCTACATAGTTCTTGTCATTACTAGATCTATATTTTATCTCTTATCCATATCTGACATGGTATAATATACAAAGCTTATATATTATTATATGTGTGGGTCTACATAGCTATTACACACACACAGGGTGGGGGGAGGCTGCTGTCCTTTTCTTTCAGATGTGACACGTGTTCTAATAATTGCTCTTTAGAATGCCAGTGCCATGAAGATAAAGAATTGCTTACTTTTTACTGCTATCTTCTTGGTCAGTAGAACAATATGGGACACAGGCTCACCATGTATTTGGTACTCCATAGTATGTGTCTAACGGACCTCAACCTGAAGGATGTTCCCTGATGGAATGGCTACATGGTACTGGCATTGAGCCTATATGAAGTATTAACTCAGATCTAGGTAAGAAGAAAGAAAAGAAAACTGATCCTTTCTTGAGAGGAATATCGACACTATTATTTTTACCATTCCCTCTCACATGAGGAGCATTGTAGTAGGCTCTTGCATTACTGCAAATGCTTACAACAAACATAAGGAGTAGGAATTATCATCGTTTTTATTTTCACATGAGCAAACCGGGCTTGGGGAATTTCAATAGCCTGTCCAGTATCCGACAGCATGTACAAAATGAAGCCGGGATTAAAATCCAAGATATGTCTCACTGCAAAGCACATCCTCTCTTTACAATACTATGATAACACCCATACATGGGAGTCTTATTTAATTTGCACCTGACAAGAAAACCAGAACACAGATGAAAAGTCAAGATTTTGGAAGAGTTTGACAGATTTGAATGGCAGGCCAGAATTGTTTAAAAAAATACATGTGCTAGGTAAGATCCAATATAGCAAGTTTAAAACTCAAATACACGTGTGCACAGTGGACGGGAAACAGTTGTTTATTTTAAGTAGACTAAGATGGCTCAACTGACCACAAGCTTATAATGAACTAACAACAAAAATGGCTATCAAATAAACTAAAACAATTTTAATTGTATTGTTAGAGACTTCAAAAAGGCAAAGAATTTCCAGTTGAGTTCTAGCTAGACCAGGAAAAAAAAAGTCAGAGTGGAATATCATGTTGCTGAATGGTAATTCACTACACACACACACACACACACACACACACACACACACACACACACACACACACATTATATATATGGATGAATGAAGAGTATGTTGAACTTAGGTCTAAGTAAGAAGACTAAGGGGTAAGAGCTACACCTTCACCCAGAAGTGCTGTTGAGACAAAACAAAGGGATCAAAAAGGCTATAGGAAACAGAAGCTCACAACATAAAGTCCACTGATAACTAGTGCCTTCCAAGGCATAGCCATGAATTTATCTAGCAGAGATATCCATTCAGAGGCTGCATGACACTCTGTACTGATGCTTGAGTGTCCATCCTAATAGCACCAGGCAATTAGGTTGACTTAGCAGAATGTTTCACTCCCTCCTCCTTCTATATAAAGAGACCTTATTTTCTGAATTGCAAGATAGTACCTGTGAACCTGTAACAAGTTTTTGGGTGGTTTCTAAGTTTAAAAGACTGTCTAGCCTGTGGTGTATCCTGGTGCCCTCGGGATGTCAGGGTATCTACGGAACATCTAGGTGCCTGTGGGATTCTATGGTGCCTGTGGTATGTCTGGGCGCCTTCATGTTTAAGTAGTGAAGCCCAACTTCAAGCCAAACTTTGTCATGCTTAATCTCAGGCTAATATAGGCTAGGAGGTTGTCCACAATCCGAGATGCCTACCATCACCAAAGTCCATGGTCATGCCTGTGATCCAGGACCCAGCCACACAAGCTTGATTTAATTTTTTCTTTTCTTTTTCTACCCTGCGGTAGGAGGGTGGGCCTGGGAAAGGGTATGATCACAGTACACTCTATGAAACTCAAGTAATTAATAAAAGTATTATGTTGAAAAGAAATAAAGGATGAATAGAGACAAAAAGAAAAAGAAAAAGACAGTCTAGCAGATACAGCCATATTTAATTTCCTGGAGATGTCAATCATTGAGATGTTGGGGGAAGTATATGAAATTGGGAAGATGTCAAATTACTAGCCTCCCTCTTCTTTCCCCATCTTCTGAAGACTCAAGTTTCAACCAAAGGAGCTGTGTAAGATTTCATCCATTTTTCTCAGATAGTAAGTTTCCTTGAATTTTTTTTCTTCAATATATAATTACTAATTACAGTTTATTTGGATTTAGAAAATCAAGAGAAGCCCCTAGGTGGGAAAAACATCTTCCTGGGGTGTAATGAAAAGACCAGACCCTCTCGGGAGCTGTGCCAACCCTTCCCTCCGGCAATGCTTTCCACCTCTGTGCTTACTGGAGAATGCTTACCAAAATCTCAAAGTAGCCTGTTCCTGCTACCTGGGCCAGAGTGTCTCCCTACCACCTTCCCATCTTGGTGGTCCTGAGCAGAGATAGGTGGGGCAAAGACTGCCTCTTAGCCAGATCTGGGCTGTACTCTATTTCCACAGGAAGCAATCAAGCTGATTAAGATGCTGTAATTCCAGATATCATGCATCAGGCCGGTATCAGCTGTTCCCTATTAGACACAATGTTCTGTTCAATAGACTACTTTGTTTCACACTGACAGTCATTTTTCACCCTGCATGGCAGAATTTCAAAGCCAAAAAATCATGTAATACACAGTAAACAAACAAAATTAGACTCAAAATTTTATTTTTTTGATTTTGATATATTAATCAACTCATTGGGAATGCTTCTAAACATTTTCAATTACATCAAAAACAGGCTGGCAACGTTTTCCAACTTCAAAAAAGAAATCAGGCTTAGTTAAAGGTTTGTTTTCTATTCCACATATACTTCCTATTACAGACTTGCGACTGTTTCTCTTTCAGGACAGATTGATTGATAACATCAGTTCTAGAATCTCAGCATGTCCACAGGGGGTTGGAAAGAATATTTCCATCTGGGATATTCATTAGCCAGGCAGAACTATCTATTTCTGCGTCTGCTTCTCTTTGGCTGCAGCTTTGGGTCTGTGCATATCCTCCAGAGTAAAGGCCTCCCGGCTGCCCTTTAGTGTTCTCCAAGAGCAGATATCAGCTCCAGGGACGGAGGCCAAAGAATGGATCCAATGAGCCGATGAGAGAGAGGGGTGGGTGGGGAGGGAGAGGGAGAGAAGGAGAGAGAGAGAGAGAGGGAGATCTTGATACTCCAAAGACTCAATCCTCCTCCTCTGTTTCATGTCTTACTTGACTGAGATGAAGATCTGGTCATTTAAACTGATAACAAAAATAAGGTTAAAAAACAAAACAGAAAGCAGTTTATGAGCCAAAGACATGTGGAAAAGAGAGTACATGGACAACTTAACAAATTAAGTGTTGCCGTGGATGTGAACAATTTAGTAAACTAGGTAAGATTGTAGCGGTGGTGCTTACGTCATATCTGTGGTTGGATTTTATCGGAAAAATCCTAAGCAGAATGCAGCCACGCCAACATCCTCTCGTAACCATGCTTCCTGAGGGCTTAAGACTACCCCCACGGTTAATTGTTCCCTTTCAAGAACTATTTTATACACTAGTTAAAACTGGATAGTTATGAGAGTTCATAGAACCTACAAGAGCACTAAAGAATTAGAATATATGGGGAGACTACCGCCAGGCCCCGCCTCTTCCTGAGGAGCTTTTGGCCTCGGAGGATGTGGCCACTGGTAGGTTTCCCAGGCTCCAGTGGAGGGCCCCCACCCAGGCACCCACGGGCAGCACTAATTGAATTTAGTGGGTTATTAGCATGACCCAGGATGCCTTTAATACCAGCACTCAGGAAGCAAAGGCAGGTGGATCTCTGTGAATTCAAAGCCAGCCTGATCTACAGAGTGAATTCCAGACCATCCGGGGCTTCAGAATGAGATTCTGCCTCAAAAAAGAAGACATGAAGTTAGAAGGGGGAAGTATTGGGAGGGACATGAGGAAAGCTGGCTCAGAGAAGGAGGCTTGATTGTGATCATATTTCATTATATACAAGTATGAAATTCTCCAAGATTAAAAAAGGATTCAAATACGGGTGTGTTTTGCTGAGCAGGGTTACATTTGTGTAACAATAGCAGCACGTGTTAAGTGTATTCTAATGTTATCGATTATATATCAGGAGGGTAATACGTCACTACACTGGAGTTTCACCCCAACCACCATTAAATAGGAAAAGACTGGAAAACCTTCAACACCTGAAGGAACTTCTCTGAAAAGATAGAGTGCTAAGGCTTGGAAGTGGTTCTAATGTGTCCTGGTGATGTAGCTGTGAGGAGCGTGGTCCTCGGGAATATCGGCCGATGAGAGAAGGTTGGCCATTTAAGAGGTAGGATCTAGTGAAGAGGCCTTAGGTCACTGGGAAGCTGTCCGCCAAGGACTCAGGATTGAGTCGTTCTCGTGAGATCCTGTTCCTGAGTTGCGGTGAATTCCTGGTTGGCAACGCGGTCAGCTCCTGCTACTCGTGTCCCCATCATTGTACCATTATGTACCATGAGGTCCTCACCAGAGTAGATCTGCTGTTGGTGTCAGGCCCTTTTTCAACAGAACTGTGAGCTGAATGAGCCTTTTCCCATTACACACTGTGTCTGGAATTTTGTTATAGCGACGAAAAATCGACCAATACAGAATGGCTGGCCAATTAAGTACACAGGAAAACACACACACACACACACAATGCCTTATTGCACCCTGGAGGATGTTAGCTTATCTTGGAAGCAAATAAGCTAACAGAAACCAAAACAACCACTACATAAACTTCTTGTCTCTCCAAATATCCATCTTCTTATCCACCAAAGGTGTTAGTGGCTCAAGGACTGGTAGGCAGTAAACAGAATGGATGTAGGGAAAGACAGAATTTGAAGGCCTGTTCTAG
This sequence comes from Cricetomys ansorgei, assembly GCA_026225945.1. Lineage (NCBI taxonomy): Eukaryota > Metazoa > Chordata > Mammalia > Rodentia > Nesomyidae > Cricetomys > Cricetomys ansorgei. Next base: position 394,814 of record JAMJFZ010003163.1, read on the forward strand.
GATTCTCAGAAATGTATATCTTCTCCAGTATTAACTGCACATTAACGTTATATCGTTGGTTCTCAACCTGTGGACCGAGACCCTCTTGGGGGTCAAATGACCATTTCACATGAGTCGCCTAAGACCATCTGTATATCAGATATTTACATTATGATTTGTATCGGTAGCAAAATTACAGTTATGAAGTAGCTGCAAAAATAATTTTTATGGTTGGGGTCACCACAGCATGAGGAACTATTAAAAGACTGCAGCATTAGGAAGGGTTAGAGCCACTGCTTTATATTGTGGTGAGGAGATTCCTGAATGCCAGAAGATAGACTCATGAAAGGATTCATATGCTTAGCCCCTATCAAATGTAACGCAGAATGCCATCTTAACGGTAATCACACTGATTCTAGTGCTTTGCTAGGGTGGGATTTTTAACGATCCAAGGCTGGTACTCTTGAGGGAGTGAAGCAGAGGGCATGGAGTTTCATCCTCTAGGTGGGTCCCTATGGATACTAAACTGGAGGAGGGCTTCCCAGTAAGCAGATCACAAGTCCTGAGGAAGGTTTGACCTTTTTGTGAGCAGAAATCAAAAACCCAGACTGACATGCAGTCAACCCTTTTGTTCTGCCTTATATGGGATAGGAAGGAATAAGCTTCTACCCAATCCTTCCTCACAAACACACCATGAAAAAGAGCTGGCAGGCAGGGGGAGCACAGAATGAGCAGGCTTTATGAAAGGTCTAGCTTGGGTTTTGTGTAGCCATTCCCTGTTTTCTTCCTCAATATTGGAAAACAACTGTGTGTCTACCAGAGTGGGAGACAGGCATTTTTTTCTTGGATTAAAAACCATAATCACAATCTAGCTATTGTATTTGTTACATGGAAAGGAGAAATCACTGGGAGCCAATGCCAAGGATTGAGGCCCCATATTGGGGACATTCCTGAGGGTCTCCCTCAACAGGCCCCTCTGCCTCAACCCAATACTCCTGGTTTGGTCCCTAGTGATCCCATTGATTAATATTCAGATACAGAGTAAACAGGATAATATCGTCAGGTGTAAGCTCTGATGCCAGGAGAGTGGAGAGTCATGGGGACCCCAGAGTTTGAAGAAATGTCAAGGAGTCGTAGAGACATAAGACATATTTGTAGTAGTATGCTGCTGCTGGGGTGGCCCAGCAAGAGAGACAAGGAGGCATTTTCACATGTGGAAACTCTGCCAGACTTCAGCAAAGTGAACCACTGTCATGGTCAGTGCCAATCTGGACAGTGGAACCCTGAGCATCTGAGCTCATGTGTACTTATTCTTTCAGAACTCCTCAGGTGTTCTACTGATAGCACATGCAGATCATTAGCAATTAAACATCCCCCCCCACAGAAATCAAACACCTGCAAACAATACAGAACGACCTAGACCTAGGATAGCCCCTTACCCAACAACGCATAAAACAATTTCAAACATAACTAAAAATAAACTTCCCAATATTTTATTCATTCTGGGAGAAGATCACTACATAGACTATGACAGACATATCCTAGCAGACACCCAGGCACATTCTGGCATACAAGGGCCTCACAGGGGTAGGAACAAAAAACCCACAGATAAGGCACACACATGCAGACTGGTAAAAGCAGTCTCAGACCTATGACCTCAAAGTCGTATTTATACAAAACCCACACAAAAGCTGCATTCTCTGAAAAAAAATTATATATATATATATATATATATATATATATATATATGTATATATATATATATACATATAACAAAATATATCTTTTGATATATATCTTTGGCATATATATGGAGAGAGAGAGAAATTAGATATAGATACAGATATAGATATCCTTATAAGGTTGCATCATTGTTTACTTTTGGGGTTTCCAAGACTTCGGTGTCACCATTTTGTGCCAGTTCACGGCTTCTGGGATGTCCAACATTACCCATCCTGACCCATTTGGGCTACCCTGTCAGCAGCATGCTGTCTGGATATAAACTGACCTGTGGAGAGCCTTCTGTCCACAACAGCTGCTATCAGGGACTACACCTACGGGGACCTCGGAGTGACGCCAGCCACAGAACAGTGACTGACTCAGTGGAGACAGTAATTGGGGAAGATGTTCGAAAGGCACTGAAACCTCCCTCTAGACTTGCTAATTAACCGATTGCATCTACTTTAAAAGACTCTTATAAACTATAGCCCTGGTGATTCACATGAATCAGTTAACATCTATGTCTAGTAATTATCTAGCAGAAAATTGAATATATGTTAAATATACGGCAAATTAATTTGGGTTCCATTTAACACAACAGTGATCTCAATTCACATATGTTCAGCCTTCTTAATCTACAGCTGCTATGGCATAATTCTGTGCCCAACACTGTAAAGAAGAGAAAGTTAATTTTCAGATGTCTAAATTAAGTGTGTCTTCTAGGAAGGCATCAACTCTAAGGAGATGGCTATGCTGATACCGCAAAAGGTCTGTGTCATTCCTTCCACTGACCGAAGTAGCTCTCCATTTGTATTGACATCCTTAGGCACACAGTGTCCCAGAATGACGATGTCCAAAGAGCTCAGGAGGAAGAGATGCCGTGACAAAAAGAGGCCCCGTGTGACTGATAGTCATTTTATAATTTCATGTTCACAGCTTGAACATAAAACACTAACTTGAGTAAGAAAATTACAGTTGGGCATAATGGTGCATACCTATAATCCCAGCACTCAGGAACTGAGGCAGGAGGATCATGAGCTCGAGGGTAGACTGGGATTCAGGGTAGGACCCTGTCTTTATAACCTAAAGAAAAAAAATAACCAGGTGACTGGTGGCACACACTTTTACTCCCAGCACTCAGGTGGCAGAGGCAGGCAGATCTCTGTGAGTTTGAGGCCAGTCTGGTCTACAGAGTGAGTTCCAAGATAGCCAGAGTTACAACAGAGAAACCCTGTCTGGGAAAAACATAAATAAATAAATAAATAAATAAATAAATAAATAAATAAATAAATAAAAGGATAGGACAGGATAGGATGGGATGGGATAGGAGAAAAGAGGGAGAAGGAAGGAGGGAGAGAAAGAGACAGAGAGAAAGGAAGGGAGCGAGGGAGGGAGGAAGAGGGAGGGGAGGAAGAAATGACAGTGGCAAACATTGAGACAGTGGCCCTTGGTGACTGGAACCAAAAGAATCCCAGGCTCTGCCTGGTCCTACTGATTCAGCTTATTTGGAAACTAGGATCAATGAATCCAAAGGAGAAATTGTGATAAAATGATCTCATGCGATATCAGCAGATTCACTGCTAACAACATGGGGCCATCCAGACGTGTTTAAATACTGACTCTTACTGTGTCACAAAGCAGGAAGTTCCACCCTGTCACTCAGTAACTCACCAGCGTCAGCAAGTACCCAGGCTCTTCCCGACTCTCCACTCTGCCTACATAGGCACGGAGCGTTTCCTCTGAGGCTGCCTCTCCCCGAGGCTGGGCATCTTAGGAAGACGATCAAAGTGCCAGACGCATCTCTTTCAACGTGCAAATTTTACATGGCAACACTACCTTTACTTCCAACTCCCACCAACAACCCTTAGATTGTTCTCCTTAGATGAAACCATATCACTAACACTTGCCTAAATCAATTCCTGAAAAGGTAGTCATTGGAATTACAGTGTCTGGCTTAGATCCTTCAAGATTCATCAACCGCCTCTTGAAGCTGCGGAAAATCCAGCTCCGCATAAGCACATTACGACAACATTTGGAAATTGGGGTTCCAGTGAGCGACCCGCTGGTGAGAATAGCCATGAAGTAGATGGCTTAAGGCATCTGCCACAGGAAAGAGTAAGACCAGAAAGGAAGCTGAACTCACTGCACCCTGTCTCAGCTCACAGGGCTGATGCTGCTTCACCGTGGGCTGTACGCCTAGGGTGAGCCATCATAGGTGTAACAAGGTGTCTTCGGAGAGACCTGGAGAGCTGTGCATCTCTCTTTAAAAGGCAGTAAGTGATTGTAATTGAAGCACAAATCATTGTTAAACCCTATCATCTACATGATCTCAGAATAGACATTTCCTATTCGATTGAAAAATTAAGGATTTCCTTTACTGGAAACGCGACTCCCATTGAATTTCCAGTAACAGTTTCACCCTCCAGATGTGTATTCTTATTAAGTTTATATTGGTTAATTGGACCAAATTTATCTGATGAGCTACTAAAATGGCCCACTGTTTATGCAAATTAGTAACTGAATTACGGCTGTATTAAAAGGAACGTATTATCTGACATCACCTGAATATATTCAAACACGCGTTGTCTCATTTTTTTCATTTAATTCTAAACTCATTTATTACATTTCTCCCACTTAAAAAATTGGCTAAAATAATACATCGTAAAGTGTTTTCTAAAATATTTAATTAATTCTAGTGAGAAATGGGAGCGATGAAACGTTCCACTATGTCAAGAAAGATAATGTGATACAACTACACCGAGATCAAGTAGGAGACATGCTCTCCAACGGCACTGACTGGGTGTTTAGGAACAGTGTACTGTTTATCAGGGACTGTAGTGCTTCACCCCTTGCCTTTGTCACCTCCCTTACAATACCCCTTACAACTGGGCTCCATGGTTCTGTAACTTGCTTAAGGTCACACAGTTGAGGGTGTCAGGGGCAGGTTTCAAACCAGGTGACTTCAGACCCAAACCACTTCACTGCATGCAGTAACTGTTTAGCCCCAGAACTGCCACTGGGTGCTTAAATTTGTTGGGGCTTCGGTTTCCTAATGAGTTCAACCAGGAGTAGGTGAAGAGGTATTTAAGAAGATGTCTAACTTTAATCCTTAAAATGCATAAAAGTTGTGATCCTTATAGACATTCTTCTTGACCAAATGGTTTATGTTACATTTAAAACCTATATTTAAGACTTTCTAGAAACTTCTTCAAGGTGATTCATAAGATAATAGTGTTGGAGTTGTAGGAAAAATATATCCTTGGAAGAATAAGGTCATGGTTTATCAGACCTAAATCCACTAGGCCCCGAATGCTGCAGGTCTATGTAGGAAGCAGGCTACAGAACTGGGTTCCCTATTATCCGGCTCCTGAGTTAAGATCCTACCGAAAATATTGTCTGACTTTAGGCTGCGGAAAATGCCTCTCCCAAGTAGAGTCTCCTCTCTATCTGGGCATCTTGAAGGAGTTAGAATTGCAGTTTTTAAAACTAGCTCAATGAGCATAGTTACAAGATTTCTCAAAATACCCTCCTTGAAGTATCCAAACACAGAGACACAAAGCAGACAGATACATACATTTGTAGAAGAATTAATATTAAACACTTCTCTCTGAACATTGTGAACTACCCACCCACTAACATAGCCTACCACTGCACTTGGCTGAGGGGAGGAATTTTAAATCTCAAAGACTGAAGTCTCCAATCTTATTTGAGGACTACCAGGAACACTTGGCAGAACAGTGCCTTCCTGGGATCTGTGGGGCTTTGCAGCCTGGCTATGCCTGTTCACTGTGTGGAAAGAGGGACATCAAGTGGTCTAAGTTCTGGAAACGCCATGCTGTTAGGGGCATTTTCTCCAGCCAGCTTCTGGCCACCAAAGAAATGGCTGGAGGAGTGGCTTACACGGGATGGAAGTACCTTCCGTCACGACTAGGATGCTTGCAGTAAATCTCGGGTAAAGATCCCTTTTCTCTGGGTGATAGACAGTTTATGTTGGGTGTGCCTCTTTATCTCACCAATCTCCACAAGATAAGGAAAATCAGTGCTGCAAATGCAAAAATAACTCGTGGGTTTTATAGTAAGTGCATGTGAGTATGTTGCTTCATAGATTAATTTGCTTTTCTAATCTTATTCTTCTTGTATTAGATAATAAAATTAATTTGGTATTCAAAAAAAAAAAATGTGACTCCAAAAGGCCAAAGCGATACAGATGTAGACTCAAGCTTTTAAAAGGAAATGAACCACAGCTTGCAAGGGCTAATCTGTAACTTTTTAAAGACAGAGCCACTTGTTTGCATCTCTGATTAGGAGGGGGTGGCAGATGAAAGTGCTGGGTCCTTCTATTCTCCTGTTCCCGCAGTTTCTTTGTTCTGTGTTCATAGATAGAAAAATTAAGAAGAGCTTTATCATATTTTCTATGAAGAAAAGGCTAGGCAGCTGGGGAACAATGCAGAAAGCCACCGATGACAAACACCATCTGCCTGGCGTTTAAATGTTTGCTAAATCAGAAAAGGCAGGAGGTTTGTCCCAGTTTGCTGCTCTGTTCCTGTGATAGAACGCTCTAGCCAAAAGCCAGGTGGGAAAGGAAAGGATCTACATGGTATCGATTTCCATATTGCAGTCCATCATGAAGGAAGCCAGGGCAGGAGCTCAAGCAGAAGCCTGGAGGTAAGAACCATAGCAGAGGCCATGGAGGAACATTGCTCACTAGCTGGCTTCGCTAGCTTTCTTATACACCCTAGGCTCAACTGCCTAAGGATCGCACCACCCTCAGGGGGCCAGGCCCCGTCTATATCAATTAACAATCAAGAAAATGCCCACAGTCATGCCCACGTGCTAATCTGATGGAGGCCATTCCTCAACTGAGGGTCCTTCTCCACAGGTGACTTTAGTTTGTGTCGAGTTGACAAAGACTAAATAGCACCACGTTCTCTCAAGGTTGTTTCCCCCTTTATTCCTTCAGGCCACTCTGATTCATGCACAGGAGGTAGAACAGGAGGGACTGCTGCTCTGTCTTGCTTGAGCTTCTGAGTTAAGAGTCAAATACAACAGTTTGAGCTAACACGAACAGCCAGCAAGCAGGGATGCACAGCCGTGCTCTTAAAGAGCTTACCCCTGCACTGGTGAGCTCTTCAGAGCCAGGGAAAGCAGAAAGATTGGCGAGGGTGCTGAGAGCATGGAGCGAGGTTCCCCTCCAGCTCAGAATCCAGCCAGACTCAGCTTCTTCCAAACCGCTAATTTCTTTGGATCCTTTCTTAATCTGAATAATATGAACAACAATACCTGCCCCCAAGGGTATTGCTGAGTGAGCAGTGAATCATCAGACGGAAAGCGCTTTTCAAAGCCGGGCCCTCAGCCGCCTCTGTGCTAGCTGTGTGCCGGGCCCTGACCACCGGAGCTGGACCAGCGGACTGGGGGCGGGGGAGGGGGGCCGAGTCCGTCACGATGTTCCGACCTGAGAAGTCTCCCATCTCACACACTAATAGCTGACTTGAGTTCTTCCTTTTCACAATTCTCTTTGAAATTTAGTTCCAATAATAATATTTTTAAACGTTAAGCAGTATTTAATTATTAAGTAATAATAGTTATTAAGGAGCCTATCCTCACCTCCGACATCAAACTGAAAAACATTCGTGTGTGTGTGTGTGTGTGTGTGTGTGTGTGTGTGTGTGTGTGTGTGAGAGAGAGAGAGAGAGAGACAGAGAGAGACAGAGAGAGACAGAGAGAGAGACACGGGCCTGTGTGTGGAGGTCAGAGGACAATTTTGTAGAGCCGTTCTCCCCACTTCGCTGGGATTGGAACTTAGGAGGCCAGGTTTTCAGAGCAAGCGCCTTTTCCTGCTTCGCCATCTCTCCTGCCCTCGCCGGTTTTAAAGCAGTCTCTGTTCTGAGTTGAAAGTACAGGCCTCGAACCTTTTCCCGTTTACTCACAGGTGTAGCTTTGGGGCGGGGAGGTGGAGCTGGGAGAGTCTAGCTCTTCCAGGCTGACCTCGAATTCACTGTGTTGCTTAGGCTGGCCTCAAATTTTAAACTTAAACTCATGGTAATCCTCCTGCCTCAGCCTTTCAAGTACTTGGAAATACAAACGCAGCCACCGCACTTGACTTCAGTCATCTTAAAAGTGGAAAGTAAAGCATTTTGGAAAAAAAAAAAAAGTCGTTCTGCGAACTACCCTTTCTCTTACCAACATGCCCTGGGTATCTGTAACGTAAGTGAGCACAGCGCACAAGGATTGAATCTGCCGGCAGGAATGCAGCGCTAAACTTTAATAAGCAGATACAGCGGAGAAGGAAACCCTCAACTGTCTTGTCCGTCACTGTTTAACTTCTAAGTGTGGCGGCGTTGTCATTATGCCTTAGATCCTAATCGCACAAGCTCTGGATTCTCTTTTGAAAGTTCAGTCCCAACGATAATGTTTTTAAAGCTAAGTGTAGCTTTAAGCTGAAGAGAAGGGAAGTGGGGCACAAGTAAGACTGTCCTGCACTGGGGATTAATACGGCTGTTCTCGCCTCCGTAGCCTTGGTCGGTACCGAAATCCTTAGCTGAGCCTGATGGCACACACCCACAATCCCAGCACTCGGGAGTCTGGGGCAGGAGGATCATGAGTTTGAGACCAGCCTGGACTAGGTAGTGAGGCAGTGTCTCAAAAATACATGGAAACGAGAGAGAAAGGGAGGGAAGGAGGGAGGGACGGAGGAGGGGAGGACAGAGGGAGGGAGAAGAAAGTGAGATTTTTCTATAGTAAAAAAATGTAAACATTTTTCTCTCATAATTTATCTGCTAAACACCGAGTCACCATACCTTTAAATCACAGCAGTTACTTCCTGACTGATTCGATGATAATTTAATCAAGACTAATCATTCCTACACCCATCCCCTAAAGCAACACAAACAAACGAAAAGCAACGAAGCTTCCCTGGTTTAGATGATGCTATAAAAACCCCAGCACAATAACTTGCGCCGAGAAGCAATGCTCAGTGAGGTTATGGGAGCTGTTTATTGACATGTGTAAATAATGCACTATTATAATTATTGCTCATAGAATTGCCAAAGAAGCGGTTCCCTTTTTCTCTTATATTAGAATGCCACTGGATGAAAACGGTTAAATGGTTCCTTAGTCTGTATGCAGCCAGGACTTCATAAAGGCCATGTTTATTCTCTTCACCCAGATAGGCGCCTACAGTCTGGAGTGTGCTCACCAAGATGCTGTGCTAAAGCAGGGCCTGTGTGATGCCAGTGTGGGATTGGTATCTAATCTGTGTGTTGCTCTATGCACGGTTCCAGTGAGGTGACAAGGCCCTTAACATCTTACTGCTGGAGCTGGAGAAGAAGCTGTGCAGCTGGGTTTTGTCAACTCGACACCAACTAGACACCTGAGAGGAAAGAACTTCCGTCAAGGAATTTCCTCTACCGGACTGTCCTGAAAGTGTCTGTTAGGGCCATTTTCTTGATTGATGAGGGTGGTCCCAGGCAACTGTGGGCTGTGCCACACTTGGTCCCGGGGTATATAGGACAGTATATGCTCCATGGGGAGCAAGCTAGCAAGCAGAATTCCTCCACTGTTTTTGCCACAGTTCCTAATTTGGCTTTCCCTAGGTGATGGACCATAAACTATAATCTGAAATAAAGTCTTTCCTCCCCAAGTCTGGTTTTTGTTGTTGTTTTGTTTTTGAGACAGGGTTTCTCTATGTAGTCCTAGCTGTCTTGGTACTCACCCTGTAAACCAGGTTGGCCTTGAATTCAGAGATCTGCCTTCTTTGCCTCCTGAGTCCTGGGATTAAAAGTATGTGTAACCATACCTGGCTGACCAAGTCTGGGTTTCTGACACTATTTTTTTTAAGATTGTAATTTAATTACAACATTTCTACTTTTCCCTTCATACCCTCCCATATACCCCTCCCAATCTCCTTCAAATTCAGGGCCTCCTTTTTCATAAATTGCTAATGTATGTATACATACATATATATGGATATATATATACACACACACACACACACACACACACACACACACACACACACCCTGTTGAGTCTGTATAATGCTAATGGTATGTATGTCTTCAGAGATGACCATTTGTCACTGGGAAACCAATTGATGTGCTCTTCCCTGGGGAAGACCATCTCTCCTGCTCCCAGCTTTATTCAGTTGCCTATAGTTTTTTGTGTTAATGAAATTAAAGTTATTGGAGGAGAATCTAAAACCACTAATTTACTAAACCAGTATAATCCCTAACAACAATCTATAAACATTTGTCATTATACCCACAGATAAGTGTAGTCTTCACCCCCTCATCAAGGAAACCTCTCTGTGCAACAGACGGAGACCACTACAGAAAACCATAACCACTCCCAACTGTAAACACTCCCACAGATGGGGCAGAAAGACTGTGAAAGCCAGAAGGCCAGGGAGTTTGCTGTGAGATTGTGTCTCCTAATAACATCAGAAGCTATCCTTGAAAAGTCTCACCAATGTGGCTGCCTAGGTGTTGGGTGAACAAAGCTAACACCAATGAACATGCCATCCTGGATTGGGAAAAAACCCAAGTCTGTTTTGGCTGTGGTGTTTGTGACAGCAATAGAAACCTAATGAGAACAGAGCCTGTGTGGCAAAGAGGGAAAACTGCCTAACTTTTATAGTTCTGACTTTTTTAAAGCCTACATTCATTGAAGAGGTTTGTGTTCCCAGCCCAGAGGAGGATGGGAGAGACCATTACTTCCTAGACAGCAAGAAGGGATAGGATCCTCCCTCCCCCGTACCGAGGAGAGAAAGGTCAAAGTTCAGAAGATCCAGTGACACAAGATCTGGCGGAGACAAGGGGATGTTTGGAAATGCTGCTCAAGAAATGCTGAATGCTAGTGCTTTCCTGGATCCAAACATGGGCTAGAAGCAGAATCCAAAAGGGTGTAATAAGATCTTAGATCTGGGTTTGAGTAGATTTAAGGACAATGAAGGCATATAACAGGCTTTACAACTCTGCACCTATGGTAGTTAGTTCACACAGACCATTTGATTTAAAATCAACCACCACATCAATAACAGTGGCCATAAAGCCACCTGCTTCCATGCTGTAATAAGTGCCCTCCGCTCTGCACCGCTGTATTCATCGGGTGATGTGTTCTCGTGTATGCAGCTCCATCGGGTCTTCGCAGAGGGAGGAGAGTTCACTGGCTCTCAAGCTGCTGAGTGGATGGGCAAGGACTGAGATGGCTTGACGGAAAAGAGAATTTTTCCCAGACAGCTGGCCACTGGGTGCGCGCGCGCGCACGCGCACACACACACACACACACACACACACACACACAATTTAAAACATCTATGCAAAGCTGTAATTTTTAAGATGGACTTTGCAGAGCCCATTTTTAAGGATAAATTCACTTCCTCTATGACTCCATTTAGGTTGCCACCCAATGGTCATACTAAGCCATAGTCAAACTGTACCACACACAAAGGCAACGTTTATGGGTACCTGTGAGCAGTAAACAAGGTCACAATACTTTCCAAAACCTTACGAGACACAGGTATGTTTCTTAAATCAACTCATTTGAAAATAAACATTTTTGGAGTGTTCTTTTAACACAAACTTTGAAACTCAAGGGGTTTTAGTAAAAGCTGCCTCCGAGGAACAGGGGCTGAGGAGGTGAAGGGGGCGAGGATGCCATGTCTTTACTTTGTTCACTTCTGTGCTACATTTCTATTCATTTTTGTACAGGTTTCAAGGAAATACATAACTTTCATAACACTATGATTTTAAGAAACTTACCTTTTCTCTTTTTTGGAGGTGTGTGTTTTGTTTGCAGTTTAGTTTTTGTTTTGTTTGTTTGTTTGTTTTTTGGGTTTGTTTTTTTTTTTTTTTGAGACAGGGTTTCTCTGTTGTAACTTTGGCTGTCCTGGAATTTACTCTGTAGACCAGGCTTCGAACTCACAGACATCTGCCTGCCTCTGCTTCACGAGCGCCGGGATTAAAGGTGTCGTCCGCAGCCGCCACTGCAACCGCTACCAATCAGGAAAATTAACACCTAATTATTCCTTACTAATACCTAACTATTCTTTCCTCCTTGTCAAAACACCACTACTATCTAACAGAATAGTTAACTGCTCTTTAATGCTTCAAGGGGTTTTAAGGAGATAACTGCTTTTTTTTTTTTTAAACTCACTTTTGTTAGAAAATCTAAGTTTGACTAAATTTGACCATGCCATGTTGACCAGGAATTTCTACCTACCATAAGAACATTGGCGACAGAACATAGCTGTGGGGAGCCTCAGAACCAGCATCAAAATTAAGCATTCATTCTCCATCAACCTCCGCCATCTGGTGAACAGGAGGTGCTGTCTGCACCAATTAATCAAGTCCTCAGGCCTAAAACTCTCAGCATACAGGTAATCTAGAAAAGTATAGTGGGTCCTCCTCCTCCCCCTCTTCCCCCCACTCCTCCACCTTCTCCTCTTCTTCCTCCTGCTCCCCCTCCTTGTCCTCTTCTATTTTAAAGTTGTAACAGGAAAATAAAGTAACAAAGTACAAGTATCGTATACAAAAGTTGCTATACATAATAACTGAGATAATAAAACCATTACAAACATAAATATACTTGTTCAAAAAATACGGATTGTGTGTTTTTACAGCGGTGGCATTTATATTCTTTGAGTGGCAAGATCTCACAGCAGCCAAAGGCCACTGCACTTGGCATGGTTTCATCACAAAAGCCTCCTTTTTGATTACTGGCCTTGACTTCTTTAATCTGGTTTCTTTTTCTGAGCACAGGGACTTGAAGGTAAAGAGTGTTCAGTCTCCTTGGAACTCTGATTTGAGACCTTTCTTTTATCCTCATTAGCAAACACAGATTCTCCTCTCAGGGAAAAATAGACATCCGTCTCAGCTGTGGCCTGAGCTCTATGTTCAAAACGTGTTCCCAGGGCTAGACAGAGAGAGCCCAGCAGACAAGTACCTGTTATGCAAGCAGGATGACCTGAGCTCGCTCCTCAGCACCCACCTAAAAGGGTGTGTGTAGAGCACATACTTGTAACCCAGTCCAGGGGAGGCAGCGCAGAATCACTGAGGCTCAGCTTCGTATAACTAGCTATGACCTCTAAGTCCTGGTGAGAGACACTATGTCAAAATAACAAGGTAGACAGCAGCTGAGAAATACCCAAGATGTCTCTACACACACACACACACACACACACACACACACACACACACACACACACACGCACAGAGACCTCTGCACACAAACATTCACATATAACCACACAATATAAAAACCTGTCCCCAACAGTTCATTTCCACATTCTTTTTCTTTCCGAAACAACCTCCTCTGTCTTCCTCCAACGTCTTGCAGGTTTAGGCCTGTGGCTTCATATGCATAATTTGGTGATTTTTTTTTTTTGTCGTTGTTCTTAAAGAAAAAATTTCCTCTTCATAATCCTTAGAGCAACTGGCTTCTTTAGAAACTATCTCAGCAACTCCAGAGATATCATTTTGACTAAACAGAGCTTTCTGATAGAATTAGCATAGGGAAAAGCTGGTTTCATTTCAGCCTTGATCTTTCTTTATCTTTTTTTTTTTTTAATATATAAAATGAATAAAAACCTGTAAACTCAGCTAGACAGAATTTGCTGGGCATTCGGCTTGTAAGCTTAGTGGAGGATGCATAAAATTCTAACCCACGCTGCCTCGCCCGTTTCTAAGAGTGCTTTGTACTTATTCATTCCGTATTCATTAAGTAGATTAAGAATGTCACGGCACACTCTGAAGGATGCAGCTAAGTATGAAACTTAGCGCCTCCCGGCGCTCACTATCAGAGCAGACAAAAATAAAAGGTGCTGCGTAATTAAGACTCTGAAACTGTAAATCGGCCTGATCGTTTTCCTTTGATGCAAGAGAAAGATGGAATGTGACGTGGCACTGGGAGGCAGTTAGGGTCTGGAAGGGGAAGATGGGAAACACTACTCCAGCATTCTTCCAGTTAGAGGGTTAGGAGGAATGGCCTTGTGGAAAGAAGTATATCAACTAGGGGGTGGGCTTTGAGAGCTTAAGGCCCTGCTCTCCCTGCCTCCTCCTTGCGATGATGGGCCCTTATCCCTCTGGAACTGTACGCCCAACTTAACCCTCCCTTCTACAAGTTGTCTTAGCTGTGGTGTTTTATCAGAGAAACAGAAGAGTAACTAACACAATATAATTATATACAATGTAATCGTATATACATAGCATATGTGCATATATATGTATATATGTAATTATATACAATATAATTATATACACTAAATATAAAATACAATTGTATTTTATGTAAATATAAAATGAAAAGGTCCATCTAGCTTAGTTGTTTCCAAGTCCTAACAGTTCCTTAGAATCACCCAAGCAAAAGCTGGGAAGATGGCTCAGTAATGAATGCTTGCTGTGCAAAGCATGAGGAGCTGAGTTCAAATCAGCAGTACCAAAGAAAATGTCAGGTGTTGACCGGCACCAGTGCTGAGAGGAGGCAGAGGCCGGAAGTTCCCCGGGGCTTTCCAGTCACTAGCTTAACTCCAGGCTTGATCAGATAGCCTGTTTCAATCGAGTAAGATAAGAGTGGTAGAACACCAGACGTCATCCACCCGCCTCCACATAAGCAGACACATAGACACACCCACACACAGTCAACGCCCAGCGGTCGTGCCTAGTGCCAAAGAAGGAGAGACGGGAAGATCGCAAGCTTGCTGTTTAGCTAGTCTGTCTGAAATGGTGAGCTCCAGGTTATCAAGAAACCATCTTTAAAAATAAGGTTAGGTGTGATGGACACCTGACATTGACCTCTATCCTCCATACACTAGATAAAGCACACACACACACATACACAAGAATTGCCCTAGTTTGGTTTTTGTTCTGTGATTTAAAAAAAAAAAGGAAAACATTCTGATCAAAAACAGCTTGGAGATGAGAGGTTTTATTTGGCTTAAAAGTTTACAGTCTATCACTGGGAGAAACCAAGCAGGCAGGAGGCAGGAACCAAAGCAGAGACCAAGGAAGGATGCTGTTACTGGCTTGCTTCCTGCTTCTGCCCAGCTAGCTTCCTTACACAACCTAGGACCTAGTTCCAGGGGTGGCGCTGCCCACAATCCATCAGTTATCAAGAAAATGCCACAAGGCATTGGCACAGGCCAATCTGATGGCAATTCCTCAACTGAGGTTCCCTCTTCCCAGGTGTGTCAACAAGAATACCTATCACAAGAATTATGCAGGCAACATTTTTTTTTTCTTTTTAACATTCTTTAATTTTCTTTCAATATTCTGGTCAGTGTAATTTCCATGGTCAAAACCTGTTCGGAAATTATCTATTTGTATGACTTGAAAGGCCGTGTCTAGATACCTATGCACAAGTAATTGTTAGAACTTAGTGAGTGATCTGAGATGAGAGCAGAAGGGGTGCACTGCACTATTTACCCTCTGAGGCTGGCTGTCCTAGAGTCACAATAACTGCGTGTACCTGGCAGCCAGCCGGTTTAATGGATGAATCAGGGAAGCAGGAAGAGGGAGCACAGAAAAGACAGACTTAATATTGCATATATGCATTTCCCAATCAACACTTAAATTCTTTGTCTTCTGGGACTGTCTCAACAGCACCCTCCCCTTTCCTGCCATAAGTGGGTGTCTTCCTCACCACGGCCACTTGGGCTAATAAAATGACCGTTTCTTCTTGGAGGAACAGCAAGATTTCTCTTTGAAGCATGACTCTCCCCACTGCACAGTCTCGCTGGGATTATAAATCTGGCCCGACCCTACACCAAGACAAACGGAGACTCTCTCCTTGCCTCTGAAATCGTGAGCAGAGTGTCCTGAGAACAGAGAAATCCACTGGTGTGCACCCGTTCTCACAGCTGCAGTTTACATTCAGTCCCGCTGCCTAGATCCCTTGGTCTCCTGACTTCTGCCCTTTTCCCTTTGTTCTCAATTCTACTAATCAATTCTGTGAACCACTGAGTATCCTAATAAATCTTTTTTGTATAAGTCACTTCAGTACCTGGTACTTGCAAATAAATGAACAAAAATATTAAGTGGTACTTAATATACTAGCTGCCCTGAGTCACAGCATAAAAGCTTCCTCTGCTGGCTCCAGACTCTCCACTCCAGCTTCTGCACTGGGAAGGTGTGTGTTGCCACCACAGTTTTGAAATCAGAGATGTAGAAATGAAGGGAAGGAGGGAGGGAGGGAAGGACCAGTGAGGAGAGGAGACCTCTCCTTGATGGAAGTTGGTTTTTACAATTCCAACAAATTTCATCATGACATGACTCAGAACCGTGGGGAGACCTACTTAAGAAATTACTGACCACAAAACATTTTCTCAGTTGTATAGGATCACAACAGGCTATTAAGCACATTATCTATCCTGTGTTCTATAATTTAGCACCATCAAAAGATTAAGGAGTTATCTTCCTCGTGGAGAGTAATTCAAAGCCATAATTACACTATTAGTCTTAAATCACTTCTCACGTATGACATTTTGAGAGGTAGGGGCTTTGGGAAGTCACTTTAAGGATATGCATTGTCAAATAAAAATATACGTTTGAGTGACAGGTTGGAAACTTTGACCTTTACGCCTCAAACAAGTGCTGAAGAACTGACATAATACCATCAGTGTTTCAAAAACAACAAATCAAAATCCAGTGTGCAAGTAGACCAGCAATGGTAGAGGTCCAAAGGGAAGTTACAGAGCTTTTAACAGCCTTTTCTGGTTGCACACATGCTGTTGTCTACCAAGCTAGCTGCTTTCCTCTTCTTAACCCAAAGACTCATCCTTCAAGAGTTAATACAGTCACCTCTAGTTTCCTGGGGGTAGATGATAGACTTGGAGATGTAGATTCACATCAGATGTAGCTGTTGGTTTCAGGTAAAGGCTTTGTCTAATTAAATCACCATTTCTTGTTCCAAGCCCCGGAGCTTTGGCCTCTTTTCAATCTAGTCTTAGTCCTTGAACTGGAAGGCTTCCACCTCTACACTATCTAGAATGTTTAAGCATCCACTGCTGACTGAGCCTCTCTGACTAGCTTCTTCTAACTCTGACTCTTCTGGTTCAGCTCACTCTTCCCATCTGATACTGACTTCTGCTGAGCTCTGCTGTGTCTCTATCTCTCTCTAAGCTCTCACTGCTCCATCCTGCCTCTGTAACTGACTCTGTATCTCCTCTTCTGTAACTCCCTGACTCTTTAACTGACTGACTGTAACTGAACCGGTAACTCCCTCTGTAACTGACTGACTCTTCAGGCTCTGTGTTGAAAGCCTGCCTTTTTCTCCTGAGAGTTGGGCATGTTCTCACTCTGACTCACTCTGCTAACTCTTCCTCTGATTAGTTACTTTGGCTGTCATTCATTCTGACTCATCTCAGAAGTCACTTCCTGTGTGACACTGACTCTGAGTTCTGCTTCTACATTCTGTTTTTCTTAGGGATTAAAGGTGTGGACCACCACTACCTTCAGAATACTGGGATTAAAGATGTGTCTACATTCCATCCAGAACAAACAACCCTTTGAATGTAGACCCCTGGAATGTAGACTCTAGCTTTCACACAGCCCTATTCTCACAACACTTCTTTCAAAAATCCTGTACAGGAATCAAATTCACTCTTAGAGAGTAGAACAGCAGGTGCAAGGACTTATTGTTTACTTGGTACAGAGTTTCAGTTTTGCAAGATGAGTAGGTGACTGATTGGTAGCCATGGTAGCACAGCTGTAGGGATGACCGAGAGGCCTTTCCTTGAACTAACTCCACTCTTTTCTTATCTGTTTAAATGTCACACCATTTGGGACACACCTTGCCTTTCCAGGCCAGAGGGACTCAGGTTCCCTTGCTATTCCATCTCTGCTCAGCAGGCTCATGTCACAGCTGCAATCTACGGTTAAGTGATGTATCACTTTTCTATGGTCACCATAACAAAATACTATGGGAGGAGAGGAGTGTAGCATTTAATTATTACAGTTATAACCAAGGTAATAGTAGCTTTGGCTTCTCCTGAGGCTTTCCTTGGCTTGTAGATGGTCTTTCTTTTAACATACACATCTCCGGTGTGCTCAGAATTCTTCATGACACAAGTCTGGAGATGTAGCTAAGTGGCAAGACACTTGCCTGGTGTGTGTCTCCAGGTTTCATCTCCAGCACAGGGGAAAAAAAATAAAAGGTACTGGCCATATTGGATTTGGTATCACTCTACAGGACTCAGTTTATCTTAACTGCCTCTTGAAAGGCCCTATCTCCAAACACAGTCACATTCTGACATAATGGGGGTTAGGAATTCAATTTAAGAATGGAAAGAGGCATAAGTCTGGCACATGAGGTTGGGCCAGTAACAAGGTAACATGGTGGTAAACTCAGTAGCAAGAACTTGATTCTCACCTGAGGAATTTTACGTTCTCTTCCTTATACACCCTACTTCCAGGTCTCCACACAACAACAATATTTTCTTGACTTTTAAGCCTTCCCACTTTCATCTGAAGAAGGCCATCCTGGACTAAATTTAAAGTGACCTTAAAGGTCATTCACCACAGCAGTTTTATTTCTTCCGTGGTACTTACTACTCTTTAATGGACAGGATGCCAGGAAAGAGTGGTAATGCGTTTCAGCCACTTGGTACTCTCCAATGTCTCACTCACAGTTATGAGTAACTGTTTCCGTAACCACTTAACACATTATGTCTTTATTTACTCCACTGAGAAAACCTGCAGGGCTTTTCATATCCGGAATGCTTTATGAATCTCAGCTTTACCACTTCTCCAGCGGGTTGCTTAATACATGACAGTGATGTGTTCTTACAAGGTACAGCACCCAGCTCAAAAAATGACATCGCTGCATGTAACTGAAATGGTATTAGGTGCCTTCCAAAGGGTAGAGCTTGAGAATGGCCTGGGGGGAAAAATGTCCTTAGAAGGTACAATGAGCACTAAACAGAAAAGTCCTAAAGCTATGGGGCATTTGCAATTATTTAGCTAAAACAAGGTCTCAAGGTTTTTTTTTTAATTATTATTAATAATTTACATTTATTTGTTGTGAGGTGGAAGTCGGAGGACAACTTGTGGAAGTCCATTCTGTCCCTCCATCTTGTGGGCCTCCGGGATCAAACTCAAGTCAGGTTTGGCAGCAAGTGTCTTCACCCACTAAACCAGCATCTAGGCCCCTTCACGAGTTCCCTGTCACCTTTCCCTGTGTACAGATCTTGCCAGTTCCAGTTATTCTTCCTATTTAAGAGAGAAATCCGTCAGGCTCAAAGGTGCACAGCGGACAGGTGTCTGTATATTTACCAGCATTGTGCGGTTTTTGTGCATGTGCAGCGGTGCAGCATCGCTCTGAAGCCACGCAGCCCGCGTTTGCGTCCACTTCCTTCACTCTGTGACCAGGCTAGAAGAGAGACACCCGCCGCCCCAGGGCTACAGGGAGCTCACCAGTCGTGCTTTTAAAACTTAAACTCTGGCAGCAACTTCAGTAACCCATCTGCCAGGACCCTACAGACTGGGAGGTTAGGGGGTCTCCGGGAGTCGGGGCGGACCGGAGGCTCCGCCCACAGCTCTAGCGGCCTCCCCTTAATCCGCCGTTCCGAGATAAGCCCTCGGCCCCGGGGTCGCAGTCGTCCCCGCGGCAGCCCGAGTTCTCACCCCAGCTCCTCCGGGAGAGATGCGCTCTGGGAGGAACCGAGCAAGAAGAATCAGAAGAAGCCTGAGCACCGGTCACGTGGGCGGGACAAGACTAGGGCTGGGGGCGGAGCCACACGGCAGGGTGGGACTAACAGGGGGCGGGGCAAAGGCGCGGGGGCGGAGTTAAAGAGCTGAGGCGCCCGGAGACGACGTGGCAAGGGGGCGGGGCACGTTTAGTGCGACCTTATGCGCAAGCGCGGCGGCGCAGCTGGCCTCCGGCAGTGTGTCCAACATGGCATCGGAGCGCAAAACAAAGTTGTCCAAGAACCTGCTGCGCATGAAGGTGCGGGTGCGGGGGGTTTGGGGGGCATGCTGGGGAGTCGGGCGGGGCGGCTCAGCCCCGAGATGTCCCGTAGTGACTCGGGTCGAGGTGACGGGCAGACTGGACCCCAGACTGGCCCTGGATGGCCGCGGCCCGCGCACCCATTCATTCGCTCAGTCTTGCGGGCCTTTGGGGACCAGGAGTGAGATTATGATGAGACATACCGGCCTGAAGCCGCTGTCGGGAGGGAGCCTGCACGAACAGAACCCGCAGTGTTGACTGCGGTGATTGCAGAAGCTGCAGGGCCGCCTGGGAACTCGGGCTTCTCGCGAGAAGTGGTTCTAAGTAGAAATGACGTGAGAGAATGTCAGGTAGTGTCCTAAACTGAGGGGGAAAATGAGCTCAGAAGTCTGAGAGGGAGAAAGAAGAGAAAGTCATGGACATTCCCAAGAACTAAAGGTAGCTCGGACGTCTGAAAGACAGGGGCATAAAACGAGTCTGGAAAAAGTAGCATCCACGTAGCATCCAGGGGATTGGAAGCCCGATGAAGTTTTGTTCCGGTTTATCTCATGAGCAGCAGGAAACTGTTGAGCCCTGGAGCAGTCTCATGAGTTGTTACTTTCCAAGGCTACTTTAACTGTAGTGTTAAATAATTAATTACAACACATAAACCTAGAGTCAGAAAGACCAGCTAAGAGTTCTGTGTTCCGGATGAAGGTTGTCATTGTGGTGGGAATGGAGAAAATTTTATCAGTGGGGTGAAATTTGTTCACCAACTTTTAAACGGAATTAGTTTTTGAGTAGGCTTAGTCTTACCTTTCGTCGTGTGTGCCTGCATGTCTGTACATACACCATGTGTGCTCACGTGCCTGTGGAGGCCAGAAGAAAGTGTTGGAGTCCCTGAAACTGAAGTTGTAAACCTCCAGGTGTGGGTACTGGGGCCGCAAGAGCCCGGAGTGCTCTTAGCCACTAAGCCAACTTTCTAGCCCCATGATTTTTAAATTTGGAATTGAACCAGTTTGAACCAGCTGTAGTCGCTTGATGGTCCACATTTGTAATCCAGCACTTGGGAGGTGGAGGCAGGAAGAGCAGAGCTTCTGTCAGCTACTTAACAAGTTTGTGGCCAATCTGGACTAGATGTGAGACCCCGTCTGAAAGTGTCAAAAAGACAAACTGAACCAACCTAACTGCGACCTCAAAAGGAGAGCGAGGTTAAGAAAGGCAGATGAGATGAACACAGGAATTAAGATTGGGGGGAAAGCTAAATCTTGAAACTTAGATAATACTAATTTATAGTCCTTATTTATAGTCCTTATATGCAGACATTGTTCTAAGTGTTTCGTATATAATAAACCACTTAATTCACGTAGCATTTGAAGTAGCCATGTCATTATTGATGATGACACCTGAGGTCTCTGAAACAAGTAACAGCTGAAAAAGACTGGTCACCTGGCTCCATAGCCTTCACTCATGATGATTAGTCTCTACCACCTGTCACCAAACACGCAAGTGGCACTCGACTCATATTGATAGAATTGTATTTGTTATACAAGTGTATTTAACACAGCTGTCCTACCTATTGAGCGGTGTAGTTAGCCACACAGTGCACTGTAGAGTTCCATTTGTTTGCTCCTAGGATAATATGGCTGCCTGGGGAGTGGTTGGCTCATCGCTCCCCAGAACCACAATAAAGCCTCCTGTTACATATGGCTAACCCAGGACAAGATCAGAATCTGTACTTGTTTCTGATCGGTGGTATCAGATTCCCAACATCTTAAAGGTGATTCATTAAGCATAGCTATTTTAAGGTGTGGGCTGTCAGTGGTTATGGTGAGATTCAAACTCAGAACAGTGTCGTTTCTAAGAAAAGGAAGTAAGGTATAATTAGGTTGAATACGGTGTCGAGTGTCAGAAGTAAGCACTCTCTGCAGACTCTGAGTGCCATTGAGCTGGGGTGCACAGGGGTGAACAGGATGAGGAAGGAGAGTGGGGAAGTTGCCCCAGATGTAGTTCAGGAAGTACTTCTTTCTGTACGTGAGCAAAATTTAAGTCTTTACCAGTTTTAGCAGTTTGTAATTTACCAATTTCAGAGCAATGGAGTGGACCTAGGGGTCACTGATTAGTCTTAGCTGTTGGACTAAGCCAAATGAACGTGTGCTAGGTGGTCAGGGTGAACACTGAAGATCTGGTTCTGGACTCAAAAATAATTAAAACAATTATTTTCCCTCACCCAGTGAACAAGATCCAACTGGACATCTAAGTGTGGGAGAGGGCGTTACCCACATTCTGTTTGCCTTAGCAGCTGTGTTGACAAAGACCTTGCTGGTGGGATGGGAGGCCTTATCCACAGACAGAGCAGGGTGTGCTGGGAGAAGGCTTAGAACAAGGTGTTCAGGGCAGTCACAGCCAGTGTGGCTGTTCATCTGGAGCTAACAGGGCAAGCGAGAGAGCATCGAACACTTGATCCGGATTCTCCTGTTTTTCATATTTTTTTTTAATTAAAAACTTAAAAATTATTTTATGTGTACTGGTGCTTTGCCTACATGTATGTCTGTGTACCACATGAGCATCTAGTGCCCAAGGAGCCCAGAAGAGGATGTCTGGTCCCCTTGAACGGGAGTTACAGAGAGTTGTGAGCTCTCCTGTGGGTGCTAGGAGTCGAACCTGGGTCTGTGAAAGAGCAGCCCTCTTATGCCACGGACTGACCCAGCCGGGTCCCCTAAGTCCGGGGAGAATCAGGAATCTGGTACTCAGGTGGGCGAGGAGTCGGCAAGATGACAAACAGACACAGACACAAGGATATGTTGAATCTGAGTATAATTTGCAGCAGTGAGCATCAGACTTATATATATTATTAATACAGGGAAACATAATCACACAAGAATGTGAATTGTGCCAAAATACATCAGACCTTTTTGTGAATTGTGTCAAAAATACATACGTCAGGCCTCTTTCAGGGAAATGCAGTTAAAGGATACAATATGTGAAAACAGATCGTACCTCACAATGTGTAAGACAGTGTAGTTACGATTGGCATACAGTGTGGTTACGGGTGGCATATCAGTAAGTATACTGTGGTTAATTTTTTAGAAGCCAGTTACTGTACTGGTTTGTAACAGAGGGTACCTACTTTTTGAAACTGAGATCAGGATCAAAGTCAGGGGTTACAATTTCAGGGGCTTTTGGAGTTTGCTCGACATTTTTCACATCCATCTTAGGTGGGCGGACACTGGAGAGCATTGCAGCCACGCTCTGTAGAATAGAATAAAGAGAAGGAAAACGATAGCTATCAGACCACAGCCAACAATCGTAACTAGGGCACAACAGGAAAACATCCCTCTGTTACTAGGGGCGCCAGCCAGGCTTTCCAGGAGACCAGCTTCCTTGAAGCTTTAGCCTCTATCCACGGAGCAGGAGTTTAGGCCTGTCACGCGAACTCCACTGGAGGTGGCGTGGCACTCTTAAGCACCGAACCATCTCTCCAGCCATGGCACACGTGGAGGTCAGAGGACAGCTTACAGGGTGGTTTCTCCTTCTACCAAATGCGTCCTGAGGATCAAACCCACGTTGTCAGCCTTGGCAGCAAGCACCTTTACCTGCTGAGACCTATCAGCATTCTTGAATTCCTCTGGCCAGGAAAGCTATTTAGGACAGAGCTACTTCTGGGGAGAGAGAACGGTGTGGGTGGAATGTTTGCCAGTGTGGTGATTTGGTTAGAGAAGGTACTTGTTTGTGACTTTGGCTCCTTCTGGACCTTAGGACGGAAAGTGCTTGATGCACTTGGTGAAGGGCAAGAAAGTAAATATACTAGGCTTGTAAGGCCGTGAGGACCCATCGCACCACTCAGGTCTGCCAGGACAGCCCAGGGCTGCAGCAGTCTGACTATATAGACAGCAGAGATCGGGCCTGAGGACTGTAGTATCCCAGAGTCTGCTCTGGGCCCTCGGTTTTGAGCGAAGTGAAAGCGCTAGCTGTAGAGGGTGTGCTGGGCATCCTGGGGTGCCGTCGAGTACACCGAAGCACGTCCTAACCCTCGCAGTGCTCGATTCTCAGCCATAGTGTGTTCTCTCCTTCCTGTGTAGATTGAGTGACTGTCTGTACTCCTTCAAGTATCTGCCGGGGTAAAAACAGAAGGTACAGGGCAGTTAGTCAGGATAGGTGGGTTCTGCCACCAAGAATGTAAGGGGCATCGTGAGGCACCTGTACTTGGAACCACAGGGGAGTCTGGGAAGCTAAAACAAATCCAGGTTCATGGATATTCAGAGGACTGTTACTGAACTCCTTGTCTGCCAGGCGGCCTGTGTACCCACGGCACCAGATGAGCGAGGGCACTGACGCTGGCTTGGCTTTGTTCAACAGTTCATGCAAAGGGGCCTGGACTCAGAAACCAAGAAGCAGCTAGAAGAGGAGGAGAAGAAGATGATCAGCGGCGAGCACTGGTACCTGGACTTGCCAGAGTTCAAGGAGAAAGAGTAGGTTTACTGGGGTTTGTAACCACATTCTGGGAAGCCCTGCGAGGCTGACTCATCCTTCTAGTGCAAAGCTTTCTGTTCTTCTAAAACTATTAACCTATATGTGTTCACATGGACTCAGTCCCAAAGGTGGGTTATATACCTGGGCCTCACCAGCTTCCTTTCTGTAACAGTCCTGCATTATGCTGAGCAGGTCAGGGATGTGTGTTTTAATCTGTACTATGTTTGATGTCGTTCATGTCACAGACATTGCTGCATTGGTAGTCTGTTCTGGGCTACACGTCTCCTATCCCTTAGCTAGAAATACTCAAACCCAAGTACCCAGGATCACTGGGTCTGTTTGCTGTTGAGGGACTGAAGCTGGAGTGACACTGGAGACACTGGAGTATCTTCCACTGCCAAGCTTGGCTAGTGCTTGAAAGAGTTTTGAGTCGGGAGTGACAGATTCACCTCATCTTTTTGTCGAAATCCTGGGAACTGCATCATTTTTGCTTGTTCATTTTCTTACTTAGCATGGTTTCTTATTTACTCACACTTTTGTCAAATGGCTGAGAGCTTCACCTACTGTTTTTAGACACATGTACGTCTTTCTCTTCATCCCTGCTAATTTGCTGTTTGGTTAGCCAAGTCAAACTTTTTTATTTTTCTGACTTTCTCTGGTCCCTTTGGGAGGGCGAAATATCCATCTGGGAAGAGAAAGTCCAGACCCCCAGAGTAATGAGAAGTTATTGATCAAGAGAAAGATGACACTAGAGTCTGTGTGCATAGAGTGTGCGGGGAGGGGGGTGTAGCACACATGAGGAGCCGAGGGACGGCGTGAACAGGAGTGGGCGGGTGGGACGAGTGCTGATGAGGAGCGGTCATTTAATTTGCGTGTTGGTTGAGTTTGCAGTCTTTGAGGTGTTTACCAAAGACTAGGGCATTTCTGCCTCGTTTGGGGTATTTATTTTTTTCCCCAACGCAGCATGCTGTGCTCAGAAAATAACTGAGATTCCTAAGGGAAAGTAAAGCCTAGCTTTTCACCATCTTATCGCCACGACACTGGAGGCAGGCTGCGAGGAGAGAGCATGTGTGGGAGCTACTTCCTGCTCAAAGCTCCAGCTTCTGTCCCTTTGTGTTAGCTGATGGGTTAGCGCCACCATGCTGAAGGGAAGTGCTGAGAGCAGGTGTTTCAGGAAAGCGCTAGTGCCACTGCCTGGCCTGGACCTGCAGCCCATTTTGTCTGTTTTTCTAATTCAGTTCAATAACTTTTATTAATTTGTGACTGTATATTAAAAAAAAATTAGCCTGTACATTCTAATGTCTTTAATTTGAACCATAAGATCAGTCCCTAAGTATTTCTACCCTCTTTCTTTTCCTAGTTTGTATAAAGTTAGCAATATTCCGTTGCTTCTTCCTTGAGTGTTGATCAGATTTCGCCAGTGAAGCGACCTGGGATCTGAAGTATTCCTACCCAGGAGATTTTCAGTAACGAGTTCAGATCGGATGCACTGTCTGTAGTAGACACAGCGCTGTCTCCGTCTCTGAAGCAGGTCTTACTCTGTCCAGACGCAGCCCAGCTGCTTCAGCCTCCAGGCGCTGCGGTCACAGCGTTCTTGTCGGGTCCGTTGCAGTTCCCTTCTTCAGATATTTTTTTCCTCAGTTGTAAGAATTCCTATCTGCTGCTTTTTTGTAGTTTCCATTTAAAATTTGGGTTCCTTGGATGATTCTTTTGCATTCAAATTTTCCTTGAAATTCTCAGGCACGTTCATAATAAATTTATAATTACTAAACTACCTTTTAACTAATTCCATCATCTCTGTTGGTTTTTCTTCTGCCAGTGAGGACTGTGTTTTCCTGTTTCCTTGCATGACTAGTAATTCGTGTGTGTGTGTGTGAGCATTGCTGACTCTGAGTTGAGTCGTTTTGATTAGTAGAGTTGACTTTTGTTCTGTTAGACAATTGACTGACATGCCAGTAAGCTTACTGTTTCTGTTACAGTGAGTTTTCTTATCTCTACTCTGCCTAAATTAGCCACACTCCGAAGTTACGGCCTTTCTGCTGGGTATCACGGGGTTCACCTTGATCTCTTCTCTTTGGCTGGATACAACCCAAGTATCCCCCTGCTCCGTGCATGCTGTAGTGTTTGGTCAATGTATATGGCAGGATATACTTTATTTCCCAGATACAGTAGCCTAGAAAATGCCCCTGACCCAAATATTAAGTACCAAGACTTCATCTCTTGAACATGCAGCCTGTGCTGTGATTAAGTTAAGGATCTTTGGGTAAGAGATTATCTTGGATTATCTGGGTAGATTCTTAATAAAAACTGTGTTTTCTGGCATGCTAGTCTGAGTCTCATTGCTATGACGAAGTGCCTGAGGCTGGGTGGCTTAAGAAGGAGAGATACTTACTTAGCTCACAATTCTGGAGAATCAAGGCCATGACTGTGGTACCAGCTCAGCTCTATCAAGAGCCTGGATGGAATGAGTTTGTGAGAGCACAGAGGTGGCATCTTGAGGGAGGAAGACAGAGTCACAGAAGGCTCAGGCCTTCATAACATTCGTTGACATAAGAGCTAACTCTAGAAACCAGCAAAGATGAGAGGTGTAGCCTCAGGTAGGTAATACTGGCTACTCTGCCAACCAGAAAAGCAAGAGATGAATCCTTTCCTAAAGTCTCTGGAGGGCTGCAGACCTACTATAGCCTTGATTTTGCCCTTGTCTCCAAAATGACCAGGAGTCAGTCACAGGATTTCTGCTGTGGGAGCCTAAGTTTACAGCAGCTTAAGCTGCCAGTTTTGGGGTAGTCAGTACAGTGGCCACAGAAAGCTGCTGCACCCAAGCGCTGACCTCCCAGGGGCCTCTCTTCCTCAGCGGGGACTCATCCTATGGCTGTGCAGCCTAGCACTCAGCCAGACATTCACAGAGACATCCCAGCAAGTCCCAGCTTCCACTGTGTCTCTTTCCGTCATGCTGACCCCACATGATCCAGCCACCTCTGTGGTCCTGAACTGGAGTTCGCCTCTGCATTTCAGCAAGGCTGGCCTCTGTTCTGTTCCCTGCTCCCAATAGAGAACTTGATTCACTTGGCATTTCTGCACGATCGTCACAGCCCTATGCTTTCAGTAGTTCATTGCGGAGATTTTTGTGTTGCGTCTTGTCTTGCTGGCTGTGGTGGTGGTGCTGGCTGAGTGCAGTTCCTCCCTCTGTGGCCTGGAATGGGATGACCTGTGTTTTTACCTCCATGTGATGTAAATGTTTTCTTTTCTGGAACTATGTCTGAACCAGGATGCCCACGAGAGTGGAGATTCCTTCCTTCCTAGCTGCCCTCTAGCCCCTGGACATACCAGTGTGTTCGTCAGCATTGGCAGAGAGGGTAGTTCATGATGAGAAGCAGAGCAGGACTCCACAGAGGGAGTCCGAGGCCAGGCCTTTGATGGCATGCTGGAGGATGTGCTCACCTTGGATCTGGGTCCTGAACCAGTGACTAAGGAATCCCTCCTAGAGACAGGCAGCTATGGTCTGTTCTCAGGAGCGGTTGTACCTATGATGTCTGGGCCTCCCCTTGTTTTCATTCCTGCTGGTCCAGCTTTCCTGACCTTCTTCTCTGCTGAAGCATAAGCCATGGAGGCCAATCCTCAGTCTTTGGTGTCCATAGCCAAGAGCTCCACCCAGTCATGCCTTCTGTGAGAGCCTCCAGGCCTGACACCCCCTCCCTGCCCTGTGTTTTAATCGCTGTTCTACTCTCCTGAATATTTAACAGCACTTGGGGTCATGCAGGAGTCTGGTATTTTGCTTCAGCTTTGTAGAGTTCAAGTTTACAAGCATACTTGAGGTCTTTGTGTGATGGAATTACTTACACAGAGACAGGAGAAAGCCATGCCTAGGCCCCGGCTCTCAACTCTTAATGCCTTTGCTCTCCAGATGAGTCAGCTCTTTCTTCTCATCCTGGTTAGGTGTCTCACTGTGCTCTTGCTTGCTTCTTCTGAGACCTGGAAGATGGATTTCCATCCAGTCTCGACTTCCGCTTCTGTGCTTGATTGTAAGCAGACGCACTGCTAATACAGGTTTCTCATCCTGCTCAGGAGTTACATCATAGAAGAGCAGAGCTTCTTGCTATGTGAAGATCTTCTCTATGGAAGGATGTCATTCAGAGGATTTAATCCTGAAGTTGAGGTATTAAATATAATTGCTTCAAATTTAAAAATTTTTTCCAATTGAATTTTTTTCCTGTCAGTAATTGAGCCCCAGTCTCTCCCCACCAGGTACCATTTTTCCTCATTATATAAAAAATAACAAGTCTTGAAATATTGCCACAGCTATTTAAAGAAATTGCAGCGTGGCAGTCTGGTTTTATGGAAGAGTTGAGTGGGTAATTTAATATAGCGGTGTGCAGTCCCTGATGCTGCCGCTGTCTTAGAATCTCAGCTCAGTCTCTTACAGGAATGTCGAGACGTCTTCATACAAAGCTGCTATGAGAAAGTTATTTTCTGGCATCCGTAAATGCCTCTTTCTTAATGGAAAAATGCTACTTAAAAAAGCGTATCATTTGACTTGTAATGGACTGGTTTTAATCCACGCTGGTAAATAGATTGTTTTTTTAGTGAATCCCTTAGAAAGTCTGTTTGAAACATGAATTTTACCTTGTGACTGGGCTGTTAGTTGAATTTCCTGACTCAGCTTCACAGAAAAGCAGGACTTTATCACATTTAGAAGAAAGCTAGTGCCTCTGTCGGAGCCCTCCTGTGGGACTGGCCACCCAAATGTGTGATCTAAATGTGTGCCCCTTTAGCCAGTGCTCTTCAATCTAGGCTGTGACACTAGGGCTGGATTATATGGTGCCTGAACAGTAAAGGATGATCCAGGCTACCCCCAGGCCTCTGGCCTCCACCCAGTAAATGCCAGTAGCACGCATGCTTCCTTTAACTCAGCTGTGATAGCTAAAAGTTATCTGGCCGCTGTCATCTGTCCCCTGGTGGGCAAAATATCCCCAGCTGAGACTCACTTTCCCGAATGCCTCTAAAGAACCATAGTCATCTAAGCCTACACTGAAGTAGAGCTGGTTGGGGAGGGAGTACTTTTGTGGGGGAGAGGACATGGAATGGACATTGCGATCAAGGTGTTATATTTACACAGAGTCTACATTAATCATGCCTGGATTTAGAATATTTTCTCTGCTCCTGCCTCCTTTAAGCTTTAAATGGGCAGGAGACTGTGAGGCAAAAGGAAACACACATTTGGGGCTCATGAATCTGTTTTTCAAAGAGCAGGTGGGCAAGTCCCCCAAAGAGCCTCCTCATTGGGAAAGTTCAGATGTCACACCTCGGGATTTGGTATGAGAAGTGGTCACAAAGTGGCCCGAGTCACCGGACTGTGTTCTCTCTCTGCAAAGGTTTTTGTCAGTCCTGTAAGCAAGACTGCTTTCTCATTGGCCGATTTTCCTCAGCCTCCCTCTGCTATAGAGAAACTACTGTTGAAAAGTTGGTCAGAAAATCACACTTAGTAATAGGGTGGTGTGAGAGAAAGGGACAGAGAAGTGCTTAGGGCATCATCTGAGGTACACCATCCACCCTGAAGTGTGGGGACCCTCCCGCCTCCGTCCTGTGGTGGCTAACCTCTCCACCCCAGATGGATGTAGAGTATCCCCAACTCAAAGATAAGTTCAAAAGGAAGTTTATTTTTTTCTTTTCCATCTCACCGTTAGCTGTATGCCCTCCTTTAGTATGAGTGACAGGTAGGGTTTGCGATCTAAATGTCAGCTTACCTGACACTGAGCACAGCTGTTCTTGGGACTCTGAAGCTGGTGCTGTTGGCACTCATGGTATGAAGTTTTGCACAGAACCTCTTGTGAGTTTTCTCTAGTCTCACAGGGAGCTCTGTGACCAAGTCTCTCTGCCAGGAGACAACCTTGATGCCAGCTCCTCCCCAAGCTCCCCCTCCCCCACTGAGAGCCAGCACTGGTGTGTTTTTCAGAAGCTAATGATTCAGATGAATTCTAAGAACAAAGCAGCAGAAGACGACGACGAGACAGTGGAGCTCGATGTGTCGGATGAAGAAATGGCGAGAAGGTAACTGCTCTGGGAACTGTTGCAATGTCTGGGCGTTCTTACTGCACGCTCTATGGGGCTTTAAACCTCGTACGCAGCGGGGAGATGCACACTCCGCCTGTTCCTAATGGCCCCAGTGGCTTCATGCTGGGGAACGCTGGCTGAGGGCTCCTTTCCAGTGCTGCCTCCTGTTACTGCGAACATACATCTCAGTTTGTTTAGGGGATGCAGAAACAAAACCAGCAGAGAATTTAATCGTCCTTAGCCAACTGCGTGGATTTTTAAATCAAACAGTCTTTTCCTCATAAATTTTGCTTTCCTGTTGCATTTGGCTCCATGTTTTTGGCAAGCCTTGATTCCTTTTTTTTATTTGAAATTAAACTTGTGCTGTGTATCATTCTAACAGATATGAGACTTTGGTGGGAACAATTGGAAAAAAGTTTGCCAAGAAGAGGGACCGAGCTAATTATGAAGAAGATGAAAACGGAAATATAAAACCCATTAAAACAAAGAAGATGTTCTTAAAGCCCCAAGATTAAAATGGATGCC
Organism: Cricetomys ansorgei; assembly: GCA_026225945.1. Classification (NCBI taxonomy): domain Eukaryota; kingdom Metazoa; phylum Chordata; class Mammalia; order Rodentia; family Nesomyidae; genus Cricetomys; species Cricetomys ansorgei. The sequence continues at coordinate 425,475 of JAMJFZ010003163.1, forward strand.
TCAGATACAGCAGATGCCTGTGAGCACGGCGTGGCTTGCACTCATCCTGGCGGCGTCTATAGTGGTTAATACTCCAGTGTTTCCTTGTAAAGAGATGTATGGTTTTGGAAGTGTGCTGTTTGTGAGACAGATGTGTAATGGATGTTATACATCCTTTCAGTGGCATTCTTCAGGATGTTCAAGTGTGTAAGCACAGGCCGCGCCCTAGATTTTTGACCTGATCTTGATTCCTGTGTCTGTGCACACAGACATGACACGTACACACAGCCCTCCAGCTTTGCCCTGGGAGACTGCTGCGAATATTGCCATTGTTTAAGCTGTGCTTGTATTTATATTTTACTTTTTGAATCATGTTAAGCCAGTTCATACATTCTGCTTGGAATCAGATATTTGAGAACTCTCCAGAAGTAACTCAACAGGAACAGACATGCTCTCCAGCCTGAAGTGCTCACACACCATCAGGTCTTTCTCACTTATAGTAGTATGGTTCTTGTTTATTTAAGGCAGTTAATTGAGTCATTTGTCTAACATTCTATAATAAACATCTGTTTTCATATACTTTTCTGTTTTCCTTGAAATAATTTTAGTGGTGTTCAGTAATACAACTTTATGCAAATAATGGTATATAAAAACTAGCCATTGATTGAGAATATACTAATATCTAAGATTGAACCATAAAAGGTTTCCTTTGTTTGGTCAAGAACAATTGCCAGTTTCTTAGGGGACAGTCCAACAGAATTTAGCACTGACTAGACCCTGTTCTAAGTACATCAGCACTTGTATCTGCCTGGAGATACATGCTGAGGACTTCTGACATTTGCTGATTTCATTTAGTTTTGTTAACCAGCGATAAGTGAAGGACATGCCTTTCCCTGGGTCTCCATAGATTACAGATGCTGTGCGACCTCAGCTCTGTGAGTTAACATTAACTTTGCTCTCCAGTCAAGAATACTTAGGCCTGTGACCAAAGGTAGAGTGAGTCTCCTAGAAACCGATCCTATACCAGCTGGGATTCTGCTCACTCTGAAGATACTTTCTGTACAACAGACATTTGCAGTTTATTAAGTAGAAATGAAGATGAAGCTCTCACAGCAGAGGTTTGAGTTATGTTTAGAAGCATTTTGAGTGGGTCAGCTGAGTGACCCAAGGGGTGAACTATATCAGATACTAAGCTATACCTTCTCCAATTTGATTTGATCCTCTATATGGTCATCCTTGGGTATGGGGGAGGGTCCCTCTATATATGGTTGACCTTGGGTATGGGGGGTGGGTCCCTCTCTCTATATATGGTCAACCTTGGGTATGGGGGAGGGTCCCTCTATATATGGCTGTCCTTGTGTATGGCGGAGGTTCCCTCTATATATGGTCGTCCTTGGGTATGGCAAAGGATCCCTCTATATGGTCATCCTTGGGTATGGCGGAGGGTCCCTCTATATATGGTCATCCTTGGGTATGGGGGAGGGTCCCTCTATATATGATCATCCTTGGGTATGGGAGAGGGTACCTCTATATATGGTAAACCTTGGGTAGGGGAGAGGCTTTCTATATATATGATCATTGCCCTTAGGTATGGGGGGCAGATTCTCTATATATGATCATCCTTAGATATTGGGGAGGTCCCTCTATCTATGGTCATCCGTCCCATTTGTCAACCCTTCCCAAGTCCTTAGTCTAAATGGCATAAAAGCGTGCATTGATCATTTCTTTGGACTCTACTCCCTTGTGAAGATTCTCATGGATGTGCCAACTTACCAAAGCTATTGAGCAGGGTGGTGCATGTCTGGTAATGCCAGCACTCAGGAGACAAAAGCAGGACCCTGAGTTCAACACCATCCTAGGTCAGATAGCAAGTATCAGGCCAACCTAGGCTACATAGTAGCCCTCTGTTTAAAAGGGGAAGAGAAACATTAAAAAGTTAAACATGGGCCAGGGGTAGACACTATGAAGATGGACAGAATGGCTTAGCCATCCAGTCAAAGGGCATTAATATGTTAGGCCAATATTTGTTGTTGTTGCCTGGCAATCCTGCCTTGGCCTCCCAAGTGCCAGGATTACAGGAGTGCACCACCAGACCTGGCATGAATACTAGTAAACGGAGAAATGAATGGATAGCAGTCGGGAGGTTTGGAAGCCTAACAGCCAGCAGAATCTATTTAAGCCACAGTGCTGTGCAAATAAAGACCAACCAGGCAAGAAAGTGAAGCTACTTAGGCCGAACCTATATTGTCCTCAAACCACTTGCATTTTTGGCAGTTCCTCAAAGGCAGGAGAGGAACTGAAATACATTAGCTTTTAAGGAAAGGCAAGGTACAGGTGTGCCCTACTTGGAGCTGCTTGGCATGAAGAAGCAGAACCCTACTAATTGCCAGCAGTTACAAGGGGACACCTTATGTGAATGAATGATATGAAGCACATGTTTGACTTTAGTGGCAGAGACAAAGATTAGAGAATCTACCAGCTAAGTCCTGCCTGGCCCACTGACCTGCTGCCACAGAGTTAGTGCTTAGCTGGGTCACGTGGTAATTCTCTTTTTATTTATGAGCAATCTCCACACTGATTTCTATAGTAGCTACTCCAGTTTACACTCCCACTAGCAGTGAATAAGGGTTCTCTTTGCCCGTGTCCTCACCAGCATTTGTTGTTACTTATTTTCTGGCTCATAGCCATTCCAGTTCCAACATCTGGGAGATGGAATCTCAAAAGTTTTAATTTTCATTTTCCTGATGGCTAAGGATGTGTGAACACTTCTTCAAGTTTTGGCTATGTGTGGATTGATTTAATGATCAGATTTATTCTTCGGAGGGGGGTATTTTTGTGTCTATGGCTGCATATTCATATGATGTAAGAAATAGAATCACCCTAGGTGCTCATCAGCAGACAAATGGATACAGAAAATGTGGTGCATAGACAGGATGGGATTTTACTCAGCTCTAAAGAAATGAAGTCACAGCATTGAAGGAAAATGGACAAGCTGGAGCTAATCGTGTTAAATCAGATTCACAAAGACATACATCACGTGTTTTCTCTCATGCAGACTACAGGGTTTTTAGGGGGTGTGTGTAGGTTATGAAACTGGAAGGGAAAAGATTGTGGGGCAGAAGAGTAACAAGAATACATGTGACATGGAAACCTGATTGGGGGTTGGAGGACCAGTGGGAGGAGTCAGCACAGGAAACGGTCAGAGCATAGGAAGGGATCAGAGTAGGAAAGACCATACAGACTCAAGTGCGTATGCAGGGGTCATAATGAAGCCTATTTGGCAAAGGTATTGTTTAGCATCCAAGGCTGTCAATAGAGATGGCAGCCTGCCTCCCTGCAAGCATGAACTACATAGTGGATTGGCTGCCTGGCTCACTTATTGTAGATCAGGAGGTGGTTTCTTAGGCCCATGACTGCCTGAATCAAAGCCTTGTGTTTTATTTGTGGTTTTGTTTTGACAAGGTCAAACTCACTTTGTAGGCCAGGCTGGCCTTGAACTCTTGTTCTCCTTCCTTAGTCTCCTAAATCCTAGGATTTCATACCCAGTTTTTTAATATTTTCAGGACATTTCCTCGCAGATTTCCTCCTAATCAAGTAATGAAAACCTTTGGCCATGCCAGATCTTGGGGAAGAACACTGAATGAATGCTGTTGACTGAAGGATGTAAAATCTGGTTTAGCTGGTAACTGTCATAACACGCATACAGCCTTCTTCTAGTCACTCACTTCACACTAGGTGGTGAACTCCACCAAAAGGGGTATTTGGGAAGGGGGAAGGCTAGAGGATGTCAGTGTCTTCCTCGGTCACATGCAGCCTCACTGACTACACAGCTACCAGTGTGCCCCTTCTCCAGCATGCGGACCACCACCATTGAACTACTCAGCCCCAAATCATGTAAGCCAGTCTAATATGTCCTCTTTTAATATATGTTTACCTGTGGTAGTACACTGCTGCTGTGTCTCACCAAGAAGACACAGAGGCATTTTCATAGGTGCAAACCCTGCCAGATCTCAGCAGAGGGAACCACCATCACAGCAAGTGCCATCCTGGACAGTGGAACCCCGAGCATCTGAGCTCAGGTGTTTTTATTGACGCAGAACTCCTCAGGTGCAGATCATAAGCAATCAGCTTCCCCCACAGAAATCCAACACCTGCAGGCAATACAAAATGCCAAGGCCTGTGCATCCCTTTTTCCAAAAGTGCAACAAACAATTATTTTAAACACAACTAAAAACCAAACTTTCACATAGCTTGCCCATTGGTTCTGATGCTTTAGAGAATTCTAGCTAATACAGAAGTTAGTACAGAAGCTTATACAACCATGGGCCAGATTCTGAATCCACAAAAACAGAACCCCCATGCTACACGAAGAGTCCATATTCAAGGCGCCTTCATGTATAACCACAAAGGAGCAGATGGTGCTGGAGCCTAGGTGCTACCTGGAGAGATACAGCAGGAGTGCAGTTGCTCTCAGAAATGTTCCCCAAGACCAAGAAGAGCCAACTGTTAGGACTAAGAAAAGGAGCTATGTCGTTAAGCCCCAGAGGCATTTCAAGCTTAAAAACTCGCAGACCTAAACTAAGCCAGGCACTGACTGGAATACGAGAGAGAAGAGCAAAGTATCTCCCTTTTGGCCCAAGAGGAAGCAGAAGCACAGAGACTGGGCTCACCTGCTCCCACACGGCTCGTAAGACAGTATTAGGGTTGGAACCCTGATGAGAAAGCCCACACTCTTCGTCCCACACTTTTGGAGAAAGAAAAAGAATATTCTTACAAAAGAGGTTGAAAACAGCCTAGAATCTCACAAGGCCCTAATTTTTATAAACATAATGCATTTCTCTGGCTGGTGGTTTTAAATATTTCGTTTTTATATGTTTTCTTTTTCTAAAGATGTATTTTTATGTGTGTGTATGTGTGCTTGAGTGTATGTCTGTTCGCCACATGCATACGTGTACCCATGAAGGCCAGAAGGGGGCATCAGATCCCCTGGACCTGGGATTACAGGTTTTTTTGGAGCCACCATTTTGGTGCTGGGAACCAACTGGGTTCTCCACGCGCACTCTGCAAGTGTTCTTAGCTGTGTGAGCCATCTCTCCGGCCTCCATTATTTCCTTTCCATAAACTGACTTTCTACACGTGCTGTGGGTCCCGTTCACGTGAACAACCAGTTTTAGACACAAGTGATTATTTTGACAAATAAAAAGTTCTCAATACCAGCAATTCCGTTTGAAACACCCACACGTGCATCTGTAGCAACCAGAAAGAACTGGGAAAGCAATTATGTAATGAGCGCCCACTTGGCATGTAACTGTTGATCATCACACGTTCTCGTGGTCCAGCTGATGTGAAAAATGACCCTGTTTGAAAGCATGAGTTCCGTCGCACTTTTTATTCAGCTCCAGCTCCCAGTTCTTCAAGCAGTCCTTTGCAAAAGGTGGGTATTCAACAGATAATAGCAAACGGAATGAGAAATGCCTTCCATTACTCGACCTATTATAAGTGGTTTTCCCGACTCTCTTCTGTGAACTCATTTAGTAAGTACTGAGCTCCACAAAGGTTCTGCATCTTTCACTGTTTCTATGGTAATTCTCTCTGTGTCCGAGGGTGTTTATTCACAAGCTCAAAATCTTCAGTCATTCAAGGTCTAAGAATAATGGAGAATTATCAGCATTTTGCCCAGAAAATCAGGACATCATTATTTTGGGACATACAATTCTCTTCTTTTAAATTTTTTTTAATGTGTGTGTGTGCGTGTATGTGTGTGTGTGTGTGTGTGTGTGCGCGCGCACATGTTCATGTCAGGGATGCAGCACATGTGCGTGGTGGGGGAGGTCACAGGCCTCATTCCTCAGGAACCTTCCATCTTTTGTTTGAGACAGAGTCTCTCACTAGCCTGGAACTTCACCAAGCCAGCTAGACTAGCCCGCCATGAAACGTCAGGAGCTGCCCGTACCCGCCTCCATCTCACCATTGTGTGGATGAAAAGTGTACCCCTTGATCCCAGCCTTTTACGTGAGTTCTGGGATCAGGCTCAGGTCCTCAAGCTTGTGAGTCAGCCTCTTTAGCGACTGAGCTGTCTCTCCAGCCTTACTGTCCCTGTCTGGTTGAGCCCCCTACTGGTTTCAGCCCTCAGGCAAAGTGCATGGTCCCAAAAAGGAATCCAGAGCTCCCTCTGTCTGGTGAGATTGGGCCAGAGGAATTTCAAGGCAAAAGATTAGAAATGCCAAATCACTTCTGCCAGTTGCTTGCTTGCTTGGGGGGGGGGGTGTCTAAATTCAGAAACCGTTTTATTTTTTAAAAAACAATTTAAATAAAGCCCAAGGTCCCTGAGTGTAGAAAATACAAACTTGCCACGTGGTGGTGGCGCACACCTTTAATCCCAGCACTCAGGAGGCAGAGGCAGGTGGATCTCTGTGTGTTCAAGGCCAGCCTGGTCTACAGAGTGAGTTTCAGGACAGCCAGAGTTACAACAGAGAAACTATGTCTTGAAAAAGAAAGAAAGATAGAAAGAGAAAGAGAGAGAGAGAGAAAAGAAGAAGGAGGAGGAGGAGGAAAGGAAAGAAGGAAGGAGGGAGGGAGGGAGGAAGGAAGAAAGAAAACACAAACTTGGAGCATTATTAGTAATGCTGGGTGTTGTGGGTAAATGTTGACATACATCCTCAAGACCCAGCACACAGCTGGAAAACCACCTCTCAAGCTGCCAGAGAAATGGAAGAGCCTGCCCCAATACCCACATCACTGTGTAGATGGATGCCAACGATCTTTAAGGCATTGTTATTAAGTGTTATTAAGTGTCTGAGCCAGAAATGATGAAACACTCCTTTAAAGAGTTGACAGCCAGGTGTAGGGGTGCACACCTGTAATCCCAGCACGTAAGAGGATGTGGCGTGCAGAGTGTGAGTTTGAGGCCAGCCTGGGCTACACACTACAGAGTGAGAGCCTCTCAGAAGAATAGACTTTTTCACCATCTTATTCAAACATCTTGCTGCTCTCCATTGCATTACTCTGACTCCTGGAGCTCCTTCTGTGTCCCTCTGAATCTCACCACTGTGAGTTGGAAGAGAAGACTCCTAGGTCAGGGTGGGAGGAACTATGCAGATGTAGCTGGTGAGAATTTCAAGGGAAGAAAATCCCACCGTATGAAGTAGACCCAGCCCAACTCATCAATATGCAGCTGAGTTAAGAACTGGTCACAAAATGATGGCCTCTATCCCTGGATCCTGGAAAGCCTGGCATCTGAGTTATCAGAAATTACCATCCCAAGTGGCCGAATGCACAGCACAAAGGTTGCTCCTGTCATCTCGAGCAAAGGTAACAGCAGTGACTGGGGCTGTCCAGCAAGAATCATAGGAACAACTGGACCAATGGAAAGCAGGTGTAATCCAGCAATGGGGAGGAAGAAGTAAGGATTCCTGAAGCCGATGGCAGCCAGGCTTCCACATCAGCAGGCACCAGGTTCAGTTGGAGACTGACTCAAGAAGTAATGGGGAGAAGCAATAAAGGAAGACACCAACTTCATCCTCTGGCCTCCCTCTCTGTGTCTCTCTCAGTCTCTGCCTCTCTCTCTATGTCTGTCTCTCTCTCTGTCTCTCTCTGTCTCTCTCTGTGTGTGTGTGTGTGTGAGAGAGAGAGAGAGAGAGATTGAGAGAGAGAGACCCTATCTCAAGCATCAACCAAAGAAAGAGAGACCCTGTCTCATACATCAACAACAACAAAAATCTCAATGGAAAAGAAAATGAGGTTGGCCTTCTAACTTCACACTGAGCCAGAGACACTTGAGGGTTAAGGCTGAGAGAATGACACCTGGGCACCTGCAGATTATTTTGAAACCAGAAACTGATAAACACCATGTTTGTGCCTGAAAGAACTGGAGGAAAACTAAGAAATGCCTGGTCTCCCTGAGCTGACCTTCCCTCATCAATAAAGATAGTGCATAAACTCAGAAAGCTACTAAATAGAGTCAAGTGATCGGAAATAGTAATTATGAAACTAGGAAAAAATCGCTCTTAAGTATGAATTATGCATGTGGGAAGGCTTTTGGTTTTAATACTTAAAGTGTTAGAATCAGTACTATCTTATTCCAGGAATTCTAATTCATATTAAGTAAACTCTTAGTATAAAATTTGAATATAAGCTAATTCATTCATCCTTTTATTTGATGGAGATTAAATACTTTTTTTTTTTTTTTTTTTTTTTTTTTTTTTTTGTAGCCCAGACTAGCTTTGTACTCTGTATAGACAACGGTGGTGAACTACTTTTCTCCTGCCTCTGTCTTACAAGTTCTGCAATTACAGGCAGGACTTCCATACTTTGAAAGAGAAGAGCAAGCTCAAAACCATCCCGGACTATAGAGAGAGAGACTGTGACACACAAACAACAATAAAGAGAGGAAGAGAATGGAGGAGGAGGAGAACGAGGAGGAGGAGGAGGAGGAGAACGAGGAGGAGAAGGAGGAGGAGGAGGAGGAGGAGGAGGAGAAATGGGAAGGTTTTTCTTCATTGAACTTCTATCAGAAAACAGGCCAAGGAAGAGACTAGCTTCAAGTTGACACTTAACAGTGTCAAGATCCTTGTAAAATGCTAGGGCCAAGTCTTCATGACATAGGGTCTCTATTATCTTGCAGTTCTGTCAGCTAACCAAGAAATTTATTGTTCTATTTAGTTAGTACTGGAATATAATTTACATGCAATCTAGATATAACCTTTTAAAGACTGTCGTGCCTTATTTAAATATCTGATCAACAGGATTATGAGAAATACCTTTTCCCAAAGTTGTGGAGGAACGTTTCATCTGGGCACAGTGTCCTGGAAGAACCAGAAACAGCTTCTCAGAACGGCACTCAGCCAGTCACTGGCCATAAACTGCTACCAAAGCAGCCATGGCCACCCAGTTGGGGTAGTTTTGAGGTGTGTACATTTAACATGTTTTCTTTTATTACACTGCAGCTGCCATTGGTGCTGTCCTGCTTACTAAAGCAACTTCTTGACTGCTTTTCCTTCTTGCTCCCCTCCAGGTCTTTCCACCAACCTCAAAATAAACTGCTAGTAGTTGAATCCCCATCTTCGCACCTTCTTAAGAATAATGCAAATTAACACAGCAAACCTTGTCCAAATATTGTAATGTTTTTTATTGTTAATTTATGGAGAGACAAGGCAGTATAGATGAATAATTGGATAAAAGCAGGCCTGGATGGGTATGTTGAACGGGGAATGAATGGATAATCAAATGGGCTAGTGATTGCATGGAGAGGTGGATAGATGAGCAGATAGATGGATTATTCATAGATAATGAATGGATGGTCAATAGATACATGGATGGGTGGGTGATAGATACATAAATGGGTGGGTAGTATGTGCTGGATAGACCAATGAAGAGTGGCTGCCTGGCTAGGTGGATGGATGGATGGATGGATGGATGGATGGATGGATGGGTGAATGGGTGGGTGGGTGGATGGATGGATGGATAGATGTATGGATGGGTGGGTGAATGGGTGGGTGGATGGATATCAAATGTATGAATAAACAGATAAGTAGGTGGGTAGGTGATGAATGAACAGACAAATGGTAGATGGGTGGTGGTCAGCTGGATGAGTGGTTTGGTGAATGAAGGGTGTCTCAGTCTCAGTAGAGAGTGAATACAAGAAATCAAGAAGAGAAGCATTAGTAATGAAAATGTCAAAATGAAACTCATTACTTTGCATGCTAATGTGAAAAATTAACTTAAAAAGTGAGATAAAAGAATCATTGGAAAGAAGCAGCATCCTTTATATTTTATCTGAACATTCATATTGATTAAATTCATATCTTCTTTCAAAGTGCTTTAAATTTCTCCCAAGGATTTTAATGGTGGTTCATCTCAACTCTATAAAGAGCAGATGCCCTAATATAAATTTTCACATACCCATTTTCTAGTTCAAAAATTATTCGTTCCCAGCCATCTCTCTCCACCTCAATCCCGCATTCAAACCACGTATGTCATATGTGTTTCTTAGTGTCTACGTCTAAAAGACGAGAGCTGTTAAAATAGTATTTACAGTAATCACAAAGTAATTACTAATTTCTTTATATCATATAATATCCAATCAGTGTTGGATTGTGCATTAAATGCCGTCATTTGACAGCTTACGATCAGCGCTGTGCATTGTGACTGGCCAACGTTTGTCTTAAGACTCTGCTGAACTATAGGTCTCTTGTCTTGTTTCTTCTTGCAAATGTGTTCCTTGAATAATTAATTGCTGCATTTTAATTGAACAAAAGTTGCCCAAACCTAATGCAAATTCTGCTTTTGCTTGCTATGAGTCATGTAATTTATGGCACCGGCTGAAAGCCAGCGCTCTGGTGTGCTTTCTTATTGTCTGCAGCCTTTTCTTTATATTGTGGAACGCATTTTCAAAATGTAGATGCCTGGAGGCTGCGGAAGTAAAATAAGGAACTCTAAGATGCCGCAGAATCAAAGAGCACAAGGAAGCCAGCAGCAAACGGCAACTCACTTTAGAAATCTGGAAATCTGTAGTGCCGCTTCTTCGCCGGAAATGTTTCTATGGATTTCCATGGCATTGCCACTGGACTCCAGATGCCCCGGCCTGCCGTTGCAATCAAGACCGTGAGGTCCCTCCCTTGGCATACTGCAGTCCTGCAGGCTTCTCTCCAACCCTCTCAGTATTTGCTGAGTGGTCTCCCCGAATGGTCCTCACTCTGACCTTGCCTGCTCACAAATGAGAGCTAAGCACGTGCACAGTTATCCCCGAGGTTAAATGTGGGCAGATTTGAAAGCCATAGACAAAATGTGGCTGTGACCAGCAGGCGAACTTGGCTACAGTTGAAAGCAAGAATCAAAATAGACTTCTGATGGGGCCCGGATAATATAGGTCCCTTCGAAACCGGACCTTGAAGTCACATTCAGAAATGGAATCAGTTTTTTTGTTGACTGGCTATTCCGTTGATTGGTTGATTTATTGCTCTTGTGTTTGTTTCTGGGTGGTGGAGAGGGTAGTATTTAGACAGATTCTCAAGATGTGGATCTGGCTGGCCTCAAGCTCAAGATCCCCCTGCCTCAGCCTTCTGAGATTACAAGTACCTGCCAACAAGCCCACCTTAAAAGTGGAGTCACTTGTGACGACAGGTGTAGAACTCGGAGGTGAAAGCTGTTTTCCAAATTACAAAGCCCAAGAGCTGTCCTTACCCTCCCTATAAGAAACACCGAAAAGTGACTCTGAAAAACAGACAGGTCTGTGTCACAGGAAACACTAGCGAGGACTGAAATTAGCCAATATTAGTTGGCAAAGCTAAATACACATTGATTGAAAACTGGGAAAATCTCCATATGCATTAATTATAAATAGTGTAATGATCTTAATTTTAAAAAAGAATTTGAGTGGGAAAGAAATCACATGGAAGGGAGTGGCACTGCGGAGAAGGTGAATTGCTCTGAAGTCTCTGTCTCGTTCCAGACACTAGTTTCTATCACAGCTACTGTTGTTTTGAGACAAGGTCTCTCTGTGTGGCACAGGCTGGTCTCGAACCTGTATTTCTCATGCCCCTGCCTTCAAAGACAGAGATTAGACGTGTGTGCCACCATTCCTGGCTGCAAAGAAGTCTACACTTGAATTATTTTTGTCTCTTTTTTTGCTACCTTAGGTTGTTTGTTGTTATTGTGGTTACGATTTGAGACATGGTCTCCTGTAGCCAAGGCTGGCCTCAAACTCACCGTGTAGCCCAGTATGATCCAGAACCCACTGATTTTCTTTCCTTCAGTTCCCAAGGACTCAGATTAAAAATTGAACGTGTACAGTTAAGATTATATGAAAAAATAATGACTGGGTGTGGTTACACATTCCTGCAATCCCAGACTTTGGAAGCTGGAGACAGGAGGATCAGAAGTTAAGGCCATTCTTAGGTACACCCTGAGTTTGAGTGAGTCCAGCCCAGAGTATGTGAGACACTCTGAGCTGTGTGCTTACGATGTATATATCTAGGGTGCATAAAACATTCCATTTTTAAGTGTCCATGAGAGATGGTTACATCTGACTCTTCAACATTTCTCTCAGCACAAATGTTCTGTCTTCTGAGGCCTCTGTCATGACCCATGGTGGGTGACACTCTCAGTGCCTTCTTTAACTTCCCTGAATCCACACCCTCTCCTCTTTAGATCTGGGCCTGATTGTGTGGCTGACTAGCTGACCTATGGTGATGTGACAGGCTGGTGCTTTCTTCTCCGAAGTCTTTCTTGACAGGGTTTCTCTGTTGTAACTGACTGCCCTGGAACTCACTCTGTAGACCAGGCTAGCCTCGAACTCACAGAGATCTGCCTGCCTCTGCCTCCCGAGTACTGGGATTAAAGGCGTGTGCCACCACCACCTGGCTGCTCTGAAGTCTTTAACAGGCATTGTTTCCATTTCCCTTTTCTTTTGTTCTCTTGCTGCACACAGAGTTTCCTGGGTAGCCCAGACCCACAAATGAACCAGGACTGACCCATTCTACTGTTTGAAGTACAGATGCCAAACTGGACCGGCCCTCAGCAAGCAGCCACCGACTGTCTCAAGGCAGACCTCAGCCTGGCCCAGGAGAACATGAAAGGGAGCATTGTGGAGCATCGTCACCCTGCAGAACCAGAAGCCATGGTCTTACCAAACCATAGAGGCCTAGACCTAATGATAGCCGAAAGGGGGTGGCATGTGTGTCTTCCTAGGAGAATGTTGTTTCTATATAAATCAAGCAGGGATAGTAGAGAAAATACTAGACAGTTGTTAGAACGAATTGAGGCCAGAGACAAGACCAAAGGATGTTGCTAGGGTGATACCTGACGTCCTAGGTGGGCCCCTAGCCAGGCCTTTGGGTACATTTCTCCTCACTCTGCTGTGGGTCTTATAAAACATCTAAGTCTCTTCATCAAAAACAGGACAGAAGCAGCTGGGCTCCAGGCCCTCCACCAGCCTCAAGGGATTCTTTCAGAACCGTCCTTAAGGGACCGTGACACAGAGGGGAGAATGATGTAGAAATCCCCCAAACTGCGACTAGTTAAGCGATGGAAATTCCCCAGTACTCGGACAGTTCCATAGAAATGACTCTGCCCCACTTGCAGGATCTCCAGAAGCTGGAGGCCCTGGGGAGGTGGGTGACTGCGTTCTAACCATGCCCGCAACCGACCGCGGCATACACACTGTACTGTACTTCCTGCTTGCCTCCTCTCCTGCCTAATAAAAGACCTGAGCCTGAGGCCCAAGCGATGCCATTAGGGGGCGATAATGATTGCATCCAGCTGACATGATAAAGCTTCCTCTCCCCAACTGAAATGGCTTGGTGACTCAGTTTCCCCAAACTTTCCACAGCAGTTTAAGCTGCTAAACAACTGTGGGATGGTTTGTTACCCCGCATTTTGGAAGCTACTACTCTCTACCAGTGAGATGGGCTGAGGAGGGGGCACAATGACAGAGCGTCTGCCTAGGCCCTAGATCCAGTCCCCAGAAAGGAAAGAACCAACAGGAGGGCCAGCGGGATGGCTCAGTGGGTAATGGCACTTGCTGCCGAGCCCAGCAACATGAGTTGGACTCCCTGAGACCTACATGGTGGGAAGAGAGAACAGAGACCTGAAAGTCGTTCTCTGACCTCTGTACATGCTCCATGGTGCACACATACGCCCCCCCACACCACACACCACACACACACATACACATACACCACACATACCACACACCACACACACACACATACCACACACCACACACACACATACATACACCACACCACACACACACACCACACACACCCACACCCACACACATACACCACACCACACACACACACACACACACACACACACACACACACACACACACACACCACACACACCACACACACACACACACACACACACCACACACGCTAAATGCATGTAATAATATTTTTTAAGTTAAGGAGAAAGGTCACAGAAGAATGAATCCTGCTGACTCCTTCACCTTGGTTTTCTAGCCTCCAAATGCAAGCAAATGCACTTCTACTGTTCGATCCACTCAGCCCGTGGCGCTGTGTAGACACTTGGACATTCTGGCAAGCCGTCATCGAGGTCTGACCGTGCAGGTTGCCCTGTACCCTCAATAACACTTGGATCATCTGCCTCATTTATTTTAGCTACACTGGTGGCAGGCAGCGATAATGTCTGGAGATTTGCATGTGCATCACCCCCAACGGCTAATAAGCTCGAGCCGTTCTTCATGTGTTTACTCTGTGACAAACATTTTACAGCTGGCTCACTCCAGCTCTTTAGCATTCTGTACTATTAGATCTTCACCTCTAAAGGATGTAATGCTAATGGGCTGGAGAGAAGGCTCAGCAGTTAAAGAATGCCCGGTGCTATTGCCAAAGACCAGAGTTCAGACCAGAGTTCAGTTCCCAGCACCCACATCGAGTGACTCACAACGGCCTACAAATCCAGCTCTAGGGGATCCAACACCCTCTTTTAGTGCACTCATGTGGCACACACACACACACACACACACACACACACACACACACACACACGTCCAATGTTAGGCAGCCAAGTCCCCTCAACTCCCCTGCTGTATAACCCACCCTCACCTCCACATGCAAGCTCTCTTTGCTAAGGCATAGAAGAGCCTGAAATCCAATCCAAACTCTCCTTACCAAGGCAGATATAGCTGTGCCCCTCAAGTGAACACCCTTTTACTACATTCTAATAGGAATTACAGCCTAGAGCTGCACTGGAACTTGGCCTGAGGAGGACAGTCAGAGACTCTGAATTTGGCTGGGTTTAGAAGCCGTGGGACAGACAGAGCCCCAGAGACTTAGATGGCCAGAGCAGAGTCACCTCACTGTACAGGAAAGAAAGGAATGAGCTGTCGTTCAGTGAGCTGCCCATTCTGTGATACTCAGTGAAGCGTGAAATCAACCACAGCCCTCATTTCGTATGATCCAACCGTCCCTCAGCTTTGACTGGAGCCACCTGCACTTTCTCTTGGGCGTCTGCATGAAGCCTGTGCTCAGAGGTTTCTAAACCAGTTGCCATGTGGACCCGATCCTTGTCACTCAGCCAAGAACACTGGCTCCTCCTTGTGGTCTAAAGCTTGCAACCATAGTGCTGAAATCCAAGCCCGGGGCTGACTCAGTGGAGTCGCACTTCCTCCACAGGTGTCAGATTGGGGCTGCAGCTGCTGCTGGAATGTCTAGGAGCAGAGGGTGTCTGAGTCAGAGCCTCCCAGGCAGCCTGAAAGATCACAGTTGTATAAGAAGACCTGTTAGCCTTCTTATACCTCCTGGCCAGGGCACAGGGTTTCCTGTACATTTCAGAAGCAGCAGTGAGAGCTGGGTTGGTGGGTGGAGTAAATATCAGAGGGCGGGTCCTCCCCATCTTCTTGTTGGTTTGAAACAGCTAAAATGAGGAGCCACTGGTTACTGGGCTCATTGAGTGCCTGGTCTCAGTTCACACAAGGTAAAAATCTCAGGAAAAATTTGTTGGGTGATGAAATGACACCGCAGCAATTAAGAGCAGGTACTGCTCTTGCAGAAGACCCATTTGGTGCCTGGCTGCTCAGAATCGCTTGCAGCTCCAGGTCCTAGGGAACGAATGCCCTCTTCTGGCCACTGTAGGTATCTGCACTCACATACATATATAGCTACATAATTTAAAATAAAGCAACTTTCAGGCAGGCAGAACACAGAAAAGAAAGAGACAGCAAGAAAGAAGCTTGTTGATCTGGGTGTGATGGCTCCCAACTGCAATCCCAGCACTCAGGAGACTGAGGCAAGAGGATATTAAGTTTCAGGCCAGCCTGGGCTACATATTGAGACTCTGTCTCAAAACAAACACTTGTGTGGTAGAAGGAGATGGCCATGCAGTGAGGGAAGGATAAAAGAAAAAACTTCAGGGCATTAGAAATTGGTTCCTTGCTGTTTTGTGACCAAATGGGCAAAGGAGATGGCCAGGTCCTGGCTTGACATGTGTACTCTGATCAAATGGCAAGGGAAGAGCAGCCAGGAGTTGCCGGGCAGACACGTTTACATTCTGATCAGGTTTCGTGGGTTATAAAATATATTAACCGGATCAAGAAATTACTAAGTGTCTCCAGCCTTCGAGCCGACTCTGCCTAGCATTAGCGTAGGTATACCAACTATGTTAGCCATCATTTCCAGTGTTACGACAAATATCTGACACGATCAGCATATAAAAAGAAGAGGTTTGTTTGGGTTCCTGGTTTTGGAGCTTCTGGTCAATAACCAGTCAGCCTTGTTGCTTTGGACCTGTGATAAGCAATACAGGTGGGATGCCTGGCCAGGCAAAACTGCCAGCCTCGTGACTGGGAAGTAAGAGAGAAGTTGGGTCTGTGCCTCCTAAAGTACAGACATACACACACACACACACACACACACACACACACACACACATATACTTTAAAAAATATATTTTTATTTATTCCTATTTCATGTGCATTGGTGTTTTGCCTGCATGTATGTCTGTGTGAGGGTGTCAGATTCCTGGAACTGGAGTTACAGACAGTTGTGAGCTGCCATGTGGGTGCTAGGAATTGAACCCGGATCCTCTGAAAGAACAGCCAGTGCTCTTAACCACTGAGCCATCTCTCCAGCCCCCACACACTTTTTTTTTTTTTAATGTAGTATTTTTAGTTCTTTGAGACATTCATACACATAGGCATTGTACTTCGGTCGTATTCACCCGCCACTCCTCCCGGAACTCCCTCCCTCCTGACTTCATACCCTTTTATGTTTATAATCCACTGAATCCCATTTGTGCTGCACGTATATGCTTGGGTATGAGGCCACCCACTGGAGCGTTGCAGGACCCTTAAATAAAACAAGCTGTCCCTCTCTCCACAGCCATGGGCTGTCCATAACTCTCCAGCTAGGGTGAGAGCTCCTGAGCCCTTCACAATCTGTGCTGTCACGTGGCCTGGCTTGACTTTGTGCAGGTCTCCTGCGGGCAGCCCGAGCTCCCATGAATCCATGAGTGTGGTGGTCCTGTCGTGCCCAGGAGACAGTTTCTCTCAGGTCCCTCCCAACCTCTGGCTCTTACTCTCTTTCCACCGCCTCTTCCATGATGCTCCCTGGGCCTTAAGGGTGAGATGTGTCTGTTCCATTTATTACAGCACACTTCACAGAGTTCCCACCACCTTTCAATAGCTCCGAGCTGGCAAGCCTTTAACGCACGAGCCTTTGGGGAACAGCAAGACCCAAGCCATGCACAAGCCTTCTTTTGATTAGTGATACAGTATATCCTTTTTAAAAATCTCTTTAACAGCAATCTTGGGCTGTTTCTCCTACTGATATTCCCCAGTTTTTAGTCTCGGCCATTTTCCTAAGAACCTACCGTTTTCCCTGTTCACCTGTGAAGGGTTGGTCCTGATCCCCCATAGATTAACAACAATCCACAGACCCACAGGTGCTTCATTCGGGTGTTAGCGTTTGCGTTTTACCTGTGCATCCTTTCTAATGCACTCCCCGTGGTGTCTAGACGGATTGGGAGACCTCCCGCAGCAGAACGGCCGTAGAGACAGAAGGTACGCTGTGCTATTAAACAACAATGACAAGGGAAAACATCTACATGTTCAATAAAAAATTTATTTCCTGCATTTTCAGTCCCAGGTGGTCTGCGTCCGGTATACTCCGTTCAGGGAGCTTTAGCCTGCCTCTTCTGTTTTGGTCTCCTTCCGTGCTCTCACAGCTTCTCACTCGGCACTGTTGCTTCACGCTCTGACCTACGAGGGTGTCTCTGATCTCTGAACAACGTGGATATTATGTCCTCGAGTACGAGACAGAAAGCACTGGCCACCAAGAGATGGGAATGGGTCGGGACGCCCCCACCCCTTCCCGGCACACACATCACAGTGCTGTGTTAGCAGCCCCACCCCCACGGCCTCTGTCTCCTTTCACACAGTCCTCTTCAACTCTCTATTCACAGCTGTCCCGAGATGGGGACTGTTATGTCCCTTTTCATCACTTCACTGAGGACAAGAATGAAAGGTCCGTGATGGCACCAGAATTACTGTTCTTTTAGATTATCTGAAACGCTAATGAGCCATCTTTCCCCCAATTTTCCAAAGAAAATATAAATGTCGAGTGTAATTTCCAAACAAGAACTTTTGACAACTGGAGCACTGCATCGCTGTGAGAAGGGACACTTCAACGGAGAGCATGGGCACACTGTGCGGTCCCTCCCTTCCTGCAGATGGGAAGGGGCGTGCCAGCATTGGGAAACGCGTTATGTGTAGTGCCAGGAGGCCTTCTGGGAAAGAGGTTTTCTGACAGCTGCCCATACACTGGAACAAAACTCAGCACATAGTGGGTGTCAGCGCACGGCTTAGGGTGAAGGAAGAGATGGTTTCTTCTCCCAACTCCTAATATTCCCATTCCTCCGGGTTGGTTATAACTTATTTCCTGACTGCGACAGACTGTACAGTCCCTGTAGGTCCTGGCTCTTCCCCAACTTAACACGGAACTGTCTATACCCGCTGTGCTCAACAGCCCATCACTGTGAGCCGAAGAGCTCTGAGCCCATGTAGATTGTCCTCTGAGATCTAGACTTACGGGAACAAATGGCACCCATCCATAAAGGAAAGGTGTCCTCTCTCCCTTTGACCTCTCACCTTCTTCATTGAGAGACAGTGACTCTTCAGAGTTTCCTCACGGCTCCGCTGGAGAGAGCCTTGAATTAGTCACTGGAACTGTGTCATGAGCCAGCCATGGGAGATGCTGCCTGGAGCTCCTAACTAGCCCACTGCTGGGCCAAGGGAAGGATGGCAGATCAGTTACCTCTCCTACACAGATACTCATCAACTGGAAGAACCTATGTGGAGCTGGGTGTTGAGAAAGAGTTTGGTCCCTATCTTGGCTTGGTGAAAGAATTTCCTAGTTGCTCAACCCCAAACTTGATTGTTCATTACAAAAACAACCATCCAGAACTTGGAGCAAAGGCAAAAACAAAGTATTTTTGGTATTTTAGCATGCTTTGCCAACATCTAAGAGCTCACGAAAGGACCATGACTTTGCTCCATTTTCAACTTACGTACCACCCAGCTCTTTCTAATGTGAAGAACACAGAGAGAGCAACAGTTATTTTTCACCCAGTGGATACCAGGGATTTCTGGTAGAAACAAAGACCACACCCACAAAGATCGTAAGGGATGCTCCCGAAACCGTGACTAATTGTGTAGCTTTGTGCATACCTTAGCAATCCAGTGCTAGTGTTCTGTTTATTGGAGAGCGTTATATATCGCATGTCACTTGCTCCCGCCCTCTCTGAGCCCCCTTGCCGTTTCCCTGGCTCTTCCATTGATGGGTTCAAGAAAACAGTGATGTGTGCACACGGTGTATTTGTACAAGGTTCTAGCTGTTGAAGGAAGAGGAAGGGGCATAGAAGCTGCAGCTTTTCCTTTCAGGCCTTTAGTCAGAGAAAAGAGGGGCCTGAGGACGGGGCCTATGCAGACTGGCAAGCTGCGGCTCATCCCAGGCTCTCCATCTGCTAGGCAGCCATCCCTGTAGGTGGAGATGCCTGCATGCCCAGAGAAGTCCAGAAGCTTCTGCACAACTCAGCAACTTTTTACATGCCTCCCATCATTACTATAGCAACCCACAATTATCTCTATGGAATGATAATAAGAGGTCATTATGTGTCTGCTATGTATCAGGTAAATTCTGAGTACTTAAATAGCATTAGATTAACTCATTTAACATTATAACTATGCCATAAAGTGCCCTCTCTCCCTCCCTCCCCCCCATACACACACACACACACACACACACACACACACAACACACACACACACACACACACACACACACACACACGCACGCACACATAACACACATACCGCAGACAGGTGCCGAGCACTACAAAAAATTAGGTAACATCCTCTGGGCCTCATAACTCATCCATGTCAGGATTCTGACAAACCCAAAAGACTGGCTCCACAGAGAAATTAAGCATCACACTGTAAATTCCTTTAAAATCTGACACTGCCTAAATAGCTCAAAAGCTCAACTCTACTACATAGTATGCTTATGACTTTGGGTAAATTAGCTTTCGACACCCTACAAATTATCTAAAAGTGGAGCTGATAAGGACAGCTACTCCACGGGACTGCTGTAAGGATGGAATTGCTAAATACAGTTGATTTGCTTGGCAGAATTCCTAGTATAGGGACGAGGGTGTTATTCGGTGGTAGAATGCTTGGCTAGCACATGCAAGCCTTAGCTTAATCCTTAGAACTGCAAAATTAGCAGAGAGGGAGGGAGGAGAGAAGGGAGAGAGGGAGGGAAAAAGGGAGGGAGGGAGGGAGGGACACACAGAGTCTAGTACATAAGAAGTCAGAATTAATTGTTGCCTTAAAAGCAAAAACTCAGGAGGCTGAGGCAGGAGGATCAACTGTGTGTTCAAGATCAGTCTCAAAACAAAAGATGGAAGAGATTTAATCAGGAAGAGAGGTGTCAACTTCCTTGCTTGTTGATGAAAGAAAAATAAATGAGTCAATAGGAAATTTTGTCAGGGGGTTAGAGGTACAAGCTTCATTGTGTGTTCATGACAAAGTCCCCAGTGCACTGTGGGAGAAGAAGTATCAGCCAATGAGCAGCAGAAGAGAATTTTAGTCAGTTGCAGCCAATTAACAGCAACAGAGGATCCTAAGCCAATCACAGCCAGAGCTGCTCTCAGGGAGATCCTGAAGTTCTGGCCTGAGACACATAGCCATGTGGTCTTCCCACTAACCCACCTCTGCCTACAGAGGACTCACCAAAACGACCTCCTCCTTAATCAGATAAGAGACAGGCCAGCAGGCCTCACTCCCACATCCGTCCAGCCCCTGTTACATGCCACTTGCCTGATGGAGCCTTTGCTCTTAATCCTCAGGAGGATTTTATGAGATTATCACTTGCTCTTGTCGGAATGTCTATAGTAAAAAGAAAAAAGTCCCCTAAGAACTCACTTAAGGCCACCCAGCTTTTGAACCACAGGCCCAGGGTTAGAACCAAAGTCTGAGTCATTTTCAACAGCTATGACAAATCTCCATAGGTTGACTGGCTTAAAAACAGTCTATTTCTCACAGTTCTGGAGGCTGGGAGATCCAAAGTCAGATCGCCAGGCCAATCTTTCCCCTTAACATAGCAGACAGTGTGAGAACTCTTCTCACCAGATCACAGGACTCCATCCCCACCACCTCACCTCCCAAAGGCCCAACCTCTTACACCTTTACCTTGAATGTTTCCATTTGAACATAGGAATTTGCAGAAGACACATTTGGTTCATGACATTGTTTAACTCCACAGTAACCACACCATGCTATTCTGTTTATTTGCCACCAATGTGACATGTTTGGAGAGGCACCAACCAGGATTCAAAGCACTTAACGACCACAAAACTCAGTGAGTGTCAGGAGTTGGGGAAAGCAGTGCTCCGCCCCCAGTGAGGAAAGTCTGGAGAGGCCACTCAGCTCTGTGTCTACACCCCCCTAAGAGCGTCCCTGAGGCTCCGTCAAACACTCCACTCCCTTCCCTCTCTCCAACCTGCTTAGAACAAGCTTCAGTCTTGTATTATATGCCTCGGCCTTCTCTCCAGGGGAGGTGCCCTGAGGGCTCAGGGTTATGAAGATATTCCCCAATAAAATGAGTAGACAGAGAAAAGAATCTAGGGCCTGCCTGTGGCCTCATTCCACCATATCCCCACATGGGAGATCAAAGGAAAGAGGGGGAAGCAAGGGGAGATGAGGAAACAGGACGGGAGGGGAGAGGAGGGGAGGAGAGGGGAGGAGAGACGGCTGGGACGGTCTACAAGGGGAAATTCACCTACCCTTACTCCATACACAAAGCTGTATCCATTAGGAAGTGTATCCTTCTCAGAGAGCTTATGAAGACGAAAGTCTGAGTGTTAGGAGTGGACTTTTGAAAATGCTGTGTGATGGTGGTGGTGGTAATGGTGGTGGTAGTGATGGTGGTGAAGGTGGTGATGGTGGTGGTGGCTCTGGTGGTGGTGATGGTGGCTGTGGTGGTGCTGGTGATGGTGGTGGTGGTGGTTGTGGTAATGGTGGGGGGTAGTAGGGGTGGTAGTGGTGGTTTTGGTGGTGATGGTGGTGGTGATCGTGGTGATGGTGGTAGTGGTGATAATGGTGGTGGTAGTGATGGTGGTGAAGGTGGTGAATGGTGCTGATGGTGGTGGTGGTTGTGGTAATGGTGGGGGGTAGTAGGGGTGGTGATGGTGGTGGTGGTGGCGGCAGCAAAGATGATAGCAGAGGTGATGATGGTGATGATGTGGTGGTGGCAGGCATGCTGATAGCAGCTGAAGTGCCGCGCTCTCTGTGCATCACTGCCCCTTGCCTTTCTCGCAAGTGACTACAACCTAGTTCTTGTTCCCCTCATCTAAACCCCAGTTTCTTTGGAAATCTGTCTGACTCTTATCGTCAGGGCAAGCCTGGAAGACCCACTTGGAAAACTGAATGGGCAGAGCCGCAGGTGTCGTTCGCCCTTTAGTCACCCCACCCTTGGCAGCATAATACATAAGCTGTCAGATCATCCAGGAGCACCTGGCCCATTAGACACACTGCACCTTACACTGTTTTCCTAGTTAGTATACTGTGGGAATCAGCAACATTTTTTGTCTTATTTCAGGGGGGAAATAGATTTGTTTCAAGATGCTCCTGCTCACTGGCTGTGACTGGTCACTGTAGAGACCCACGCAGTTATTCAAAAAGATTAAGCTGTTTTGATGCCGACACACCATTCCTCCTATAATCCTTGGATCAAGGAGTAATTTTGATATGGGCGTCATAATTTAATGAATTCATTTTAGAAGCAGGCACGGAGGTTACTGGCATAAGCCCCCAGCTACTCAGGGGTCTATAGGGCAAGAGGATCACTTGAGTCTTGGAGTTAGAAACCAGCCTGAGTAACGTAACAAGACTCTGTGTCAAAACAAGAATACATTTCATGAGGCAACAACGGCTATAAATGGTGAGTCTCTGAAACTTTCTGGAAAAGAGTCACCATTCTGGATCTCCTTGAGAACATCTGTGGTTCAAGGGGAGAAGTCAAATGGACCATTAAGAGGAGCTCTGAGAACTGGATTCCAAGTCTTACTGATGAGTGAGGTACTTGAGACAGCCTGGAGGACATTACCACAGACACAGCAGAATAGCAAGAAGGCTCGGTTGGGGGCGGGGGGTGGGGGAGAAGAGCCCGAAGACGCCACAGAGTCACTGCTCTCCAGTGATAAAACACTAACACCTGGTAAGAATTTGCTTCCTATGGTGAGCAAAGGAAGTGTCCTCCTTAGATAGCATGCCCTCCTGGTGGGGACGCTGTGGACACGGTGACGAACAGCTGATGGTGACAGAGACCCGCAGCCTCCAGTTTGGAAAGTAGTTTTCCAGTTAGCAAATTCTGTAAGTAGCAACACACGTTGCAGAGGGCTCCGCCATGGAAAGCAGACATTGAACCCTCTCATGCCCCTGTCGTTTTATCCTTTTAGATGTCAGGAGCTGAAGAGATACCTCAGTGTTGGCTGCATACGTATGAGGGCCTGAGGTCGGGTGCCAGCGTCCACATGCAAAACTGGCTGTGACCTAAAGCTCTGGGTTCAGTGAGAGACCTTGTCTCCAGGGAATAAGACAGAGAGTGGCGCAGCAGGACACTGGGCATCGTCTTCTGGCCCCATTGCACCTGTACACACTCATACACACACACACACACACACACACACACACACACACACACACACACACTACTTTCTCTCTTTCTCTGTCACACACAGACACATTGCTCTCTTTCTCTCTCTCTCTGTCACACAGACACACTGCTCTCTCTCTTTTGCTCTCTCTGTCACACACACACATACATCAAACATACATCCCCCCCCCTCTTACTCACACACACACACACACACACACAAATTGCCAAGCAGGGCCTGATGGCTGCCTGTAGGAGGTACAGACAGGAAGATCAGGAGTTCCAGGTCATTTTTGGCTTCTTGACTACCTAGTGATTTTTTGAGGCCAGCATAGGGCTATCTGAGACTCATCTCGAAGTACAAATAAATAAAAACACACTGTCACAGCAACCCCAACCTTAAGTAGCCACCACCCTGATCAGCAATCATCAGTGTCATGGCAAGACTTGCCAGTACCAGAAAGATTATGATTTGTTGAAGACGCTGGTAGTTGTTAGCATCTCTGAGCGAGAAGAAATGATCTCTTTGGGTAGATGCCATTGATTTGTTGAGACATAATGCGAGTGTACACTTAATAGACTCCAGTATGGTGTAAACACACTTCTTACATGTTCTAGGAAAGGGAAAACTTCCTGGGACTTGGTTTATCATGAGAGCCACTGTCCTCAAGTGCTCTAGAATTGAACGTACAACATCTGTGAGGAAAGCCGGTATCTGATAGGTGTCTGGTGGGAAGTCTCACTAGCAGTCTCCATGGTGCTCCTTGCTACTCTCCAATTCTCTTGCCACCAAGTTCAAGGGGAATAACACACTTCAAAATAAGAATCCGAGGTAGAAAATGAGTTTAATAAGAGGTTGCCCTTTCATCCTAGGGCTATAACATTTCCTACCCCATTGGAGCCCTTGTTCTTTTAACTTGCTGTTCTCAGAGCTCTTGGCATGTGTTTTAAACGAAACCAATTTTGAAAAATATAGTCTGATAAGCTGGTCGGGGCATAGGCGGCAAAGCAGAGACACAGGTAAGTCAGTGTCCCCGGGGTATAAAAGGAAGAGGGGCTCCTGGCAGAAATGGCATGCTGGATATCCCGCAGTACAGGGGTGATGTCTGGGCAGGACTGGTCTCTCATGCTCCAGTAGGTGTCCTTAACTGAGCGGACATAGTCCTGGCCATAGTCATCTTGCAGCTCTTGGGAAAAGTGGTCCAGGATTTCTTTCTCCATCTTATCCCAAGTGTCAGGTGTACCCATGATGTCTGGAACACAAGAAGAAAAGAAGAGTCAGATGTTGGGGAGGCCGGACTGAACTAGGGAGGCCTGTGCATATAAATCAGCCTCTGCTGGGAAAGATGGGTAAAGACCTTTTTTAAAGTCAATTTTCATTTATTTTTTGAAACTATAATATAACTACATCATTTATCTCTTCCCCTTTCTCCCTGTAAGTCTTCCTATATTCCCCGCCTTTCTTTTTTTCAAAGTTATGGCCTCTTTTTACATTAATTGTTGTTACATGCTTCTGCTTCTTCATAATACGACGCGGATGCATGTGTTCAGGGCTGACTATTTAGACTTGCCAGAGTGGGTGGGGAATGCTCTTGAGGCTTCAGCCCTACACACAGAACTACAGGCAACTAAGGGATGCTGAGATTGGGAGAAATAGTCTTCTCTAGGGAAGAGCATACCAATGAGCCATCGAAAACCAAAGGGTCAGCCTTTTAAAATGTGTGCTTCATAACATCACTGACTGTCATTTTTCAATCTACACGTGAGGCTGGAAAAACGACTCAACAGGTAAGAGTGTTTGAAGCCTTTGCAGAGGGCCCTGGTTGGGTTCCCAGCACCCTAACAGGTGACTCACAATTGCCTATAGTTCCCTCTCCAGGGCCTCTGACACCCTCTTCTGACCTCCACAGGCACCTACATACATGTGGTACCCATACAAATGCCCAGGCACACACACATCAAATTAATCTTTAGCCAAAATCTGAATAAAGATGGATGGTTGGCGTTTTCACAAACCAAATAGCTCAGGTGATGAGCGATCAGTCCAAAAACAGAACATCAAGGTCTCCTCGTCGTCCTTCCCAAGCTGACACATCCTCACAAACAGGGCAGCCTCATTTTGCCTGTTTTGAACACTTACTCTTTGGTCCCAGCCTTTTTACTCAATAGTGTGTGTGTGTGTGTGTGTGTGTGTGTGTACACGCATGCACGCGTGCATCCTGTTATATGATATGCCCATTACATGTTTTGCATAGCTTTCCATTGCATACATATTACCCAAACTTGTTGATTCAGTATGTTACAATGAAACTTTGTGCTGTTTTTTCATTTGCTGTCCTTACAGATAACAGCTGTCTCAAGCATTCTAACACTTGTCTTTGGATGACAATTACATATGTAAAATATAATACAATTTATACAATGTAACATCTAACATATGATCTACTCTGTGTGCATTAATATGTCAATATATCCTACATACAGCATGCATATCTAACTTACTAAATATATAGACAGTATCTAATTCTGTATTGAAAATTTAATATGCAGCTCGAAATATCTTCTATAATTTTAAACACTTAATATGTTTTAATATAATTTCAATACATGTTTAAATTTTATTACTTAAATGACATGATTAAATAGAAAATTTGTTTTGTTTTGCTTTTCGAGACAGGGTTTCTCTGTAGTAACCCTGGCTGTCCTGGAACTCACTCTGCAGACCAGGCTGGCCTTGAACTCACAGAGATCCGCCTGCCTCTGCCTCCCGAGTGCTGGGATTAAAGGCGTGTGCCACCACCGCCCAGCAGAAATGTTTTTTTAACATATAGACAATGCCTACTAGTTATATGAAATTAAATAAAATATATTTATAGCAGCAATGTTTGCTTATTTTATAGGTGATAACAAGGGGATGTGTGCATATTTAAAAATCAGTCTTTTTTGATGGAACTAACAATTTTTGGTTTTTTTGGTTTTGGTTTTTTTTTTTTTTTTTTTTTTTTGCCTTTCTGCAATTTTTCCCTGTTTCCATGCTTATGTACACAGAAGTCTTGATTTTCGTTTTTATCAGGAAGGAAAAAAAAGGTCCTATTCTGCATTTTCCTGGTCAATGGGTATAGGTTTGAGTTGTGATTTGAAGCAGGGCAGTAGACTTCCATTGAACATCTTTCAACTAGCCACTTTTCCATCATAACCTCGCCACCCAGCCCGTGCTAGGTCCAACCACTGCACACTGTGTCGACAGATGTATAGTATATACCCAGCTATTCATGGGCTTTATTTTCGCAGGTTAGGCTCCCCAAAGCACTGATAGCTGGTTAAAAAGCATGAGCATTTTTACTTTAACAGCTACTACCAGATTAATGGCCCCTCATGCTCTGTTCTGCATGTATGCAATGGCTGGTTGAATTTGGGGGCACCTTCATTTGCATGAAGTGCCTTATGAAGTGTTGAACCCCTGAAGTCCAGTGATGCTCGGGGAATATAAGCAAGCAACTAGTGGCCTGTTTCTCTTCATGAAGGCACAGACTGCAGGAGAGATGATTACCCTAACAAGATCTGGAGGTCAAACCTTACAAAACACTCTTGCTTGCATAAGTTGTATTCCTCCTGTCACTTCTCCCCAACCCCGGATCTCAAAGGCTAGAGAATTTCTCTGGCCCTCTCCACTTAGCTGACTTTTGAAAATTACACTTATTGGTCCATCCATCCATCCACCCATCCATCTGTATGTTGTGTAGGAGGTGAGATGACCCATGTGCCAAAATGCTTATAAACTAGAGAACAACTTGCAGAATCAGTTCTCTCCTTCCATCGTGTGAGTTCTGGAAATTGAACTCAGGCTTGGCACCAAGTGTCTTTACCCACAGATTCATCTCTCCCATCTATTCATGGACTAACCACGTTTGTGAATACACTGTCTAGAGCTCCCAAGTTCCCCCCTTCTGGGTGACGAATTCACCAGCCTTTTGTCAACCATCATCTGTTATTTTAGGTACACATAACAGTACCAAAGCCCTGGCACTGTGGAGCAACACATAACCCGTCTATCTAACCTGAATCAAAATCCCATCTTTACTTTGTTTCAGCTCTGTGGCTGGGAAAGTCCTTAACTTCTCTGAGACTTGATTTCTCTCACTACAAGATGGAAACGTTCTGTTGCCTTTATCAATGAGAACTGAAAAAACAGTGCAGGAAACTAGCATGTTTAATATACGCTAGACATGCAACACCTTCATGGGAAATAAATCTGATCTGTGTCCTCGACTGTTCTTAGAAGCTCCATGGCTTTTTTTTTTTCCTGATTCCTTCCGTGTTCCCACCTTCAGTTAAATAGAAACACAGGGCATCATTCTCTAGCCTGGGTAGATCCTGTTCTCTGGCTTCCTGCCTTCAGGGGGCTCATCAAGTATCAATTGAAAATGGAGATAGCCTGGTATGACAGACAGAGGGTGGACCCAAGGGTTGGAGATCCTTCTTCAAACTCCTCTTCATGTTGTACCGGGAGCCTGCACTGGGACACATTACCCACCTTGCCCGAGCACCCTCACCTGGAGAATGTCAATTAAGCCTGGACTGTATATATATTATAAAGAGCTAGAAGAGATGCCCATAGAATGATTGCACTTTAAGAGGATGGGAATGTTTAGTTCACTGATTTGCTCATTGTACAGTACACACACACACTTATGTGTGTGCAATGAACTTCAGTTACACCCAACACAGATGAGTTGTAAAATCACAGCATTGAACAGAAGAACCCAGATAGTAAAGAACGCACACATATTGATCCCCCAAGCCAATAAAGCCAAACTTATATTTGAGGATAGATGGCTGGACTTAAACCTTCAAAGAAAAGCCAACACATCACCATTGTAAGATGAGAGGAGGTAGGTACCTGTTGCAGTATAGGAAGAGGGTTGATGGGAAAGAGTTGTAAAGCGGCTTCTGGGTGCTAATTTCTGCATTCATCTAAGTACATGAGTGAATGTGTTGCTTTGCTAAATGGTGAGTGTCATACCTTTTCCTATATCTTCATTGAAACAGTAAGATCAACAAAGCATGTGTGGGAGCAAATGGTATTGCGCATGCTAAGATTAACTCCCCAGAAATGTGAGCAGCAAGACCTCCCTGAGAGCCTTAAAGTGTAACTTAACGCTAGCTCACTCCCTTTTCCAAAGGGAGCCTTACACAAGTATGCTGGAGTTTTCCTTTGGTTCATGGGCCTAACCTGACCCTGAAACCTCCTGCTAGGTATCAAGTCCATTTCGGGGCTAGCAAGATGAATCGATAGGTAAAGATACTTGCCACCAATCTGGCAACCTGAGTTTGCTCTCCAGGAATCACACAGCAGGAGAGAACCGACTCCCAAAAGTTGTCCTCTGCTCTCTACGCACAAGCTGAAGCATGTCCGTACCCACACACACCTACATGTGAAACGCCCAAAACCACAAAGAAATGTACCAAAAAAGTCTGCTTCAGCATTTCCTTGGTCCATCAGCTCCCAGCTGGCTTTCCTCTCTCTAGAAACCCTCTCTTGCTTCTATTCCAGTCTGGCTTTGATCCACTCTTGTCTGCCAACTTCCCTCAAGTTTCCTCCCTGCTGGGGAGTCTGAGCTAGAAACCCCTCCAAAGATGCTGCTTCTCTCCAGTTCCCTGGTCCCTTCTCAGCATGTGCAGCTAATGTTCTTTTTTATGTTCCAAGTGGTTCCTGAGCCTCCTCCACGACCTGCTGGGGTTCCCATCTGCCAAATGCTTCTGGCCAAAGGTTCAGACTTTCTTTATAGATTTTATCTTGTGCATTTGGGCTAACACTGACACCTTTAGGGCTTATTCTTCAGTACTTAGAAATACTTCCTTGTCTGTGATCTTCATTAGACTTTCTTTTCACATCTTCACTAACATGACCAAGTAAACATTTTATGGTCCAGAAAAAAAGGGTTTTTAAAACCATCTCAAAGTCTATATGAACAAACCCAGCAAGAAGCTGATGGACACCATATTGGAAGTGAGGTTTAGATGACTCAGGAAAATCGGTGAGAGCCCATCAGGGTCATTTCCGAGCTGTGCTCCCAGAGAGCAAATAAATGTTAGGCGTGGAGGAAGGGGACACGGGGAAGTTAATATTCTGAGTAGGAATCAGGGGACCTAACTTTGTATTCAACATGGCCTCTGCTTGTTTACACCTTCTGAGCCCTCTCATCCATTCCAGAAAGGAATCATCCTCAGAAGGACTTGGCACTTGTCTCTCAAAGGTTAGAGGAAGCCCACCTACCCGCTGAGCATGTGGTAACTCACCACATTCCTGCACAAAGAGATTGACAATACTCTAGCCCAGCATTAGCAATATCAGGCCCTGTTCTAGAAAGACATGAGCCCTTCTGAATACCTGCGTGAGAAGGCTCACCACTGGCAGGAAAACCTACTATTATCCTAGCAAACACACCGCTGACGGTGGCTCCTGGCCTCTCTTAACTGGAGCATGTACTCCGAAAGTTGTTCAATGGCATGTGTATGTATCCCCTGCAACTCAAGACCCTGGGAGCTGCTCCTTTAAGGAATCCTCCAGCAGGATCAGGCCTGTCTCCCAGCTCCCATAGGACAGAGTCCTAAAGCCTTCCCTCCACCCCGCCCCCAGCACTGATTCCTTTGTACTTTTGTATTTGCCTCACTCAGCTGAGCCTTGCTCTCCCAACTCCCTCAGCTCCATTTAAACATCCACTTGGGGAGCTGGAGAGGTGGCTCAGCAGTTAAGAGGGCTTGCTGCTCTTCCACAGGCCCAGGGTTCCGTTCCCAGCCCTCTCACAGGGTGATTAAGAACTGCCTATAACTTCAGCTCCAGGGGACCCAACATCCTCTCCTGGCTTCCCCAGGCACCTGCACACATGTGTATGAGACACACACTCATACACCTAAATTAAAATAAAATATTTAAAACACCCAAATCACAACTACGCAGGCATCTTAGAGCTTATTTCTAATTGAATAAAACAAATTTTCGCGACTAATACCTGGCTGTGTTCATCTTTGACAACCCTATAAGGTACAATACATATCACAGCTGACCAAGGGAACCTTCAGGGTCCCTTTCAGGGTAATCCTTACAGAACTCTTGGGCTCAGACACGTACTTGTTTGGAAACCTCCAGGTAGGATGGTAATAACTTTGACTCCCCACTTGGAAAGTTCATGTCTCATGATTGATGAAAACATGGTCACAGCGGCCTTTGTGGGGTTGTAGGCTGACAGCCTTGGCAGTGGAACCTCACCTGTGAGAATAACGGGAGAAAGAAAATCAGGTTTGATATTTTCATTCATTCATCCAATAAATATTTAAAGTACTAACTGTACACCAGGAACTGATGTCAACAATAACCAAGTCAGGCAAAGGTACACAAGGTCCTGCGGAATCCACATGAGCTCATGTCTTCGGCCACTCCTACCTCACGGGTGTACATATTTCTTAATGAAATGTGATTGACATGGGGATTAACAGCACCTGCCCACTAGCTCATGGCCTTCAGCTTCGGCAACCTTCATTCTGAAGTTCTGGCTAATGCATGTTTTGAGGGGGTAGGATGAGGTCTACCCAACAAATTAGACTCAGTACTAGTTGTAATGAGGAACAACATACACCATGGGAAGCTCTGGGCCATCTCTGTACGAAGCATGAGAAATATCTTAGTATGTGATAGAACAAATGCTTGTTGTCCTGCTTATATTACATTTAGCTCAGCACACTTAGCCTTAAGCTGGGCCAGGTTGCAGACAAGGAGGGAACTTTGGAAGGAGGCATCAAGGGAAATACAAAAGTGTGTGAGTTATCTGTTTGGAATGGAAGGTCCTGAAGATGTTATTGCAATGATTGTTAGGTAAGTTCATTCTGGACTCAGGTGAGCCTTAAGGAGCTGGGGAGATGGCTCAGTTTATAAAGTGTTTGTCCCGCAAGCATGAATTCAGGTCCCCAGCACACAGAATCCAAGTGTGGTGGTGCGTGTCTAAAACCCCAGCACTGAAGGCGCAGAGACAGAGAGATCCCTGGAGCTCATTGGCCAGCCAGCTTCAGGTTCATTGGCTATGAGGTTCAGTGAAAGAGCCTGTCTCAAAAAAAAAAAAAAAAAAGTAGATAATGACTGAAGAAAGACCTGACATCAAGCTCTAGCCTCCTCGTGCATGTGCACACAGTTACACACACTTTTATGAACATGAACACACACCACACATACACATACACATGCGCACACAAATGAAAGCAACAAACAAATAATAAATACATGGAATGGTCTATAAGTCCACTCATGGGTGTTTTTATAAGCAAACGAAGGCCAGGACACTAGAGGCACAGAAGGAAAGGCCATGTAAAGACAGAAGTACAGGCTCGGATCTTCGGGGAGAAGCCCGGCATCTACAGCCACCAGAAGATGGAAGATGCAAGCCAAAATTCTCTTCCAGGGTCTTAATAGATGCAGTCCCGATAAACCTTTGATTTTTGACTTCTGGCCTCCAGAACCATGAGAGAAGAAACTCCTGTAGTTTTAAGCCACTTGGTTTGTTCCAGGAAACTGATCCAGGTGTGTACTAGGTGGGAAAACCATGGCACTGTGGACGGATGAAAACATCCAAGTCTCATAGCACTAAGGAAACATCATGAAATACCCAAGAAACAGGACCCAGGACATGAAGGATGTCCCTGACCTAAGACAATCTACTTGGTAAGTTGATAAACTGATCCATTCATACAGCAGAATACAAGTCAGCCATTAAGAGCCATAAACTTAGCAAGTATAGCCATAGGGAAGTCTCAAGGTAATTTCAGTAAGTGAAAGACCCAAACAAAGTTGAGTGTGTACTCTTTGTTATGACCGCATTTCTGTAAAATTCTTAAAAATGCAAACTAATCCACAGTGAGAGAAACATATCAGTGGTTACATGCAAGATGGAAGAGCTACGGACTGAGTTGTGTTCCCTAATATTTACATAGTGAACATCAGGGCTGGAGAAATAGCTCAGCAGTTAAGAACAGAGTGCTTTCAAAGAGAATCTGAGTTCAGTTCCCAGCACCTATGTCAGGCAGTTCACAACCACCTGCGACTACAACTCCAGGGAATCCGATGCCCTCTTCTGGCCTCTGCAGGTATTGCACTCACATGCTCGTTTACATACACATTGACATGAGTATGTTCAGAATTAAAAATAAAAGTAACCAGAACTGAACCTCTAGACCCTAATAGAATTGTATTTGGAGATAAGGACTTTGGAACATGATTAAGTCATAAGTATGGAGCCCTCATGGTGTGTGATTAGTGGTCCTTCAAAATGAGACACCAATGGCTTCTTCATTTATATTCTCTGTCTCTGTGTGTGTGTGTGTGTGTGTGTGTGTGTGCATATAATATAAGAACACAGTGAGAAGGTAGTGCCTGAAACCTGGAACACAACCCTCATCAAAACCTGAAACTACCAGCATCTTGACTTCAGCCTTCAGCCTCCAGAACGGAGAGGAATAAATTCCTGCCGCCTGAGCCACCCAGTCTATGTATGGCTGTGTTACAGCTGCCCATGGAGACTAATTCAGGAGATGGGAAGGAGCAAGAGAAAGGGATTAGAAAGACTGTGAGGAAGCTTCTAAGCAGGTCGGTTGTCCCGCCAGTGTCATGGGGAGGTGCACAAATCTGAACTTACCCAGTTGCACAATTTAAATATAAGCTGTCCAGTGTACTTGCGTAATATCCCAACTCTTAAAATTCAGAAAGCCACAGTGCTTTGACAGTCTATGGACATTTCTGCAAAATCCAGGGAAGACTTCGTGGCTGTTTTCTTCCGCCTAAAATCCCCAGGACATTCCCACACGTTTCAGGAAGGAGTTCCCTGATCCCTTGTTTACCTTCCTGTGTTCCCTGGCTTATCTTTCTCTGTCTCTGGTTTATCTATCTGTGTCCCCTGATTCTAAGAACTTTTCCATCCTTTTGCAATCCCCACCTAAGCATGGATTTTGCAAGTGTTTATCAATATTTCACAACTGATTACTTTTCCCAAAGTCTCCCTTCTCCTTCCAGAAAGACAGGCTTCACCACTACAGGAGAACAGCTTCTTAGCTCTGAGCAGCCTTGTGTGACTCCCACCTCCCTTCAAAAGTGAACGCTTTTAGTAAGGAGCACTCGAGACCTCCATGCATGCCTTGTGCCTGTGTTTAACACAAAGCAGCTCATTTCTAAAGGGGGCTTAAGTCACGCCTCACGGTCTGCTGCGGTAGGACAGACCCGTGTTGGTGGATGGACTGTCGCCATCCTCTTCCTGGACCTCCATATGACTTCACCTACACACAGGAGCCATAAGGACTAGAGTCCATTGCCTGGGACTGGATTTTTTTTAGTAGAGACAGAGCTAAGGTTTGAGCACAGGCAGTATTAGTTCCAGAATCCATATCTTAGCCTCTGACTTCTCACCTGACTCCCAGCTGCCTAGCCTCCATTAGCCATGGAAATCACGGAAAGGGGAACATGCAGTTTAATCTCCGTGATCTGCAGTTGCTACGCCGCAGCTAACGGTGAGACTTTTAACCCACTTTCTCTCTTTGGCCTTTTGTACCAACCAAAGGAAACAGTTGGATGAGAGATTCGATAATTAAGTAAAAGAAAATAAAATCACTTAAAGATCATCGCTCACGTGCAGAAGGGAGCCTGTTTTGAGGGCAGCTGATTGACGCACAGAGATTTCATCAGTTAAGCCTGGGGCTCTTCATATCAAGTGATGTGGCCAAGCCTGCTGTCAGCTAGCACCTCTGTTCTCAAGAGAGTAACTCACGTTTATATGCCTCTGTCTTTTAAACCATGTTTTAAGAATAGTGGGATTGGGGAGGTGGCTTAGTCAGTAAAGTGCTTGCCTTGAAGCACAAGGACTTGAATTCAATCTCCAGCACTAATATGGGGGGAGGGGGAGAAAGTGGGGGACCGCACTACAAGTAGTGGTACATATTGTAATCCCAGTACTTGGGGAGTCTGAGACAGGGGATCCCCCAGGTCTTGCTTAGTGGGTTCCAGACCAACGAGAGAGGGGGTGACAATGCCTGAGGAGCAATGCCCAAGGTTGTCCTTCTGTCCTCACACCCACTCAAGCACACACACATGCGTAGACACACGTACACACACTGACAGTACATGCATCTATAGGGTTGATGTGAACTTAAATGACTAGAAAAGTGCCCACGCAAAGTTAGCACCCTGCGAGGGCTTCCTCCTGTTATTGATACTACCCAACCTTTTCACACAATAGCTTCCTATCCACAAGACTCTGCAGTGCCGTGTTTCAGAACCCTGGCAGTACCCCTTTGTCACCAGGGTCCCCTGAACCTAATGAATTAGAATCTGCAGGCCAACCCTTTAAACCCTAACCCCGATGGATTCCTTTGAATACTGAATCTTGGGGACTGCTCTAGGGTTCTTTGACACGTATTCCTGAAGAGGAGCTTTCAAGCTGAGGCTCTGCCCTATGGATGATAGGGGTGATAGGGTTCAAGCGAGTCCGCCAGGCATCAGTTAGAAATTTGATCCTCGGTGGAACAGTGTTAGGAAGTGGAAACTCAAGAGTCATGAGTAGGCCTGACGGTGTTGGATGAAATGTAAACAGGAGCTAAGATGGCTGGTCTTAATGATTAACTCGGTTGGATTGAGAACTGCCTAGTTTAGTAAATAGGTCAATGTCTCTATCTGTGGAATGGGTCGTTGCTGCTAAAGTATCCAGCATATCTCTCTCTTTCTCTCTCTCTCCCTCTGTGTGTGTGTGTGTGCGTGTGCGTGTGCATGAAGCTACATTTGCAAATGTGTGCCTGTGTGTCTAGAGGCTTTCTCTATCACTTTCCAGGTTGTTCTTTGAGACAAGGTCTCTCACTGAAACCGGAGATCACTGACTGGCCAAACTGGCTAGACAACAAGTTCCAGTAATCTCCCAATGCTGGGGTCACTGCATACCCCAAAGTGGCTTTTATGTGAGTGTCAGGGATCCAAACTCAAGTACTCGTGCTTGCAACAGAGCCAGTTCCCTAGCCCCACTCAACCACTCTGTCTCTGCGGCCCACTCAGCGGCCTTGTCGCCTGTCCTAGGAGCCCTGGCTGGCAAGTGAATAAACTGTGAATGTGAACTTGCCACTCTCTAAGAATAGGTTGGAAGCTGTTGCTGCCTGGTGCTCTTGGTAAATTAGTAACGTGTCCCAAGATCCTACTCACCCCGATTGATGTCCACTGAGAATACACAAGGCCTCAATGCTCCACAGTCACAATGACCAATCCCTACATAAAGATCCCTGGTTTTTTTTTTTAAGTTTTGTTTTTGCTATTTCTAATTATGTATGTGTGTCTATGTGCAGGCATGTGCACATGGAGGCCGGGAGACCATCCTGAAGCTGGGGTTACAGGCAGCTGTGAGCTGCCCTGTGTGGGTACTAGGAGCCTAACTTGAGTCCTTTGCAAGAGCAGAATGAGTTCCTCACTCCTGAGTCATCTCCCCAGTTCCAGGATCCCCATTTTTATAGCTCGAAGCTAAGGTGTTTATATGGGGATTTATTTGGGGATTATATGGGGATTAAGGAAGAGGTAAAGCTTTTCGAATAAATTCCCTGGCAACACAGCAAGGGGAAGACCACAACAGCCTTTTTCCAAAGGCTCCAAGGTCCTTACGGCTGCATGGGTCCCTCGCCTAGCCAAGGCTACCCAGACCTGATCTCCGGACAACACCCTGAGGTCTCTTACCCAGCCTCTGACTCACCCCGACCGGACCCCAGCTGAAGATGACTCTGGTAACAAAGTCTACTCCTCTTTCCTACTTTCCCGAGCTGAGCTACACACCCTCCCCTTGAGCTCAGGAGATGCAAAGCTTGCAAATTCCCCTGAGGCGGCTTAGCAGAAACTTCAAACAGCATTTGATGGTCTCCTTGTCACTTGAAGGTCTCAGTGACAAGCTGCTAGGTATCACACAAAACTCAAAGTCCAGAACCTTGTTACACAAAGAATGAGCGAGAGCTAGAAGTAGCACCAGGGTCTCTTAGAGCTGCAAATTCTCAGGTCCCACTCTAGACCCATCTAGACCCATTAAGTCATAACTATGGGGGTGGGGCCCAGAAAAATCTGTTACTGTGATAAAACACACAACATAAACATAGCATTGACGACGGTGAATATTTTAAAGTGTATGGTGCTCAACGCTGGGCTGCCATCTATCGCTTCCGTCTCTCAGAACGTTCTCAAAAGGAAAGTTCAAGCCCATTCAGCCATCATCCCTCTGGCAACCACCTATTCTGTTTTTTGTCTGTATGGATCCCCCATTGCAGACAGAACACAGAAACAGAATCATACCCTGGTTGGTCTCCTGTGTCTGGCTTCTGTCTAGAAAACATGATGCTGATGTTTCAAGGTCTACCCACAGTGTCTATATAATGTTTTCAAGGCCCATCCGCACTGTAGCATGAATCAATACTTCAGTACCTCTCAGTGCCTTGTTAAGATGCTGTGTCCGTTCTGTGGCATACTTGTTCAGTGATCCACTGATGGATATTTGGGTTATTTTCACCTATCGCTCTCATGAGTGATGCTGCCACTCACAGCTCTGTACCTGTTTTCTGTTCGAGTCCCTGTTTTCCATTCTCTTCGGTATATGCCTAGGAATGGAATTGCTGGGCCTCGTGTTGTTCTGTGTTTACCTTACTGAGAGGCTGGTTAATGTTTTCCGTGACAGCTGCGGCTGTTTTGATTCCCACCAGCAGGAAATGAGGATGTTAGACTCTCCACATCCTCGCCGACTTGTGTTCTTCTCTTTAATTTTGATACGGGGCACGGTGATGGGGCACTGCATAGTCTACACCAGGAGAGCACACGTGTCCTCCCTCCGCTCTGTGGGAAGGGATCTGGCACACACTGATACTGCTTTGCTTGCTCTGGGTGATGGATGCTTCAACCAAGATGCCTGCCCCAATGACTAGCTCAGGAGGAATGCAAGGCTCAGAGGCTTCTGTGCTTGCAAATTCTCCCCATTCTACAGAGAGAAGACAATATGAGGAAAAGCAAATTTCCCCTGGACAAAGTGACCACCACATGGACAAGTGGCAGAGCCCAGGGATTTGTCCCCAAGGGAAAGTGGGTGCTGTTAGTCCTAGGGGATCGAGGACATAGGAGTTTCCAGACTCCCCACGATGCATAAGGACAGTCTCCTGCCCCAAATGTCAAGAGGTCAGAGATGGAGAATAACTTCCATTCACATGCTAGTGTCTTTGAGATTGCCCAGGCTCTCCATCATCTCTATGTGACAGCTGATACTTGTTGTGGAAGTTTAGTTTCAGCTATGTATAAAATAATTGTTTTGTGCGCTGTTGGGTGAAGGGCTGCCTAGGGCTTGGCCTTTGTATTGTCTGCAGGTGTTGGATTTCTGTGGGGGGTGTTTGATTGCTAAGGATCTGCATGTGCTATCAGTAGGACACCTGAGGAGTTCTGGATCAATAAAAACAGCTGAGCTCAGATGCTCAGGGTTCTACTGTCCAGTATGGCACTGGCCAGGATAGTGGTTCCCTCTGCTGAGGTCTGGCAGAGTTTACACCTACAAAAAAGCCTCCATGTTTCCCTTGATGAGCCGCCACAGCAGTGTACTCGACATCATCAGCTGATAACAAAAGAGCAAGATTCGGGTCCTGCCCGACTCCAAACCCCTGCAGCCTGAGTCATTCCAGACAGGGTTGTTTCCAACCGTTCTCATTCAGGGACACTGCGTGACTGTGTACAGATATTTACTTTGATCTTCTAAAAAGAAAAACTAGTCGGGAAAAGCTTTTAGATCACTCTTGGACAATTACTGATCTTTCCCAGTTCTTTAAATATTCGGTTAACATTTGTCCAGCCGCCTTGCTGGGATTAGAGTTGGAGAGCTAAACTGGTGAGGAGAGATGGGAAACATTACTACAGGAGCGTGTGTCCCAGAGTGGGTCTGTGCTCAGCGCCCCCCCTCCCTTTATTCTATAGGGAGAAAATTAGACTGGCTTTGGGGATTCCACGACTCAACTAAGAAATGGAGCAGACCTCCAACTTTCTAACAACTTCCAGCTCTTGACAGGGAGGAAATGATTGATGACTTGCTACAGAGTCATCCATGGATCAAGGTCCTGGGGCAGAAGGCGAAGGAGTTAGGGGAAGAAAAGATGAGGAGGGTGAGTGGTAAAAGGGAAGATGGGGCATCGGGAAGCTGACTGCTTCTCCAGTCTGTGAGAGCCCCAACCGGAAATCAATATGGCTGACGGTGGGTACCATTAATCCATCCTCCTCTGCTTACTCTTGCCTCCTAAGAAAGGTAGAAACCTATCAAGGTTCTCAGATCACTGAAAAGCTAAGACTCAGAGGGTGTGAGAGGAACCTGCTGGAGGTGCCTGAGAAGAGAACATAGGAACCAGAGAAAGGAAGCAAGAGCGAGATTTGGAAGCCAGGGAAGACAAGAAGGAAGCTGACCAGAGGTGAGGAGGCAGCATCTGAAGATGCTTGGGAAAGCAGAGACGTATCTGAATGGGGATTTGCATCAAAGCATGTCTGTGTATGAGACTCGCCCTCTCTTCCATCTTTTCGCTGAGTGTTTAGTAAAATACGTCTTCTGGAATTGGCTTTGACCTTGTGGGATGAGTGAAGAAATAATGATTGACTGAGCAACGTGTGAAGCTCGACTGATGAGCAGGCTCAGCAGGTAAGGCACTCGCCTCCGAGCCTGAGGACCTGAGTTCAATCTCTGGGATCCACGTGGTGGAAGGGCAGAGCTGACTCCCAGTCGTCCTCTGACCCCAGGTTCACCAGGACACACGTGCCCACAGGCACACACATGCACACACATTCAATACATGCAATTTAAAATAAGAATGAGGAGATCCAATGAAGTTTAAAGAATAAAGAGAGACTCCCATGCATACCCAGATCACATAAAAGTGAGAGGACCGGACTTCAGATTTGGAGAAAGGGAAAATGTTTGGGATTGGGAAGGCGTGTAACATACCGCACAGATAAAGAAGGTTTTCCCGCAGAGACAGCTAAACCGAGACTGTAAAACACAACGTTTTTTGCTGCAGAGAGTTATCTTGTTAGCTATCTAGCTGAGAGATAAAACTAACAGAAGACATCATTCAAGACATCTGCTCCAGACAGCTTGAGGCACAGTGAACCACGACTAACAACCAGTGCCAGGCATTGGAAAGGGAGGTTGGGCCAGCATTTTGGTAGGAAGTATAGAACTATCTTTCTTGTAAAGACACTGTGACGGGCCTAGAGGCATTCGATCTTCTATCCAGGTCAAGCCAGGTGTATTGACTTCCTATTGCTGCTGTAACAAACCACCACCAACTTAGACAAGCCGCCTCTTCACGGTAGCCTCGGTGTCTTTGGGGTACTAGTCCTGCAGCCACAAATGATTTGCAAACATTTCCTCGATTTGTGTACATTTCCTACATTCCAGCTCAATTCTTCCTGGCTTGCAAAGAGTTCCACAAACGTAACAGAAACATCAGATTCCAAACAGTCTGATAGCTTCTTTTGGAGAACAGATGCTAGTAACTAGTTCCCTATGTCTCCCTCCATGATCCCCACTTCAAAACAAGAAACCGGAGGCAAGGGCACTTTCCAAAACCACTTCTCTATCAGTTTTACCAAGCGCTGCACCATCAAGTTGATGACATACTGAATGGTGACTCCTTTAGGTGTGATGATAGGTTACTTTTTTTTAAAAGATAGTTCTTATTTGTCTGTATATGTGTGTGCCTGTGTGAGTTTCTGTGTACCCTGTACATGCAGAAGCCTGTAGGAGCAAGAAGAGGATATCAGATTTCCTGGAGCTTCAGTTACAGGGGTTTGTGATCCACCATGTGGGTGCTGGGAATCAAATTCAAATCTTGTATAAGAGCAGTATAACTGCTCTAACCACTGAGCAATCTGCCCAGCGTGCGTGCTCTGTATGCATGTGCCATATGGGTACTTGTCTACGTGAATGGGGATATGGACACACAGGTGTGTGTTCATGTAGAAGCCAGAGGTCGACAACTGGTGTTTTCCTCAGTTTCTCCCCACCTTACTTTTTGAGACAAGGCCTCCTTGAATCTGGAGTTCACTCATCCATCCAGGCTGACTAGCTAATGAGCTGCAGGTATCTGCCTGTCTCTACCTCCCCGGTGCGGCTTCTCACATTGGTCCTGAGGATCCAAACACATTCTTAAACTTTCACAGCACAGATTTCATAGACTGAGTTACTTCCCTTTCCCTGAGCTAGCTCTTTTTTTCTCAAATATTTTTTATTGTATCATAAAATTCTCCACGGTGGTCCAAGCCATCCATCCCTCTTTGTGACTTCTGCTGCTGAATCCCTTTATGCCCAACCCAGCCTCATGGATGGAATTTTCTGTCTCTTTTCAGAAAACCTCACTCTCAGTGTCTCGGGCATTACAGAAACCATTTGGAGGAAATGTTTGCAAGCCGATGTGATGGGCAGCCGTGTAAGAAGAGACACTGGGAACGCAAGCGCAGAGACAGGAACAAATGCAAAAGGTACATCACAAAGGGGCCTCGGAAGCCAACTCGAGAGACTTCCGGGGACGCTGACACTACTGACCCCTTGGTCCTGGATTTCCGGTGAAGAGACACTTGTTGTCTAAGCCAGGCTTTTGTTCTGTAGCCTTAGCAAATAAATAGAGAGAGATGGATCTTCGGAAGCTGTGTCTCTGTCTCCTTACACTCCCAAACGCTGCCTTGCTGGGTACACACGTCTCCATCTCCTGATTTCCTACTACTATCCCACGGCCTTTATGCTGTGTCCTGGGTGGCTCCTGTGTCCTACAAATGTGCTTATTTCTAGAGGTTCTCTGAGATGCAGCCTTCAAAGCTGGACTTGAAGAAACAGCCCTTCATACGTTTGGTGGAGAAGCAGGGAGGAACGAAGCCAAGAGAGTACCGTGTTTGGAAAGGCCAGAAGGGCAGAGAGATGTTAGGCTTGGGAGGCCAACAGCACCCTCTGTTTCAGACACAATGACCTGGGACTGATCCTAAGAAAATGGGAAGGTAAGGCTGGGTGCACATTTGCACAACTAGAGGGTAAGACTAGGAGGGAGGTGATTAGTTCATTTTAACACTCTGGCAGCTATGAACACAGTAAGAATTTCTGGTCATCAGCATGTCAAAGGTCAAGCAGAAGACACACAGAGGAGCAGCCAATGGGTTGTAAGCTCTTTTTGTTTTTAAGGATTTTATTTTCTTTTTAAAATTTAATTTAATTTCTTCTATAATTATATTTCATTTAAAAACTTGTATAGGTGATATATACTATTAATATATATAATATATTAATATTAATTAATAATATTAATGTTGATTAGTGTATTGATATTAATATATTAATATATTAATTATATATATAAATAGTATATATCACCTATTAAAAGTTTTAAAATATATTGTATATATTGTATATATTTTTTATATATATTGTATCTATATAGTATATATTATATATATTGTACATATTATATATCACCTATTACAAGTTTTATATGTATTGTGTATATATATAGTATATATTATATATATATTATATATTTTTATATATATATTATATATTTTTATATATATGGTATATATTATATACATTATAATTATATATAACGCCTATTACAAGTTTTATATATATTGTGTGTATATATAGTATATATTTTATATATGTGGCATATATTATATACATTATAATTATATATATCACCTATTACAAGTTTTTAAGTTGCCCCATCCATTCTTCATTTTCAATCATTCACAGGTTTGCATTTCTTTTTCTGTTTAGCTTTGTGCATATGTGCTCATGTGCGTGCATGTCCGTGGGTCTGCAGAGGACCCAGAGGAAAATCTCCAGCGCCATCCCTCAGGTGAAGAGCTTTTCTTTGATACAGGATTTCTCACTGGCCTGGAACTTATCAAGCCCTGTATGCTAGCTGTCCAGAAAGCCCCAGGATGACCTGTCCCACACCCCCAGTGCTGGGGTTAGAAGGACAATGCTACCATACCTGGCGTTTTTTTTATGCGGGTTCTGAGGATAGAACTCAGATCTTCATGGTTGTAAGACAAGCATTTGACTGACTGAGCCACCTCCCCCAGGTCTTTGTATTGATTTTGAACCATCATGGTGCCCAAGCTGACTGCAGGGATGATTACGCTCACTGTGAACTCATTATCCTCCTGCCTCAGCCTCCCAGGTGCTTAGATAACAGGGGCGCATCAGAAGGCCCAGCTGTGTGCCTTCATCCACTTACTGAGCT
Source organism: Cricetomys ansorgei (assembly GCA_026225945.1). Classification (NCBI taxonomy): domain Eukaryota; kingdom Metazoa; phylum Chordata; class Mammalia; order Rodentia; family Nesomyidae; genus Cricetomys; species Cricetomys ansorgei. The sequence goes on from JAMJFZ010003163.1 coordinate 468,437, forward strand.
ACTTCCTGCCAGGCGCGAGTTCTGCAGTGCATACTCTGTTAGAGAGCACTGAAGTAGACTCTTATGAACGAAGGGGCTGCCCAGAGTAAGAACAAAGACAGGAAAGGAAAAAGCGACCTCATCAACGTGCCAAGGAAAAGGCTTCCATCAGCCACTTTGGGATCTGCTGGATGATTGAAGCCAGGAGTGTGTGAGACTCTGCCGGAAGGGCTGGGGGTACTGTGGAAGCAGGAGGGGCAAGGCTTCCAAGGTGTTTAAAAACTGAAAGGCCAAGTTCAGAACAAAGACAAAGCTAAAGTGTTGCGTGTTGGCTGGGGACAGGTAGGCTTAGCTGGTAAAGTGCTCACTGTGCAAGCATAAGGACCCGAGTTCAAACTCAACACCCTCATTGAAAGTCTGTGTGTGTGTGGGGAGGGGGGTGGTGACAGCACATGCCTGTAAGCTCAGCACTAGGAGGGTAGAGACAAAAGCGTCCTTAGAGTTTGCTGGCTGGCCAGTCTAGCTAAGTCAGTGAGCTCCAGGTTCAGAAAAAGGTCCTGTCCATAAAAAGGTGGAAAGCAATGGAGAGAAACACCTCAGCCTCCACACATAAGTGCACACACATGTGTTACTAGTGGGGTTCTTTCAGATTCACTAGTGTGTGAAAAGAAAATATCTGGAAATAATTTGGTTTTCTCACAGAACATAAATAATAATTGCTCCTAATCACGAATCTATCTTTCTCTCCCCCATAATCCTCTCAGCACTCTCTCTTTCCCTTGCTGATGCCTTGGGCCAATCACTGAATTTAATCAAAGACACATAGCAGTTAATTTTAAGAAAGTGACTGAATTAAAGCCAGGAAAAAGAATGTGGTAAACAGCAACAATGATCTAGAAAATTAAAAAAAAAACCTCCCCCAAAGAAATTATAGAACACTTGTTCACATTATAACACACACACACATACACACACAATTGCACACGCACACATACACACATACTCATACACAAATGCACACACACATACACACATGCACGCACAAACACACACACACACACATAAATGCACACACATGCACACACACACATGCACACACACACAGACACACACACATACATACACACACATACATGCACACACATATGCACACACATACACAGGCACATGCACACACATACATACACACATGCACACATATACACACATACACACACATACATACACACACATACATGCACACACATACATGCACACATACATACCCACACATATGCACACACATACACAGGCACATGCACACACATACATACACACACATGCACACACACATACACATACACACAAACACACACACACACACACACGCACACGCACACACACACACATACACACATCAATACCAAAAGACTAGTTGGATCTTTTATTTTTACTTTACTTGGACACCAACTAATCTAACAGGGAGAGCAGTGTCCATCTCAGAAGGCAGGAGCTGGGAGTCCAGAGTACAGACCCCTTTGACTTCCTCCTCACCCATGCAGAGACCTGAGAAATAACACCAGGACTCCCAAAGCCAAGAAAGGCCTAGAGAATTCCTGTGTGAAAGTGTCTATGGGAGAGAGCAAGGTGTGAGAGCCCAGGCAGAGGCCGCTGCTTATGGGAAAGGACACTTTGTCCTTGACACACCCTGGACCCAACCAGCAGAGGTGAGGACAACATCACCGTCAACTCTAGAGGATGGGCCTAGGACACCCAAGGTGCACACAGAGTAACGTTCTTCACTTTTTCTGCTTACAGGAAACAGCAGTGTGCTATGTTCAAAGAAGGCTTCATACAGGCTCCCGGCATCACCAGAGTCATCTGTACCGTGAGCTGTCCTTTCTTACGTGTCGGCAGTCACAGTGTAAAGACACCTAAGAATCCCCAAATCTCCAGTGATGAACACAGTCATTAACAGAAAGTAGGGAAACATTTTTGCGTGAGAGGATTTGAAAGGAGGGAGAGGTGTATCGTGAATACGCACGCACTCTGACTCATGGTGACCAGTCCTGCCTTTGTGTGCCTTGCTCTCTCGTGTAGCCCACAAAGAATGCCATGCTCCACGGCCTGTGACAGGCATTCCATGACTGTGTAGCAGGCTGACTCACCTCCCATGCTGCTGACATTCACCAGCCTCCCCTTGGATTTTCTAAGCAGAGACAGAAACACCTTGGTGACCTCCACTGATCCGAAGAAGTTCACGGCCATGCAGTCTCTGTAGCTGCTCATGGGGAGGAGCTCACCGTCTATCATGAAGTGGATGATCCCAGCGTTGTTGACCACAGCCCATAGTCCTGCGGACAGAAAGAAGTAGCTGTGAGGATGAGAAAGGCTGTGGGAGGAGTTCTACACATCAAGTTCTGGAACCACCGAACGCCTTGGAAATGCAGGCTCCGGGCAGATCACAAACTCCCTAACCTTGATTTCTTCCTGTATACCTAACCCCTAGCCCCCATGATGAGCACGGGAAGAGAACAGATGTGTATAATATCAAACAGAGATCGTCTCCTTTTTTACATTTCTTTATTTTGTGGGGGGCAGGGGCATACATGCAAAGCCACAGTGTACATGCAGAGGATAACTGACAGGAGTTAGTTCTCTCCTCCCGCCATGTAGAGCGTATTGACAACTCAGATAATCAGACTTGGCAGAGAGCAACTTTACTCACTGGGCGGTCCTACCAGCCTGGTATTCCCTTCTTATAGTCAAGAAGCTATATTCCTGACTACACACACCATGTATGGGAACAGCTGAGACAGGAGGAGAGTTGTAGTGTGCCTGGTCTTAAAGTCTCAAAGTCTATTTCCTCCTCAACAGAGTATGTAAAGACATCATTAACACACTACAGGATGAGATGCCTGACAGCCTTCCCTCACCTCTAAACTAAAAGCCTCCCAAGTGACTAGTGACAGGAAGGAAAGTACCAACAACAGGGGAGACGGCGATGTCCCTAACACCGTGAGTACTGCTTCCTGGCCCAGACAATTTGTCTCCTTGATGAACATCAGAATCGCACAGCACAGATGGCTCAGTGGAGTGGAACACTTGGAAGAAGTTTTTGTTATTTTGGTTCCTTTAAAAGAAAAAAACGCAAAATGGCATTATGGGTTAGATTTGCGTTCCCTCCCCAGCTGTGGTAGATGTTTACGAGTTGGATTTGGAATGCTTGAAGCAGGTGGCTATAATTTGGTTAGGTGCAGTCGTTCTGGCACCTGTAGCTTGTCTTTGGGATTGCTCGTCACATAGGATTATGGGAACTTTTGGCTTAAGGCATAAAAGATCTGAGGCCCCAGGAGTCATGGTGGGCGTTGGTTGGTGGTTGGCTGGCTGGGTTGCTGTCGTTAGTTAGTGTGATAATTCCTAAAAGAACAAAGGTTGGAGAGATTCGAGAGAGGACAGCCTAAAAAGAGGCTGTGAAGATTCCTAGCTTTCTCTCTTTCTGTATTAAGGCTGCTTGTAAAAGCGGTGAAGATTTCTATCTTTCCTTTCTCCTTCCCCAAATGGAGTGTAAAAGATTGTAGCATACTGCTACAGTTCAGACATACTCCTGGCCCTGCCACCAGGAATTCTGAGTGGGCAGGCATGCAGCGGGACTCGAGCATCTGCCTCTCTGCCACGTCCCGAGGAATGCTCATACAGGAGTTCTGGACCCTTCTTGGAGAACTGTTGCCCCAGCAGTGCTGTTTAACCTGGTACATTAGGACACCATGTTTCTTCCGGCAACGCCAAGGTTCAGGCTACCTCCCAGCCTATTAGATCAGCCTATTGCGTGGGAAACAGAGGGGACCCCGATGTGAGTAATGTTTAAACCTTGCCAAGGTTCCAGCGGGGAACCACCCCTACAGGGCGGGAAAGAATGAATACAGTAATTCTAAATCAGGCAAGGAAGGAGACAGTTGAGCCTGGAACTCTTGATTAGTTTTAGGGTACACACCTCTCTAAACACACACAGCTGTCTCCAAACAATGCACCCAGCAGTCTCCATCGGCATGTACTATACACACACACACACCTGTCTCCAAACAATGCAGCCTCAGAAGCCGTTCACCTGCATAGCTCCACACGTACTCCCATTGCCCGACAGCGGAATAAGTTTCCCCATCCCTGGTAACAATCACATTTGGACAGTTTCTATCCATGTATATTCCCAACACCTCCAGGTACGAAGACGAGAAGGGCTGATTCCACCTGAACTGGTATTGGGCGTGTGTGCGGTGAGGCAAAACTCTGGTAGTCTTTTAGGGAAAAGCCTCTATTTACCATTTTACACCTATGCACAATTAGGTTTGTTTATGGTTAAAATCAGATGCCTTGTGGGAAGGGACATGTTCAGAAGTGAAGTGATTAGATAACCTAATTTATCGATCAAAGTAGAGAAACACCCAAACCACAGTTCAGTAACCAGCCCTTCCTTCCTTTGGGCCTTGTAAAAAGAGATGTCAAGCTCTAGCCTGGGACCCATGAGTACTGTGACACACGGGCCCTGTGTCAGTGCTGACAGTGTGTTCCTCTATAACCTGCACTTTGCTCCCAATAAAATCACTTTGCTTCTCTGTTTGAAGCCTTTGTTTCCAATTCTCTGAATAAGAGGCAAGAGCCTAGAATCACCCAGCCCAGACCCAGTACCCCAGTAACAACTCCATCGGGATTTCTTCCTGTTTTGAAGAGTGAGAGTCTGGTGCACACGTGGAAGACCCGAGAGGAGCAGGGAGGTGACAGGATCCCAGGGTGTTGAGCTAGATAGACTTGGACCCATCCTCTAGGTCTCTGGAGCTCCAGCATGGTGTGGGACAGTAGATCTCAAAGTGTGGTCCACACCCCGGCAGCACCAGGTTCTGGGAACTTGTTAGAAATATAGAGATGAGGCCAGGGATGTGGCTCGATGGGTAGAGTCCTCAGTTAGTATGCACAAAGCCCTGGGTTCAGTCCTCAGCACTACGTAAACCAGACATGGAGGAGGATCGGGAGCTCAATTCCATCCTTGACGATACAGAGTTTGAGCACAGTCTGGGATGCGTAAGACCTCACAACAGAAAGAAACTAAAAGATAAAAAATAAAAAAGATTTATTTATTTGTATGGGGGTGGGTGGGTTGCACTGTGTGCATGATACAGAGGCCAGAAGTGAGTGTCAGATTCCCTGGAACTGGAGTTAAAAGTGGTGTTGAGCCACAGTATGGTCCTGGAAACCGAGCCCCGGTCGTCTGGAAGAGCGACAAGTAAGTGCTCCCAACCACCGAGCCCTCCCAGGCTTGAACTGCTAACGGGGCTTGCCGTTTCAACAGGAAACATCTTGGGCTGGAAGGCTGGTTTCCACACGTAAAGATCTACAGAGCTAAGAAGCCATACTTCAGCTGACTGTGGCGACTCGTATCTGATCCTGCACTCTGGAGGCTGAGGCAGGAGGACCGTGAGTTTGAGGCCAGCCTAGTCTGCATACTGAGATCCTGTCTCCAAAAAAATGAACTTTTCTAGGAAATCAGATGCACGCGTCCTTGCTGTACCCTACAGCAATTCGACTTCATTGTCTTTTCTTGTCTCCTCCTAATTTTTTTCCTTTTATTAAAAATAGACTTTTTTTCTCACATAATGTATCTCAATTAGTTTCCCCTCCCTCTCCTCCTCCCAGTTCCTCCCACCTCTCCTCCCACCAAAATCTACTTCTCTTCTGTCTCTCATTAGAAAACAGACTTCTAAGGAATAATAATAAAACTAACACATTGGAATCGGACAAAATAAACATACAAGAGGAAAAGAGCCCAAGACAAGGTACAAGAAACAGAGACCTACTCTGTCCCACACCCAGGAATCCCTTAAAAACACTAAACTGGAGGTCATTGTATCTACACAGAGGACCTGGTGCAGACCCATGCAGGCCCTTGTACATGCTGACTCAGTCTCTGTGAGCTCATGTGAGCTTTGACCATGTTGGGTTAGAAGACCTTGTTTCCTTGGTGTTCTCCATCGCCTCTGGCTCTACACTCTTTCTGCCTCCACTTCCACAGTGTTCCCTGAGCCCTGAGGGGAGGGATCGATGGAGACATCCTATTTAGGGCTGAGTGTTTAAGGTCTCTCCCTCTCTGCATAACGCCTGGCTATTCCCGTATACTGCAGAAGGAAGCTTCTCTGATGATGGCTGAACATGGCACTGGTCTGAGTACAGCAGAATGTCACTGGGAGTCATTTTAAGGCACTTTTTATAACATGACTCAGGCCTGCAGGGTCAGAAACTGTCCATCAGAAAGTTGCTAAGTTCTGCATCTTCTGTAGTGTGCGCACCACAATCATGAGACATATTCAAAGTCAGCACCATGGTATGAGAGCCAAAGGGTTGCACAGCCCAACAGTGCCTGTCTGGAGGCAGAGACATAGTGGTAGCAGCCAAGTGGCATGTGAGGACCTAACCCAGCCCTGCATGCTCCAGTGAGGCCCAACACAAAGCACTGGCCATCAAGGCCAGAAGTTCCATCCCCAGGGATTTAAATACTGCCCCAGGGAAATGAGAGCAGGCTCAAAAATCTTGGCACCACTTTGCCTCACTGCTGAAAGATGATTCTAAGCCCAAACCAAGTTGGGTCACAGAAAATAAAATTACATTTCTTGTGATCCAGAGTTTGTGATCTGAATTCACAGGCACTGAAGGCTGTGGGCATTTAACCTGGGTGAAGCCTACTGCACAGAGAGAGCAGCAGCTATTAACTTGGGATGGAGTGCAGGGAAGGTCTCTTTCATAGTCGCTCTCTGCCTGATGTGCACCTTAGGCCAGTCAACATAGAGCTTGAGAATATTCTAGAACAAGTATCAACCACCATTTCCTGTTAAATAAATAAATAAATAAATAAGCAAGCTCTTCTGGTTTGGATATGAACTGGTCCACCACCGACTCATGGTGTTCCCCAGTGCAACGTTAGGAGGTGGGACTTTGTATGGAGTACTGGGACATGGTAGAAATGGGGTGGTGGGGCCTTGGTGGAAGACGTGGGTCATTTTTGAGGGGCGTAGTTAGGCTGCTGTGTGGTCTCACCAAGGAAAACAAGGAGGCAAATTTCATAATTGCAAACTCTGCCAGACCTCAGCAGAGGGAACCACCATCCTGGCCAGCGCCAGACTTGACATGGAACCTTGGGCCTCTGAGCTCAGGTGTTTTTATTCTTTCAGAACTCCTCAGGCGTTCTACTGATAGCACACGCAAATCATTAGCAATCAAACATCCCCACAGAAATCCAACACCTGCAGACGATACAAAACGCTCTAGACAGCCCCTCACCTGACAATGCATAAAACAATTATACACACACATATATATGTATATATACGTATGTGTATATATGTAACTAAAGATAAACTTCTGCAGCAGCATATCATGACCTTGTGCCTCCCTCTCTCTTCCTTCCTGTCCACCGTAAGGTGAGCAGCCTTGGCCCACTTCATGTTCCCCACCAGGATGCCCAGTCTCACCATGGCTTAGAATCAACAAAGCCATGAGCCCAGTAAATCTTTCCCCTTTTAAACTGACGTCTCCGACATTCTCCACAATGACAAAATGCAGAGTATAAAGGCCAAGTACTTTTATCTCTTGCAAGCCCTTTGGCATTACCATCATGGTACAACTGAGGACAGGGGCACAGGCCATGTGCAAGCCAATGGGGGAGGCTGTGCACATGTCAACCTCTATTTATGACCTTGACATTTGAATGCCATATTATTTCCATGTCAAAAAAAATGTTCTTCTGATTTAACCACTTCTAAATCTAAAGACCATTCTTGGCTCCAGGCCAATGGGCCATCCAAAGCACATACCAGAGCATGGCAGCCTTTATTGCCTCTTTGTGTTTGGAGGTCCCATCTTCTAGATCTTCATAAAGTATGTAATAGGTGACTGTGGACCATTGTGCCATCAACAGAAGTTACTGCTAACATCTAATTTGGTTCCCAGTGGCCAAGTCAGGAGTCTCATGACTGCCTGTAACTCCAGCTCCAAGAGAGCTGACCTCTGTGGTCCTCTCTGCGCCTCCCACAGAGAGAGAGAGAGAGAGGGAGAGAGAGAGAGAGAGAGAGAGAGAGAGAGAGAGAAAGGAAGGAAGGAAGGAATATGTACACACTAAATCCTAAGAAAAGCAAATGATGGCACCATGCTATACTTGTTGAGAAATAATTCCTAATAACGAACAGTCTCCCTGCCCCTCTTCCATTTAATCTCTTCCATTTCTCTTATTCCATTCAAGAATAAGTACTTACTATTCTAAATGTTGTATTGGGGAAACAGGGGCCTTTATTGAGCACAACTTGCCTTGTTTCAGGTTCTTCTATTTCCTCTTTCTATAATAATCCTCTAGCTACAAAACAAGGCAGGTACCATCACCTCACCTTCACTAGAAATGTCAGCTTCAAGGAAGCTGGAATCCAGAGTGCCCAAGGCTTTCACATACAGTCTCCAGCTGGCGAAGGCTAACACTGGTGACAACAGAACTCAGAAGCAGAAACCAAATCTCAGTGGCATTGCTTAATGCCTGGATCCAGCTGTGTCTGGAACCAACAGTTCTATAAGCAACTGTTTTAGTAAATTTGAACTAGGTTGAGTCACTTAATCTGAGTGAGTCCTGACATGTCCATAGGAAGTTGACATACTCTCAAGGAAGTTGGTAAGGAGTGGGAAAGGAGCCAGCATTTACAATAGTGACGTGATACAGTCACTATGACCAGTCTAGAAAAGGAAGCGGTGCAGCCCGGCTCACCAGGAAAGTTAGGAAGGGACAGCATGGTAAGCGGTCCCCGTGGGAATAGGGAACATCTGCCACAAAGGCTTCGTTTGGCAAAGACAACATTCATAGGAAGGGGGAGATGAGACAGAAAGTCAAGGAGGTAGAAGCTGGATTGCAGCAGCGGGAAATGACATTCTGTTCTGGAACATTCCAGAGAATACTAAATGGGCCATCCGGGACTGCAGATAAATGAATTGACAGGTCATTATCCCATGAAGCTTCCGACCTTCTTAAGGTGTTTGGATTGTGTGTGAACAGAAGAGGGTGCAGGTCCAGACAATGAGCCACTTACAGAGCAAATCACAGTCACAGAGTAACTACCACAGAGACTGTGTATTTCAGGGGCTCTGGGAAATAGATGACACTGTGTATGTTCTGAAGGTTATGTTTCATTGGAAAGTAATGGAGAAATACAGGTGGGAGGAGGCCATTGGAGTACCCACACAGGAAGTAGGAAGGCCAATGGGGTACCCAGAAAGGCAGCAGGGAAGCCATTAGGGTACCCACACAGGAGAGAAAGAGGCCATTGGAGTACCCACACAGGAGAAAGGAAGGCCATTGTAGTACCCACACAGGAAACAGCGAGGCCATTGGGGTATACACACAGGAAGTAGAGAGGCCATTAGGGTAATCACACAGGAGAAAGGAAGGCTACTGGCATATCCACACAGTAGATAGGGAGGCCATTGGGGTACCCACACAGGAGGAAGGAAGGCCATTGGGGTGCCCACACAGGAAGCAGGGAGGTCACTGGGGTGCCTAAACAGGAGAGAGGGAGGCCATTGAGGTTCCCACACAGGAGGTAGAGAGGCCATTGAGGTACTCACACAAGAGCTGGTGAAGGCCTGCAATGAGCCACAGCTTTTTGGAGGTGTTGTGAAGAGGCTAGGTGGCAAAAATCTATAAGGCAATGGTAGCCGGGTAACTGGCTCAGATGACTGGGTGCACAGGCAAGCAAGTGGATTTTCACCTGGCACTGGGGGAAAGATAATGAGGTCAGCTCTGCACATGTTGAGGTTGAACCTCTGGAGTATGAGTGGAAATGTTTAGAAGACAATGTTGGGTGTTTGGGTCCAGATCTAAGGAAGAACAGCCAGGTGGGCTGCATTGCTTTGGAAGTATTAGTGTAAATTAGTTTTTCAACTCTGACCAAACATTAACATCACCCGGGGAGCTTTAAGAAAATGAAAGCTGCTGATGGAGCTGGGGAGAAAGAGTGTTGGGTAAGGGGCTTAGTTGCAAGCATAAGACCACAGAAAGCTGTACTGTAATGTCAGCACTAAGGGAAGGAGGAGAGACAGATGGATCCCAGGGGCTGTGAGCAAACAAGCCTAGCCAAAACAACAATCCCCAGGTACAACCAGAGATGCTGTATCGAAACATAAGGTGGAGCTGGACAGTGAGGGTGCACGCCTTTAATCCCAGCACTCGGGGGGCAGAGGAAGGTGGATCTCTATGAGTTCAAGGCCAGCCTGGTCTACAGAGTGAGTTCCAGGACAGCCAGAGTTAAAATAGAGAAACCCTGTCTGGAAATTACAATAAAGAAACCCTGTCTAGAAACAAACAAACAAACAAAAACCATAATATGGAGAATAATAGAAGACACCTAACATTGACCTCTGACCTGCACATGCACATAGGCAAGCACATACACGTGCACACACACACACACACACACACACACACACACACACACTCTCTGCTTGTGCCTCAGAGTCTCTCCTTAAGTAAACTGCAATAACTGAACTTTGTGTTGGAGCACCCAGACATGGCCACCCCGAGGCCATGGGACCTGTGCAGTCACATGGGACTGGGAGTTCAGAAGGGATTCACAGGTGCTTAACCCCCTGATGTCACCATCTTAAATCTCTGAATCCGTTCTTCAACAAGGTGGCTCCTGCTTTCAGCTCTCAGTGGGTTCCACGGGGTATGTACCCCACTCTGGGCTCAAGCATGACTGTTTTCAAGCCCTCCTCCAATGTGCAGCTGGACAGAGAGTCCTTGGCATAAGGATAGGTCAGTCTGACCCAGGAGGGCGGAGCAGAAAGCTGCAGATGGAACCAAATGGGAAGATTCAGATTTGAAGGGGAGATGGAAGGAGAGACCCATCCAGGAAGCAGAGAGAACAACCAGAAGGCTGGGTACCAAGGGGAGGCTAGGGACCAAAGAACTGAGCAGGGGAGTGTCTTCTTGGGACAGTACAGAGAAGAGAAGCTCTTTGTTCTCCATGCCCAGGTGGTAGCTTTGGCCAGAGCAGGTAAGGAGGTGTGGTGAGAACCAGCATTCATGCCATCAGGCATGAAGACATGAAACAGACGGCCACTTGGTCTAAGAGACTTGGCCACAAATGAAAGACAGAAAGGGCCACGCCCAAAAGAGACGTGTAGAGCTGTGGCTGCTGTTAGGCTGGGAAAGATCAGAGCGTGCTGAAGAGGACGAAGGGCAGGGGATAGGAGAGTAAGTAGAACGTGCCCAAGAAGACATGGGAGGGCAGGCACACTGCAAGAGGCTGGAGTGATGGCTCCATTGGTAAAGTGCTTGCCTAGCAAACATGGGGACCTGAGTCCAATCCCCCAGGATCTTTAAAAGCCTCTTATGATGGCACTTGTAATCCCAGCACTGGGGAGGCAGAGCCAGGCAGATGCTGGCCAGCCAACTTCGCCTAACTGGTGAGCTTCAGGCTGATGAGAGACCTTGTCTCAAAAGACAAGATGGGTGGTACACTTGAAACAACATCCAAGGTTGTCTGGGTTGTCTTTGGCCTCTACATGTACACACACACACACACACACACACACACACACACACACACTCACGCATGCACATCTTTGCATCTTACAGGCTCTGGCACATGGCAGAGGCTCAATACAAATGTCCTCTGGTGTGATCGGCAGCCTGGGTCATCAGAGGCTGTGACAAGAGATGGACATTGGTGAGTAGGATAAGGAGGAATCAAGGAAGGCAGTACCTTTGTCTCCTGTTTTCTCTGTGACTTTGCTGTGAGCATCTTTTATCTGCTCTGGCTTGGTGACATCCATCTGGAGCACTGAAAGGCGCTCGGAGCAGGTTCTTCTCAATTCCTCTGCTCCTGAGCCCTTCTCATCCAGCACCCCAGCGAACACCGTGAAGCCCAGCTTGTCCAGGCGCTTGACCAAACCGTGTCCGAAACCAGAGTCAGCTCCTGTGAGAGTCAAGAAAATACAAAGTGAGCTCAAACCAACGTAACACGAGAGATTGCCTCATGAGGATAACGTCGCATGGTGTTTATAATGGTCTCTGCTCACTGAAAGGATCCTGGGAAGTTTCTTTGTTGACTAAGTTAGAAAATATCTTAAGTCAAGACAGAAAAATTCTATGTAAAAAAAGGGGTGTTGATAAAAATTCAGTGAGCATACACGGAAAGGGAAAGTCTGGATGGTAGTGGTCAAGGGTTATTGACAAAAAAGAAATATGGCTGGGGAAACCATACCATGTAAATCTCTCTCTCTCTCTCTCTCTCTCTCTCTGTCTCTCTCTCTCTGTCTCAATGTGTAGCCCAAGATACCTTTGAACTCCCTCTGTAGTGCACACTGGCCTTGAGCTCGGGGCTCATGGCAATCCTGCCTCAGTCTCCCAAATTCTGAGATTAAGGGAATGAATCACCACACCTGTCTTGTACTGTCTTCCAGCTTCACCACAAGAAATTACTTCTTCTTCTTCTTCTTGTGTGATTTCTTTGTCTAAAGGCTTATCTGGTTGGAATGGAGATCAGCTGGTTCGACAAGTACATGAAAGAGTGCAGAGAGAGGGCAGCACGCCCGGTGTCTGCAAACACCGCCGGAGAGACAGCGGAGGAAACCGTGCAGGGAGCCTTATGCACAGTCTCCAATTTGCATGCCGATGTGTAAAAGATCACTTCTCTCGGAATTTAACATGAGAGTCTAAACAACTTAATTGGGGGAATATTATGGACCCTCAAAAATAGTAGCCTTGCACCCACATGTGTGAGACATAACTATCTGGAATCTTAAAAGTTGAAGACACCATGATCATAAAATCAGCCTCTGGGCCACGTCATGGGAAATGCCTAGCAGTTAACATGTTTATCTGGCTGAGACATTTTCCTCTCGCTGTGTCACATAGCCTGCCTGCGAGCCTTGAGGGTCACCTCGAGTCAGTGGTCGGGGGCTATGCTAAGGCATCCGCCCAGATTGCTTCCACTCTCGTGTCCTACAAAGAAGGCTATGAACTACCCTGAGAATAACTACAGGAGAAACAGGTTTCAGGGAAAGCCAGGCCAGCAGCCAGGGCATCCATGGGCTGAGGGTGAGAACAGGGGGTTCACGGGAGGGTGGGGAGACTGGATCCTGTTTGTAATTACATCAGACTTAATGCTTCTGCTACCATTAGTGCAGCTGTGTATTTGGGAACTGTGGCTCTTAAAGGCTTTTGTTTCCCTCAAAGGCTTGCAATCCTCCGTCTTCAGGAAGAGAACCTTCCTGCCATACAGAGAGTCAGGCATGGCCAGGCTCCGTGCAGCACTGGCCTTCACCCAGCCAGGGTACCCGTTGCTCCCCAGACAGTAGAGACAGGTGAAAAAAGACATTTATTGGTCCTTTTTAAATAAAAAAAATTACACTGTCGCTCAGGCTGGCCAGGCACTCTTCCTGCCTCGGGCTCCCAAAAAAGATCGCAGGTATGATAGACAATCCCATTCCCAGATGTAGACCCAAGAAAAACGAAAGCAAAGGGTGCACATGGATGTCCATAGCTGCATTGTTCATGGTGGCCAAGTAAAGGAAACTGACCAGATGCCCCCCACCTGAGGAGTGGGTAAACAGGGGCAGGTGGTCTGATAAAGAGGGAATGACGGAACGACAGAAGCTAACAACACAGATGAAGCTTGACAGCTGCTGGCTGACAGAAGCCAGGTGAAGGAGCGTGAAGTGTTGACCTTGACCACGCTTTCTCAGGGTGGAGGATGACCTTGAAGCCGTCTTCACAGGCAGCGAGATGAGGCCATGACAAACTCTGCTGAAGGCCTGGGATCCTGGAAGCTAGCCAGGGTGAAGAAATCCTCCTGCCCCTTCTGTTCTGGGAAGTGACTCACTACCATGATTCCCCCTCGCAGTCAGGCATGGTGTCACAGTCCTGTTGTCCTAGTTTCTTGGAAGGCTGAGACAGGAGGCTTGCAAATTTAAGGCCTGCCTGGGTCACTCAGGGGGACCCCATCTCAAAATAAAATATTGAAAAGAGCGCTTAGGAGACTACTCTTGGTAGAGTTCCTGCCTAGCGAGTGGAGGAGGTAGGAAGACGGAATCTCAACTGGGAAATTCCCGCCACCACATCGGCCCGTGGGCATGTCTGTGGGGCATTCTTTTTTTTTTGATTAATGAATGCCTGACATGGGAGGGTCTAGGCCACTGTGCGTAGGGTCACCTCCACACAGGTGGCCCTGGGTTGTGCAAGAAAGCGGGCTGAGCAAGCTGTGTGGAGCAAGCCCGTAAGCAGCCCTCCTCCACGGCCTCTGCGTCAGTTCCTGCTCCAGGTTCCTGCCTTGAATTCCTGCCCTGACTTCCCTTTAGGATGGAATGGGCCCTGGAGTGTAAGCCAAGTAAACCTTTTCCTCCACAAGTTTCTTTTCCCAGTGTTTTATCAGAGCGACAATTCCTTGTTAGGAATTCCCTTCCCCATAGGAATCAGCTCATGAATGGCTCCTTTGCTCACCTAGGGTAAAGTCAGACAGGGAGCCTCCAAATCCCTTCTTTCCCTAATTATCGATTAGTTGACCTGTTTGTCCCACTGATAAGCTGCAGCAAAGTATACCCAACTTTGGTAAAGGTTCTGTCCTTTCCCGGGCTCCTCGTATACCCTCTGTCTGAACCACCAGGTCACCCCTCTTCACAGCCCCTCCTGAGGTTGGGGTGGCCTTGGGGTCCCATCAGCCTGATCCAGATGCTCCTGGATGTCCCACATCCCAAACACCATTCCTTCCTGGCCTTATTGACTTCTCCCTATAGAATCAAATCCCCACGGCCTATCCTTGAGACACATGCAGGCCATCTGAACAGAGCATGTCCCCATCTACTCTTGTCCCTGCCTGATACGGGCGACCCTGCAATCACCCTGCAGAATGGTCTCTCCTAGTTAAAAAGGCTCCTATGGACTGGCCGCTGCCTTTTTTTTTAATTATTTCTGTGTGTGTATTTGCATATGTGTGTTGTCATGTGTGTCACAGCATGCATGTGGAGGCCAGGGAACCACCTTGTAGAGTCGGTTCTTCCTTATACCTTCACATGGGTTCCTGGGATTGAACTCAGGGTGTCAGGTTTGCACGGCAAGCACCTTTACCCACCGAGCCATCACGCTGGCCTAAGTGGCCAGTGAATTCGTAAAGCCACGGTTTGTGAGAGACTACGCTCAGCAGAGAGGGCGTATAGCATTGAGACCAGGTGCTGATCTGCCCTTCCCTCCCACCTGTGTGTGTGCTTCCCGGTGGATGCTTCCAGGCCTGCAGAATGGACTTAATAGAGGGATCGAATAGGCTGAGTCTAGGAAGTGGCTCTGGAAATCTGTTTTAAAAACAAGTTGGTCATGGTGACACAGGGCTGTGACCAGAGCTGAGGCAAGAGGGTTGCTAATGAGTTCCAGGCCAGTCTTTACTATATAATGAGTCCCAGGCTGGCCTATACTACAAAGAAAGGTCCTGTTTCAAAAAAAAAAAAAATCCAGATATTTCAAAGAACTACAGCCAACTAGGATGCTGAGAGCAAAAGGAATAGCTGTCCCAGGGGAAGAACATACCGATTGGTTACCCGATACCAAATTCTTAGCCCTGGGAGCAGATACATACAAGCAACAGTTACAAACTGAGAAGGTTGTATTTATGTATTTAGGAATATATACATACATACTTATATGTAACTGCACTCTAACCAAAATAGGCCATAAACTTAAAAGCGAATAAGGGGTTATATGGGAAGGCTGCAGGGGGGGAAAGGACGAGAACATATAAACTATATTACAATCTCCGAAAAGTAGGAGAGGGTTTAAAAACGCAAATAATATGAACCAGCTGAAGATAAACAAATGTGCATATGCATTTTTAATCCAAAAATAAAGTAAATGTGACACTATGCCCCTTTTGGGTTTTCGAGTCTTCATATGCAGTGTTGGTCAATGGATACTTCACCTTGGGTGCGAGGCCACTGAGCACCATGGGTGAGAATCACTTCCTGACTGCGTTTTCCACAAATGACTCTCAGGGAGAGTGCACTGAGACATTAGGAGCCTCCACTGCCTCGTGGGTAAAGTGAAGTTCTAGTCATGCCCCCTTTCCTAGACTAACCTGAGCAGCTGGGAGCCCCAGTGCTGCTCACAAGACCCAGCATGCCATAAATGGCTGTGGCCAACAGGCTCTGGCCTCACACTGGTGGAGACCTGACCGTCCTGGTTCTGGCCTGCTTGATGGCCCAGAGGCCATGAAGAGGTCAGGGGCTCCTAGGAGAGTCAATGGCTAGGGAACCAAGATAAGATAACCTGTGTGTGCTCCTGAAGCCTGGAGCCCAGAGGCAAGTTAGGCCAGGAAGGCCAAAGGTTTCCTGCGAGCTATGCAATGGAGCAGCTGATCAGAACAGTCTTTCCTAAACTGGATTACAACATGCTTACCCAGTGCCAGCGGGCATCACTAACAGCCACCCTGGATGGGGGGGGGGGAGGGGACGGGGAGCAGGTAACCTCATTATCAAGGTTACAGAGGGGGAAACCGAAGCACAGAAGATTCCCTCTCTCAGCTAGGGCCAGCAGAGGTAGTATAGATGAAGACAGGGCTTTGGACATAAAACCTGGGGAACGAAATTCTCACACCCATCACAGCAGAGGTCTGAGCACAGGCCGTGGGGCATGAACGGGCATTGAGGAGGCTTTGGGATCTGAGTGCCTGAAGAGTAAGGAGGGGACTTTTAAACTGGATTACAGAGGGCCATTTTCATATCCTTGAGCATAACCCTCCCATTCCCATTACCCTCCCTCCTCTTGCCGTCCAGATTCTCATTAGTCCCCTTGGTTCCCTAGGCAGTTCCTCATCTGTGTTCTCCTCACCTGTACATGCATGATCTTGCCTGATAAAATCGAGGATGAAGCATGTGATATCTGTGGGGGGTGGGGGGGTTCTTCTCCTTGTTTGTTTTCTGACACAGAGTCTCTCACCGAACCTAGCGCTGAGTTGGATAGCCTGGCTGGCCAATGCCCCACAGATCCCCCTGACTCACCTTCCCAGTGCTGACCACTGCACCCAGCTTTTGGACATGGGTGCTGGGGCTCGAACTCAGGTCCTCGTGCTTGTGCAGCAAATGCTTTACTGGGTGAGCCATCTCCCCGGCCAGTGTTTGCCTGTCTGAGTCTGACTTAATTTGCTCACCGTGAGTATCTCCAGTCATATCCGTTTTCTTACAGATAAAACACTGCCATTTTTCTTTACAGCTCTGAAGACTTCCATTGTGTGCCTACACATATTCCTTGTCCGTTCCTGTTGTTGGGTGCCTAGATTGCTTCCATCACTCAGCTACCGTGAATAGTGGAGTCTTTGTCGTCAGTGTTGACCGTGCCTGACTCATAGTGAGTGATCAACAATGCAGCAGACCATGTGGAATCAGGTGGCTACCTCAGCACAGGGCCAGGAAATACTGAGGTTTCTGTGAGAGTCTCTGCAGTCCTTCTGTTGCTAGTGACTTAGGCACTCATCAGCTCGGTACAGGCACTAAGTGCTAGAGTCCCGTTTGGCGCAAGAGTCAAGTAGATTTTAATACAGCACTTACATGTAAAAGTTAGAGTGAAAAACCATAGCCATGAAGCTAGGCGTGGTGGTGCATGGATGTGACTAGCCCTCGGGAGGCAGAGGATCTCAGTGAGTTCAGGGCCAGACAGTGTGACTTAACAGAACCCTGTCCGGAAACAAAGTGGGAGAGAGGGAAACACAGACTGGGGGGGGGGGGGGAGAAAGGAAGGAAGGGGGAGAGAGTGAGAGGGAGGGAAGGAAGGGAGGGAGGAAGGGAAGGAGAGAGGGAGGGGAGGAAGGGAGGGAAGGAAGGATCGTTGTGTAAAGCTTTAAAAGCACGAGGTGTCGATCACACCCCAAGATGAAGCAGTCCCAAATGTGACTTCTCAATCTTCAGTGTTTTCCTTTTCAGGCTTTTCAGTTCTCTGCTGTTTTGACCAATAACTGTTTCATTTAAATTTCCTACTCGAGCAAAACGCGTGATGCCCACGTATGAAATCCTCAATGAATTAGTGAAAATACTATAGCAATAAAAATGTCCCACACTCCAGCTTGATCGGTGCGACTGAAATAAAATTGCAGTGTGCATGTGTTTCTTGCTTATGATCTCGGACGACCTCCTGAAATAAGGTGTCAATTTTAAACTAAGTTATATTGGGTGCAAAATAAGCATCTCAGAAAGCCTCTGTGCATGTTTCCTCATCTTCTCACTGCTCTTCAAAGAGCTTGTAAGAGTCATGAGAAGTAACACGTGTGCACACACGCACACGCGCACACACGTGTGCAGTGTGTAATCTTTCCCGTTCGTTTTGAAACAACTGTCCTGTGTTCCTTGTTTCCCCCACATTCTCTCGGCATGCCTTGACATGGTGTTGTGTTAGTTAAGACGGTGGATAGAGTTTTAGTTCGATCTTTGTCCTGTAATACACTTAGCCCGTTCGCACAGTCCAAGGCTTTCTTTATACAGTTTGCAAATTAAAGGATGTCACTGAGTAACATTTTTTCCAGCTCTGGCTTACTTTTTCTAATAAAATTTAAAACATATTTTTAATTAAAATATAATTACATCACTTTCTCTCCTCCCTTCCTCCCTCCAACTCCTTCCAAGTTCTCCCTCACTCCCAGGGATAAGACCCCCTAACGGTTAGTCCGATACAAACTGGCCAAGCAGTTTGAGAATTTTATACGGTTTTGATAATATTCCTGCCCTCCATAGCTCCTCCCAGATCCATACTCCCTTTCCTGCTCATCGGACTTCATGTTCCCGTTTTTAATTTAACCCATAAGTCCAATCTGTGCTGCCCATGTACCGCTGTGTGCAACTCCGCTGCAGCGGAGTTGACCTACCGTGTCCACACCTTTAAAGAAAACTGACTCTCCCTCTCTTGGCATCTATAATGGCCAATAACTTCTCACCTAAGTGTGGGACTTTGCCCCCACCGCCCTCCCCATGCAGAGATTTTGTCTTTTCCCGTGGATACATTTATCCCACAGGTTAAACTGGAATGAGTACGATGGTGAAATGGCAAAGCAGAGCAGTTTCAATCCTGCAGCTCCCTACTGCTTACTCACGGTCACATTGTTCTTCATCTTAAATTCAGCCTTCAGCCATTTTGGGGGGAAAAAAAAAAAGCTTAAAGCCTTGCTTAAAAGTAAATGCTGTGAGCTCTGTTCTGTGGCGACCGCACTTCACCCTACCCTGACGCCTTCTCTGTCTCCGCCTTTCAGTGTCTGACTCATCCCATTTTTCCCTGGTTGTGTCCCTTGAATCTTATTTGTGCTTCTTTGAATTTCATTTTTGAGAAATTACTTGTGCCTGTGCATGCGCGTGTGTGCGCATGTGCGTGTGTCTATGTCTGTAACAATAATAATTGAAGAAGAGGCCACGGAGTGATGGGGACACAGGAAGAGTTGAGCAGGGATGGAAATTATGAATCCAGGGAAATCTCAAGCAGTATTTTTTTAAGACACACAAAAGCTAGTTTCTAAGTGCATTTATGCTACTGCCACATGGGGGCGCTGTATCTGCCAATAAACAGACACATAACAGCTTGAGTTGAACCGAGTGTTCAGCTGAGGCACTGGTTTGGGAGATCTTGGAGCAGGACGCTTGAATGGAATGCCTGCATGTTGTGGAGATGGGGCTTGGGGTGAGATGTGTGCTTTTGGGGTCCCTTGGGAACTGCCTCCAAAGAGGAGAATTTGAAAGCCTGTGAATGGCCCCTTATCATGAAAACACACGTAAGCAGTAAAACGTCAGGAGTAACTGTGAGAGCATTGAGAGGTATCCTCACCTCTCTGATCCAGCATAATGTTTCCCTGTGCTGGTTCACCCTCCCTACGTGTCCTAGCATAACAGTGTGAACTGGCGACTATTTTCTATATTACCGTCACATAAACCAGTTCCACACGGTTCCACGTCATTCTCAGGAGGACCATGATTGCTAGAGAAAGATCTCACGATGAACATGTGACTGCCGGACTGGGCCTGGAGATCAGAGTAGAGCACTTTGCCCGGAGTTTGTGAAGTCCCGCGTTCCGTGCCCAGCACGAGGGAAACTTAGACGAACAGCGGAAGCCAGGTTTCCAGAGCCAGAATGCTTGAGTGTGAATCCCACCTGTGCCACACACTTGCTGCGCTGCCTCTGCGAGTCACTTAGCCTCATCCTGTCCCGGTGTCTATGTGCAAACCCAAAAATGCCACGGCCTGCATCAGAGGGCCGCGGGAGGAAGTAAATGCTTTGATATGTTAAAGCTAGAAAGGGGCCCAAAACGTAACAATTGCTATATTGACTATATTGTCTGGGACATTATTAAATAAATGATGATATGGGGTTGTTTTTGTTTGTTTGGGTTTTTTTTTTTTTTTTTTTTTTGCCCAGACTGAGCTTTCAATGGCTATTTCTAGTTTCCGAGACAACCATGGTTTATGTTTTGATTGTCAGATTGTAACAGTGAGCAGGGGTGGTAACTCAGTTAGTAAACGGTTGCTCTGCAAGTGTGAGGACCTGCGTCAATCCCCAGAACCCACAGAAAAGAGCAGGCAGTTAAAGCCAAGTGTGGCAACTCACGCCTCCAGTCTCAGCACTTGGGAGGTTCGGCGGCCAGTTCGGGCTGAGCTCTGGAGCAAGATCCTGTCTCAACAAAATGACAGAAACAGAGATGTAGTTGTCCATACTTATAACCTTTAGCACTAGGAGGAAGAGATAGGCAGACCCCTGGGGCTTGCTGTCCAATTGACAGTGAGAAATTCTGACCAAAAAAGCAAAAACAAAATCCAACCTGTGGTCTCTACACACACACACACACACACACACACACGCACACACACACACGAGACATTCTAACCACAGTAATGAAGCCGCCAGGGACACGGCTCTGATCAAAGTCCTTCTGATCCCTTTTTTTACCCACACCACCTTCAACCAGCAACAGCACAGAGCAGAGCCTATAGGCAGCAGCTTCAGGGTCACCAAGATACTTTCTGTTGTGGAATTCCTCGTCTACTGGAGGCATCGAAGCACAGAAACTGAAGACCTACTGTGTGTCGGCAAGAGGCTGTACTCTGAACCGATTTCATTTGGCTCACAATCTGCTTCATAAAAGTTCCAAAGATTCTGGAACAGGAGATTTCACACACACTTAAAAAAATGCATAGATTTGCAGTTGCCAAAGATTTGCCTCAATTCATCAGAGAAGGGCCAATCTTGAGCTGGGCTGAAAAATCCCTGTAGCTGTCCCCTCGGCTGGGAACGAAACTCATTCCTCAGCAGTGTGGGCTCCTGCTTCTAACCACCAGCATTTCTCTGTATTGTGGGCTACCCTACGCAAGAGCACCTTTGAATTGAGGTCCCTGAAATGCACTGTCCCTTTACCAAGGACATCTACACTGGGAGTTGTTTATTTGGTTGGAAATGGATGTGGGAAATGGATGGAGAAAGAACTTCCCCCTCCCTTCAGTTTAAGACTTAGGCAATCAGCGTGATTGCCACCCTGGTGTTGACACTGCCTGCTCCCACAATGTAGGTGAAGTGAGATGACAGATAAAATATGACTAATAACCTAATGAGTCTGCCCTGAGACCCAGACTTCTGGTCCAGGAGGAGCAGATTCAAGATATCCACTTCCCCTGTTTGTAACACTCTGAAGAGATGCTAACTGATGGGTGATGGCACCATGGGGAAAGTCTTGTGCCACCAAGCATGACAACCTGAATTCTAACCCCGGCACCCACATGTTGGAAGGAGAGAACCAATACCTACAAATCGTCCTTTGATCTTCACATAGCACAGTGACACAATTCCTCCCCACTCCCTCACCCCTCCCATGTACACACACACTCATACACACATGCGTATACATATGCACACACAGACACATACATACACACATACAAACACACATACACACATACATACGCGCACACACTCATACACACACATACACATACACAGACCTATGCATACACACACATACATATATACACACATATATGCACACACATACATACACTCATACACACATGCATTTACATATACACACACACACACAGAAACATACACATATATATACACACAGATACATACATAAACACACGCATTCATACACACACATACATACACACACACACTCATACACATACATACACACACACACTCATACACACACATACATACACACACACACACACACACACACACACACACACTCACACACGACACTGACTTGAAAACAGCTACAGCTTCATGTCTACTAGTAATGAAAAAAAATGATCCTTTTCCTGTGGCATGACCTTTAGGAGTAATTCTCCTGTGATCTTTTTGTTCCTATGTTAGCACTAGTGTGTGAGGTGCCGAGAGAATGTGCACACAGTGGGGATGGACTAGAGTCAGCACTCACACCTGTCTCTCCCTGAAGCATGTCGCTTTGAGCACCCGGGTAGGGCTGGAAGAACACATTCACAGAGCAGCAATGGTGATCTCCCTTCACGAAGGGCTCACTCCAGTCATGTGTGCTCTGACACGGGTCATATCTGCAGTGCCACGTTGAACCAACTCTCCATGCCTGTTCTTCAGAAGGAAAAGTGTGGTGGCTTTGTCACATCCCTGTGTGCAGAAGCAACTTCCAGCCCTGCCGCAGAACAAGCAGCCAAAGTGGCCAGGCTAGATGCTGCTTGTAAGACAAGGTCTCAGCCTGGTCCTAAACTTTCTAAGCAGCTGAGGATGACCTTGAATGTCTGATCCTCCTGCTTCCACCTGCTGGGAGGTTGATCCATGCTGGGACAGAAGGCAGACACCCGGAGGCTTGTTTTGCAAGGTGTTATAGATGGAACAGAGCTTGGTAAGCAATCTACCCACTGAACCACATCCCTTGCCTGGGTGGATTTGGACAAAGAAATGATGCTGTAGTCCGCATCTAGAATGTTCCACAATGGCTGTATCAAAGGCTTAGCATTCTGCCCCCTGTAGCACTAGCATCCAGAGGTGGTAGAATTCACCATGCAGAGGTGAGTGAGCCTAGAGGGAGGCCTTCAGTCAAGGGGCCATGCCCTATAAGGGATTTATAAGATGCTGTCCCCTTCCTTTCCCCCTCTCATTCCTGCCACGAGGCTAACAGTTTTTTGTACCGTGTACTTCCTTCTCAGTGTGATGCCCCTGCCCAAAGCAGCCGGGGCCAGGGGTGCAATCCACTATGATCAAAATCTTCCAAAACTATGAGCCCTTTCCTCTCTATAAGTTGACTGTCTCCAGTATTTCATTATAGTAACTGAAAGTTGGTGAAGACAAATAGATACCCAGAATACTGTCCAGTCCTGGCACCTCTCATGAAATTTGAAATCCTCCTACCCTTCCCCAGTTAAAAAGAATTAATCACTGGTTACTTCCCCAATTGCTTCCCCCTCTGGAATTCCTTGTTTCTCTTGTGAAATGTCACAACTTATCAGTCACCCAGACACTTCTCTAAGTCCTTACAGCCATTCAGAACCCTCCACATTCCAATCCAAAGATTTCCATGTCTGTCTCTGTATTCCCTCTTCTGTCTATTACATTTTTAAAAAAGCCCACCTTGGCTCCACTCCTCCACCCTCCAGATTGCCACTCATCAGAGATGGCACATTCTCAGATGTGGCAGAGACTAGCACCAGCCACATGACTGTGTTTCCTTGTTCCATATAACACACCAGCTATCCCCACCATATATCACGTCAGTATCTACAGTGTCACATTACACCAGCAGCGCTAAACAGCGCTGCACCTGACTCCTGTTACTGACATTATCAAAACTAATGGAGGTGGGATGGGGTGTGTGGTCAGCTGAGACATTCGGAATTCCAGACACCCCAGCCAACATGCCTTTAGAAAGAGACAAATTGAAGATCAAAACAATGAGGAGAGGGAGGAGGAGGAGCAAGAGGAGGAGGAGGAGAAAAAAGAAAAGACGGAGGAGAAGAACTCCCCATTGGTAGCAGGTGGGAGTTAGTTCCAGCCCTGTGTCCCCCTGGGGTGTCATCAGAGTAATCCAGCAATGTTTGTTGTTCGTTGGTAGGCGTGTGCCTCTTGATCTTTACATCTCTTAAGCCTCTCTAAGTATGTAAACCACCATTGTCCTCGGCCATTGCCCTGCTGCAGAAACTGGGCATCAGTCCCACATTCCACATCAGGATGTGACAAAGGGCTTGCATCTGTCTCCTCATCCTGTCAGAAAGCAGAGAGGGATGAATGCTGCTTAGCTTGCTTGCTCCAGGACCCCCGCCCAATAGACTGGGGGTGGGTCCTTCTACGTCAATTAACCTAATCTAGACAAACCCTCAAAGACATGTTCAGAGGTTTGTTTCCATGGTGATTCTAAATGCTGACAAGAAAGCAATCAAGATGGACCATCACAACGAGACAAGGTCTCTTCCCGGAGCTGGCAAATTATGTTAGGTCATAAGGCCAGTGAGTCCCCGGGATCTGGCTGTCTCTGCCATCTCAGAGCTAGGAATACAAGCACACACCACCATGCCTGGCAGGTTCAATGCTTACTAGGCAAACACTACCAACTAAGCTGTCTTCCCAGATCCAGATCTTTTCTTTATAATAGCCATGTTCATTTTTTCAACATGTTCCTACTAACAATTTCTTAAGTTTATATTCACAAGGAAAATTTGGAGTAGAGCTGGTTTCTAGTGTAAGGAGCAAATCATTATGGCCCATTTTCGCTATGGAGAGCTCTTAGAGCTCATCAATGAATCACAGACAAGCAGGAAGCACTGGGCCCCTGCCCCACTCCGGGTATCAAATGAGTACTTTTTGGCCCAGGATTCTTTAGTTTATCTTAGGGTTGACAAGCTACAGACAGTCTTCTATGTGATGAGTCCAAGTATCTGGAAAGGGGAGGTTGGAATCCTGAGCCTCAGGAGGATAAAGGATTTGTGGGGTGTGCTAGACAAGCTGGAAAAATGGTGCCTTCCTGAATAACTCAATCAATGAGGAATTTAGGGGGCAGAGAAATATGATTGGAATATAAAAATCACCATCTTATGCCAAATCAATGCTCCAGCCATTTTTAGCTTTTTTTTTTTTTTTCTGGGCTGATGTCTGATTTTGCAAGGCTGTGAAACAAACTACTTTACTTTCAGTGCTGTGGCTCTCCAGAACACAGAATACAGAGTAAGGATCTCCATTACTCACACTAGGTATCCACAGGGAAGGAGTTCCAAGACTCCCATGGACCTTAAATTCCCAAGATGCCTATGTCCATCATATAAAACCCTATGCACTCAGAGACACCCCAGGCACATCCTCCTGGGAGGTTTAACCCATTTCTGTATCTCTGACACCCAAGAACTGTAAATGCCTTGTAAAGCATTGTTCCACTGTATTGCCTAAAGAACAACAGCAGGAGAAAAAGCCTGACTGGAACACACTCAAACCCTTTCCAATATTTTCCCTCTGAAGTCAGTCCACAATGTAGATAATCAACTGGACAGAGTCATCCTGAAACTCTGCAGTGTCCCGAGGGCATTGTGAAGCAATGCAAATCTGGCGTGGGAATGTTGAGTAGCCAGCAACTGAGGCCACTGAGTCTACCACATCCAAAAAGTCATATGAGCTGCTTCAGGCCTGAGATGTCTCGGTAAGGCAGGTCTTTGTTTCAAAACATAGATTTCAGGGCAGGCAAGATGGTTTAGCAGGTAAAGATGCTTGCAGCCAAACCAGTGACCTGAATTGATTCTTCCAAGTTGTCCTCTGACCTGCACATACATGCCAGGGCAGGCATGTGAACTGCAACACACACATGCATGCACACGCATATACGTATATAATTTAAAACTTTTTAAAATGGATTTCATTACTTGATACAATTTTGGGTTTACAGAAAGATGGGGAAAGCTGTACAGAGCGGCCCATATCTGTCACATGCGATTTTCCATCACTAACATCTTGCTGAAACTCAGCATGAAACAATTCATCTCAGTCGTGATAGAAATTTTAAAAGCAAGACCATGCTCGAATGCTCAGGAAACAGATTTGATTGGAAAGGAAAGGGGTTTCGGGAAAGGGAATTGGCAGGAACTGTGGGAAAATTCTCCTGTCCGAGAGAAGAGGCAGGTGTCTGGCATGTGTGGTTCATGAGGATCGAGCACCCCTTCCTGTCCACACGCGATAATCCCATCCTCACGGTTAGAGGGGATTTTCCCGGGCACGGTGCAGACCAGTGGCCAGTCCGTCCTTGGACATCTCCGAACAGCGCTAGGGAATTTTTTCTTGCCATAAAGGAATAAAAGACGGGCACATTTTTCTATACTGTCAGCACAGGGGAGAGAATAACGGGATTTAAGGGATTTCCTCTTGCTATTTTATCACATCCAAATATCACACAGTCTGCAAGTAAAAGGAAAACATAATTAACTAGATTCCTAAGTTCATTCAGATCGATTTCTCTCTCTCTCTCTCTCTCTCTCTCTCTCTCTCTCTCTCTCTCTCTCTCTCTCTCTGTAGAACATTAGCATGTGGGGACAAGAGGTCAATGTCAGGTGTCTCCACCTTCATTTTTGAGACGGGGACTCTCGCTAACCTGGAACTCACCCGATTTGGCTAGACCCGCTGGCCAGTGAAGCCCTGGGTCCCTCCTGCCTCCGCGTCCCCATCACTGGGATTACAGGGATGTGCCACAACAGCTGGCTTTCCACACATGCTCTGAGGACGGAGGAGTGCGTCCTCATGCTCGCACATCACGTGACCAACCTCACCGGCTCTCCAGCCTTGGATTTCCTTACTTTTCACCTACCGTCCTCTCCCGTCCGGGACCCCAGACACGTTACACTCAGCTGTGACTCCTGAGGTGCCTCTTGGCTACGACAGCGCCTTAGACTTTGCTTTTCACAGGATGAATGCTTTGAAGGACGGCTATCCCAGCGTTCTGTGGAATGCTCTTTTATCAGAACCCTTTGATGTCTTTTTCTTGTGATTAGAACTAAGGCTCTGGGTTTGGGAGGGAAAAAAGAACCTCACAAAAGTAAGATACTCTTCTCATTAAACTGCATTATAAGGCAGCTGGAAGATGACTCCTCTGTTGGTAAAATGTTCACATCAAAAAGTTGGGTGTGGTGGTACACACTTGCAATCCCAGCGTGAGGGGCAAGCAGGCAAATCCCCGGGGCTCCCTGACCAGCTTGGCCAGCCTAACTGACAATCTCCAGGCTGTAGAGACGGCCCAGTCTCAAAAATCAAGGTGGTTGGTACCTGAGGACCAACACCATCTGTCTTCTGGTGTCCACTCGCATGAGCACACGTGTGCACCCACACACATGTACGCCCGCACATACAAATCATAGCATTAACATGATTGTGACTGCTGACTTAGTCTTTTTGTGTGTGTGGTATATGCATGTATGTGCACACGCACGTGTGTACACAAGTGAGTTCGCCTGTGTGTGCGTGTATGGGAGGCAGAGGTCGATGGTGCCTATCTTCCTCCATCGCTCAACAGCTTATCTTTTTGAGACAGGGTCTCTCACTAAACTTGGAATTTGCCATTTTGGCTAAGCTGGCTTGCTAGTGATTTCCCAGGCTCTACCTGCCTGCCCCAACTCCTAGCTCTGGGCTGTAACTGCCCATGCGTGTGCTCACATTTGTGACACAAGCACGTTACCCGTTGAGCTGTCCTCCCAGCCCATGTTGATTTGATCCTGGTCGCCCACATGAAGCAATGTGTGTCAGGGTTCTCCATTGCACAGTTGAGATAGAGACCTCCATGGGGACAAAGGCCGTATGCAGGTACAGAGCTTGGGACCTGTTACCCACTAAAAGCCTGACATATCTCTCCTCACTCTTAAAAACAGTAACATCGGTCTCAAAACCTATGCGCTGTGGAGTGCCAGGGTACCTTCCCCACACTGCCTCTCCAAAATGGGGCAGAGGAGGAGAAAGAACCTGCCACGGGTCCCACAAAAGAACAGAAGACAAATACTAGGGCCCTCGGATATCTTACTCGTTAAAAGCTTGCTGTGAGCTTTCTCCACCCCTTAGCAGTTCTGAGGGCTGTCTTCATCTCAAGGCTGGATGTTTCTGGATGATAGGATCATTCAAGGGATGAAACAGGACCTGGATGGACCGGTTCTCCCAGGCCAGGATGTGGACATAGACGGAAAAGATGTTCTAAAGCTGTTTTGACACTGCATCTGCTGCTGCCTGCCATTGTAACTCAAGTTGCCCTGTTCATTTTTGCATGAACTGGCTCCTCTGGTACAAGCCCAGTGAGAGCAAGGAGTTTGCTGTAGAGTCCAGCCTTCCGGGACCCTGCCAGGTGTACACCGGGAACTCTGTATTCTGTTGAATGAATACCCAATTCCCAGAGCCAATCGCCACTTCAGACACAAGAACTCAGTCTTACTTCTAAACCTCAGGGATAAGCAAGCATCGCCCATCCCCAGGAAGCTCTCAATGGATAAAAATCAAGAGGTGGTGTCTGAGTAGTCATTGCTACACCTTAGGTGTTTTTTTGACCTCTGCTTTTGGTTATTTGTTTACCACTGTCTGTTGAGCTCTGTGTGCCAGATATCATGCTAGATATGGGATTATACAAGGCAGGAAGGTGTGACCTTTACGTGTATTCATTAACTTCACCTGCAATCAAAAAAAAAATAATACCTTCCATCAGGTGGATTGTACAATAGACATCCACTCTTTCGTAGTTCCAGAGAGCAGAAGTCTGAGTTGAGTCAAGGGTGCCAGTGTGATTAAGTTTGGCATGAAATCTCTTCTTAGCCTGGAGGCGAGAACCTACTCAAATGGCAGGAGGAGACTCAGAGAGAGAGAGAGAGAGAGAGAGAGAGAGAGAGAAAGGAAGCAAGTGCTTGCTGGTGTCTATATTATTTAAAAGGGCACCAATACTATCAGGGAGCCCCACCATTATCTCATCTAAAGTTAACCCCCTCCTGTCTTCTTGTGTCATTCAACTGGGTCTAAGGCTTCAACAGGGAATTTCCAAGTACTGGGACCACAAGGGTGCTCAGCCACTCCTGGTGTTGTGGTCTGAACACTTGGTCCCCAAGGATGTAGAACCTTGATGGAGAAAATGGGTCGCGGAGGGGTGGGCTCTGAGATTTTACAGTCTGGCTCTACTTCCTGTCTGCTGATTAGGGATACAATGTGACCTGCTGTCTCTAGCTCCTGCTCTCATGCCTTTGCTTTCCTGCTGTTTTAGTTTGTCTTCATTGTCAATCTCTGTTATTTTTTCACTCGGGATGATGGAAAAATGATGAGAAGTCAATAATCTCCTCTGTAAATTACACAGGAGATGGGTCAGTCTTAACCTGTTTAGAACCTAGCTTTCTCCATCTCTTTCCTGCCTCTAATATTTGAGGATCTGGCCCCTTCCCATGAAGTACGGGTCCCTCTCATCTTGACGCCCTTATGCCCAGGGCTTTCTGAACTCCCTCCACTAAATTCAGTACCTGCTGCACAGCCAAAGCCTATGCTCCCAAGAGAGGAATTTCTTAGAAAGCCGGTTAATGAATGAAGGCTAGTTCAACACTAGTGAATCAATGAGAACCAGAAGTTAGGGCCACGGTCCACTGCCCTGGCACGAACAAGAAACTTACACAGTAAAGGAATACAAGTGGAACCAACCTTCCCTGGGAATGCAGGGGATGATGTTGCTTTGGCTGCTATACTAGTCAAAGCCTCTGTAGTAAATAAAGTCAAATTGGGTGTCTCGAGGGAAGTATAATGAATGCAGAAGGACTCAGGAGGAGGAAGAGGGGGAGAAAGGAGAGGAGAAGGTAGGGGAGAGGAGAAGGAGGGGGCAGTGGGATGCAGGAAGAACTGGGGGTGTAACACAGTTTGGTGGAGAGCTTGTTTCCCATGGGGCGGGGGTTGATCCCAAACACCATGTAAATCAGGTACACAGCTATAAGCCAAGCACTTGAAAGGCTAAGGTCAAGGTCATAAATAACCACAAGTTTGATTATCCTAGACTACATAGCAAGTTTGAAGCCAGTCTGGGCCACATGAGACCCTGGTCTTGTAGTAGAACTCTTGGAAGAAGTTTTTGTTATTTTGATTTCTTTAAAAACACAAAATGGAGTTTGGATTGGGTTTGTGTTCCCACCCCAGGTGTGGTAGAGTTGTTTATGAGTTGGATTTGGAATGCTTGATGCAGGTGGCTATAATTTGGTTAGGTGCAGTCGTTCTGGCACCTGTAGCTTGTTTTTGGGATTGTGTGCCACATAGGTTTATGGGAACTTTTGGCTTAGGTTTTAAAATGTCTGTATCCCTGATACAGCACCTATCAGGGTAGGTGTTGGCTGGTGGTTTGTTGGTTGGGTTGTTGTCATTAGTATGTTAATTCTTTAGAAAACAAAGGCTAGAGAGATAGAGTTTACAGATCTTGAGCTGAGACACTAGTCTGACTCACTATCAACTAGTCCTCTTCAAGCTTAGGACAGCCTAAAAGAGGCTGTGAAGATTTCTTTCTACCTTTCTCTCTTTCTATATCAAGGCCGCTTACAAAAGCAGTGAAGATTTCTTTCTCCCCTTCCTTTCTCTTTCCCTAAATTGAAGGTAAAGGATTGTATCATACTGCTACAAATGGTATACCAACGTGGAGCAGGATGTCATGCCAGCTAATCCAAACTTGGAGACAAGGAAGAAGATAAAGAAACTCCAGACCTCACAGAGTCCAGTAAATTATGCTCAGGGAAGCTACCAGAGGATAGAGATTAACGTATTAATTGAAGGCTCCTGAAGGGAGAAGAGAGAGGAAGGATATAAGCCTCTATGAAAATGAAATTGTAAAATTAATAAATAAATGAGGAAAAAGGCTCAGATGTAAGAGCCACAGAATGGAGGCCCTTAGAGATAAAGAATTCAACTGGGAGCAGGAAAAAGCAAGGCTCTTACTGCTTTTCCTGATCATGGAGTAGACACTCCCTTCTGCCACTAGTGATAGCTTGCTGCTTCACAAACTGAGTTTTCTGATAACTACATTGTATGCGAATGAAGCTGCATTGTATGTTGCATGTTTCCCCTTAGCAGTGGTGAAAAAGACTGTCAAACTGCCAAGAGTTTGCCAGATATTTTTCCCACCCGCCCAGGACCCCCTGCTGTTGTGGAAGCCTCTGCATAAAGCCAAAAAGCCTCTTAGTTAAACTGGACAGGTTTTTTTTTTTCCTGCAAACCTGACTACAAGTGGTCCAGGCACTGGTGAAGGTAATGAGAACTTCATCCATGAAGGAACCACTCCTGCAGACAAGGACTAGTTTTTTTCCCTGCAAACTAAACTAACCTAAAATCTGGAAAGTGTTTCCTTGGAGTCATCACACAGAAGCTGTCTTGCAGAACTGGCTGAGTTTGCATCTCATGATGGCAGCTGAACTTGGTACTGTAAGGGTCACCCAGGTGGTTCTGGTTCTGATGGCATGAAGGGGTCACGGAGAACAACTGAGGTTTGGCACTATGAGAGGCCAGGGGGGCTCATTGGTAAAAGTGCAGCCTCATTTAGTAGTTGAAGGCCCAGAACAAAGGGGTCATGTAAAAAAGTTGAGGCTTGGTACCATGAAGAGAGCCCAGGAGAGTCCACTGGTGAAGGTGTAACCTCAGTGGCAATTGAAGGCCCAGATTGAAGGGATCATGTAAAGAAGTTGAGGCTTGGTACCATGAAGAGAGCCCGGGAGATGTTACTGATAAAAGTGAAGCCCCATTGCAGCAGAAGACCCAGAATTCTGAAGATGCCAGTAGCATGGGATGACCACCAAGAACAGCAGCAGCAGTGGAGGGGAGCCAGCTGGGATCTAGAAGACACAGCATGTGTGCTGCATAGGGCAGAGCTGGAGAACTGACTCAAGACCTTGGAAACGCCCAGAAGATGGTGAGTGACTTCCAGATAATTGGACATTGATAATGTTGGCTTTTTTTTTCTCCTGTCCAAAGACATTGTGAAAGCTTGATAGATGTTTGGTTTCATTTGGTCCTGCGTGTTAGCAACTCATGATTGTTCTTCTTGTAAATAGTTTGGCTGGTATAGAGTTAAATTGTGTTGTAAAGGTAAAGCAATTTTTTTTATATAAATAAAAGGGAAGATGTCGTGGAAGTTGTTTTTAGTTCTGTTTAAAATATTGTTTTGTGCACTGCTGAGTGAGGGGCTGCCTAGACCTTGGCATTTTGTATTGTCTGTAGGTGCTGGATGTCTGCAGGGGACGTTTGGTTGTTTGCGATCTGCACCTGAGGAGTTCTGGATCAATAAAAACACCTGAGTCCAGTATGGCACTGCCCAGGATGGCGGTTCCCTCTGCTGATGTCTGGCAGGGTTTATATCTGTGAATGTGCCTCCTTGTCATCCTTGGTGAGCCTCCACACCAACATACAGCTACATACATGCAGACAGGTTCTCTTTTCCAAATCCTGCAAAGGCAACAGGAAGAATCCAGAGAAACTACAGCATAACCTCGAGGGAAGAGACCTTACAGAATGATGGAGGGGAGGGATAAATATTCCGAGTTTCTTGGTCCTCTCTGTTTATAGTTCCCCAGTCAAATATTCCTTCCCCATGTTCCTAACAATATAGAGAATAGGGTGGAGGAGATGGCAGAGACCTATGGATGCAGTGTGGATATGCCCACAGCCAACACATCTGCCTAGAATCTACCGCTCAGCCCAGAAACACACACACACACATACACACACACGTTTTCTGGTATCAGCACCCTGTAATGCCCTGGGAGGACCATAAGAGCCTATCTACATCTTTCAGTACCTCAGAATGTGACCTTAGTAGGAATGGCACGGTGCTGACATAATTAGGGAGGAAAGGTTTATTTGTCTTACACTTCTAGGCCACAGTTCATCACTGAGGGAAGTCTTACTGCAAATTAATGGGTCCTTACCCTAATGTGTCCAATGTCCATATAAGAAAAAAGGGGACAGAATCTGAGGACGTGTCTTAGTTGGTGGGTTGCTTGTCTAACAAGCACAAGGCCTGGGTTCCCTCCTGAATACCGAATAGATGTGGTGGCGCACTCCTGCTATCCTAGCACTCGAAGGGGTCGGAACACAAGGACCAAAAGTTCAAGGTCTTGCTTGGCAAATCCAAGGCCAGCCTGGGCTATATGAGACCTTGTCTCCGTAAAAGAAAAAAAAAAAGAAAATGGGAAGTTGGACCCAGGCCAGTAGGGAATGGAGCCGGGGCGTGGGATGTGAAGGCAGAACTGGAGCAACTGCACTTGGACGTGAGGGGTCACAAGGGTTAGCAGAAACTCTCACTGGCAAAGAAGGCTCCTGTCTGCAGCCTAGAGAGGGCATGCAGCCCTGCCAATAACGTAATCTCAGGTCTCTTGCCTCTGGGACACTGAGGAGAATTCCTGATGCCTTAAGCCAGCTATCTGGGGTAAAGGCTGAACAGTTCTAATTTCAAAGGCAAAGATCCAAAATACTCCAAATTCTAAAACTCCCTGAACATCAATGTGGAGTCACAAGAGGAAAATGCCATCCCTGACTTCATATGACAGATGGCAGCCTGGACACAGGTGTATAATGTGTCGTATAAAGCTGCCTTCAGGATGTGTGTCTAGCAGACATGACAAAGAAATGAATTTCTTATTTGGACTTAAGTCCCATCTCAACTATATCTCATCGTGTATATACAAATATTCTGAACTCATCTTTTAATAAGGAACACCCGTCATGCTTCTTGTTATAGAAGCTACCTTAGGGCATGAACACAGACCTTACCCTTCCCTACAACATGGAATCCTGGTGGACTACAAACCCCACCCAAGCTAAGGGAGTGGGGTGATTGTTAACGGGTTATGAACATTGAGCATAAAAATTAGGACCTCAATTCAGAACCCAGCTTTGCTACTAGTAAGTGGCCAAATGGGAGTTGGAGGAACTCATTTAAGAGGAAATAAGCCCAAAGCACTGGGCTCCTTGACTGGATTTCTGACAAGGTAAAAGAACTCAGGGGAGATGGAGAACTCCCAACACCTTCTCCGCCCCAGCTCTTCTTACAATGATCCCCAACCAGAATTTTGTATTCTCGAAGTTCCCTTTGTTCTGTCCTCGGGATGGAGGACATATGCAAATCCCTGCATCCAAGAGGTGGACAGACAATATCTTCACTAAATTTGTCGTTTGCAAACACTGATGCAGAAGAAGAAAACAGAGAGGCAAAGAGAGCCTGCCCTGTCTTCCCAGTGTTCTGCAAGAATCCCAAATGTCCACATGGAGTACTTAATATAACACGTCCTCCCCGGAACCACTCTCATCATGGGGGGATTATGCCAGTCACTCCTAGGACCAGCCCCGTGAGAACTGCCTCAATAGACAACTGTCTGCAGAGATGCTGTTAACTCACACATACAGCTTTATCCCTGATTATGTTGCACCGAGGGCATTTCCTGTGCATCTGTGTTATGCTTGGCACTGTGGAGACAAGGCACTAAGGGTACAGTGTGAGCAAGCCAAGGTGAAAAGCATGATGTTCAGCCAAACCGCCTCAGGTCTGGGAGCCTGCAGGGAAGACGAGCCAGCTAAGCATACTCTCAAAGGTAGTATCTCCACGTTGCAGATGAATGGAGACTCCAGATTGATATTTAAGTTGTGGCAGGGCATGTCCTTGGTAGGTGGCAGGCAGAGCTGTGAACCTGGAGGCAAAGTACGTGCCCTTTGTGCTCACCATTGTCACCTGATAAATGTACCCAAGCATCCAGATGTCTCTTGAAGGCCAGGTCATTCATTTATACATGCCTGTGTTAATTCAATGCCCGGTTCTGAGTACCTACTGTGTGTCAGAAAGCGACCTAATTAGCATTAACTGCCAACTTGACACAGACTAGAGTCATTTCCCTGCAAAGTCTCTGTTGAGTAACTGTCCTTATCGGGTGGGTCTGTGAGCATCTTTGTTGGGAATTGTCCTAACTATTGATGTATAAGTGCCCAGCCCACTGTTAGCAGTACTAGGTGGTCCTGGGCTTTTTAAGGAATCCAGTTGAGCATAAGCCTAAGTGAGCCAGAGAGCAAACCAGCAAGCAGCATTCCTCCGTGGTTTCTGCTTCGAGTTTCTGTCTTGAATTCCTGCCCTGACTTTCTCAATGATAGACCGTGACCTGGATGTCCGAGGCAAATGAACTCTTTCACCCCCTACGAGCATTTTGGTCAGTGTTTGATCACAGTAACAGAAATGAAAGTAGAGCAGGAGGTGTGCCCAAGGGTGTCCTTCCAGAACAGAATGTAGTCGAGGTAGTGGTGTAGGGTGGGGCACTGACACTTCCTAGGTGTCCATTATGTGATTTCAAAGTGAGGGAAGTCCTATGACCCTAACAAACAGATGTGTACGGAAAGAGACTTGACACCTGGAGATCAAAAGATGCATGGTCAAGGTGACACTTAAGCCATTGGGTCTCAACGAGCAGTGATCTGGAGATGTTGGATACTGTCTGGAGATGTTTTGACAGTCTCCACTGGGGAGTAGGTAGTCCAGCGAGTCCAGGTGAAGGACGCTGTCAACAGCCTCAAGAGGGAAGCATTTTCCAGCTCGAAATAACCATAGTGCCAAGGTGGAGAAATCCTGATTTTGAAGAAGATAAAAAGGTAAGGAAGCCAGTCCTCTAAGGGATGAGGAAACACTCAGGGTGAAAGGAACAGCACACACTGACCTGGGCCCTCAAGCCAAAGATCTAGGCGGGGGACCTGGGGACAGGTTTGACTAGAGCAGAAGCAACGAGGGGAGAAAGTAGAAGCTAAACCCAAATGCATTCTGGGAGTAATGGTACAACTCGGGGAGAAACATCCAAGAGGGACTGAAGGCAACTGGGTGGGAAAACCCACTGCATAGGGAACCTTAATCAAAAGTCCCAGGAGGGAATGTCTTAGTTTCTTTCCCTTAGTTGCTGGGTGTGGTCATTTGAATACAAATTGTCTCCCATAGGCTCTGGAATTTAGACTTGGTCACCAGTTGATGATGCTGTTTGGAGAGGTTTAGGAGGTGTGGGTCTGCTGGAGGAAGTGTGTCACTGGGGGCAGGCCCTGAGAGCTTAAAGCTTCTCCTAACTTCCAGTCCACACTCTGCTTCATTCTTGTGGTTTAGGTGTGATCTCTCAGCTTCTTGCTCCACCCACCACGGCGGCCACCTGCCACCTGCTGCCGTGCCTAACCATCAAACAAGTTCCAACCTCCTAGAACCGTAAATCCATATAAACTCTTCCTTCTAGAAGTTGCTTTTGGCCGTGGTGTTAATCACAGCAACGGAAAAGTAACTAATCCACGGTGACCAAATAAAAAAATAGTAACCTCAGCTCGCAGTCTACCATAACGATGTGAAGGCAGCAGGAGCTGGAAGCCACCGGTCACAGTACATCCACAGACAAGGAACAGAAAGTAATGCGTGAGCTCTAGTGCTCAGCTTGAGCTCTCCTCTTCATACAGTCTAAGATGTCCTAGATTTTGTCGAGTTGACAGTTAACACTAGCCATGGCCGGGAAGGTGTCAGATCAGGACCTCAGTCTCGGACACGAAGAGCTGGACCTGCCCAGTGTGCGCAGGGTGTTAGGGAGAGGAGTGGCCTGGACAGGACTATCATGGCTGCGTTCGCTGCAGGTCTAATATTATCCTTGGTTCCCACCAGGGATTTGCAAACAACAGCAACGTTTCAGGCGCGCGCCTGAGATCAGGTAAGCTAGGGTTCTAGGAGCGAGTACCCGAGCACAGGACAGCTTACACACATGCTGAGGATGACGCCCACAGACTTGAGCTGTGCCAAGGTAATCACAATTTGCTCCGTGGCCCACCGCGGGCTGAGAAGCCCATCTTCTTGTGATTTCAGAGGAGAGATTTCTGTTTTGTGTCTGCTTAAAAGTCTGGGTCCTCGCTTCGGCTCTTGGCTGAATATCTGTCAAGACAACAAACTGCTCAGAGTGTGTGGGTTCCAGTGTCACCCGCAGTCCTGCCCTGCCTTGCAGAGACGTCCTCCATTTGTATCGATGCCAATCCTGCCCTCCGTCTTCTATTTATTATCTTTTTCTTTCTCTTGTACAGGGTCTCGCTCTGCAGCCCAGACTTCTTTGAACCTACTCTAATTCATGCTGACCTCAGACCACAAGCAATCCTCCTGCCTCAGCCTCTCATGTGCTGGGATTATGGGAATGAGTCATTACACCCAACCTGTGAACTTCCTTTCCAAACTTCCCAGCCCCGTGTACCACAGAGCACTCAAAGCAGAAGCCGAAGCAGAGACTGGCCTGTTCTTTGAGGTCAGTTGGTTGCCACTCTCTTTGTTATGTCTGGGTGCCATGATGGGACTGCTTTCTTCCTGGCTCCTGAGGATACCACGATCCATGTGCACGTCACGGCCCCTGGTCCACAGGGCTCATACTGTAGGTCAAAGCATCTCAACCTCAAAGCCACTGCTAAGAAGGTCATATTGTTCTTCGTGGTGGGAACCGCTCTGTGTTGTTGTAGGAGGCTTGGGAGTGGTCCGTTCTTATCGCTAGATATGGCGTGTCCCCATGTTCCTCAGTTCTAACCACACATTGCCAAATATTCCCTTGGGAGCCAAACTTCCCCCCCCCCCAATCCAGACCAAGTGCTCAAGAGAAAAGAGGAAGACAAGCCAACATTCTGAGGATGTTGCTACAGCTGCTGAGTGAAACCAGCAACACTCTAACTGACCTTGGCGAGTGCATGGTGAGAACAGGCTACCTCTTCCAGCCAAGAAAATAGGGGGTGGTTTTGTTCTATCTGCCTCTCTGTCCCTGTCTCTGTCTCTATCTCTCCCTCTCTCTCCCTCCCTCTCTCTCTGTCTCTCTGTCTATCTCTGTCTCTCTCTGTCTCTCTCCCTCTCTCTGTCTGTCTGTGCCTCTCTCTCCTTCTCTCTCTCTGTTTCTCTCTCTCTCACCTCACCATACATTGTCTTGTCTGACTTCCTGTGATAGTATTCACTGAGCACGTGTCCTGAGGCTGGATACTGTACCACACATTCGGGACACTCTCGTTCACTTTCCTTCTCCTAATAGCTCATGACCATGAAGGAGATAATATGTTTTGTAACTAAACTGTCCTTCGAACTCGCAGCTTTGCATTGTGAGCCGAATAGAACCCAGGTGAAGAAGCACACGGCTCCTGTTCACCTTCCACTCCAGCTGTTATCATGGTCCTCTTGGTATACTCGAGTCCCTCCTTTAAAGGTCTCCAAATCCCCACCTCCAAAGTTCCTCCCCTCCCCAAAGTTTCTTCTTTTCATCTCGGTCCCTGGAGTGAACGTATCATCTTGCTTCTTCCTTTTTCCTCCCACGTTCTCAGCACTTCAGTGTTGTTCAGTACCAAGTGGATGCACTAGCTTTACCCTGGGGCTTTTCCCGTGGGCTTCACTGAAGGTCTCTCTGATGAGCAGTCTTGATGCATGGATGGAATCCAGAAGTCTCTCACCCATCCATTCTCTCCTCCATGTCAGATGTTATTTATAACTCTGCTCATTCAGGAGCTCTCAGATGAACCGGAACTTAAAAAGAAAACAACCAAAGGTAGACAGAGCACAAAGCCAATCTGGGCCTCAGATGTGTAAGAAAAACATCTGTGAGCAAAAATTCAGATTTGGCCAAGACCTAAATAAACAAGTTAGCTACAGGAGGAGAGCCTGTCAGTCAATGGATGGCCAGAATGCAAGAGCATAAAGACTCAGGGCAACAATGAATGGAGCCAATGTGGAAGCAGCATAATGGGGGACCCAGCGAAGCTCCTATTGTCCTTCATTCTCCTTGGTAAGGACGTGACTGGACTGGAGAAGCTTAGAGAGGGACAGGCATTGCTAGTGTCATGGATTGTCTAATCTGTACTAGGTAGCAATACACGCTCTTAACTGCTTAATCTGTACAGGAGAAAGCAATCCTGATTGCTATACAAGAAAAATTAACTCAGATGGGTGAGGCTGATTTCTTAAGAGCCCAAAGGTAGCACGTTTTGTACCCTAACAGCCAAGGTTTAGATGTGTGGGAAGGGAGAGAGGAACTGTGCCTGCCATTCTTTCCAGCTCTGTTTACAGTCGGATCTCACTGGGTCCTTCTTACACAAGCTGTCCTCCATCAGCCTTCCGAACCTTGAGTGAAGGGGAAACTCTTCCCCTCCTGTTAGTTTTCTGCAATGTGGGGGACATGTATCACTGTGACACTCCTGGCTGCTCACAGGCTCCTCCCTCTCCTGCCTCTGGGAAGTGAAGCAAAGTTTCTGATTGGTGGGTTGACAGAAAGAAGTGGACATGAGCAACTTGCCTGGTACAGGATCCTTTTATCTATCTAGCAGAGAACTAAAAGGTAACACAGAGAAACAATTGGGGTTGAGGAGGAAATTCAAGAGCACAGAGGGTCACGGAGAAGCATTCCTCTCCAGTTAGTGATCTCCTAGCTGGCCAGGCTAAGCTGGGCTGACCAGTCCGAGCCCCA
Source organism: Cricetomys ansorgei (assembly GCA_026225945.1). Classification (NCBI taxonomy): domain Eukaryota; kingdom Metazoa; phylum Chordata; class Mammalia; order Rodentia; family Nesomyidae; genus Cricetomys; species Cricetomys ansorgei. The sequence goes on from JAMJFZ010003163.1 coordinate 507,887, forward strand.
CCCTATGAGCAAAACTTGTGACTTCCCATCCTGCTCTCACTAGGTATGCCATTAACACCACATGCCATAGAGGAGTCCTCCAGTTCCTATCAGAGACAAAGCTGACATCTTGATCTACCTGCCTGCTCAGTCCCTCACCACTGGTCTTAAAGTCACCCAGAGGAAGAATGGCTATGAATGTATCCCACCGGACAAAACAACAGCCTCCTGTGGAGATCCTAATTTCATCTTATTTTGTTGTTATGGTTCATACCAAGTGGGCACATACTGAAAATTCTGAATTGACATCTCAAAGGTATGAGTTGGAGACAGTAGAACAGAATGGAGGAGACTCTGGAAACCGGAGAAATGATATAAAGGAATAGAAAGACCTAGTTCAAAGAAATGTGGCTGTTATGAGAGAACTTGTGTTCATAGGGTGGTCACGTGAGTTTAATTAGGTCATGTGACTTCCAAAGACACAGCATCAAATGTACAGCATTGCAGCTGGTCCAGGCCATGTACAGAGGACACAGCCTGGTGAGGCTTTGTTATGCGGCAAAGAATTCAGAAAAATTAGAGGACAAAGGGGAGAGCCTCAGAGATTACCTCAGAGGAAGTTGGAAGAACCCCAAAGAGCCAAGGAGCAGGGAAGTGGGAAACACCCAAAAATGCAGAGTCTTGGTAGTCAGAGGCAACCATGCCTGGAAACAGACTTAGAGCAGAAGCCAAACTCAAGTGATTAGGAAAACCCCAGCAACCATGCAGGGCATCTTCAGAGCCTGGTGGGGGACCAAGGGGCTTCCATTCGTGTACAGCCTGGGTAAGTGAGAGTGTACTTAGGACCAAGCCCACACACAGTCCCGTCTGGACCAATCCAACAATTAGATTGCCACAGAACAATGGGGCCTCCAAGAGTTAGGCTGTGTCACACTGCCCTTTCTGTACAGGTGACCCCAGCAAAAAGAACCGGTGGATAAGTACCGAAGCAAGTCATCAAACCGGGCAATGCTATCCCAAAAGGGTGGGGGACATTTCACCAGTGTGGAGCCATTATTTCACACTCATTCTCTGATTACCATCGTACCGGGTCTAATGTGCTCCGCTCTGAGTAGGGTGACACAAACACAGGCCTGGGTCCTGCCTTCAGGCAGCTTACAGTGCAGTTGGGCAGATTCTGTCTGTGGCTCAAGGGTAAACTTGTTCTCTAGCATGACACCCCGGGTTCAATTGCCAGTGCCACACACACAGAAGAACTCAGAAAGCTCTGAGCATAGACCATTATTCTCTCTTCAGTCAGTGTTTTACCTTTTAATAATCTATTTCCAAATTCAAAAGAGTCCAAGAGTATTCAATGTTTAGAACTTCCACCAGACTATTCAGTAACTTAGAGAAGATGTCACCATACCTTGAACCCCTCATTTGGAGCATAAAATAAAGATCTTTTCTTAAAATAAATCTACTTTTCCTAGATCCATCTTTCATTGTACCAAGTTTTGAAAATTTCATTTTGAAAATGTCCAATAAAATAAGCTTTACTGAGATCCAGCTGGGTGCATGGAACTACTTAGCTAAGCAGTTTAGAATACTCTAGAAAGCCACTTTGGATTCTTAAGGACTTGGTCAAGCCTTCCCCAGCTTCCCTTCTCTAAACACACACACACTCACACACACACACACACTCTCACACACACACACACACTCACACACACACACACACTCTCTCTCTCACACACACACACACACACACACACACACACAAGACCTGTCCCACAGTGGGCTGCAAAAACACCAAGGGTACTCTCTTGGTGGTGCCTCCTGTTCTCAACCTCATAGTCACCCACAGTCAGACACAGCCATATCTGTTCACTGGGTTTTAAAGCATCCCAGATTCACAGATCCCAAATCAACTGGGAAACGTCCAGGTCATTGATAAAGATGTGTCTGGCTGGTGAGAGCTATGAAGGTGCAAATCAAAGTTGCCAGCACTTTGCCACCAAGCCCAGAGGGACCTGAGCATCAGGGAGGCACAGACTCACATGAGCAGTCGAAGACTACAGCTCCCTGATACCCAGTCCGAGCAGCTCTGAGATGTGACTCACATCTTTCTAGGGTGACCGAGCCAAAGTGACCCTCAGAGGATTTCTTCAACTTGATCCCACCCCTTTCCTGTCCACCTTGCTCCTAGAAACCTTCCTAACCCTCCCTCAGGGACTTCCTCTCAGAATTCCAGCCTCAAGTGAGGCCGTAGCTGGACCCAAGCCATGAGCTTCTGGCTTCAAATGTTTCTCTATCTTTTAGTGCTTGAGATGTTTTTGCAATTGTTCTGGTCTGTTCTTCATTAATTTTACAGTCATTTAAAAACTCAAATGACCATTATCGTTTCAGGATACCTTGGAGACAAACACGTGCAAGCATTCTATGCATGCTTAATATAATTAGATTGCTTCAGAGGCAGCGTAGCCTTGAACATCACAGTGAGATGGAATGAAGGGCTCAGAGAGGGAGAAGTTATTCTTTCAAGTTGAGTTTGTAATTGTCCTTCACTTAGAACCATAATTAAAAAGAAACTAAAGCGACCTGATGCATTAATGTTGTCTCTCGTTAAACAGTCCCTGGTTGTCTTTTCCTTTTTCAGTACTAGGAGCTGACCCTAGGGCCTCAGTACATGCCCAGGTTCTTTTTTACTTTTTATTTCGAGATAAGGTTTTCATGAACTTGTAATCCCCCTGCCTCAGCATCCCAAATAGTTGGCATTACAAGCCTGCACTAACAGACCCAACTTCTTTAAAATTATCATTTGTTTGAGACTGAGTCTTATGTAGCTGACCTCACATTCGTTACATATCCAGGGACGACCTTGAACTCCCACGCTGAGATTCCAAGATCCACCACCGTGTCTCGACTCTCTTTTTGAATATTTTTATGGTGTAAAAACTATGACATCCCAAAAAACAACTGTACACTCCACTCCATTTACAAAATATTTCCTTCACAATTTCTCTCCTTTCATTTACACGAATACTTTTTACAAAATACTTTTTTCCCCAATATTTTATCACAGTTTTCCCATCACCCACCAGCCTGATGCTCCGAAGAGGGTGCAGCACGATCCGGACATTCAGCTCACTTGTGTTCTTCTGCAGTCTAAGGAGCTTTCCATGTTGCAACGCTCCTCTTGCGGCTGTCACCTTCAGTGGCTGTGTATCCTTACACTCAAAGGAGGTACCATGGCAGCTTTGAAAATGTAGCTGTCTTAAGTAATACTTCAGATTCTGTTCTGGAAACATTGTTTCGATTTCTGTGTACTCTTTACACAGTTCAGTTTAGTTTGGTTTCGATGGTGCTGTTGGGGATTAAGCTTAAGACCTCTAGAAAGCTAGGCCAGCACCCAACCACTGAGCTGTATCCCCACCTGATTAGTTCTTTCTATTATTTCTAAGTATGTGCTGGTGTGTGGGTGTGTGCGTGTGAGCTCAGGTGACTGTGGGGGCCAGAAGAGCGCATCCCCTGAAGCTGGAGTTACTGGGAGTTGTGAGACATTCCACGTGGATGCTGGGACCAAACTCAGGTCCTCCGCAGGAATTCTCACTCTGAACCGATGAGCATCTCTGCCGCCCCCACCAGCCCCTCCAAGCATTTCTTGAAGAGCATTTTCTGATGAAGAAATAACGCCTTGGACTTGTCACACACTGTCACTTTCCTTGCCCTCTCCTAAAATTCCCCTCTAAAATCCAAGGCTGCCGGAAACAGATTTTAAACCCAGGGAGGCTTCTTGTTTGGTTGGTTGGTTGGTTGGATGGTTTGTTTGTTTGTAGTTTGTTCTGGGCTAGTGAGATGGTTTAGCAAGTAAAGGCGCTTACCAACAAGCCCAAAAGCATAAGTTCAAGTCCCTGGACCTACATAGTGGAAGGATATAACTGACTCCCAGATCTGCTCAGTGATCTCAACATATACACACACACACACATACACACACACACACACACATATACACACATACACACACATATACACACATACACACACACAAACAATTAAAAAAAAATTTTTTTTAATGAGTTCAAGTGTCACAAACTCATTTTGACTTTTGTTTTGAGGATTTTTGGTTGGTTGGTTTTGTGTTTGTTCTGTTTTATTTGTAGTGCTGGGCCTTTGATCTCTGGGCCTTAGTACATGCAAGACAAGTTCCTCTCCCCACTGAACTCCAACCCCAGGCCTAAATTTTTCCATTTAGTACAGATCTTGAACCTTCCTAAGAATGATATCAAGTGTGTGCCTTCATTGTACAAATGACAGAAAATGACATTTTAGTTCCTCTCAAATATCTGTAGTTCTGCCCTAACGTTGCAAAAACTTTCCCTTAGGGGTCAGCCACTGGACTGGGTGTCACTCACTTGATTTAGGTGTTGACAAGAAAAGCAAGTAGTAGGTTCCTGTTTTCTCATGTATCTTAGAATTTGCTGGAGTCACCTCCTCCTCTCATAAGGTCAACTGCAGAAGTGTAAAACCCTGAAGTGGTCTCCAGAATGTCTGCTCTTCCAGGAGATGCTATGCCTGGCAGGAGGCTGTAACTATTTTATTTCCAGCATTGCCGATGCCCAGGATAGCTCAGTTGGTAAAGAACTTGTGGAAGCATCAGAGCCTGAATTCAGATCACTGAGTTTAGTGCCCACATAGAAAATCAGGCACGGCAGGAAATCCTGTCATCCCCTCACTGAGGAGCCAGAGACAAGAGGATCTCTGGGGTTCTCAAGCCAGTCTAGCCAATTGGTGAGTCCCAGATTCAATGGGAGACCCTGCCTCAGAAGATAAGGTAGAGGAGTGACTGAGGAAGACACTCGGGAGCTGCCTCTGATGGGCTTTAGGGAGGACAGACAGAGACAGAGAGATAGACAGAGAGACAGAGACAGACAGAGACAGAAACACCTCCGGTACACTTAATGGTCTGTCTTCGTTCGGGCAACTGGGAAATACATCAGCTAAGCTTGACCTAGAATGATTCTGGAATCCTTGCGTATTCACTCCTGTTCAGACTTGAATCATGATTCTCTGTGCTGCCTTCTTCCCAGCCACTGGTCATCTGAAGATTTAAGTGAACCCCGGTCCCCAAACACAAGCCTCCAGGTGACTCCAGGCATCTACACAGGTAAATATCCCACTGACTGACTACATCGTTTGCTTTTAAATTCAGAGAAGCTCATCTCCTGCTCTTCCATACCCCAGCAAGAACCAAATTGGGCAAGAACCAAATTGGGCAAGAACCAAATTGTGCTCATGTCAAAACAGAATTCTGTTAGTGGGTTTAAAGTAAAAGGTAAAAATAGAATAAGAGATTAAAATTTTAGAGTCTGTTTCTCGGTGAATCATCACACCTGTGATTTTTCTCCCAACCGCACCCAGGGGCCACACCTCCCTGCAAAAGATTTTTCTGCTTTTCTCACCTTTCCTCTCCTTTCCAGGCCTTTCTGAGTTAGGATAACTAGAGAAATTCTAATTACAGTCCTAGCCAAGCTCCGACTTTACCACCAAACCAACCCGTTTTACAACTCAAAGGAGTCTAATTTGGCCTCACACTTGGAATTACACACGGAAGAAGGGAAAGGCAAGCAGCTCGGCTAATGAGCAGCCAGATTCGGGCACGCACTGCCAACTCGATCTAATTAAGAAGCACCAACACACTAATGACATGTGTAGAGAAAAGGTCCAAACAGGAGGTTCGTGGTCCCTGATAGCACCGAGGCAAACTGCAAAGGCGCCCAGTGCGGTGGAGTCCCAACACACACGGCACTGTGTTGAAGCTGTCCTGGCCCCCTTCCTTATATATACATGAGGGGTGGGGGGCGATCAGGCCTGGAGCCTGGCTGAATATTCAGCTCAGAACAGAATCCCACCTAAGCCTGAGGAAGTCTGTCGGGTGTTTTCTGGTACAACGACACACATTGAAATGATGCTGATTTACTTACTTATATTTATTCCTAGGAAAGTAACTAACTCATTGTAGAGATGGATGGGCACCAAAAACTACAGTGAAAGATCAGCTGCCTGTGTGCTGTCTGCCGACTCGAAGTATTTTACATTGAAGCCAAAGCTGACAACATCCCCACCGAGGCAGGGTGTGCCTGGTCCTGCTCCGAGGGGCAGCCACGGCAATGCCCGCCACTTACCTGTCACCAGCACTGCCTTTTGATCCACAGGTAACAATTCTTGATCAGGTGAACACATATACAGGAGGAAGCAAGACAACGCTAAGAGGAGCAAGCTGCAGAGGAGGGACAGGTCGAGCAGATATGCACCTCCCCAGAAGCCAGCCAAACACACCACCTGGCTTCGCAGTTGCCCTGGCTTCTTGGATCTGCAGAGAAGCATGCCCCCCAGCACTGCAGTGGCAGCCAAGCAGAGGCATGCTGACTCAGATGAAAACGGGTTCATTCTCTGCTGGCCTTCACTTGCTCTGGGCCAGTGAGTAGTGTGTACGCAAAAGCTAGCTGGAGGCAGCCCAGTTTATATGAAGGGAGAGGCGAGAGGGGAGGGGGAACAACAGCCCCCGCAACCTTTGAGCGAGCATGTTAAACGTAGTGATAGGGAAAACTACTCCCAGGAGGTAATTTGAAATTTAAACTGTGCACTGTGACATAAATACCAGACCCATCCCAAATGCTCATTCCCCTAATGCAGTCAACACACACACACATATTTGCTCATAATCTCACAAAATACACACAGCTGAGCCTTTCAATGACCACCGTCCCACTTCTGGAGGAATGGTTACTTAGGTAATGATTGACGGAATATTGACAGAATTATAATTACAAGAAGATAATCTTCTTATGATGTGGCCTCTCTGTGTTTGTTGAGTCCTTTTGCTAACTCGGGGGTGGGGGAGAGTGTGTGTGTGTGTGTGTGTGTGTGTGTGTGTGTGTGTGTGTGTTTTATCCATGTAATCAATGAAGCTTGGAAGATGGATTCTAAGAAGATAGCATCACTGGTTTGACCTGTGTCTGGAGGATTAATGCCAACTGAGTCAGGCTAAGGGTCCAATGAACCAAAAAGAAGAGGCTCCTTAGGGGCAGTTGGAAGGTAACCATGTCTTGCCAGAGGGAAGTTGTGTCAGGGAGAGAACCATAGCAATGACAATAGAACTGAGGACAGTTGCTATCAGTACTTTCTGGTGGTGCTATGCTCAGTCCTAATTCATTCTGCTCTGTGTGCGGCTCTGTTCTGGGTAGAAGGACTCAGTCTCCAGATATGACGTCCTATGACCTTTCTATTCATATAGCAATAACAAGAGAGCCTATCTGAGCCTAGAGAGCTTAGGAAGGAGCCTAAATGCAGTAACCGAGTCAGGCAGGCTGATTCTCTGACCCTCTGAACCCCCACTGTCTGCTTTAGGTAAAACAGAAAAGCAGCCCCTCCTGTGCAAATTCCTCCCTCCTCTTGCCTGGCTTGCAACTTACACAATCCTTTGTTAGACTCAGCTTGTAAACAAGAAAATTCAGGCTGGGAGAGGTTGCACTTATCCAAGAGCAGGGAATCTGGATCCACGCATCTGTGACTCACCAGCTCAAGAGCCATCCTGTAGGACTTGGGAAACAGTACAGTCCCCATGCATATGCATCCAGGTATAACATAGCAAGTGTATGCACACATGTACCTTCTCATACACACACACATGTGCACGAACACACACACACACTACATCGTGTGAAACAACAGTCACCATACCCACAGTCAAGGGGAGCTCCCGCTTGGTGCGATGGGTCTGGTGTGTGCTGGCATTTGCCTGGGAGGGATGCAGGTTCTGATAAAGGCCAGACACTGAAGAAACTGGAGTGAGATGAGCTCTCACTTTTGCATTTAGATGGCTCATATTTAAACCCAATTCCAGTGCCCATAGTTGGTAAGAATGAGGTAATCTCGGTTGGGGGACTTCCCTTCCCTCCACTGTCTCTTCAGCTGCCAAATAGCATCTAGAACCCTTGATGGGTCCTCAGACAAAGCTGAAGAAGTGTCTGTTTAAATAACAGGAGAACCAAAGGCAAGAGCTGAGGTGGAACCCAGTATCCCACGGATTACAGACTTCAGATTATGGATTGTCCCAGAATTGGTTCTAGAGCCAAGGTATGAGTGGGGGGAAGGGTCTGACACTGTAGATGTAGAGGGAGACAGGGTTTGCTCAGGACTGAACCTAGTGGCACAGACTGAAAGAAGATGGACAGAGCCTCAGATGAGGAGTCAGGGAAATCAGCTTCTGATTCAGACACACCTTAAGAATGTCTGCCTGGGGCCAGGCAGGAAGGATGAGGTAGAACACCCCCAGGCACTGGCTAGTTCAAGACCCAAGGGAGATGAACTAAGGTTCAGGAAATTGTGAGCTGCACTGTGCTGAGGGACCATGGCAAGAGTCAACAGAGACTATATGAGAGACCCATGTGGGGTGGTGGCAAGTTATCTCCACTCCCCAGCCTCACCTGAGAGCTATTGTTGGCTCTAGACCAGGTGGTAAGGCTGTGGAATTCTTGACTGGCCCCAAACATTTCCTTTCTCTTTCCACAGACTCCCCCCCTCCCATCCTGGAGCTGACTGTGCAGAAGGACATTTGATGGGTAGGGGAACCTCTCACAAGACCAGGAGGATTCTGTCATCAACCGGCAGATAGATAAATGATTTCCTACGTGGGCATTCAAGATTAGCTTTGCCGCTTTTCTGAGGCCCTTTACACTGTGGTTTCTACATTAGGGCCGGAACAAACATGTTTGTGTGGGTTTCCTGACAGGCTCATGCTCACCTGAGACCAGGTGACTCTTCTTCTGCAGGCAGCTCACGTAGTTGGGAGAAAAGCTGCCTTCTCACAACCCAGAAATTCAAGTGGAGGTATTTCCCGACCCAAGACAGAAAGGGGGCTGTACAATGGCCCCACCGCTTACTAGCTGTGAGGCTTTGGGCAAGTTGCCTGCCATTCTAGGCCCTGTTCCCTACACAGTATAATGAGGCTGCTTTGAAAAGTGACAGACCTAATTCTTATACCATGCCTGGTTCTCTTAGAGAGAAGACACTTTTTTGACTGTTAAGGGCTCTCACCTCCTCTCAGCCCTTTCCTCCGGGCAGAGGGGGCACTTGTCACCTGGCTTTTCGCTTGTCACCCTTCCCATGATGTTAGCTCGTGTGTCACCTGCTCACGCTCCACCCAAATTCATTCCCTATGTCACACTAGACTAAGTTCACAATTCTGGGTTTGGTTGGTTGTTTGTTATTCCGAGAAATGTCTTTCTCTTTCTTCCACTAGGGTATGATTCCTGAGGTCAAAGACAAGCCCTATCTGCCGGCTATGAGGATTGATTGGCATTGGTATTTTTTCCTTTTTCCTCTACTGTCCTCGTACAGCCTAACCCTAACCGTAACCCTAACCGTAACCCTAACCCTAACCCTAACCCTAACTCTAGCCCTAACAATAAGATAGGAAGGAAGGCTTTTAGCCAATTCGGCACAGCATGTAATTGAGGTTTCCAGACAAAAACCTAACCCGTGTCCTTCCGATCCCTGAATTCTTTCAATTGGGAACTTCATGGTCTTTGTCTATCTAGCAAGCACTCAACCTCTCAGCAAGGTCTTCTTCCTCTTAGCTGTGGCATCATGTCTTCTAGTTTGTCCCCATCATTTTGACCTGGAACTGCCATCAAGGCAGCCCTTGCATGGTGCGTGTCCTGTTACGGCAAGCTTTTGTGCAGCTTCCCAAGGAGAAGGGACGGCTGGCTCGAGTCATTCTGGTTAGTGACGTCCCTGGGTCGGTGTGCTATGACCTTCCACGGGTGGAGAAGCCTTTTTGAAGACACTTTCTAGAGATGATAACTTACTATATTAGTTACTTTTTGCATTTGACAAAATAACTGACAAGCAACTTATGGAAGGAATGATCTACTCTGACACAGAGTTTGAGGTTGCAGCCCATCATGGCAGGGAAGGTACGACAGCAGGAGCGTGAGGCAGCTGGTCACATGGCATCCACAGTCAGGAAGCAGGGAGATGACACTGGTGCTCAGCTCTCTTTCACTTCTATTTGGTCTGGGACCCCAGCTCAGGGATGATACAGCCCACATTCCGGATGAGCCTTCCCACCTCAGTTAACCGTTTCCAAAAACACCTTCACAGACATGCCCGGAGGTGTTTCCACGGTTGTCAGACTTGACAATGGAACTCGACCATCACATTTACCAGAAAAGAGGGTTTCCCAAACTGGGCAACAATAAAAAAAAAATGCTAAGAATCTGCAGATGTGCACTTGGCTAGTGAACATGACTTTTGACTGTAGACAGGCGTGTACAGAAGTGACTTCCCTCCTAGAGTCGGGATTCCCTCTGAAACATCCCCACCAAGTGGCCATCTTCATTACTGCCAGGACACCTCCAAGAGCAAGCGCTTCATGACACCTGAACACACGTCCAGAAGGCTCTGGACAAGACGGAGGTCCCTCTGTGCTGCACTTGATCTTTGCATTTGTTTTCCTTTCCAGTGGGAGCCACGTATAGACCTCTTCTTACAGATGTTTGAACGCAGCGGCTGTTCCAAGCAGATGACCCCTTCATCCTCTCAAATGTTCCTTAGACAAGGTAGGGTATGTTTGATCTGGTGCTGCATTCCTCAATGAGCCACATACCCAAGAGTTCCAACACCACCAAAATGATGGTGTTGCAGGCACTGGACAACATTTGGATATAGTGGATGGCACATGGTAATTCACTGAGCATAGAGTGATCTCACACTAGTATGATCCTGACTCATATGGTCAACATATGGACAGGCTGGTTGGTACAGAACAGAGCATAGTCTCTGAGGTTGGGGGAGGGGGAGAAAATTTTGCTGAGAACACACGTGCTTTCTCAACACCCAGGGGATAATGAATATTTTGTAGACTCAATTGCAATTGCACAAATATCCTATTTTTTGCAATTCGTTATTTCACACAGTGTGGGATAAAACACCTAGAGTTAGATGCTCCCCTGTAAAGTACCTGCCTCACAAGCACAAGGAACTGAGTTTGGATTTCCCAAAACCCAGCTAAATAAGCTGTGCATAATGGAGCATGTTTGTAATCCTAGCACTGGGAGGAAGAGGCAGGTATCCTTGCAGCTCACTGGCCAGTCAGTCCAGCCAAATTAATGAGATTTAGGTTTGGCGAGAGATGTTGCCATAAAAATAATGTGGAGAGTGATTGAAGAAGACCCCAGATATTGATTTCTGACTTCCATACACATGTACACATACATGCTGGGCATTCATGTGAGTGCATGCATACACAGACGCACACATAGGAACACATATATACAGACATATACTATACCCACCACTACCCACAAAAAAACCTAAATAATATTCCATATGTTATAGATATTTCCATATCATTTTTAACTTTTTGCTTTATACATATGAAGTTGTTCAAAATATAAGTGTGTAAATAATTATGCATCTATACATTCTCCCTCTCTCTCTCACTCTCTCTCTCTCTCAAAGAAGGAGAAAGAGACAGAGAATAGTTTTTGTAAAATATTGAGGGGCTGAAGAAATGGTTTAGTGGTTAAGAACACTTGCTGTTCTTGTAGAGAATCCAGGTCTAATGCCCAACACCCACATAACCACCTGTAACTCCACCTCCAGAGGATCTAATTCCCTTAACTGATCTCTGCAGACTCCCACACACATGTACACACACACACACACACACACACACACACACACACAGAGTCTCTCTCTTCTCTCTCTCACACACATACACAGTCACACAGACGCAAATGACAATAAAATAAATCTTTTTAAAAATACTAACAATCTTTGCACTAAATTGATTCATTTGCACTTAATGTAAATATCAGTGTATTTAATCTAAATCCATTCTCTGCTTTTTGAACATTCTCTGTGATGTTTCTACTTTGCTGCCTTCTCTTGAATGAGCTTTGTGCTGCCCTGTGCTCCACGCATTCCTCTCGTTATGCTGACCTTTCTGAGTTATTTGCGTTTCTTCTAATGTGTGAGGAGCTTGCCAAAGTTCACCATGACCTGGAGTGCTTGTTGCATTCCCAGAATAAGCAGGACCTTTGAACACTTAGAAGGTGTGGGGTGCCGGCCAGCAGCACAGCACTGACTGGCCCAGTGGGTACTGAGTGCTATCTTCCCTCTCCACAACCCCAGCACTGCACAGAAAAGCCCCTTCTTTCCGTATATTTCTGATGAAGATTGGATGGAGATGCAGTAGTCAGAGAGAACAGATTCATTCTCCATCAGTGTTCTGTTCTAGGAATGGAGTCCAGAGCCTCGCTCATGCTCTGAAAATGTCCTTCTGCTGGGCCACAACCCTAACCCCTCAGTGGGGGATGCTGGATGGGCGCTCTGCCACTGATCCCCTCTAACACGTCACTGTGTCACAAATCCTAATTACCCAGATATATCAAAACTGTTTGGCTTCAACGTGTTTCTTATACAGTCAACAAGCGTTAGATTTTTCCTATCAGATTATTACCTCTTCTTGCTCTTCATCTGCCTATTTGTCGTCAAGCTCACTGAAGAAATCACTTTCTCCGTGTGTTCCCTTAGGGTTGATGTTTGGGGATGAAATTGCTCAGTTTTTGTTTTGCTGATATTGCCAATTCGTCTTCTCCTTTGAATGATATTTTCACTGGATATAGAATTTCCAGTTGGCAATTGCCCTCTTTCAGTGTTTTGATGCTTTTGAGGGAAATTTTAAATATATAACTTGCTTTGTTTCACAAACTCTTTCAAAAGTGTGTGTGTGTGTGTGTGTGTGTGTGTGCATACGCATGTCTGTGTGTTCATGTATGTAAGCACTAATGGGTATGAGCTACAACATAAAAGTGTGTGTGTGTGCATACGCATGTCTGTGTGTTCATGTATGTAAGCACTAATGGGTATGAGCTACAACATAAAAGTGTGTGTGTGTGTGTGCATACGCATGTCTGTGTGTTCATGTATGTAAGCACTAGTGGGTATGAGCTACAACATAAAAGTAGAAATCAGAGGGGACCCTCCTGGATTGGTTCTTGCCTTCCACCTTGTTTGAAACACAGCCTAGTCGTTGCTCATCTGATGTGTGCTCCAAGCTAGCTGGCTCACGAACTTCCAGGAATCCTCCACCTCCTGTCTCTCAGTACAACAACTGGGGTTATAGATGTGCACCCCTACATCTGGCTTTGATTAGATCCTGGGGATCCAAACCCAGGTTCTCAGGCTTGATTGGTTCTTGTCAACTTGACACAAACCTGGGGAGAGGGAATCTCAGTTAAGGCATCTCCCCTATCATATCGGCCAGTGGGCTCGTCTGTGGGGGCATTTTCTTGATGGCTGATTCACGTGGGAGGTCCCAGACTACTGGGCAGGGAAGCCTGAATTTCATAAGAAAGACAGCTTAGCTGAATCAGCCAGGGGCGCGAGCCAGTAAGTGGCGCTCCTCCACGGGCTCCGCTTCAGTTCCTGCCTCCAGGTGACTACCTCAGATTCCTGGCATGGCCTCCTTCAGATTATGGACTGTAAATTGTAAACCAGACAAATCCTCAAGTTGCTTTTGGTCGTGATGTTTATTGTAGCAACTAACAAGCAAACCGGGACACCCTGCCAACGCGTTACCCACTGAGTTACCTCCCTAGCCTCCTCTCTTAAACTCAGATCAAGAAGCTCGATTCTGATGACTCCTTTGTTTCCAGAAAGAACATTCGTAAGCCTTTTAAAAACGCCTTGTGGTAAAATTCAGTTCTTGTCCTTGTAAGGTATTTTGCTTGTATTAAAATGAAACCTTTGAAATTATATGTTATAGAATTAGTCCCTGTTTTCCCTGTCAGGACCATTTCCAGGGGATCCATATCTCCTTAAGACTTTGTTTTGATTTCTTGTGGCACCTGAGTTGGAAAACAGGGACCCTGAGCTTTCTAGACATGTATCCCACACCAAGCTACACTCCCAGCCCCTTCCACAGACTTTTCTAAGTGTTCAAGTAGGTCATTCATTAGAACATCATTCCCTGACTATGTGCATGCCCCATGCCTTTTGGTGGTAGGAATTAAGCCTGGGGCCTTGTATTAGGCTCTCTGCCTGAGCCAGTGCTCCAGCCCCAAGAACTAAACTAAGAATGCAATGGGATAAGAAAGAAACATGATCTCTGCTCTGAGTGGGCTTAAGGTTCAGACAGGGAGAACAGCCAGTGAACAAGCAATTACCAAACAAGCATAGCTGACATGGGAAGCTTTGTGCAAGGTGGTGTTAATCATATAATCATATAATATGACTTTGCTTTGCCGGGTGAGTGCAGAGTCACTGTGTTTTCCCATCTGGTTACCACTATAGCCAGTCCATCAGAATACAGACACGGACCAATGGGACTCATCTACTTATTAAATCATTGTTGTCTTAGTTAGGGTGTTTATTCCTGCCATGAAACATCAGGACCAAAAAGCAAGTTGAGGGGAAAGGAATTTATTTGACTTATGCTTTTATGTCATTGTTCACCATCAAAAGCAGTGCAGGTAGGAACTCAAACAAGGCAGGAACCTGGGGCAGAGCTGATGCAGAGGCCAGGAAGGAAGCTTACTGGCTCACTCCCCATGGCTTACTTGGCCTGCTTTCTTATAGAACCTAGACCACTAGCCCAGGAATGGCAACACCCACAATGAGCTGGGCCCTCCCACTTCTTGTAGGGCACTTCCTGCCCGGACAGCCAGATCTTATGGAGGCATTTTCTCAATTGATGTTTCCTCCTCTCTCAGATGACTATAGTTTGTTTCAAGTTGGCATAAATCTAGCCAACACAATTGTGTTAATTCCTGGTGACCCCTAAACCCCTCCCCGTGTATGTGTGTGTATGTGTGTGTGTGTGTGTGTGTTCTGTATACATGTGCTCAGGTACATAGTGATCAGAGGTTAACATCAAATGTCTCCCCCTATCACACTGCACCCTTATTTTTTGAGACAAGGTCTTTCACTGAACATGAAGCTCTTCATTTTGGCAAATCCAGCTGGCCAACGAGCTGCAGTGGTCAACCTGCCTCCCCTACACACACGCTGAAGGCTGACTTTACAGACCCGCACCCCCACAGTCAGCTTTTTAATACCAGCCCGTTAGCTTTTAGTCAACTGCTTTTTCCATCAGCGGTTCACGGAGGGCCCTTGTTGGCAGAAGGTTGTGCAATTTCCACATGCTTTTCAAGTGAATTCTAGGACCGTAAACACAGGTGCTCCTGCTCGTTTGGGACACAGTTTACCTACTGAGCCACCTTCCCAGCCTGACACTTCCTTCTCCAAGGTTACCCACCCACAGCTTTAAAGGACCGTGTGAGGACCAGATTCAGCTGTGGCCATGGTAGTTTTTCTCTTCTCTGAAAAAGACAGGAGTTGAGAGAGCGGGGCTCCTAGTGTTCAGAAGCCTCTCTCAGAATGACCTATGGAGGTGCCTGAGGAGTCAAGGGTGTTTGTGGATTAAACCCAAATCTAGATTTGAATGTGGTAAAGGGAGGTATCCTTTCTTTAAGGTCAGTGACCACCTATATTGTCAGTTTCTACTTTTCCAAGCTCTTTCTTTGTATTCTTCCTAGAAACCTTTGTTGTGGTTTGAGGTAACAATTTGTCTGAACTTTAAATAAAATAATAAAGTTGCCTAGATCCGCAGTTCCTATGATTCCACCGAGATAAAGGCGATGTGGGGGACAGGCATTTGCTGCAAGCAGATGTGAGAGGAACCGTCAGAGCAGGAAGTCTGCAGAGCCCTCATCCCTGCACTGCTCACTGTGCCCTCGGTCTGCCTGTGCCTACCGATCCAGCGCCTGGGGCTTGTTCTTGGCTTTACAGTCACAGATGCCTTCGCTCATCTGGGAAAGGAGGAGGAAAGCCTCAGTTTTGGGGTTGAAGATGGAGTGAGAAGTGTGGGCACCCAAATACCGGGTTTTCTCTCCCTACTGAGATAGCGCCAAGCCTCCACGGAGGAGCCCAAGGACTCCGGACCCGTAATCAGATGCCATCTGCTTAGATCTGAACTCACATTGGGGTGAGGGGATTGAAAAGCCCAGAAGTGACAACTCTTCACTACACTTAGAGTCGATAAGTATCGGAATTTGCGTGTGTGTGTGTGTGTGTGTGTGTGTGTGTGTGTCAGTGTTGGTGTTTATGTGTGAGTATATGTCTGTCATTTGAGGGAATATACATGTTTGTACATATACATATGTCTGTTTGATGAATACATATTTTAGTATATATGTATGTGTGTATACATGTGGAAGAAGCATGTATGTGTGTGCCTGTGTGTATGTGTACAGAGCAGAACAGTAGATAGGTACACATACCCACACATAGATTGTGGGTGTGTGGGCATATGCATATTATGTATGTCTGTATGTATGACAGGTATTATAGGTGTGCGTCTGTAGGTGTTTGTGTCGAGTATGAAGGGGCAGCAGACAGTGAGCATGTCTTTTTGTGTGTGCACACGTGTGTGTAGATGTGTAGATCTGTTCATGTGCGCATCTGCACAGGCGCTTTTAGGTGTCTGTATGTTTTGGGATAGAAATACTGTGGGACAGCTGCTGTGTAGGTCTGCAAGAAAGACAAGGAGACATTTTCACAGATACAAACCTGCCAGACCTTAGCAGATGGAACATGTCATGGCAAGCACCCTCCTGAACAGCTGAACCCTGATTGTCTGATCGCAGGTGTCTTTAACTATTCAAAAACTCTGCCCCGCTCATCCAAAGGCCTCATTTACCTTAACTGAAAAGTCACTGGCCCCTTCAGTTTCTGCTAGTCGACTTGACACCGACAGTGGAAGCCAGAACTGAGGTCTCACCAAGGTGTTCTTTGGGAAACTGGCTGCAGAAGCTACAGGAGATTAGGGCAAATGTCCTTTAACATGAAGATTTGGGGTGTTGAACGACACCAATACAATATATGTATTTGAATACAAATCTATGTATTTGAACAACAGTGGCTCTGGCTGAGAACCATGGGCAGGTGCAGGCTATGAGAAAGTGAACATCAGAATCACAGATTAGCATCAAGCTAGCACCCGCAGATGGAAGTGAACTGCCAAAGTTTAGGCCTCCCTTCCCCCAACAATGTACAAAACAGATGTTTTAAAGTTACATGAGCATAACTGGAAATAAATGTCCCCAACATGTGTGTGTTTGTGTACATGGGAACATACATGGAGACCATGAATCACCATTTGGTCCTTCTCCAATAAGGAGTTCTCCTCCTCACTGTCAGACCAGAGAGGGCTGTGGAAGTTTGGTGTATGGTCCATTCCAAATGCTCACCATGTCCTTGGATCCCAGGCTATTAACCTGAGATAATACGAATGGCTTTTCCTTCGTTGGTTATGTGTGCTCATTGCTGGTCAAACATTTAGTACAGAGTCTAGACCAGGTTTCCCAGTGGGGAACTTTAAACATCAGAAACCTTATCTTTCCAGGCAAGTCGGATCAGATGCAAAACCATCCTGACTTAGACTTTCTTCACCTGAATAGTGGCTGGTGGCTTTGCTTTCGGTAGAGACCACACGCGTGAACTTTGCCTCCGTGATCTGCGTGCATCTGTTAATCCACAAATGAAATGATGGCAGAGAGCTGGGACAAACCTCTGCAATTAGACAGTGTGTTCAGCAGATCATCAGCCTTTAATCCCGTGTATTTTCCATCAGCAGTTTAGCAAGGGCCCATTGTAGGCCAAGATTGTGCAATCGCAGTCCTTCATTGCCCAAGTGTGTGAGGGAACAAGGCACACACTTGCACACATCATCCTTGCTGCTCCAACATCATGAGTCAGAATGGGCGTACTAGTGGACGATCAGCTTGGAGACCTCCATTCTGATCTAGGCACTTGGAACCAACGAGGGGTTCTCTACCTATCCAGCTCCATGTACTTCCTGCGAGTGCATGGAGACAGCAATGTCCACAAAAGGTGTCTGCCTACATATTTAGATATTTCTCTCTTCTTAGTCTCTGCCTTGTGTTTCTTGAATTTTATATCCACTGCCTCTCCTTCCAATATTACGGGAAAAGAATAAGACCTCTACCCAGGATGGAGGGTGTAATGGGATGGATGCCTTGCTAGTTCCTTCCTCTGAATAGACTCGAAACGCCTTCCGTGTTGGACACCATGCCAGAGCAACCGTCTGTCCAGGTGCTGATGGCAACGAGCTGTGGCCACTAGCAAGAGAGTGTGGCTTCTCCAAGCAGTCCTGAGCACACAGTGTACTTTTTACTGGTCCCTGGAGAAATAAGATCATTAATGAGGACATTGTTCAGGGTTTCTATAAGACTGAATTGACTTTTTTAACAATGATGGTCTTTAGAGCTTATGGACTTCCTCTTTGTTTTGACATTAAATTCTATTTCTCTCTCTCTCTCTTTTCTCTTCTCTCTCTCTCTCTCTCTCTCTCTCTCTCTCTCTCTCTCTCTCTCTCTCTGAGTATGTGTGTGTGTGGCGTGTAACATGTGCACTGAGTGTGGTATATACATGTGTGTGCTCACCCTATAGCCAGGAGAGAACACTGGGTCAGATGTCCTGCTCTTACACTCTCTACTCTACTCCTTTGAACCAGGGTCTCTCACTGAACAGGGAGCTAAGCTGGCAGCCAGTAAGCCCAGCAACCCTCCTGGCTCTGTCTCCCACAGTGCTGGGGTTACAAGCGCACGTGGAGACATGCAGCTTCTAACATTGGTGCTGGGGATTTGAACTACAGTCCTCATTGTTGAACAGCAAGTACTAGCCCACACCCCCAAATACCTACAAACGTATGAAATCACAAGAATAGGAGATCGCTATTTAGTGCTCTTGCTGCCTTGACAAGCTAACTTGACAAAACTGAATGCTAGCATACCTATATGATTCCTTAAAGCTGTGGTCTGAAATATTACCAGTGCTCAAAAATGCAGAGAAACAGCAGCCTTCGCTGGCATACCTCATGGTGGATTCAAGTTGGCTAAGCTTCCACTTCTGCTACGTAGTCAGCGATGTGGCCTCATTCTCTGACATGGGCTCTGGCCTACTCAGCAACAGCTGAGACAATAATATCAGGACGGCTCGTTGTCACCATCAACTCCACTAGATTTGGAGTCGCCATGGAAACATATCTGAGTGTCTCTATGAAGGTGTTTCTAGAAAGGATGACCTGAGAAGGAAAAAAACCCATCCTGAATGATTTCATCCCGTGAATGATGTCATTATCCCATGAATAAGGAGATTCATGGGATAAAGGCTAAATAAAGGAGAGAGTTGAACACCAACGTTCATCCTTCTGCTGCTGGATGCGGGTGTGATGTGATCATAGGGCCATGACTTCACCACCATGGCAGACCTCCCCCTCAAACAGTGAGCCGAAATAACCTCCCTCCTTCCCTCTTCTCTCTCTCCCTCCCTCCCTCCCACCTTTCTTTACTTCCTTCCTTCAACTGCTTGGACCTTCTTCCCTCCCTCCCTTCCTTCAGTTGCTTTGGTCAGATTTTTTTTCTCAATGATAAGAAGGTGGTCCAAGTAAAAAGATGCCCCCCGTTTTCAAAGGCATCTGTTATCCCAGGAGTCTTTTCTATCCCATCGAAACCCTCTGCCCAGCACCACTCCCAGCCCAGTATTCTCTCTGCTTTCCCTCCTTCCTTCCTGGGCCTTGAACACTGAAGAAACAATGTTGCAATAAGGCAAGCAAAACTTTAATCCTGTTTTTCCCCTGTAGCCTTGACTCGGGGCCAACAGCAGTTCACAGAGGGAGGCACTCAGGCCTGTGTCTCCAGAAGGGAGATGAAACCTGGCGTGAAAGGATTCGAGATAAGACACTTCAAAATGTGGGAGCACAGCTGAATACCAAAACTGTGTCAGACCATAAGCCAGATGCTCCCAGAACTTTTCATCCATTTTTTTCCTGCCTGAAGGAGAAGTTTTTGTTCATAATGAAAACAATGAGCAGAAATTGCTATCACAAAACATCAATTCATGGTTCATGGTCATTTAAAATGAGCCCATTTGAAAATAATCAAAGATGTGCACAATGATTTACAACGGAAGTTGTTCGTTTCAGTGGTATTTATCATATGTACAATGGAAGAACACCCCCCCAGTGGATTACGGTAAAAGATTCATTATAAAACAGCAGTACTCTCATTTGATGGACCGCTATGTGGCCATTAAAAATCACATTGTTGAAGAATTTTTAATGACTTGAGGAAATGTTTGCAATATTTTTAAAGCAAGAAAATCAGGTTACAAAGTAGAACGTGTGGTGTTATCATATTTTATGTCTTTAAAGCTCAGATTATCATCTGGAGACTCCTTTGCTTTGGGAACCGAGGGTTGGCTCAAATTTCCAATCCCAGAACTCTCTGGTCCAAGTCCCTAGATGCCTGGTGGCTTTTTCCAGTCCCACCTGCCATGGCTTCCTCTCTACCCTGAGTTCAGTGTGAAAACCACCCCCTCACCTGATTGCAGAACAGAATTTGCTGGTGCGAAGCCAAATACGCTGCTGTTCCTCCTGCCTTTGGTGCCTGGGAGTTGAAATGAGACTCGTGAAGGAAATGAAAGAGGAACTGACAGGCAGTTGTAACATGAATGGAAAAGTTATGTCCATCCCCTACACCAGGAGCCATGGACACAGTCCAACCAGATAAAGAAGACCATGCAGATATAACTAGGGATCTAGATGGCCTCTTCTGGGATTAGTGTGGCTCTAACCAAATGACATGCTTCTCCATAAGAGTCTGAAGAGGAAGAGAAGAGATGGCTCAGCAGTTAAGAACATCCATTGCTCTTGCACAGGATCTGAACTCAGTTCCCAACTCCTACATGGCCGCTCACAGGCATCTCTACCTCTCATTTCAGGGGTTCTTATTTCTGATGCCCTCTTCTGGCCTCTGTGGGTACTGCATTCATATGGTACATATATACATGAAGGCAAAACTCTCCTGAATTAATAATAATTAATAATAATAATAATAATTAATATGAAGAGAAGATGGAGATAGACACAGAGTAAAGGCCACATAGAGGTAGAGGCAGTGATTAGACACAATGCCACCATCTGATTTCCGGAGCCACCAGAAGCTTGGAAGACGCTGGACAGTAGCTGGCTCTAGAACAGTAGTTCTCAACCTGTGGGTCGTGGCCACCTTGGGGGTCATACAGCCCTTTCACAAGGGTTTGCAGATGCATACCATCTGCATATCAGATATCTACATTACAATTCATAACAGTAGCAAAATTACAGTTATGAAGTAGCAACAAAAATAATTTTATGGTTGGGGGGGGTCTCCACAACACGAGGAACTGTATTAAAGGATTGCAGCATCAGGAAGGTTGAGAACCACTGCTCTAGAATCTTCAGAGGGGCCTTAGCCCTGCCATTGTGTTGAAATGGGACTTTGAGATGATGCATTCCTGAATGCATTCCTGCATTCCTACCTGCTGGTGACACAGTGTCTGGAAGCTCACATAATTGCCTGATAGCAGAAAAGACAGCTCACAAGGCCCTTCGTCCCTCCCATCGAGGCTGTGGAGCCTCGTTCATCATGCAGGTGTGTCACTGAGCATCTCTCAGTCCTATCAGCTTCAGCTCCTTCCCCTCTTCCAAACCTACTGTCCCACGGGCTCCTCCTCTCCCTCTATTCTGCAGTTACCACTTCATAACTCACTCTACCTTCTCTCCCTCTCCCGGATTGCATGCTCTGAGCTCATTTCACCCACAGCTTTCCCAGCTTCAGGGAGGGCAGCTTCCTCCTGCTAGCAGCACAGCATGGAGACTCTGAGCTCCCCACACTCTGCTCTGTGACTCAGCCCACAGCTGGTCCTTCAAGAAGTCCTGGTAGCCACTGCCTGACGGCTTCCACCCACCTCCACTGCAGCTCCCCTAGCCCAAGCCACTGTTGTACAAGTTTATTTTTAGTTGTGTTTAAAAATAATTATTTTGTGCTCTGTTGGGGGAAGGGCTGTCTAGGTCTTGGTGCTTTGTATGGTCCACAGGCATCAGCTTTATGTAAAAGATGTTTGATTACTCATGATCTGCATCACAATGGATAGAAAACCTGAGGAGCTTAGGTATCAATAAAAACCCATGAGATGAGATGCTCAGGGTTCCACTGTTCAGTATGGTGCTTGTCATGATAGTGGTTCTCTCTGCTGAGGTCTGCCTTATAAAGAATGTGGCTGTGGTGGCGCACACCTTTAATCCCAGCATTCAGGAGGCAGAGGCAGGTGAATCTCTGTGAGTTCAAGGCCAGCCTGGTCTATAGAGTGAGTTCCAGGGCATCCAGAGTTACAACAGAGAAACCCTGTCTCGAAAAAACAAATAAAACCAAAAAAAAAAAAAAAATGCCTCCATGTCTTCCATGCTGAGCCACCCCATAGGTGTACAGCTACAAGCCACCACATGCTGGATTGCAGGCACTTTCCACTACATCTCTCCAATTCCACCACTGCCTCTTTACAGTCTTGTGATGGTCAGCTTCAACTGTCAACTGGACACAACCCAGTCACCTAGGCAGAGAGTCTCAGTGAGGAACTACTGAGATCAGGTTGGCCTGAGGACATGTCTTGTGGGTGGGGAGGGGAGCTGTTAATTCTGTTAATTGACATGGGAGGATTTGGCCTCTGCTCCCTTGGTTTGGACTGAGTAGAAAAAGGCACACATTTCTCTCCGTTCCTGCCTGTGGCTGTCGACTACCCGTTGTAAGCTCCCGCCACTGTGACTGCCCGGCTGTGATGGGCTGTAACCTGGAACGGTGAGCCAAAATAAAACCCTTTCTCTCCTAAGTCTCTGTTTTGTTAGACTATTTTATCACTAAATAAAAAGCCCAGTGCCGGGTGTGGGATACTTCCCTTAGGTTGTTGGCCCCTCAGAACAACACACACTCTTGCCATTGCTGTCGGTTACCCACCGGAACTCGAACACACCACATGCTTCGGTCCTAAGACATGAGGGAATCGACAGCAAGAGCACTGCCAGGAGCATGGTAAGCACTCAATAAATGCATGTTGAATATATGAACTCCTAAGTTAACTCTCCATTACTCCCATTTTTAGTAATTTTTTTTTGCCCTCTTCTTATAACCTACTCTCTGCGCTTTAACTAGATGTGAGTCTGTACTAAGTGTCATCCACTGCGCACAGATGCTTCTCTGATAAGGACTGGGTGCTGTGCTAGAGAGGTGTGCCAATATTCCCATTTTAACTACCTCCCAAGTTGAGGTCTGTGTGAACTGCAGTCTCAGTCCTCGGCTGGAGTTGGTCCACATCTGTGCAATAATGATTGAGCCCTAGAAACCTGAAGCTAAAGGAACCGCTGATAGCATCCGTTAGCAATCATTCTGATTTTATAGGAGAACTTTTTTTAGTTAGCACAGGCTTTCGGTATCTAGAGTTCCTGGTGTACAACAGGTTGGGATTCTTGACCCATACAACCTGCTGTGCTTATAAACCCCAGGTACATGCCATACCATAAGTAACCACTGTCTGCTGGCCGCCACACAGCAATGAGACAGAAGCGGGGGAGACACTTGTACAGACTCCATCTATAGAGTCCCTGTGGGGTTCAGGTGCCAGCACCCATGTAAAAGCCAGGCATGGCAGTGCAGATCTCGAGCCCCAGCACTTGTAGGGTGGAGATTTGAGGTCCAGGGGCTGCTGGCCAGCCAGTCAAGCTGAAACGGCAAGTTCTGGGTTCAGCAAGACTCTGACTCATAAACAGTGAATGAGGAAGATGACCACTCTCGATCTCTAACCTCCGCACATGCGTGCACAGGCAAGCTCACCTCCATGTGGGCGCACGCACGCGCGCACGGACAACACTAAATACTTCTTAAAGGATCTAGATTGGCACTAGATACAAAGCCTTGGCATCAGCAGAAGGAGGATTCTAGACTTCCTCCCCTGCTCGTCCCTCCCCTGCCTCAGCACTGGCTGTAGTGTCCTTTTGGCCTCAGGCCCTCCACTCCATATGACCAATCCCTTTTCCCTCCAACATTTCCAAGGCCTGGTGGCCCATGGGCCCCTGGTGTTCCCCACCCCCCCGACCTTGGCCCCCATGAATCACCCCATTTCTTGGTCCACTCTCATCTAATTCTCTGCCTCAGTTTACTCTCGTTCCATAGTTTGTGAGGAGTGAGGCAAGCGCCCTGGGCCTGGAGGAAGGAATGAGAAGACAGAGCAGGGGTCCAGCCAAGGGATAAGTTGTCTAAAAGACTCTAGATTTGCATTCTGTCAAGTCTAACTTGCTGACACTCTGAAGTGTGCCTCTCCTTTAGATGCCATCATGAAACTAGAGAAATTACAGAGAATATGGGGCCTGTGGGATGGGTTAGTTAGAAAAGATACTTGCTGCCAGCTCCTGCGAGTTGTTTTCTGACTGCCATGTGCACACCACAGCATGTGTACCAACGCCAAAATAAAAATATTTAAAAATAAATAAATAAAGAGAATGTGAAGCCTGGAGAGACAGCTCACAGCTCAAGAGTACTTGCCGCTCATCCACAGGACGGGAGTTCAGTTCCCAACACCCACATCTGGCGCCTCACAACAACCTGTAACTCCCTCTCCAGCCAATCGGACGCCCTCTCCTGGCTTCTGAGGGTACCTGCACACCCAGGGCATACATTCTCATGGACACATACGTACACATAAATGGGAACTAAAAATAAACCTTTTTTAAAAGAGTCTAAGAGACTACAAAACAAGATTAAATAATCTGAGAATTAAGGTGAACGAGGGTGTGGAGACGGTATGGCCAACACCGGGTGTGGATGGGGATAAGAAATTCTCTTCTGGATATTGGGATAAACTGGACCATCTCCACAAACACTTTGCAGTGTCTTGTACATTTGGGAGTCACAGGCCAGAGGCCACGGTTAAGAGGAAGCAAGACCACTGAAGGCTTCCTTGAGGAGACCGGCCATGGAAAGGGCAAAGGCTGATGTTAGAGTCTTGGGTTTTAATCCACCAGGAACTGGCAATAACAAAAAATACCCAAAGAAAGGATGCAGAGGAGGAAAAGGAGAGAGAGGAATCAACGACAGCGGAGACTGGGTAGGAGTATGGGTTAGAGGAGAAAGGATTCTATAGGAAAGGGGGACTGAGATGGGAGGTTCTTCATGAAGATGGAAGTCTCAGTACACGGGAGTTTCAGTGTATCTGACACAGCTGAATCCCTAACAAAAATACCTGCGCTCAAGCTGCAAATGAGCCAGGCATGCGCACAGAAGCTCCTTCCACCTTCTGGTTGACTCTGAGTAGTGCCCGCAGGTTTCCCAAGAAGCACGTGCCTGAACAAACACTTTTCATAACCGAGGATGCAGAAACCAAAGAGCTTGGCCTCCTCGTGGCGCACTGCCTGTTAACACAGTTCTACGGCTACATTCACCAAGGGAGAAGAACTATACAGTGGGTTAAAGAGACACATGCTAAATATTGATGCATGAATAATTAAAATGACTAAAATCATCCCGCTATAAAATGATCCTTGCAGTGGGCAGAGAGACGAAAAGGAAGTAATTTGATAGTGGAAATGCAAACAAGTCAACTCCTGGTTTTCAACGGAGCCGATTAGAAGCCGCTTATTATTCAAAGCTCACTCTGTCTCCTACTCTGCATTGTTTTCTCCTTGCCCTGAGAAGGAAGGAGGTAAGAGAGAAGCCTCGGGGGCAAGGCCATGGCATCAAGACAATGGGACAAGAGAATTGAGGTTACTGGCTCCTACACTCTTTCCCACGTTGATTTTGACACCCTCGACAGACTTTGTGAGCGGGTCCAAGGTTTCAGGCCATCCTGTCTTCTTCCACTCAATCACCCCTGAAATTAACATGAGATTGGTGCAATATTTTTATGACACCATATTATGCAATCTATTCATTCAGTGTGTTCAGGTCAGTGACTGTATTCACAAGGTTATGTAACCCTAACTGCATGTCATCACCCTGGAGAGAAACTTCGTTCCCATCAACAGTCGCTCCTCCAGATCCTCCAGGTCCAAGACACCACCCATGTGTTTTCTGTCTCAGTGGATTTGCTTATTCTGGCAAATTCTACCAGTGAAGTCATACAGTGGTTAGCCTTTGTGTCTGGCCTCTTAAACTGGCTAATGAGGACACGAATATCGTTTTATGATCCGTCCATGTTGTAGCATGAGTTGGTATTTCATTGCCTTTTGTGGCTGGACTGTATCTCCATTATGTGGACATAACACATTTATGTATTCATTTGTCAGTCACTAAACATTCCAGATATTCTGAGTTTGGAGCAGCTAAGAACCATGCTGCTATGAATATTCCTGTGAATATTTTATAAAAATAATTTTCTGTTTTGTGACAGAATCTAGCCTCAAACTCAGAACAATCCTCCTGCCTCAGCCTCCCAAGTGCTGGGATTGCAGGTCTGTGCCACTACTCCTGGCTCTACACATCTAAGTTTGAACAGATTGGGGTATCTGTGGGGAGGCAGGCACTGTCTCATTTCAGTCAGGATGCAGGTCTCCTAGCTCTGACTACAAAGCCTATGTTTCTAATCTTGATTCATTTCTTCTATGTTCGCAGGTTAAAAATGGGAAGTCATGAGGTTAGACAAATGTCTCAGTAGTTAAGAGTGTTTGTATATGGGTCTGGAGAGAGGGCTCAGTGGTTAAGAGCACTGGATGCCCTTCCAGAGGACCCATGTTCAATTTCCAGCACCCACATGGCAACTCACAACTGTCTGTAACTCCAGTTCCAGGGGGTCAGACACTCTTTTATATCAATACACATAAGTAAAATTAAATATTTTTTAAAAGAATGCTTATATGCAAACATGAAGACCTGAGCTCAGATCCTTAGCATCCATGTAAAAAGACCAGGTGGACCACACACATCTGGACAGGGGTTGTGGGTGGGAGGGGATGGAGACAGGAGAATCCCCCTGAGGCTAACTTGGCTGCTGGCATAACTCTCAGTTCAGTGTAGGACCCTCTCTCCAAGGAATAAGGTTGAGAGTTATAGATCAGAGCACTTGATTGTTATGGAAGTTTATTTCTAGTTGTGTTTAAAATGTTGTTTTGGTCACTGTTGGGAAGGGCTGCTAGCGATTGGCTTTTTGTATTGTTTGCAGGTGCTTGATTCATGTGGGGGATGTTTCATTGCTAATGATCTGCATGTACTATCAGTAGAACACCTGAGGAGTTCTGAAAGAATAAAAACACCTGAGCTCAGATGCTCAGGGTTCCACTGTCAATCTAGTATGGTGCTGGCCAGGATGGTGGTTTGCAGTTATGAAATATGCCTCCTTGTCTTCCTGGCTGAGCCCACACAGTAGGCTAAGTACTACACTAGGTATCCTTCTAGGGCCCCTGTGAACGTGTGCATAGGTTGCATGCACCCACACACACATGTATGCACATGTATGCAAACACCAGTCTTGCATGCATGCGTACATACATACAAGTTCATTACTTCAAGTTAACTACTGTATATAAGTAAGACTTCAGTTGTGATACCTCTCAGGTGATCACACCAGTCTTCTTGAAAATCACCATCTCCAAACATATGGCCCATGGGAGAAAGAATTAGTGAAGGTGTAAGGAGGCCCTCTGACTCTGTCAGGACATCGCTGTCAGGTGACAGTGCTCTGAAGAAGGTCAAGAAGCAATCAGACTTATTCTGAGAAGAGGCTGTGATCTGAATACTCATGCTCCTTCTGAAACTGTACACTGAAATCCTCATCTAAAGAGATGGTATTAAAGGCGGGGCTTCTGGCATGACTCAGCTCAACAAAATCAGTATCCTTACAAGAAAAGCGCAGCAAGATTGCTGGCACTTTTACCACCACGTGAAACCCAGGAAGCAGACCGTATCTGTAAGCTGGGAAGCTTTGTTAGCACTCTGATCTGCAACTTTTACCATTTACTGTTTGTGTTTGAGTGTATGATTTGTACAGTAACCTGAAGTGAGCTAATGGATACGTTAGGGAAACGGTGGGACGTGGGAATCAGGATTATGTTTCCCCTTCCCTCTGACTCCATCTCTCTCCAACCTGCTGGACAGTCCAGCATGACTGAAGCCTCCCCCTTCAGATTCAACATGGCTTGTACTACCCAAAAGAGTGCCTCCTCTTTCTGTCCATCACAGACATGCCAGCACCTCTCCACTCTGCAAACCAGACTGCACCTGCAGCTTTGGCCCCTTTCTTCTACCATGCTTTCCATTGTTTCCCTTCTCTTTGGGAAAAATGCCTACTTATGTTACTGGATTTCACCTCACCTGCCATTTTCTCCAGGACAGTTCAGGGATCTGCATCCAAGGAAACCAGGAGACTCCAGAGACAGTGGAAAGCAGGTCTGCAAGGACACCCTTGAAGGACACAGAACTGTGGGATTCCTGTGTGCAGCAGAGGCCACAGGTGTCCCATTGTGTCCCCCACATATACATATATTTTTTAATCTCTGTTGATAATATTAATACTGTTTTGGTTGTAATACTATTCTGTAGTTTCACAAAAAAATAAGCTGTTATTGAAGGAAACTGAGTGAAGCATAAATGAGAGCTCTTTTTATTTTTTCTTAATTATTTCAATAAAAGTTCCAGTTATTATATATGGTAATACCTAACAGTTAGGCTACCTGGCAAAACTAGTGAGGTGTCTCTCCTCCATGAGGCCATTTGGGAGTCTAGGATTCTTCTGTCTTATTGCTGTCCTCGCACACAGAGAGTTCAAGCCAAGTTGACAACTATTCTGCTTTCTTTTCTCTTGCTGTGATAAAGTACTGACCAAAGCAATTTTAAGAGAAATTCACGTTATAATTCCAGATCACAGTCCAGTGTTTAGGAACACGGGACAGGAACTAAAGACAGAAACTGGAGGCAGGAACTACTACTGGTCAAGGCTGCTTACTGCTCACTGGGCAAAGGCTCAGCCATCTTTCTTACCTATCCCAAGCCCACCTGTCTAGGGGTAGTGCCACCCACAGTGGCCTGGACCCACCCACATCATTACTGAAGACAATCTCTCACGGACATAGACACAGACTATTATGATGTGGGTAATTCCTCGGTTGAGGTTTTCTCTTCCCGGGTTACTCAGGAAGAGAATGCGTACAAGCATCATTTCTATTGGGTTGTATACAATTGCATACAATTCCCGTGTTGTGCCAGGCTGACAACAGAAACCAACTGGTACCGTGACCACTGAATTTCAGCCCAAGATAAGGAAAAGGGGACTGGGGGGAATCGACAATTTTAACACTTGATGCAGGAATCTAACAGGACATTTCAATCACACTGTACTGGCAAGAACGGAGCCACATGAGCACACTTACCTACAGTGAAGATTGAAAAGTATAGTTTTTATTATTAATGACCATGTAAACCGGGGAAGCACTACCCCTGTGGAAGAAAGAAAAGAGATACTTTGGGTAACAACTAACAATATTCCATAAAGTACAAAGTGGCTGCCTTAATTAATACAATGTTTTTGATGTGTGCCCGAAACGCCTTCTTTTGGATACACTATCTGACATGTTCTGTGATATTTTCCCACCTGACATTGAATGAGATCAAATTCAGTCTATGTTAGACCAATAATGTCCCCCGCAAGTATCCATAGCCTAGTGGCTGGAACCAAGGGATGTAATTCACCATGCCAAAGAGGGCCTTGAGGGCGTAATTGATCTTGAACAAGGGACTATGAGGTATCGAGGGTTTATCGATATGGCCCTTAAATGTACTCACAAATATAAATCAAAGAGGGAACAAGGAAGATTAAACTCTGAAGAGAGAAAAGGTCATGCCATGTGATAATAGAAGAATTTCAGCTTCTACGCTGATTTGAGATGGAAGGGCCATGAGTTAAGAGATGCAAAGAATAAGCTCTAGGGTTGACAAGTTAACTCAGCTGGTAAAGATGCTAACCACTAAACCTACAAGCTGAGTTATATCCCCAGGAAATATATATATATATGGTGGTGGAAAGAGAGAAAAAATCCTATAGGTTGACTATAGGTTGACTTTTTATACACACACACACACACTCTCTCTCTCTCTCTAAATTTTTAAATTGAGGAGCCCATTCAAGATGGCACCAGGGCGGCGAGCAGGGTACATCAGGGACCCAGAGCTGCCCTGCTGTTCCCCACTCAGGAAGTCCGCAGCCTCTCACAAGTTCGTGGAACAGGAGATGATCCATTGGTGCCTGGCCCAACAACATAGAATATGAGAATCCAGAGTGAGTGGAAAGACAGGATGGCAGCAACAGACCTATACGGTGGAATAGGGTGTGGATTTCCAGCCCGAGCCACGCGGAAGAGGCTAGCAAGGAGCAGACGCTGGGGAGCAGCACCTCCACAGGGTGGCCCGTGTGCCACATCGCTGCCTGCAAGGCGGGCTTCCCACTCAGCCCACGAATTCAGTCCGCGGATTCAGCCTGCCAGGCCCTGGTTCCCACCAGCAGCATGGAGGAGTGAATTGGGAGGAGAATCAGAAATAAACAGGTAAGGCAGAAACCACAGCAGAGAGACTCAGGAGTAGGCCTGCCTGGCACCAAGGATGCCAGACTGGCTGGTGCCACACTCAGCCCAGGGGTCTTGCCTGAAACACGGAGTAGGAAGGCTGTGAGGGGATCCGGTTTGCAGGATCAGAGCCTCGGAGGGAGCCCAAGATGGTTGGAGACAGTGGGCAGAATCTGGTGGCTCTGGCGGCTGCATATGATCCCACTTAGGTCACCCTCTGCTCCTCACATATTCGTGGAAAAGGAGAATGGCACTGATGCCTGGTCAGGCGGGAGGAACTGAGTGAATTAAAAGTAATGAGCAGGCTCCGCCTGCATGGAGCAAGCTCTGCCTGCATGAATGATACTGACCTAGAGACAAAGTCACAAACAGGAAGGGAGCTAGGCATACCTGAGAGGGAGAGGTACCTCAGATGCCACAAGGATGAGGCCACAAACTGCCTGCCCTGTTGCTGACCCTCCAGGCTGGAGCTGAATGAAGCAAGCACACTGAGAAGAGAGGCAGACTGGGGGACAGGGCAAAAAGGGGAATGTCAGAGAGCATCACTAGGAGACATGGCTGCACTCGGGAGAGGCATGGGTGCACACCCAGAGCAAACAACAGATGGGTAGATCCTCAGACTGCCACCAGACCATCCTAGCCTCCCCACTGTCGGCCAGGTCAGTTCTGCCACTCCCATGGCCATAGGTGCCACTCATATTGCTCTCCCTGATGGGTGAGGGAGAGCATGCGCTGAGAAGCCACCAGCGACTGCAGGCACCAAGGCCAGACAATAAGGACAGGGTGGGATGCAGCAGTGTGGGGCTGGACCAGGCCATGCCCCCAAACTAACTGCCAAGTCACAGGATCACCCTGCCCCAGAGAAATGACAGGATAGCCCAGCCGAAGAGTATCTCATCTCCTGAACTGAGTATCCACATGAAAGACTTGTCCTTTTGTGACAAACAGGCTATCCTGGTCTTTTCACCACCCACCAGGCTAATTCTACCACTCCTGAGGCAGTAGCTGCTATGCATAGTACTCTCCCTGATGGGATGGGGAGACCATGGACTGTGGTGATATCAAGGGTTGCAAGCACAAAGACCAAGGCAGCAGGATGGGCTGTGGTAAGGGTGATAAGGGAGCTGTGTGTGCAGCAATCGGAGCTCAAGTAAGTAGTGACCCTGATCGCTCTGCCAGACCTTGGGATCACCCAGAACCTGAGCAACAGCAAGATGTCCTAGCTGAAGAAGATCCCATACTGGGGGTTGGGTCTCCTCCCTTTGAAAGAGATCTCAGAAGCCTCAAAAAGCTCATGTGGACCAGAACAATTCAAGATCTGTCTGCATTGCTGATATCACCAGAGTTCACCAGGTGCTTGAGCCTGGCCCCATGGCACACTTGTTCTAGCAGGCTGTTTGGTGCCTGTGTGAAGTTTGGGTACCTGCCTGAAGTCCAAAGGATTGCATGAAGTCCTGGTGCTTATGTGACATAAAGGTTCCTGTGAGATGTCCAGATGATAATAGGTAGGCTGGAGTGATGGCCAGGCATCAACCAGATTCCCTGGAGCCTGGGGAGGGGGGTGTCCTGGTGCCCTCGGAAGGACCTGGTGCCTGCAGGAAGTCCTGGTGCCTGTGGGATGTCCAGACACCTGAGGGATGCCCTGGTGCACACAGGAGGTCCTGGTGCCTGCAGGATGTCTGGGTGCCTGCAGTTACCCCAGGTGCCCATGGGAGGCCCTGGTGCCTCTGGGAGACCCAGGTTCCTGCAGGAGGTCCTGGTGACCGCTGGATGATGGGTTGCCTGCGGGAAGCCTTGTTTCTTGTAGGGTGTCCTGGAACCTGTGGGATGCACCAGTGCTTGCAAGATACCAGGGATCCTGCTCAGTGTCCAGGTTTGGGCAGTAAGGTACAACTTCAGATTAAACTCTATCATGCCTCGTCTCAGGCTAGGATGTCAAAGTACACAATCAGAGCAGCCTTCTGCCTCCATGGATGGTGAAGCCCACCATCCATGCTCCTGGCATACAAGCTTGACTTAATTATCTTTTATTGTTGTTGTTGTTTTGGTTTTGGGGTTTATTTTTTCTTTCTTTTTTGAGGGCACAAGGGTGGGAGGGTGGAACAGGGAGGAATGGGAAGCTGTTCATTGAGATACATTGTATGAAACTCAAATTATTAGTAAGAGTATTATTTTACAAATTCGAAGAACACTGCTCCCAAAATTAGAATAGATTAGGAAACAAATTCTCCTGCAGCTCCTCCATGGGGAGCCACACCTTGACTTTAGTCAGGCAAGGATGACTTCAAACTGCTGCCTCTGAAGCTATGTGAGAGTTGTTATGGCTTTAAGCTGCCAAATTTGTGTTCATTTGTAACAGAAGACAGAAATAGGGATAATAATCCAGTTCCAACTAATCAGAGATTATCTTCCAGCTATACTGATTACGAGATGGTCACATGACCCACGGGTATCCATCCAGAGTCTTCCCTGAGACTTTTACTAGAACAGAAAAGTTCCCTTCTGAGAAGTCTAAGAAATGGGGAAGCTGCTGGATTCGGCTGCCAACAGATTTTACCTCTTTGCCACAGTAAAGAGGCCAGTCAAACACTAGCAAGGTGAGCTGAGAGACAGATGAATCCACCTTCTGAGTTTCCAGTTCCAGCAGCCTACAATATTTACCTTTGATTTGGGGGCAATTGGATGAATTTGTATGACTTTTCAATTCAAAAATGACCATGGAGCATAGCTGGTATCTGTGTTCCTGACAGCACTACAGGCTGAAGTCACAGTCTGTACTTCAGCTGTGTCCTAGGGAAACTCCCAAACCTTGAGTGGCCTCATTTCCTATGGAAAGACGCCAATTGGATGGTCGTGGGTCACATGACCACCTCAACCAATAACTGTAGCTAGGGAAGTCCAGAAAACTCGGAATAACGTGGTTTTACATTTTCTTTTTGACATTTTCATGCGTGTACGTAATGAGTTTTAGTCCTTCTCACCCTGTCTCATCCCCCCTCCTTCTCCCAAGGTAACCCTTCTTTCAACAAGCCCTCCTCCTGAGTGAGTGAGTGTGTATGTGTGTGTGTGTGTGTGTGTGTCCATGTCCACTGGGTTTAAACAGGGCTGCTTGCATGTGCATGGGTAGGTGGTCATTTACCGGAGCATAGGCAACTGGTCACTCTCAGTAGCCCCTCAAGGAGGAGGTGGGTCCTCATGAGCCCCTCCCCGCTCCATGCCGAGATGTTAATGGTCCTGGTCTTGTGCGGGTCCTCTGCAGGTAACCACAGCTGCACTGAGTTTGTGAGTCATGTCCAGAAGACACTGCTTTCCAGAAGATCTCCCCAGCCTCTGGCTCTTACCGTCTTTCTGCCCTGGCCCCTTACATGATGTTCCCTGAGCCTTGGGGACGGTGATACAGATGTCCCCATGCTGGGCCACGCACTCCTCAGCAATAGTCTGTGTGCTTTGACCATTTGTGGCTCTCTGTATTAACTGCCACCCACTGCAAAAAAGACTTCTCTGGTGGGGTACTGAGAGCTGAGCTAATCTTATAACATGAAGTTTTAATCAGCGCTATTTAAACACGTCGTTTAATTTGTTCTGAGAAAGGCAAATGGTTCTAATAATAAGACATTGCAAAGTTTTTTTAAAAGAAAAAGAAAAACCGTTGACCCAGATAGGATGCTTGATAATTCTTAATAAGTGCTATAAATGCTCATAAAAGAATGTGAAGATGCTTAATTGCTGAATAAATGAAATATAAACATTCATTAAGTTTCTTGGAGAGTTCTTTAATATGTAGTGGGGAAATCACTTTATCAGATGCACTGTAAGTAATTAATGCTTATTTCCTTTCCTAAAACAAATTAATTCTTGAAATCGTTAACCACCATTTAAATGTTGCTTGACTTTTGTCTATTTGTTTTCCCTCTTTTAACTTGTCCCTTATTGGTGTGAGGAAACACATTCATCCAAGAGACAGAGCAGCAGAGAGGCTGAGACACAGAACACAGGGATCTGGAGCCTGAGCCTGTGACTTTCGATCCCAGCCCTGTCACACATGATTTCCATGCCTGGACAAGTCACTTAACTTGACTGATTTCCAAAGGGTGGGGGTGAGTACTTTTAAGGAGGTTTATGTTTTTATTACTCTGTGTGTGTGTGTGTGTGTGTGTGTGTGTGTGTGTGTGTGCTGACTGACTTGAGACAGGGTCTCTCACTGAACCAAAATCTCAGCCTTTGGATTAGATAGGCTTGCCAGAGAGCTCTTGGGATCCACATGTCTCTGCCCCCCAGTGCTGGGGTTAGAACATATACAGCCATGCTCGGCCTTTTACATGGCTGCTAAGAATTCATGATCAGATTTCCAGAGTAAACAATCTCACCCACCAAGCCATCGCTACAGCCTATGTATGACTACTACGTAACCCTTCCTACCCAGCTCCAAGAGTCATTGTGGTACTAGGTCACAGCACTTCCAGGGCAGCGGCTTCCAACCTGAAGTTCATCTAGGAATTACTCGGGGGTTTTTTAAAGAATGGAAATGCTCAGCCATTCATTCAGTCTAGAATTGGCCACAGCCAGGCCCAACGTTTCTAACAAGCTTCCACATTATGCTGATAATATTGGTCCAAATTTTAGTGAAGCGAGATTTTGGGGGGTATTAATCAAGCCTACGATGATCTCTTTTATATTTTTTAAAGATTTTTTTTGCTATGTGTGTGCAGGTGCACATGCATCGTGGAGCAGGTGTTAACATACAGAAAACAGGAGGCTGTTCCCTATCCCAGGCAGCAGACCCAGGTACTCAGGCCTGTGCGTCATGTGCTGCTGTGTCTCTCCAGTCTCACAGTGGTTTCCTTAGACAATGGCCCCGTTTGCAGCGGTGGGTCACAAACTGTCCATGTTGCTCATCCTGGCCCCTCTCCCAGCACCACCCCTTGGCCACAGCAGATTACAGTAGAGGGTATTTCTGACCCAAGCTGGGTCAAAAGAACATCTAGCCCACTTGGGGGTTTGAACAGTGACAACCAGAAACATAAGGTTTGTTTATTCATTTCACCGATTTTTAAAATGGGCTAAGCACAGGGAAAGGATTGAAGAATTTTGAGACTTTTAAATAGGATTATTGGAGAAAGCTGTGCTCACACGTCCCTTTCCACTGTGACCCTGGAGGCTGTGTGTTGAAAAGGATGTCACAGAAGGTGAAGAAAGCTTGGGTCTTTGAATGAGTACGTGGCACACAGAGCCCTCTCTCTCTCTCCCTATGGGCTGAATTTGATGGTGATGAGAGGAAGAAATACACTTTTATTGCAAAAAGCCACTACGGTTTCAGGGATATTACAGAAGCTAGCAATACTTGCTGGAAATAAAAATGGTTGTTCAGCCCTTTCTAGAATCCTAAAAATTGCCCTATTTAGACTTAAAATGTTCTCTGGGGTTGCCTTCCTCTATTGGGTACCCCAAGACTTTAACATGAGGGTTTACTAGAATTCAATGAGCTAAGAGGTATGAATGTAATTCTTGACATATAAAATGATGCAAACCTCTAAGGAAGCTTGCCAGAAATGTGATCTGTCTGAAATGCACGATGGTCTAGATGTATTATTAAGGAAAACAAAACAAAATGAGTATTGACATGTAAACTCACATTAAGGCCAATTTCTTTCTCTGGTATTTTCTAGTTTAGGCTTTTACAAAAATCTAGTAACTAGCAGTGCGAACTCAGGGAGTAATTATAAAGTTTGTAATTTTCCTTTCAGATGTAAATGTTTATATTTTAAGAGTCCTGGGGGACAGGAAAATATTAACATTTAATGTAGTACTTTTCATGTTTATCCACACAGAAAATATGGACAGCCCCAGGAGGATCCTGAGATTGCTCTCGGGAAGACAATCTTCAGTACTGTATTCTCAAGGGAGCTCTCCTCTATGGCTGATCTCAAGAGAACAGAGCTGGGCTCCCAGCCCCTGAACATTCTTCTTCTTCTTCTTCTTCTTCTTCTTCTTCTTCTTCTTCTTCTTCTTCTTCTTCTTCTTCTTCTTCTTCTCCTCCTCCTCCTCCTCCTCCTCCTCCTCCTCCTCCTCCTCCTCCTCCTCCTCCTCCTTCTCCTCCTCCTCCTCCTCCTTCTTCTTCTACTCCTTCTCCTCCCCCTCTTTCTCCTTCCTCTTCCTCCTCCTCCTCTTCCTCTCCTTCTCCTCCTCCTCCTCCTCCTTCTTCTTCTCCTCCTCCTCCACTTCCTCTTCTTTTCTAATTTTTTATATCCCAAGGAGCCACAGAAAAGTTGTCACTAAAGACCACTAAACACAGCCCTATCCTCACCTCCTGGAGCCTATGGTGGGATCACAGCTGAAGACCAGACACCTAGGAAAGCCAGGATCCCACCAACATCTCAGTTTTCTTCATCTGGCCTCCATTCATCTTTGTGTCTTGGGGCTTGTGTTTGCCCTGTGTCTTTATGCATATTCTTAAGGGAAACTAAGCAATATATGGACAACATTCATGTAACATTCCCTTTGAGTCTGAATATAGGGTCGGTCCTGTTGATTAGAAAAGCGCTTGAAGTCAAAACATCCTTCCTCTGGTTTCCAAAATGAATCCCTCCAATCCAGGGTCCCCTATAAGGTACATGTATCCGTGGTATGTACACACAACCTATGAAGCTTTCCACACACTCATACTTCTAATGAGAAGACACAAGGTATGCCTAACAGGGAGAAGGCTAATTTTCTCTCCATGTGGCTTCTAAGTCCTTCAGGAACAAAGGTTAGTCCTAGCTCATTACATGGTCAGTGGCTAGACCATCTGGAGCTAGAAAAATAGAAAACTGGGTCAGAGCAAAACATATGCATATATTGGTCCCAAAGCTCAGAGAAAACAGACTTTTAAAGGGTATGTGAACGTGCTGGAGAGGTGGATCGGTGGCTAAGAGCACTTGTTACTCTTGCAGAGGCTTGGGATTAGGTTTTAGCACCTGCATGGTGGCTCACAACTGCCTGTAACTCCAGTTCTAGGAGCTCTGGTGCCTTCTTTTGACTTCCTCTGACACCAGCATGCACATAGTGCACATAAATGAGGGCAAAACACTCATACACCTACAACTTTTTCTTTTTCTTTTGAAATTGTGAAAACACATCTGCTAGTGACAATTTTCTTATATATAGTTGGGGAGCAGAACCTTATTGTTTTTTAGTCTTGTTTTTCCTTAGGTCAAAAGGCTAAAGATTGCTATTTAAAAAAAAAAAAAGAATCCCATATTCTTTAATTTAATTCTTTAAATCGCTGGTAGGTCTAAAGGAAACAGTTTCTAGCCCCTTCCTCTAAGCCAAGAACTTACAGAAGCAGAGCCTGGTTATAGGCCTGGTTATCCCCTCAGGTGTGGGCTCTAATTCATCTACTGTGAATTGTCATCCAAAACCATGAGAAACGACCATTTTCATACCCTCCTGTTGAGCCAAGATGGGAGATATGTGGAGAGTGGATGCTCAGTTGCTTACAGACCCTCATCCATTACTCACCCACTCTCCATCCAGGTGTCCATCAACCCATCCACCCACACGCTCAGCCATCCATTAACTCATCCATTCATCCACCCGCCCATCTATCCGTACCCCCCTCTTCACCATCCCATCCAATCACCATGCACCTATTTACCTACACATCCATCCATCCATCCATCTACCTTTCTATCTACCCACATACCCATCCATCTACCCACCCATTTATCCACCGACCCATCCACCTATCCATCCACGAATTTATCCATAAAAGCACCCATCTATCTATTCCCCTGCACACTCATCTATCCATTCATCCGCCCATCCATTCAAGGAATACAGACTAAGCCAAACCCCTTCTTTGATCAGTCCTGTGCCCATTACTAAGGGTGCACAAAGGTGTGGAAACCTGGAGGCAGACGCGGGAGGTAGGAAAAGGATGACCCTCTCGAAGGACTCTGGAACATACTGCCGTGAATCTAGGGGAGACTGACGCACTGAGCGGCCTCAGCACAGTCCTAACAGCACTAACAAATCGCCTGCTCATCATAGAGATGCGGGACCTCCGGGCTTCCTAGAGAGACCCGGAAGTGGCTTCAGGAGCCGGTCTGACAGCTCTTACTCCAGAGCTGGGGCAGCAGCGTGGCACCAGAAGCTGGGTGCACTCTCTCGTCGTGCAACTACAGGCCACTCTCTCATCTTCCTCCGTGAGTGGATCGGGTTCCCAAGGGCTGTCGTTACCCACGGGGGTCCCTGTTCTGGGATGGCAGGGTGCTCCTCAACGCACCTTGGTCGCGCTGGTGACAGGAGCCAGCTGAGGGTGACAGGTGGCAACTGAAGGTATTGGGTGGGGACTGAAGGCCGCAGGTAGCTGTTGGGAGTGACAAGTAAGAGCTCTGGGATTTGGGTGTGAGTAGCACCCGCCTAGGGGGCAGGGACATCATCTTCTCTGTCCTCTCTGTTTCCAAGGTGCTAGCTCAGCTGAGCCATCTAGACTGCCACCAAGTTCTCAGACAGCAGATCTCTTTTTCTCTGGGTTTTTATTTAACTTTACAGACTGCAAGCCCCATACAGAGCCTCCCGCAGGCACTGAGCCAGAATCAATTCAAAGCTTTCTTTTAACACCACATGGGGAGGGGGAGATTACCTTCTCTCTCTTTGTGACAAATGATTCGGGTTTCCAAGTTATAGTGGCAAGCTGAGCTTCCCATTAAAATAAACTGTTTTTTTTTTAAATACACACTGGGTGTGCATTAGACCAGGTGTGTGAGTCACTGAGGAGGAGCCACTAAGATGTTGAAATGAGTGGGTCTTGGTGCAACACCCAGGTGAGGCACTACACACTGAGGTTAAGAGCCAGCCGACCTGATCCAAGCTCTGGATTCAGCTCAGCCTGCATGATTTGTGAGCAACAAATCCGAGCTGTTTTCCTCGCCTCTGAGACTCAGATGAGCCTAAATGCTACCTCAGAATTGTTCTTAAGCATCGGTGGTGCTGCACCTTTAAAGCCCCTTGCCCGTAAGAAGCAACAAGTGTAGCAATGGTTGCTGTGGGTTGTATTGCAGGGGGGCCAGAAAGCTGTCCAGGCTCACACAAGTAGCTGGTGGCAGATCTACGTACAAGACCCGTAGTTCCTGATTCTCAGTATAAGAACTCTAATGCTGTGTCACACACCCCGCTGTCCACGGGAATAGATGAGGCAGCTCCTCCTTTGCCCTCCTGAGCCATTGCGGAATGTGCTGTTTGTGAAATCATACACAATTCAGATCAATGTGGGCTCCGTACCTATTACTTCAGGTCACAGACTCTTCCCAGCCTCGGGGGCTTCTGTGGTTGGGACATAAGTGAGGGAGTCAGATGGCCCTTGGCCCAGTAGATAAATGGATTCCTGTAAACGCTCACTGCCTATGGGACTTAGAGTTGATCATTCTGTCTCTGGGCCTCAGTTTATTCACCTGTAGAATGGGACCTGCTAATTAGCACTGTCTCTTTATAGCAGTGTTGAGCACTCAGTGACATAATTTATAGACCAGTTGTGGGACGGTGCCTGGCACATTAGGGCCTGATGAAATGGCAAGAGCCACTGCTGTAATAGGATGGAGTGGCAGGCATGCTGACTTCAAGATCAGCAGGCGACGAAGGCTATTTGAAAAGCTGTGGAGTGCTCACCCCGTCTAGCTTTCTGGTGTCTAGTCTACCAGATGCTCCATGCCTCTAAGGACAGTTCTAAGGAAGGCGTCTACATTCACATAGAGTTCCCAGGTCGTTTGGGTAAAAACAGATTGGTAATTGTGGATATAAAACGGTTGCGGGGATGGAAAGACGGCTCCATCAGTAAGGCGCTTGGCATAAAGAGCTTGTCATGCAAGCATGAGGACCTGAGTGTGATCCCCAGGATGGATGGTGGCCATGGTGGCATGTCCAGGAAATCCTAGCCCTGGGAAAGTGGAGACAGGTGGGTCTCTGGGGCTCGCTGGCTGGCAGCTGAGCCAAATCAATAAGTCCAGGTAGTGAGAGACCCTGTCCAAAAAAAAAGACTGGCTAGCGAGAGATGAGACATGGTTCAGCAGTTGAGACCACTTGCTGCTCTCCCAGAGGACATGGGTTTGGTTCCCAGAACCTTTATGCAGCGGTTCACAACCCTCTGTGACTCCAGATGCAGGAGGATCCAATGCCCTCTTCTGGCCTCCACGGGCACCTGCACATATATGGCAAACATTCACACAGACATACGTAATCTCATAGAGTTTTTTTTTTTTAAATAATAAAAAATTAAGAGAAGAAGGAGGTGGAAGGCTCCTGAGAACAACAGCTGGGGGTGAGCTCTGACCTCCACACGCAGGCACATATACACATATGCACAGTATGTGTGTACACATATACACACACAAGGAAAGAGCACTCCCTTCCATTCCTTTCTTGTCAGCACCATAAAGAACCGCCTTCTGGGTAACAGGTATCTAGGTAAAGGGAGTATGCGTGGGCAGCTGGGCACAAAGACCTGATGCACACGAGGTAGCGACTGAAGCCAAAGGAGCCGCCCGTCAGCCTCAATTACAGCAAGTGCTGTCTACTCCGCCTCTTGGAGTCTCTGCTTCCCCTCCCTTTCACATCAGGGGTTCTCTCTATGTCGTCAATAGCTGCATCTTCATCTTTATTGCGTTATACCAAACACACATACATCCTTTTCACACCCTTCATGGACCACAGACAGCAGCGGTTCACAAGTCCTGTCATCTCAACATGTTTCCCAGGACCCAGAACCGTAAGGACATTTACCTCAGGTCGGCACTTTTTCAATAATCTAAGATGCCTAATCTCAAGGTCACACCCCCTAGGGTGTTTTGATCTTCCTTATAATGAGCTTGGTTTTTAAAAAAAAAAAAAATTTGAGACAGTATCACTATATTTCCCAGGCTGAACTTGAAGTGGTGATCCTCCTGCCTCTGACTTCCCAGATAGATGTTTTTATCTTTACGAAAGTAGGTTTGTTTAAAACAAAAACAGACTGGCTTTGAACTCTCTAGCCTGCATCTCCTGTATACCCCCTAAGAGCTGGGGTTACAGGCTTGTAGTTCCATGCTCTGTTTGTGCAGTGTTGGAGCAGGGAGCCCAGGGCTTCCTACATGCTGAGCCTCCACCTGCTGAGCTACACCTCCAGTCCAGTTACCGTTGTCAGTCGGAATTCCTTTAATTAGCATGTGAGGCAACTTAGCTCTGTGGTAGAGTGTTTGCTTATCATACAGGGCCCTGGGTTCCCTCCCCAGCACTAAAAAGCAAAAAGCCATATCTAGCACAAGAGCATCTTAACCCCTTCTGCTTTAGACGCTGTTGGCTAAATGTTAATTGTGCCTCCGTGATGCCAGGGGGTGAGCGGCACCATGGCTTTGAACCACAGGGTTGGAGGAACAACGCGCATAATCGAAGGCTTTTATGACTGATCTTTAGATTTAATTAGGTCTTTGTAAATCTAAAACATTCCCAGTCATATTTCATTACTCCCCATCTCTGACTCCTCTGTGAGATGTCAACTGTTAGCCTCCCCTCGCCTTCCCATTATCAAGAGGTCAGGCAGATCTTAAACTTCCTTCTTTCTTCCTCCTGTTTGTAATTAAGATTCCTTTTCCTTAATCATGTGCTTAACTTTAACCTGTTTCTGAGAAAATGGCAGCTCGGGTCAGACGTTGCCTCCCTCCTCCCAATGGCATAGCAATTACTGAGCCAAAGCTACGTTTTGGAAGGGCCTCCAAGCAGTGGCAGTCATACAGTGTGACCCTGGAGGAGTCAGCTGGAAACTAAGTACTAAAGCTGAGACATGAAACAGTCCTGAGTAGCTGAAAACTGGGGAAACAGGGCGGAGCGAAACTACACTCTTTGTCCTCCTGGCTTATCTCAGGGAGCTGTTTCCTGGGGTTTCTGTGAACTGTTATGCTGAGCGCTCTCTCTCTCTCTCTCTCTCTCTCTCTGTGAGAGAGAGAGAGAGAGAGAGAGAGAGATGTGATGTGTGCCTGCCATGTGAGGTATATGTGTGTGTGTGGCATACATACACGTTTTTGGTGTATATACATGTGTGGGTTCGGGCGTGTACTCACTCAAGTGCATATGAAAACCAAAAGGGGTCTAGTGCCCACTACTCTCCAGCCTCTTTTTTTGAGACAGAGCCTCTTACTGAATGTGGAGTTCCCTTTTTCAGCTAGAATGGCTGGCCACCGGGCACCGGGATAAGCCTGGCTCTTGCCTCCCACTACTGGGGTTACAGACACCTCCTGCCATGTCTGGCTTTCCTGTGGGTGCTGGGAATCTGAACTCACATTCTCAGGCTTGCATAGCAAAGTTCTTACTCTCAGCCTTTTTTTTTAATGTGCTTATTGCGGGGCAGTGGTGGCACTGGCCTTTAATCCTAGCACTTGGAAGGCAGAGGCAGAGGCAGGTAGATCTCTGTGAGTTTGAGACCAGCCTAGTCTACAGAGTTTGTTCCAGGACAGCCAGAGTTACATCAGAGAAACCCTGTCTCTGGAAGAAAAAAAAAAAAAAGTACTTATTGTGGTTATGGGAGGGGCCATGCCTAGGGCCCACCCCCTTAGTGGCTCTTGATGCCAGAAGACTTTTAGACCTGGTGGTTGAGGGAGCGGGCAAGCTTTGTTTCTGTTGCTGTTTGACTTGCTACATTATGGATTCTTTTAACCTTTCTCTTTGGGCCCTCCCATCAGTCAGTTTGGCAGGTTCTTGCCTCAGATCTCTCTGGAACTAGCTGGAAGGTAATGAGGGATAGCATCAATAGTCCTGGCAAGCTTCTAAGGTGTTCTTGACTGTTCATTCCTGACCCCTAGGCTTCTGACTGAGCTGGTATGTGTG
Organism: Cricetomys ansorgei; assembly: GCA_026225945.1. Classification (NCBI taxonomy): domain Eukaryota; kingdom Metazoa; phylum Chordata; class Mammalia; order Rodentia; family Nesomyidae; genus Cricetomys; species Cricetomys ansorgei. Next base: position 551,190 of record JAMJFZ010003163.1, read on the forward strand.
ATTATAAAAAGCTGAGAACAATTTCAAATTTTTCTACCACAAGTTTTTAATTGAACTCTTAGAGGTCTTAGCCATGCCTAGGGTTCCTTACAGTAGTATTCTGTGGGGATATTTAAAATAGTTTGAACTTGGTTGTGTAGCATCTTATTAGTCATGATGCACATGTGACTGTGTGTGTGTGTGTGTATGTTTGTATGTGTCACACATATCTGTCTGCCTGCCTGCCTTTCTGTCTGCTGCCTTCCTGCCTGCTGCCTGCCTGCCTGCCTACTGTTGTCTTTTGCCTGCCTGCCTGCCTGCCTGCCTACTGTTGTCTGCTGCCTGCTGCCTGCCTGCCTGTCAGAGGACCACCTCAGGTGTCATACTTCAGGCACCATTCACATTTCTTAAGGCAAGCCTCTTATCAGGATCTGGAGCTCATCACTTGGGCTAGGCTGGCTGGTAAGAGAGCCCCACAGATCTGCTTCTCTCCACCTCCCCAGCCCCAGCATTGCAAGTACATGTCCCTTACTCACCTATAAACATGGGATCTAGGTATAAACTCAGATTCTCAAGCTTGCAAGGCCAGCAGGTTACCAACCGAGCATCTCCCCCACCCCCATAGTCACAGCCCTCCTCACAAGGTGGTGATCTCCAGCACCCTTCTGTCAGTCAGCACCTTTCTCTAGCGTCTCCGGAACACTGCCTGCTGTGGCCTCAGCTTCTTGCCGCTCTCCCCTCGGCCCCTGCTGAGGGTGCTGGCCCTTGGTCCTCACCAACAACCCTCCGGTGTAGCCTCTCAGCAGTTCTTTCCTGGACTCTATTCCGAGCCTCTCCCTAGTGGAAGCCCACTCTTTATCAGGAAACATGGCTACCTTGTCAGTCCCCTGCTACCAACCAACAAATGTTTCCTGTTATCTACAGAATGGAGTTCAGATTTCCCAGAAGGGGACTCAAGGCCGCCTCTACGCCGATTCTAGCCATCTTCCTGCCCCAGGTACATCTGCACAAGATGGCCGTGGGTTACATCCCAGCCACTGTGAACCCCGCATCCCTTGTCCAGCACGGCCTCCTAGTGCAGAAGTTTACTTTTAGTTATGCTTTAAAAGGTTTTGTGCATTGTTGGGCGAAGGGCTGCCTAGGCCTTGGCGTTTTGTATGGTCTGCAGGTGTTGGCTTTGTGTAAAAGATGTTTGATTTCTCGTGATCCACACGTGCTGTCAGTAGAACCTGAGGAGCTTAGGTATCAGTAAAAACACCTGAGATGAGATGCTCAGGGTTCCACTGTCCAGGATGTCCCTGGCCATGAGAGAAGGAGTGACCTCCTTCGGAGGTCTGGCAGAGTTTGCCTCATAAAAAAAAAAAAGAATGCCAGGTGGGCAGTGGTGGCGCACACCTTTAATCCCAGCATTTGGGAGACAGAGGCAGGCAGATGTCTGTGAGTTCAAGGTCAGCCTAGTCTATAAAGTGAGTTCCAGGACAGCCAGAGGTACAACAGAGAAACCCTGTGAGGCACACAGACTTCACGTAGCTCTTTGCACACGCACCCTTCTTCCCGCGTCACCCCAGCCCATGCTGCTCCACTGGCATCCAGCTCATCGCTCTTCTGCATTCAAAACCATCTGCATATGCAGTGGGCAGAGTCATGGCACCCGGCTGGGAAGGGGCAGCACTTGAACTGTTTATTCCTTATAGATTACCTGCCTAACCATACCCAGACATCGAGAGAGGGGGGCGGGGGAGAGAATGAGAATGTGTCTCCATGCCTTAGGAGACTCTAGTTCTTGAGAGAAAAGTAGTACTGGGGCTTTGGGTAGAATTTGCAGGAGAGTAAACAGATGAGGAGACAGAAGCAAGCACCCACCCCACCCCCACTGCTCCCCCACCATCACCCTGTCAAATGCACTGAGCACTCTCCCTTAAGTACCTGAAAGATGTCTAGGGTAGAGGGCATGATTTGGCACAGAAAGGAATTTTTCTCTCTGTTTTTAGGTATGGACTTAATAAAACAATCTTAAACAAAGCACACTGTGGATGCCAATGTTTCTACGGAGTTCAATCTTGGGTTTTCTGGTGAAGAGGAGAAAATCCTTCTCTCAATGAGTTTTAAATGAATTCTTTACAAGGGCCCCGACCTGTTCCAAAATGAACAGCAATGCTTTATATTCAAAAAGTGCTTTGTGATTTTGAAAGCACCCCCACACTGTATTTATTTAACCTTCACATTAACTTAGGCAGGAAAGGGAGACATGTCTCTTTCTATTACATAGGAATGCACTGGAAGCCAAGAAGTAACAGAGCTGTGGGTAAGGCAGCAGAGCTGTGTCTGGAGCTGAGTGTCTCTTAGGGTCTCCTGCTCTAACCCAGTCTATTGTTTGATTTGGGTTTTTCAATACCAGCCACGTAACCAGAAGTTCACACATGCTGGGTGCATGTCCTACCACTGAGCAGCAGGCTAGCCACCTTTCTCCTCTTGTCTACTTAGAACAAAGGTGAAGCATGTTTACGCGGGGTCATAATGTTGTTGCATCCTCTTGCAGGTCCAGTTGTCCCTTCGGTATCTCATATGGACTTCCCAAGGTCCCCAGAGGAAACAGTCCTCATTACGGGAGGAGGTGGATATTTTGGCTTCCGGTCAGTTCATCTAGAAAATACCCTCATGGACTTATTTTACTGGATAGCTTCCAGTTCTCATGGGCTTTGGTGTGTTCGTATAGTGCTAAAACAAAAGTGAATTCTGGTGCTCACTGCTCAGACCTGAAAAATGAAAAGCACAGTTTTATTCCACTTCAAAAAAAAAAATTATATTTAAAACCTGTAAATTGGGGCCTGATGATTGTTCGTGTCACAAAAGATAACTTTTTTTAAAAGCTGTATTCATTTCTTTTCTCACCGCTGTGACCGAATACCTAACAAAAGTAGCAATTTAAGGGAGGGAGGTTCAGCTGGGCTCACGGTTTAAAGGGATACAGTCCCTCACAAGGAAGGCCATGGCAGCAGGAGTGTGAGGCAGCTGCTCACGGTGCCCCTAAAAATCGGAATCTGGGTCTGTCTATAAAACCTCAAGGCCCACCTCCTCCAGCAGGGCTCCAACTTTTAAGGTTCCGTAAACTTGTAAAACAGCTCCAGGACCTAGTGCTCAGTGACCTGAACCTGTGGGGGTCATTTCACATTTAAACCACAGTAGGCTTTCCATCACAAAGACGTCATTGTAACTTACATTGTTGAGAGGATTCCGAGTTCTTTTGTTTTTTTGTTTTTTGTTTGTTTTTGTTTTTGTTTTTCAAATTTTAAGTAAGTCCTGTTGTTAAATTAACTTTCGGACACTTAATGAGAGTCCAGCTTTGAATTTTCCAATGCTCTTTATTAATCACAAACCATGTCAAATCTCAGGGAATTCTATATCCGGGCAGCTAGGCAGAGAGCTCACTCCAAGGCTTCCTCACCCCATGCTCTCCTCTTCCTTCTCCTCCTGCTCGCTAGCTTCTTCTTCCTTGTTCTCTCCAGTCTGTTTCCCTCTGCCCTTGCCCTAGTTGTTTTTTATTCCAAATCCTCTCTGTCTCCACCCAGCCCTCCAATATACAAATCAATGGAGCCTAACCTTCATCTGCCTTAAGGCTAAGGAATGTCCTATTCTTGTGGAGAGCTGGATAGCCACTCCTTTGTTTACTGGTAGGAAGTGAATCCTTTACGTGCTTCAAGGACAGCTTACTGGAACATTAACATTATCCATAACTAAAATCTCCCACAACATCTCACCCTTCTTGTTTACAATAAGAACAATATTGACTCAAACAAAAGAAGCTAAGATATAAAGTTGCAGTCTGTGAAATACCAAGTCCAAATTTCAGCAGACTGCTCATGCAGTTCAAATGTAACTGTCCCATAACACCAAGTATCAAGTCCAAAGTTCACCAATTGTTAATAAAAGTTCACCAATTGTTCACAAAAGTTTAGCAAAATGCCTATGCAGTTCAAATGTCTTGAAAAGTTCGCCAATTGTTCATAATAGTTCAATGTTTAGCAAAATGTTCATGCAGTTCAAATGTCAGCAGATATCTGCATCTGCACCATCACAGTTTGAGCACTGTGAAAGCTGCCTCAATTTTCACTGGTCTGTTTGGCAAAACAGACTCCCTGTAGGCGGGTATCTGCATAAGGTGGAGCAGTAGGCTCTGAATTCTCTGACTGAGGTAGGCTTTTACTTCCTTCCATCAAGTGTTCTAATTTTGCTACCAAAGTTTGCATTTTCGCATTCCATTTCTCATCTATTTATTTAAGGCTGCTTCTTGTAAGAAGCAAGTAGATTCTGCTTTTCTTTCCACCATTTTAAAATTTTCTGATTTTGCTTTTAATTTATTTCCTGTATCTAAGTCAATTTCCCATAAAGGGCTAGCAGATTTCCCTTTCCCTTCTGCACTGACAGTTTTCCTTGAAAGTTTCCTTGAAAGAGCACAGTATACCATGATGGCTATTGATAATACCATGTGAAATACCAGAATAACAAAAATCATAATCTGTATTATGCTAGTTTCAGTTGAAGTATTTATCTCTTCATCTACTGTTTTCATTCCTATGACATCCTTAACCAGACTATACAGAGCCCAAGTGCCCTGTGTCATAATATTTTCCATTTTTAACACAGAAAAAATTTCTTTTCCACTCTTACTTATCCTCTCCTTCCTTAGGAGACTTCTGTGTATTTTTCCTTTATTATTTCTTTCTTTCTTACTGTGGCTCCCACTTTCCAAGGAGCATTCTCTTTATTACCTTCTCTTCTTACAGAAGGTCTGTAAATCTGTGATTCCTTTCCTGGAACTTTATTAACCCACACCTGTGTGCATTTTTTCTTTAATTCTGTCTCTTTCTCTCCAGCTCTCCTCTTTCCATAGGAGGACTTACTCCTTTTTTATTTATTTATCCGGTATCTGCTACACTTCTCCTCTTTCTTACGCACTGCTCAGGAGCTACTTTATCTCCTGAGTTAAGGAGAATTAGTAATTACCTTTAAACTGCTTCTTTCTCTCTTTCTCTCTTTCTCTTTTTTATTTCTTACTCTCTGCTTTTAAACTTAATATTCTTTCTTTCTCTTAACTTCACTCCTTTATTAACTACCTTTTACTTTGAGTTTACTTTACCTTTCCTGAGTCTTCTTTCTCCTTTTCTTCTTTTTTCTGCCTTGGCTCTCGCTGTCCCGCATTGTCTGTCGTTTCCTTGTAGACTCTGTGTCTGGATTGCGCTGTCCCGCGTTGTCTCTCTTTTTCGTTCGTCTTCTTTCTTCTTTTCTTCTTTTCTCTGCCTTTTCCCTGTAGACTCTCTGCGTCTGGACTCTCCTGTCCCGCGTTGTCTGTCTTTTCGTTTGTCTTCTTTTTTCTTTTCTTCTTTTCTCTCGTGTGTCCTTGCCATACGTTGGTGTGCCAAGTGTTAAATTAATGTTTGGGCGCTTAATGAGAGTCCAGCTTTGAATTTTCCAATGCTCTTTATTAATCACAAACCATGTCAAATCTCAGGGAATTCTATACCCGGGCAGCTAGGCAGAGAGCTCACTCCAAGGCTTCCTCACCCCATGCTCTCCTCTTCCTTCTCCTCCTGCTCACTAGCTTCTTCTTCCTTGCTCTCTCCAGTCTGTTTCCCTCTGCCCTTGCCCTAGTTCTTTTTTATTCCAAATCTTCTCTGTCTCCACCCAGCCCTCCAATATACAAATCAATGGAGCCTAACCTTCATCTGCCTTAAGGCTAAGGAATGTCCTATTCTTGTGGAGAGCCGGATAGCCACTCCTTTGTTTACTGGTAGGAAGTGAATCCTTTACGTTATCCATAACTAAAATCTCCCACAACATCCTGTAGCAATGAGTGTGTAAGGAAGTGACTCCGCATAGTTAACATGACTTGGGCGAGCCCTGCCTTATTGGCTAGTTATTTCACAGACACAGCTGAAGAGTGACCTCACCTCATTCTCACCTCTCCCATCTCAGCCTCGGCTGCGCTCTGAACCAGAAGGGAATCCGAGTGATCCTGTTTGACATCACCCAACCTGCTCAGAACCTTCCAGAGGGAGTCATGTTCATCCGTGGAGATGTCCGCTGCCTCTCTGATGTGGAGGCAGCCTTCCAGGGAGCTGACATTGCATGTGTGTTCCACGTCGCCTCTTACGGTATGTCTGGGAGGGAGCAGCTGAACAAAATCCTGATTGAAGAGGTCAACGTGGGCGGCACAGACAACATCCTCCAGGCCTGCCTCGGGAGAGGAGTGTCCCGCTTAGTGTACACAAGCACGTTCAACGTCATCTTCGGGGGGCAAGTCATCAGAAACGGGGATGAGTCTCTGCCTTACCTGCCTCTTCACCTGCACCCAGATCACTACTCCCGGACCAAATCCATTGCAGAGAAGAAGGTTCTGGAAGCCAATGGCTTGGCCTTCAAACAAGGCAATGGCATCCTCAGAACCTGCGCGCTAAGGCCAGCTGGCATCTACGGGGCTGGGGAGCAAAGGCACCTCCCCAGGATAGTGAGCTACATTGAGAGAGGCCTGTTCCGATTTGTGTACGGGGATCCCCAGAGCCTGGTTGAGTTTGTCCATGTGGATAACCTGGCGAAGGCTCACATCCTGGCCTCTGAGGCTCTGAAAGCCGAGAAGGGCCACATTGCCTCTGGGCAGCCCTACTTCATCTCAGATGGTAGACCTGTGAACAACTTTGAGTTCTTAAAGCCTCTGGTTGAAGGCCTGGGCTACAAATTCCCATCCACCCGCCTGCCACTCATGCTCATCTACTACTTTGCTTTCCTGGTAGAGGTGACCCACTTCATTCTGGGCAGGCTTTACAACTTCCAGCCCTTTCTCACCCGCACTGAGGTTTATAAAACTGGTGTCACACATTACTTCAGCTTAGAGAAAGCCAAGAGAGAGCTAGGCTATGAGCCTCAGCCGTTTGACCTGCAGGAGGTGGTGGAGTGGTTTAGAGCCCACGGTCATGGCAGAAGGTCTGCAGGTCAAGACTCAGCGTTCATTCTGTGGGATGGAATTCTGGTCCTGCTCTTGGCGCTCTCTGTCCTTACCTGGCTCCCTTCTTCCACAGTTCTATGCCTGTGAAGAAAAAACTATACATAGGCGGTGAGCCCTTCCTGGGATGGTTTTCAGGAACACAGGTTTTTAAATATGTGTCATGCTGTCTGGTGACACTCCCGGGTCTTAAAATTACTACTTACTAAGAATGAGTCTTTAAACCCCATTGCCAGAGATGGACTACCTCCTTATGAGTTGTTGGTCAGGAAGACTCCTGGGGCCTCCAAATCAATGTTGGTTGCTGCCAATATAATGCTCTTAGTTGCCCACGAAAACTAGATAGTAAGACCCTATTGCAGAAGACATGAAACATTTTAATTGCAGCACATAAAGAAATCAAGCTGAAACAAAACTGGAAGCTTCCTCCCTGGTTGCTAAGTTTCATAGTGCCAGAAGGTTTTGTGCAGGCTGCTGGAGGAGAACAGTCTTCCTCAGCTGTGGATCTGGCATGCTGCACTGCCAGTACCAGGCAAGGTGTACCACCGGTGCAATAGAGGCATAGCTGTTAGGGGAATAACCAACTACTTCCTAATTGGATTGAGGGATCCAATCTGCTCCACAGAAGGGAGTTTGCTCCTGGTATTATAAACCTGACCAGGAGCTAATGGCTGGAGAGGTCCTAGGCCAAGTGGGCCCTACTACAGTTATTTTGCTAGATAGAGAAGTTATGCCCATAAAACCACTTTTTAAATATTTATGTTTATACCCTCAGATCAGTGCTATTGTCAGCTTTGATCAGAGCAGCTTCCCTCTGCAGTGGGCAGCAATTATCCTTCAGAGACTCATAACTGGTCCAAGTGCTGAGAATGAGTGAGTGTCGGATGCTCATCCATAGACAGGACATCCGTATCACCCCCAACAAAGGCTCATGGGACTCATAGCCTATCAAACTGTGCCACGGAAGGGAGAGGAGCTCATGATACCCACTCCTCCATGAGGAACTGTAGGCTGTTGATGGCTTCCAAGGAGGGGGAGATACCCTCTATGGTGGTATAGTTCACGGCTAAGTTGCCCTTGCTCCTGTAAGCAATCTTAATGAAACTCATTGGGGCACACAGAGATCTAGTTGGGAAGAGGTGGATCGGGAGGAGTGGAACAAAAGAGGGTAATGGGGGCTGAGTATGTCCAAATACATTGTATAAATGCGTGAAGATGGCATAATGAAACTCTCGTATGTAATACATGCTAATAAAAAAGAGAAAGAATGGATTCTCGGATTAAATATTTATTACTTCTCTCTGTCCCAACTGACCCTGTTGGGAGACAAGAAGACACAAAGATAAGTTTGAAGTTTGGTTTCCGTGTACTTGAACCCTAACTGTGTACAGCAGGGAGTCATTCTGGAGCCAGGGAAAGGTGTTAGTTGAATCAGACATTCTAGCTTGGATAACTCAGAAGCCAAAGATAAGCCAGTGTCCACCTCATACACTGCATGTGCATAAAACAGTGAAATTGAGGCTGATATGGGAGGGCCCAAACTGACTCTTGGGTCACATCCCTATCAGACCAATCTCAGGGGACCCTGGCTGCTCCAGGGGGGCTGTATGTACATAGCATAGGTTTAGAGTCCTCTAAAACCTCTGCCCTTTGTGGTACACGGGCATCCCTCCTGTGTGACCGTGGGTCATATTTCTACTGAAGCAGAGAGACCCGCAGCCTGCTGCATAGAACCCTTCTGAACATTGAATTAGTGTTTCTGGCACCCACACCACCATTGTTACCAGGGTTGTCACTGCATTCCTTCTGAAGGGACTTTTCCTGGGAATATTCTCTTGAAAGGGCCTATTGTTGCTGAAGTTTCTGGAGTGTCTACGGGTGTTCCCCCAAGAGCCCGCAGCAGTGTGTGCTCCGTGTCTGTAACATTCCAGCACGTGCAAATAGACTGAAGTTTAGGGCACAGCTCAGATCTGATGACTACGGGCAGGGCTCAAGCTTACTGCACTTTTAAATTTGAAGTCACACTTCAATTCCATGTCCTGGATAGAGTCTGGACTCCCATGGCAGCTTCCAGTGAGAAACAATGGCAGCATTGTCATACCACCCTATGGGCTGCTAAGGAAGATGTTCGTATCACACAATTGCCTAAGGACCAGAGTGGGAACAAGAAAGCCTTTACTGTGCCAAAGTTTCAGATGCAGCAAGGTGGTAGCAAAGCCTTCTGGGATCTGCGGTGGGTAGTACACAGGTATTCTGGGAGGACTTGCGAATCTTATAGCTTCACGGAGATATATATATATATATATGTTGAACGGAGCCTGGAAACTCTGGGAATGCCCTGAACGTGATACCACCAGACCCATCACGGTTTCTTTGTCCTTACCAAGCACCCACAGCCTCTGGAGAGCTTGGTTGTCCACGTCTGAGAAAAGGAACTGACCACACTGGCCCTTTCTGCAAATAGTCTACCTCACAGAGTTTTCTGCAAATGCAAAGGAAGACGTGTTGGGGGTGCTTCCGCAGGAATTTCCCCACACGTCGGAGGAAGGTGTCATCGCTCTTAGGACGGTGTCTTTGTAGTCCGTCTAACACTGTGGGCTCTCTGAGGAGAGTGGACTGGGGGTGCCAATGATGTCCATGCGAAAAGGTCACTGACACACAAGGCAAGTGCCCACTGTCATTGAGCGCTACCAAGGACCCTTCAGAACGTGTTCTAAATGACTTCGTGTCTGGAGGTTCCAGGGTAGCTCATCTCGTTGCAGCAGCAGGTCTCACTTCCTTGTCTCAGGGGCCTCTCTCTAGGACTGTCTGAACATAGATCCTGGCATCCTTCACAGCAGGTAACACAGAAGGGGAAGGTGGATCTTGAGTGTCACATACTGTCACCCACAGTCCTAGTAGCAGAGATCAGTCTATTCCACATTGGGAGGAAACTGATTTGGGACCTTGGGGACCATCATGGAGACTGGGCTCTGACCCCACTGCATCGCTGATGCTCCTGGAGCAGTAATCTGCATTTGCAGCTCCAGTTCCCGGCCTGCTTCCTGCCTGCTCCAGGTGCTTCTGTGTTTTGCGTCCCTTCAGTTAGATCTGACAATGCTTATTACAAATGTAATTATTTTGAACACCCTGCTTCCTGTAAGTCTCATTCTTCATTCCATCAGACAACAGGTTCACCCACAGATCTCTTTGAGAAGAAACCTCTACTGGAGTATCTGCCCAGACCACTGAGGGACAATACCCTGAAGGTTTCTGCAAAGCTTGTTGTTTAAAAGGCCCCCAAAGAGTCACATGAGACCTGAGGTCTTAAAAGCCTTCAGAACCATAAACTCAATCACACACCACTGTCTCCACAACAGTGTGTTTCTAAACTCTTTAGCTGCATTCAGTGGAAGAGGGGCTCACACAAGGTCACGGCCACAGGGTGGTGAAGGTTATCAGAAGCCAAGGTTAGCCTACCACACATCCAGTGAGTAGTCTCCTGAGCTTCTTCCTCCTTGAAGGGGTAAATACACCTTCTGACATATAATTTACTGTCTCCAGCCTTCATAAATAACCAGCCTGTGGCAGGATTGTGTGTTACCTAAGTCAAGACTAGGAGAGACCTAGAAGGTAACTTGAGACACTCCACGTGGGATATGGTGGGAGTTGAAGATCCTGTGGAATGTTCAGGAAAATGGGAGGGATATGGCAAAGTAGACAATCATGTGCATTCTCCCTACATATAGGCTAATGGCTGACCTTTTTTTTTTTTTGAAGTGTGTGTGTTTGGGTACACAGATACATTGGATTCATGCATGTGGAGGTCAGAAGTTAACCTCGTGTTTCATCAGAAACCATCCGCCCTGTTTTTTGAGACAGGGTCTCTTTCTTACAAGACTAGAATTCACCAAGCATGCTAGACCGGCTGACACTCCTGCTTTTGAAAAAAGAACTTTAATGACAAAAGCCCCAGTCCTACCATTTCCATGGGTGTGATCACCACATGCAGTGCTGGCCAATCAGAAGGCTTCCATCTTCCTGGTGGTAGTCATTGGGCCAAGAAGAGCTATTCCGCATCTTCCTTTCTCCCTTTCCAATGTTTGGCTCAGCAGGTGCTCAGTAGTACCCCTTGGCTGAGTATATGAGATCTGAAGGGATTCACAAAAGGGTCTAGGGTCCCAGTGACCTCCCACAGCCTCCTTTTTGCAGAGCCAGATGGTCCTGCTGCCTGTTCTCTTTCTGGCTTTCCTGGAGAACCTTACCTTAAAAGGCTGCTTCTGTAAGCACATCTGGTTCAGCCTGGCTACCTGATCTTCCAGCACTAGTAGCCAATAGACGCCCAGGAGTAGCAGGCAATACGAACCCAACTCCGCATTTGTTTGCTTGTCTGTTTCTGCAAGCTTTCATTTCATTTGCCATCTTTTGCCTTGTCTGTTTTTCATTTGTCTTGATTTCATCTTTTGCGTTTTTGTTTTTGTTTTGAGAGAAAAAAGAACCCATGAAGTTGGGTGGATAAGGAGGTAGGGAAGATCAGGGAAGAGTTGGAGAGGAAGAAAACATGATAATATATTCTATGAAAAAAGTTTAAATAAGAGAAAATTCAGAAGTTGAAGAAATGGGTTCATCCAGTTCATGGCATCTCCGAGCTTTGTCGATCTGTCATTGTCCCACCCTGGGTTTTAGAAAGCCTGGACTCCAGGAAATATACTTTGTCATTAAAACACATAATTGTGACGGAAGCCAAACTTGGTTCATTACAAAATTACACAGAGCGAAATGATCTAACAATAGATTTATCTACGGAAATTTACGGTGTTTATTATTCAGAGAGCTGGTTGGGGCATGCAAGTAATTAAAAAATTCATTCCTAATGTCTAGAATTTTAATCCTGGAAAATGATCTCAATATCTTTTTCTCCAGTCTTCCAATCATAATAAAAGCTTTTATTATACATACGTGTGTGTGTGTGCGTGTGTGTGTGTGTGTGTGCGTGTGTGCGTGTGTGTGTGTCTGTGTCTGTGTTGCTGTTGTATGAGTCTTTTGTGCTCCTAACAGCCCCTGGGAATTCATGTCTGAGATAGAGAACATGAGTCTTTTTTAAATATTAACCAGCTTTCACAAGGAATTACTCACTGTGCTCCTGGGGTAATTACAGTACACACACACACACACACACACACACACACACACACACACACTACATTTTGCTCAACATGTTCAACATGAGGATAGTGTCAGATGTCAAGCCATCACCCCCATTCACTAAAGGGCTCAGCTCACATTCTCCAAAGGTGATTGCTCCTGTTTGCTGTAAGCTTACACTGAGTGATGCTCTCTATATTAGGGGGTTCATTTGGTTTTCTCAGAACCATAACAACTAGGTACATCATTACCTCCTGTTTACATGGGGGGAAACTGGGGCTGGAGGAGGCAATGTGCTCTGCCCAATGTCACCCAGCTTAGTGGCCAAAGCTTAGGTTTGGGCCAGGACTAAATTTCAGAAACCCAAATTCTCATATCACCCTCCCCGCCCCTCTCATCTCATCTCGTCTCATGTAGCCCAGGCTGGCTTCTAACTCACTATATGGCCAAGGATGACCTTGAACTTCTGATCCTCTTGCCCACATCTCCTGAGTGCTGGGATGACATGGACCACCATGGCAGTTTTATGCAGCACTGGGAATGGGGTTCAGGGTTTCATGCATGCTACGTGAGTACTCTACTAACTGAACTATATATCCCCGGCCCTCAAAATTCTTAAGTGACATGTTTAAAGTGGCTTTATCGTTTCAGTATGACACAACTTAAAGCCAAACACCACACAAACTGCGTTCACAGCAACGATAAACTTGTGTTGCAAAAGATGAGCATCTATAACAAGAACTTTTGCCCTCAGATTCACAGTTTACATCACTAATCAGGCTATGGTACCACGGCAGAGACAGGGAAGGTGTGTGTAAGGCTGAAGTCCTGTTAATTCTGTGGGGAGTGTGGCACACTAGAGTCTGCTCTGACCATCTTTGGGCAATCTCTAAGGCTTCCTTTTGTACCTAACCATGTGCTGACATGGGTCATGCAGTCTGTGCCCTGATCTCCCCTCCGAATCCCCGTCTGGAGAGCAGAACCCAGGTGTCACTCACTGCCAGTAGACATTGCCTTCCCTGTGGTCTTGCACTACTCTGAAGGTGGCACAGAGACACGAGAAAACCTCCCAAGGAATAGAAACACAGTGTCCAGCTGGCACTGCTTCTTTCAAAGCTCCAGCAATGCCTAAGGCTTTCCCTCTAAATGGAAGAGAATCCTTTGGTAATGGGGGTTGGACGTTCACTAGTACATCTGGGACCTGTCTCGGACCTACTCTTCTGAGTGTGTTCATGAATACGCATGCGGAAGCAGACAACAACCTCAAGTGTCACTCCTCAGGAACCACCCACCTTGTTTTTCAAGACGGGGTCCATTGCTGGCCTAGGTGTCCAGCAACAGGTAGGCTGATCAGCCCAGCAAGCCAGAGGGATCCTCTTGTCTTCAGTTACCCAGCACTGGGATGACAAGCACATGCCACCACTCGTGTCGTTCGGTTTGGTTTGTGGGGGCACTGAACGTTGAATTCATGTCCTCGTATCTGCACAGCAAGCACTTTGCCAACTGGGCAATCTCCACGGTTCCCAGGATCTACCTCTTCCTTTCAGTGTGACTTTCCACAATTAGGCCTCTCATCTGTGGAGTGAAGATAATACATTTCTGCTATCTCCCCCCCACCCAGGGGGGGCGGGACTTGTACGGATTAAACAACAAGCAGGCCTTCTGTACCCTGCACATGGGTCCTTAATTAAGAACAGCTCCTCTGAGAGCAGAAGAAGGGTTTGGATGAGGGAGCGTGCGGGCTGTGGGAGAGCTTCAAGGCGTATCAGTCGGTTCTGAGTCAGCCAGCCGGATGCTCAGCACACAATTAGTAATGCTGGGTGCAAACTCGCTGGGAAGAGCCAAGCACACAGGGAGTGTCCCATGGATTCTCTGCAGTAAAACATTGCTGGGTCCTTTGTTCTGGCTTTGAATATCTCCATCTTAGAGCTCTACACTGAAAATGAGAACTTTTTTGAAGTTGGAAAGACCAAGCTAGAGGACAAACAGTAATTGAGATTTTTCGGCTCCAAGTTCTGAAAGCTGGAGACACCCCCTATTGTTTCTTCCCAGGTCTGAAACCACACCAGGGCTCAGAAGTCAACCCCAGAGGATGTGCCTGGCCAGCTCTTGTTTCTCTGTATTCAGAATGCTTTTCTTTCACATGGTTTATTGGCACTCTCATTGCTTACATTCTGGGGTGTGGTGTGATATTCTGGTGCATGATTACTGTGTTTAATGAGTAGGTAACAGCCATTGGCATAGCTATTATTTCTTTGTATTGGGTACGAAATCCTTTGCTGGCTGTTTTGGAGTGCGCAGTTGAATGTTGCTGACCGTGGCTATCCTGCTGTGCTGCAGAACATCAATTTTGTCCCTCTCAATTGTGCTCCCAAACACATTAACCATCCTCTCTGTACCAATGCCCACCCCCCACCCCGCTGCTACCCCCCACCCCGCTGCTCCCTTCCCGTCCTCTAGCAGCCGCTGCTCAACTGTTTCCTTCCCTCATCCACATCCCTAGCGTCTGCGTGAGTGAGATGCAGCTGCAGTTCTGCGTCTGACTTGAACGCAGCGTCCTTAAGCTCTTCTCACATTGCCATAAATAACAGGGCTTCCCACCCACCTTTTTTTTTTTTTTTTTTGAGACAGGGTCTCTCTATGTAGCTCTAGCTGTCCTGAACTTGCTATGTAGACCAAGCCGGCCTTGAACTCACAGAGATCCACCCGCCTCTGCCTCTCCAGTGCTGGTATTAACAGGCCTCTCCAGTGCTGGGATTAACAGGGTGGGTCGCCGCATTTAGTAGGATTTTGCTTTTCATATCTAAGTAATATTCCCCCATGTTTCTAAATCACATCTTCCTCACCTATTAACCCATGAATGAACATACAGAAAATATTTTGTTTTAATTTCTCAAAGTTTTTTATTGTATTTAGTTTTTTATTTTAGTCATTTCCTTTATATATATATATATATATATATATATATTTCATTATAGTTAGTTTTATTATGATTATTAACACACATTAATAATACAAATTATATTGTTATATATCCACACACAAATGCAGCATGCATAGAACACATCCATCCACCCTTCCTCCCACTCATCTCTCCTCCCTTCCTGACCTCTCCACTCAGCTCCTAATGACCTCTTAAACTCAAGGGTCATCTTTGCTTTCCCACAGTCTCAGGACACTGAAACTCGGACCTTGTGCCTAACATGCTTCCTTCATAACTAGCCACTTTCCTTCAAATAACAAAATCTCCTTCTCCCTTACGGCCGAATAAAATTTCCACAGTGCGTGTACCACACTTCTTTATCCATTCGTCCATCGTGACCACCGAGGCTGAGTCCCAGTCCTGGCTCTTGTGAACAGTACCGCCATAAACACAACTGCAAATGTCTACTGTGTGTTGCTGTCTTCCTTTGGGTGTACGCCTAGTGTGCTGCTCTGAATAAGATGACCCCGTAGGCTCATATATTTGAATGCTTAGTCACCAGGAAGTGGAACTCTGTTAGGATTCGGGATTAGGAGGCGTGGCCTTGGAGGAAGTGGGTCACTGGGGGTGGGCTTCGAGGTTTCAAAAGTCCATGCCATTCTCTCTTTCTCTCTCTGTCTCTCTGTCTCTCTCTCTCTAACTCTCAGCTACTGCTCCAGCACCACGGGTGTGCCGCCATGCTCCCACCATGATAATAATGGATTAAATCTCTGAAACTGTAAGCAATCCCCCAATTAAATGCTTTCCTTCTTAAGAGTCGCCTTGATCATGGCGTCTCTTCACAGCAATAGCACAATGACTAAGACACTGAGGAACAGGGCTGCTGGCTCGTGATAGTTCTGCTTCTGCGCTAATTTTATACTGACCGGTGGGGCGTAAGGATCAGTATTTGGAGAAGTTTCTGTTTGGTTTGGTTTTTTTGTGTTACAATTCTGCTGTGAGATACAGTCATTATAATTCTTATTTAACAATTTCGTGCGTGTGTATGAGTTTTGATCATTTTTGTTCTCCGTACTTTCTCATCCCTCCCCCACTGAAATATTCTTCCCAACAAGCCCCCTCCTACTTCCCTGTCTTGTGTGTGAGTATGTATGTGGGGCTGAAGGTGAGGAGGGATGGAGAGAGGAAGAAAGTGAGGGAAGGAGGGGGGAGGGAAGGAGGGAGAGAAACTGAGTGTTTTTTTTTGGACTGCTTGCATGAACATGGGTGAGGGGTTATTTCCTGGAGCAAGAACAACTCATCAGTGGCCCCACCTGTGAGAAAAATGACTCCCATTCCCCCAACAACCGTCAACCCCAATAGACACTCAAGAAGAGGTACAGCAGCGGGAGCCTCTCCCCTCTCCATGGTGCCATGTTGACTGGCTTGATCTTATACAGATCTTGTTCAGACAGTCACAGTGCAGAGTTCACGAGTGCAACGGTCCTGTCACGCCCAGAAGACATTGTCTGACTCCAGTTCTCCACAGCCTCTGGCTCCTACAATGTCTCCACCCCCTCTTCCGTGACGGTCCCCCAAGCCTTGAGTGGAAAGGGTTGATATAAATGTCTCATTGCTGACTGAGCACCCCACTGACACTTACCCTCTGCCCTTTGACCAGTGGGGAATGTCTGTGTCAAGCACTGTCCACTGCACATAGAAACCTCTCTGCTAAGGTCTGAGGGCTGCACAAGTCTGTCATATGCTGTCATACGTATTCGTCAGATATTTATGACTTTGTGGCTGTTGGAAATAAGATGCCTTCTCTGCATTAGTTCGACTCCATTCATGGCTATGGAAGCTACAGTTTTTTTCCGTGTTGGTTTTGTGTCCCGCAAGTTTACTGGATTCATCTGTCAGCTCTAATAGTCTTTTGGTAGAGTCTTTAGTGGGCTTTTTATTATCTGGAAGTGAGAATAATCTGACTGTCTCCTTTCCTACTCTTCTTTCTCTTGCCTAGTTGCTCTGCTAAGATTCTCTCCATATATTGATAATAGTAATGAAAGCAGACACCCTTGTCTTGTTCATGATCTTAGAAAGAGCCCTCATTTCTCTTCTGTAAGACATAAGCTATGAGCTTGTTTCAGAAGCCTTCACTATGCTGAGGTATGATCTTTTTATACCCAAATTGTTCAGAACTTTTACTATGAAGGAGAGCTGAATTTTATGAAATGTTCCTTTGACATCTATCGCAATACTGGCATGGTTCTTATCCTTGGCTGTTTGTTTTTATGTATTACATTTATTGATTTGAGTGTCTTGAGCCTCCCTGCATTACTGGAATCAAGCCAACATGATTATGGCATGTGATCATTTTATTGAGCTGTCGAATCTAATCTGCAAATACTTTGCTGAAGACTTTTGCACCTATGATCATTAGGGGATGCTTGTCTGGGGTGTCCTTTCTGCTGTTGCCCTTGTTGGGTTTTTGTAGGCATTGTGTTACCTTGTTTCCCTATTTCTTCCATTTCTGTGTTAGACATTATGCATCTGTCTGAGAGTCCGAAGCTGAGATGTGGGGTACTGTGGCCCAGGAGCAGTCCCAGCTCAGCCCACAGGACTCACCTCCGGATGGGCCCTGGATAGAGCACCTCAAGAGCTCACGGGCAATGCAGACAGACCCCCTCAGTCTTGTACCTGTTTAACACATGTGTCTGTATGGTGCTGGCCTCACCAGAACAACTTTCTGGAACTCTCTTGCCCCTTGACCCAATTACTAGAGTGTCAGGGCAAAGACGCAAGCTCCAGGAGTTGTGTGGGCTGGGCCCAGCCACCCGTCCCAGTGTGTCAATAGAAGAACCAACTAGCTACAAAGCAGAGGGAGGAGACTTAACCAATGCGCACACCCTGAGGAGATGGACCGAGAACGGAGTCCAGGACCTGAACTTTAGGCTTAACTAGTAAACAAACAAAGGGCAGGTTGCAAGAGCTATGCATAACCAAGAATTGCTGTTGAGGGTTGACCTGATTTGCTCCGTACCTCATTTCTGCTTCTGCAAGGTCACTGGAAGAGTTATGACTGTCATCACTTGAGGGAAGCAATCTGGTAACACAGGGCACCATCTCAGCTCCAAGGTACAGCCTCCCCATGGCGGAGGGTTGTCCTCACTTGGAGAGTGGCCTGTCTGATGAGGCTCTGCCATTCCTGTAAGCCAGAGTGACTGCTGGCTCAGGACTGCAGGCCTTAGGTGCCTGCGAGGTCTGGAGCAGGATGGTCCAGACCTACCTTCCGCCTTGCAGAGGGATGAGATGAGCTAGTTCCTACTAGTTGTCAGGCAGACACCACCACCACCCCAAGTGATTAGCCTGTCTATACACAGAGTCAAGCAGGTGTCCGACCTCAGGCAATGATGGGACAACCTGCTGAGAGTTACACTGTGTCCAAGTGAGGAGTGGATGCTTTTTGTAGGAAAAAAAATAGCTTCAGGGCCTGCAGAGATGGTCCAGTGGTTAAGATAGCTCTGGCAGCTCTTGTAGAGGACCCAGGTTTGGTTCACAGCACCCATATGGCAGCTCACCACTGTCCGTAACTCCAGTTCTGAGGATTTGACACCACCTTCTGGCCTCTATGGGTATTGTACGCATGTAGTGTTCACACATACATGCACACAAAACACTCATATATATTTAAATTTTTAATTTTATTAATTATAAACCAGTTTGGGGGGACATATTTTATATATATATATAGCAGAATGCACTAGAAAACCCTAAATTCTGGATATGCAATAATATTCAGCCAATACTGAAATATCAGCATAGAATCCCCTATCTAAAGAAAATGTTCTGTCTGACTGTCAGTGATTCTGTGCTGTAGCCAGCAACTAAACAGATTGGCTGGTAGGAGAGGGGCTCTTCTGATGTATGGTGGTCTAAAAGGATGCACCGGGCCATAGTTCATCAAACACAGATAAATACGAGGAAAGACACAAGGTGAAACCCAGATGCCCAATTCCTGACAGTATCTATAACGAACAGCTAACACAGCCATGTATCAGACTGTAGCCATTTGGGGAAATTCCTCCCACAAGCAGCCACTGTGCAGAAAAATAAATACTGATACAAATTGTGTCACACAGTGATACATTGAGAAAACGCCTAGGACCAACCTTGAGGTCACAGCATAATGGCTCACAGACACTGCAGTGAACCAGGAGAATATTTCCATGTTTTCTCAGACATTTTTAATGAATTCAAGTAGAAGTTGGTGCTTTAGTAGAGGAGAAACACCTAAGCCCCAAAGCACTTTTGGCTTTTGTTCTATAATAGTAAATGTTTTCTTCTTGGTTTTCTCAAAGCTGAACATATATTTGAATGCCTGTCTCTAGATAGTTCTCCCTTGCGGTAGCTGTCCCTGGGCTTGTAGAATCAATGTGACAGCTCCAAGCAATGCACTGGTCTTCGAATTGTGTCTATTGCCCCTGTTATCCCACTAATTTAGGAAACACAGTCCTGTCCAGGGCCAGTCCTGGTGAGGACAGAGGTCATGCCTCTTAGAAGTCCTGTTCCAGCAGGCTTCCACAGGCTCCAAGATGGTGAGTGTTATGTTTTGTGACCTACTATACGGTCTATTTCGGAGAAAGCCCCATGTACTGCTTAAAAGAATGTGTACTCTGCAACTGCTGGGTAGAATGTTCTGTCAATGTCTGTTGAATGTATTTGATCTGTAGCATACTTTAATTTTGATGTTCCTCTGTTGCTCTTTTTGAGGAGTCTGGATGGTGAATCCATTGGTAATGGTAGGGTGTTGAAATGCACAAGTATAATTTACTGGAGCTTACATCTCTCTTTAGGTTTATTGAGATATATATATATATATATATATATATATATATATATATATATATATATGATGGCTCAGGCTGTTGCAAACACAAAAATCCTCTTGCAGAGAATTGAAGTTCAATTTATAGCACTCACATTGGGCAACTCACAACAACCTGTAACTCCCAGCTATAGGGGATCCTACACCATCTTCTGGCCTCTGGGAGCACTGCACACACACACACATACACACACACACACACACACACTTCAAATCAGATCTTTTTTAATGCTGAGTTATCTGTCGTCTTGTAATAATATTCTGCTGATTTGATCTCTTGATCGTGACAAGCCACCATTTTCTCTTGTCTCACTGTTTCTGTCTGAAAGTCTGTTCTGTCAGATATGGGCACAGTTACTTGAGCTTGGTTTTGAATTCCCATTTCCATCCTCACAGCAAGAGGAGTTTCTTGTCCACAGCACAGGTTTGGTCTTAACCCCTTCAGCCAATCTGTATTTTAAATGAGCAAGTGAGACCATTGACATTCAAGTTATTAGTGAAAAGCATAGACTTGTTCCTGTAATTTCTTTCAATTACCTATTTGAGATAGTCTTTGAATATTTTTTGTTTTGCTCTTTATGGCTTGACGGTTTAGGGTATCGATAATGTGTGATTACTTCCCATTTTTACTGTGTATCTACTCCCGTTAGTGTCTTTGCTGGCTCTCATGACAATGTCTCTTTCTTCTGCCTCTACATGGGGGAGTCCCTGAAGCATAGTTTTTAAGCATGGTGTCTGTAGTCTTGAATCTCCTCAGTTCATGCTTATCTTGGAAGGTCTTCATTTCTCCATCAGTTCTGAAAAGCAACTTTCTGAATGGTGGCCCAAAGGTCTTCAATCTCTTTAGTATCTCCCTACCCTGAACAGGCTTTATTTCCCCTTCAATTCTTAGGATAGACTTCCGGGCTGTATTCACCTTGATTGGCATTTTTTTATATTTAATTTTGGTCTCAGTGTGAAAACAGCATCCCCTGTTTTCTTGCCTTTAGGTTCCTGCTGAGAAGTCTGCCGGTAGTCTAACGGGAGTGCCTTACATGTGACTTGCCACATCACTCCTGTGGGGTCTAAAATTCTGCCCTGAACCTTTGGCTACAACCTGTCAGCTGAGCATATTTTCTAGACTCCTCTGTTGGGATTCCATAGTCTGCCTGGACCAAGGTGCTCATGTCTTTCCTAAGAGTTAGCAGATTTTCTCCTATTGTTTCATTGAGTGACTTCTTAAATTAATTGATGATTTCATGCATGTGTATCCTATATCTGACCGATATATTTTCTTTGCCCTTAAAGTTAGCGTCTTCCCCTTTGAATATGCCAATCATGCAAACATTTGTTCTTTTAATGGTGTTTCTAAAACCTTGGGAATTCTCTTTATTACTATCTGAATGTAGTAGTTTAAAAGATGTCTTCAAGATTCAGTCTGCTTTCTTGTGACGCCCACCCCATAGTTCTAGCACGCCGACAAAACCATATATGACCGGCCATACCTCAGTCACAGAGGGCAGGCCTATGACTTGCAGTTCTTGAGAATGGCATCCTTCATCTTCCCCGGGCTGTAGCTTTTAGTGTGTTTGGATCAGTGTCACTCTACTGAGATACCTCTGGCTCCTGAGGAAGCCACCACTGAGCCAGTGCACCAGAATACCTGTGGGGTCCTAGAGATGGGAATTTTCAGGAGTCCCTGACCCCTTGAGAGGTCAAAATTCAGGGGCTGGAGAGACGACTCAGCAGTTAAGAGCCCTGGCTGCTCTTCCAGAGAACCTGGGTTCAACTCCCAGCACCCACAGGGCAGCTCACAACTGTCTGTAACTCCTGTTCCAGGGGATCTGACACCCTCGCACAGACATACATGCAGGCAAAACACCAATGTACACAAAATAAAGATAATTTTTTTAAAAAAGAAGAAGCTGGGCAATGGTGGTGCTCACCTTTAATCCCATACTCAGGAGGCAGGCAGGCAAATCTCTGTGAGTTCGAGGCCAGCCTGATCTACAGAGTGAGTTCCAGGACAGCAAGAGTTACAACAGAGAAACCTTGTTTCAAAGAAGAAGGAGGAAGAGGAGGAGGAGGAGGATGAGAAAGAGGAGGAGGAAAACAAGAAGAAGAAGAAGAGGAGGAGGAGGAGGAGGAGGAGGAGGAAAACAAGAAGAAGAAGAGGAGGAGGAGGAGGAGGAAAACAAGAAGAAGAAGAGGAGGAGGAGGAGGAAGAGGAGGAGGAGGAGGAGGAAAACAAGAAGAAGAAGAGGAGGAGGAGGAGGAAGAGGAGGAGGAGGAGGAAGAGGAGGAGGAAAACAAGAAGAAGAGGAGGAGGAGGAGGAAGAGGAGGAGGAAGAGGAGGAGGAGGAAAACAAGAAGAAGAAGAAGAGGAGGAGGAGGAGGAGGAGGGGAAGGAAGGGCACGGGGAGGGGAAGGGAGACAAAGATAAAATTCATAAAACAGTTCCTTGCCTAAGATGGCTTCTGGCTCTATGACCCTGCAGGTTCATAACAAACTAAGCAGAGTCCTTTTCCAAAGCCAAGCTACTATGCAGACTTCAAACCCTTTTAGACTGTAAGTCTGCAACAGCTACGAGACCTTGCAGAGCTTGGGATGGCCAGTCTGCACTGATACTTGCTGGAACTCCCTCTGTCATCCTGACTCATACAGAGGGGAAACACCCCCAGCTGTGGAAGTGGGCAGTAAGTAATGGCCTCTGCCTTGCCATGCTGTGGCCCCAAATCTCTGGATTTTACAAAGCTTTCGTCTTTTGCAAGACTTTCATTTCGATTTCTGTTTTTTTCCCCATAGCTGCCCCCCTTAATCTGTAGCCGGACACCTGTCGCTTTATTTCTTTGTGAAGGACCAAGCAGACATTTGTTTGCCACGTTGCCTCGGCCCACTCATCTGTGTGTAAAGTAAGGCAAGGGTCAGATATCAAGTCCAGGAATTATACTAAAATAAATGTGTTCGCTAGACACAAAACAGGCCGGACCAGTTGTCCTAGTTTCATTTCTGTTGCTGTGATAGAATGCCCCGGTCAAAACCAACTTATGAAGTGGGGAGGGGTGTATTTTGGCTTACACTTCCAAGTTACAGTCCATTATTATGGGAAAGTCAAGGCAGGGACTTAAAGCACCATTTTCATGGTCAAGAGCAAAAAATAAAGACATCTGTCCTTGCTTACTTTCTTGCTGTCAGATAGCTCTCTGCTCTCTTTTACTATTCAAGACCTCGATAATTAGGGAATGGTACCTCCTACAGTGAGCATCAATCAATTCAGACTATCCCCCACATACATGCTCATTGGTCAACCTGATCCAGACAGTTCATCAACCAGGGCTCTCCCAGGTGCTTCTGAGTTGTGGAAAGTTCACAGTTAAAGCTAGCCTACCAGTATTCACAAAGCAATGCTCAACTGATTGTCCACAGAAACCAATTTACAAACCTATGGACAAGAATCACTTAAACTATGGAAGCAACAGAAAGCATGGCGATCCTATAGACTCAGATGCCCTAGACTGTGGCGTGACTATATGCTGTTCTCTGAATTCTCCTTTGAACCAACAGCAACTTTTTATCACTCCCTTGTTAGTGGATTGATGGAATTTCAGACATCAGCTCCTGTGTTTGAGTCTTAGCTGTATCCTTATTCTAAGGTGATGGTGTCACGGTTCTAATTTCCTCTTTGTTACTATGCCTTGTTCATGTTTTACCAAGAGGTTTGTCATAGGTTGCTCTGAAGTCTTCAAGCAAGCCGGAGTGCCTAATCTGATCACTGGTGGCTAGGCAGCACGGCTTCCTGTGTGCCAGGAATGATCTCTGGCAAGGAAATGCTGTGACTGAGGCTCCCAACATAGCTCCCCACTTTTCTGAGAAACTCGGATGACTAAAACGATCCTATTGACTCTTTCTAACTCTATCTTCTTCCAACAAATTGGAGAGGAAGTCCTGTGTTGATCTACGAAGAGTGAGTTCTGTTTAAATTTATAACTGTGTTTTTCTAAAGAGTGAGTCTTGCTGAAAGAAACAGACTTATCACCTAGAGAAAATGTGAAAAGAAACTTTTAAAATCGGGGGGCAGGGGTGGGGAGTATGAATTTACCCTTCTCGTAGATGAACTGTTTCTTCATTTAATTTGGAGCATGAAAAGTGAAAAACGGCAGGCTTGAGAAGAAAGTTATGGGCAGATTCTGTATTTATCAGATTTTTACTCTTTTCATTCCTTCTAATGTAATGTAACCATTGAATGTTACATTAACAGTAGCAATATTTATGTGACTCATTCGTGTAATTGTGTACGGAAAGCACGTTCTTCATGTAAAATTAAGCTCTAATAATGAGACACTAGTTTACAAGTGCAACTTTGTAAATCCTGGTGAAAATAAGAAATGCTGGTGTTTCGGAGGGAGACAGTCATTATGGGATGTGGCTCTTGAAGGAGATGCCTTGAAAATTAAGAACCCAAGACAGTGACTGGAGAGACGCCGGAGGTTTAGAGCACTTCCTGTACTTGCAGAGAACCTGAGTCTGTTTCCCAAAACGCATATCCAGAGGCTCACAAACGCCTGTACTCCAGCTCCAGGGGTTCTTACGCCCTCTTCTGGCTTCCTCAGACACTGCACTCACATATACAAACCCATGTTTGAAGCACAAATCCACATAATTAAAAAAATCAAAACAAAATCCCCTTAAAATATTTAAATAAAACTTGGGTCAACCAATGAGTGACTTCTAAATGCCACCTCTGTCATCCTAAAGCTTTCTGGAATGCTGACTTTTATGGCTAGAACACAGCTTCGGAGCTTACGTCCAAGACGTTCAGTATCAGCTACGCAGGGTAATCCACATTTCTGTTGGTGCAGAGGATTGGGGCTTCTTGAAGCCATTCTGGCTGCTTAATATGAATCAGAATATAACTTGGTGGCCCAAGGTTAGCAATCTTAAAATGCCATCATCAACTACCTCGGACATGTATTTTACAAATCTGTCCGTGCTCTGTGAAAATTTCTAAATCAACCTCTAAAACTTTCCTCTCACACAGCTGTAAAGCTGGCACAGTCTAGACAATGCATCTTCAAATCAAAACAACATTCCTCTTCTGATATTGTCAGGAGGCTCTGATTGACAGACACACAGACAGACACAAACGAGGCAACTCTGAGTAGGAACGTTTCCGATTTTCCCTGCGCTCCTGGAATTTTTATTTTCATCCCATCTCCCCCTCAAAATCTGTCATCCAATTACTTTGGGCTTTCATTCCACTTAACTGTATCTATTAAGCAGAATTTACATATTATCCACTAATCATGAGGCTGTCAAACTTTAAAAATTTAATTGAGCTTGATCAATAAAAATACAAGATACAAGTCTTAGCACATAAATCATCACACATAATAAAAAGACCCATTGGAAGCATAAAAGACGACGGTACTTTCTCTCAGTGATTCCATGCACCTGTGCGTCAACACTGGCGTTTTGGGAAGGCGCCGAGGCACAGCTTCCATCCTGTTCTCCCTTTTAGATTTCTTGTGGGGAGGGATGCTGGTGAGCCCCTGCTCACACGGGTCAGGAGACAGAGCTGAGACACTTCGGGACAGCAGCAGAGCTGAGCTCTCCTTCATAGGCACATGTTAAAACGTCTGTGTGACTCATTCGTGTAATTCTCTATGTTATATAAAGTCAAAAATCTACTGGATGTTCCATTCATGAAAACAAAGAACCAGGAACCACCATTTCGGGTTTTGTGTGTAAAAAGGGCTTGAGCTCTGTTGTCTGATCTGTCACAGTGATGTCTTTTCTAAGGTGAAAGCACATCATCTGCTTAGACAGATGAGTCTTGGGAAAGAAAGAAAACAGCAGGAAGGTAAGAACCTGCAAGGCAATACCTAAACAGTTTGATTTCTAGTATCCACATTGGGTGGCTCACAACCACCTCTAACTCCAGCTCCAAAGATCCCAACGCCCTCTTCTGGCCTCTGTGGGTACTGTACTCATGTGCACAAACTAACACATAGACACACACATGCACACAACTAAAATTAAAATAAATTCTTAAGAAGAAAAATAAAAAGAAATTGCCCTCAGACACTTTCTACAGTAGACTGGACCCATGCACCATGGTAGGCAGAAGGATCCCCGGGTCACCTTAGGGAAATATGAGGCTCTGCACAACGATTCTTTCTACTTAACTACAACAGACCCAAGCCTCACAGAAATCAAAATGTCTTACTTTATCTACTGAAGTTTCCCACACCCAGTAAACTTGCCACCCCTGCTTAGTATTTTCTCATGTCATAACCCCTGTCCCAAATAATACACCAAGGAGTTTGAGCAAACCAGTGTAACATGACGCTGTGCATGGTTGGGGTCACCAGTGCTTCTGCTGTCACTCAAGTTGCCTGTGGTCTATTGTCTAGACAGTTAGGACACATGGTATCAGGACAGGCTCACCGGACCCTTCTCTAAGAGAACCCATTTGGACCCTGACACCAACCACCAAGAGCCAAATCAGTGCATCACCCAACCAAGACCCCAGCAAGTAGTCTCAAGTGATGGACCAGGAAGAGGATGTTCTTCCCAGCTCACTGGTACAGCCGCCCCCGTCTGCCTCTGCCCTGCAGGGTGTAGCTCTCTATGGACTTCACAGCTCCACTGTCAAAGAGATGCATCTTGCTGCCTTCGACCCTGTCATCTCTCACTTTCCTTGATACATTAGCAAAAATATCTATTTTAAGCAAACAAGGACTCCCACCTTAGCAATCCGACCTTAAAATAGAGTAAGGTGGGGAGAGAGACAGAGGGGTGGCAGCAGTCCAGGCTCTGCTGTGCAGAGGTGACAACACCATAGAAAGGGGCCAGGATGTTACCACGTGGGAGAAACGGCTACCCAGTCTGACATGTCCTTCCCTGCAGCCGTCACCCAACCTGTCATCAACGATGCTTTCTGCTCGGCTACAGTGAGGATTCCTTTCCTTGCTTGTCGATTATCAGATGAAAGAGTCAGGCTCAGAGGAGCCTTCCACTTCTCCTCCGGCTGCCATTAGCTCACTCTTGACTTTTGGGAAGGTCCTTTGCTTCAGGAGCTCACAGCTGGATGTGGCCCCTGAACCCAGTAACAACTGCTTTTTTCCTGCGGTCAGAAGACCTTGGCTTGGAGACTGGTCTATGAAGAAAATGAAGGTACGGGGTGCTTCGGCCGGGAGACCTAGTTTTTAATCTCTTCTCTAGCAACACACATGTGTTAAGCCCAGCATTTTGGGTATCGTCCAGGGTAGGAGAGACCCAGTGGGTTTCTGACCCCGGGTTCCACCCTGCCACAAAGCAGTTTGCTGTTGGCTCTCTCCTCCACCCTCTCCCAGCTCCCAGACGTTCATAGCTATGCCTGTTTTCCCAAGTCAATTCTCCACTCACTGAGAAGCTGTGGGTCTGTCTGCCTAGCTTCTCCTTTAAGAGCTTTATAAAGCTGGAGATTTAGCGCAGCGGTAGCACGAGGGTCTGAGTTCAATCCCCAGCACCACCCTAAAAAAAAAAAAAAGAAAAGAAAAGGTTTTGCTAACTCCTGGAAGTACTGAAATGATGTCTCACAGCTAAGTGGATGGCTGTGCCTGCCTAACATCGGTACCATTACACTTAGCTCCATGCACCAGCAAGTTGGATAACCAAGAGAATTTTTCCTATAAGCCTACCTTTTAGCTTCCCCTTTAGCCACCAATGATGCTGCCAGCTATGTCCCCAGGACTTTTGCAGCAGCCTCCCATAAGACTGAGGTGGCCCTGGGTGATGAGCAGGGGCAGGCACAAAAGGTCATGTAAGAAGCTAGCACCCCAACACCCCAATACCACTAGCCATGAGATAGAAACTGTCCTAAGAGCAGACTCCATCTCCCGTTTCTGCAGATTCCATGCAGATCTGTCCAGCCAACCACCATGCCAGGGGTAGTTAACACACAGTGCGCTGAGCCCCTGACCAGGCACCTTTGGAGTCCCGTGGAATCCAATGGCCTTAATTGTGGAATCATTTGCAGCTTAGCTGAAATCCTTTTCGGAATCTAATGAATTAGTTCTCCGTGTCTCGGCTCGTCTTCTGCGGAAGTCAATTACCTGGGTCATTGGCAGAATCTTGCTCATCACAAAGGAATCCCTGTTTGCTGTACAGATCAGGTATAGAGAGCTTAATGGATTGAAACTGTTGTCTTTATTCAATGAGGCTGAGGATAGGAGAGGGCAGACATGAGGAACACAGTTTTGGTCCTCTATCAGGAGTATAAGTTAAGAAAGCTGTCCAAGGTGGAAAAATAGAAGAAATGTCCCAACTCCTCCTACCCATAGGGGCATCTTCAGAAATGTCATCTCTACAGTGGCTTGGAGAGAGGACAATGGATGTCACAGATGAGTCTCTTCCTGGGGGCTGATTATAAGGCTCTTCCTCCCTACTCAGATGTATGCACAAGTGCACACATGCACGTGTGCGTGTACACACACACACACACACACACACATCACACACACATACACACACACACATCACACACACACACACACACACACACTCACACACACTCACACACTCACACACACACACACACACACACACACTCACACACACACACACACACACACACACACACACACACACACACACACACACACACACACACACGGTGTCTAGGAGTAGAACCTGCTGTTGCTGACTCTCTTCTCTCTCAACCTGAAATAAAGCAGATTGAGTCCCATCAGCGAGATTCTTCTACCCTGTCTAGCAGGTCAACTGTGGCTGAGTGGAGAAGGCTCTGGGCTCCTAGCACTTCCCCGACACTCAGGGAATCCCTACTCCTTCCTTGGTAAACGGGGTGACAGCGGCTCTTCCGAGGATCCAGTGAAAACACCTTGGGTGGGGAGCTCAGGCAGTGTCCTAGGAAGGCTAGTTCATTTGAGGTTTGGTCTGGGACCATGGGACACCACTGGCTGCCTCTCCCACCTACCCCATGCCTGGAGCATACCCAGAAGCCTACCCTGAGGATAAATTCCTCTCAGATCTGAACCACTTAGCCTACAACTGACCACCCAATAAGAACAACTTAAAAGTTAG
Source organism: Cricetomys ansorgei (assembly GCA_026225945.1). Taxonomy (NCBI): domain Eukaryota; kingdom Metazoa; phylum Chordata; class Mammalia; order Rodentia; family Nesomyidae; genus Cricetomys; species Cricetomys ansorgei. The sequence goes on from JAMJFZ010003163.1 coordinate 580,140, forward strand.
TAGTTGCCAGGTGGTGGTGGTGCACGCCTTTAATCCCAGCACTCAGGAAGCAAAGGCAGGCAGATTGCTGTAAACTCAGGACAGCCTGGTCTACAGAGTAAGTTCCAGGACAGCCAGAGTTACAACAAAGAAACCCTGTCTCAAAATAAAAAGTTAGTAGTCACGTAGTCACTGTAGTTTAATAGTGCCTAGCCATGTCTGAGGCTCCAGGTTTGATCCCCAGCACAACCAAAGCGAACAATTGGCACTCACCATTTATTCTCATTATTAGACTGAAATGTCTGTGGAGAAAACAGTTGTACATAAGGGAAGCAGCAGGTGCTTGGGATGTTATCCTAAAGGCAGCCCTAGGGGCCGAGGTCACTCCTAGAGGCTCCAGGATTACGGGGGGGGGGGGGGGGGGGGGGGGGGGGGGGGGGTATAGGGGGAGGGAAGGGTACTCCACCTACCTCCGGTTGCACTTCTCCTGGTACAGCTGCAGCTGGTTCTCATTGACGTTGAACTCCTTCACCAGGGCATCACGGTTGGCTCCGCGCAGGTTCTGGTGTGTGTCGTACAGGAAGAGCTGGTTGTTAAGCTCTTCTTGCCGCCTCCGAAGTTGGCGACAGGAGGAGTAGAGTTCCTCTTCACTCTCCTGGGGGACAGAAGAGAACAACCATGAGTGGCATCCTCCAAACCAGCACAGGAAACACATCCCAGGTCTCACATGCCCTGTGGGAATGGAGGGGGGAGGGGGTCGACAGGCAGAGGTTTTGCAACTGTGACTGCACCTGAAGGTCCAGGGCCTAATTTAAGCAAAGGTTAAATTATCTCCTACGTCTCCATCATCTCCTACAGCAAAAGCTAGGGCTGCTAAAACTCTTGGCCTTCCAAATGTCGCTTTGCCGTGACACCCTGAAACACGAGGGCACTGTGTGCCGTTCTGAGTTGAACTTGCTTGGCACTCGGTCAGATCAGCTTCTGGCTTCTACCTAAGTGCATGGGTGTCTCTGCAGGGACATGTCCACAGTGAAGAACGAACAGCACGGGGTGAGGACAGGTGGCCAAGAACAGACAGTTTAATATCTTGCAGGGCCTTAAAAAGCAAAGCAGGGCTAGGGAGACGCCCGGTCAGCACAGTCTTTGGGTTATAAGCTTGCAGATAATCCCCAGAACCATGTAAAAACCCTGAGCAGAGTGACGCAAACTCATCATCATCTCTGGATAGGCAGGTGGGCTCCTAGGACTGACTGGCCAGCCATCCTAGCCTAATCAGTAAGCTCCACACCAGTGAGAGAATCCATCCCAAAAAAAAGAGAAGGTCCGGTCATGAAGCGTTCTTGCTGATCTCACAGGGACCAGAGGTCAGTTCCAAACACCCACCCGCATCAGGCAATTCACCACCACCCGTAGCTCCAGGTCCAGGAGATCCAACATCCTCTTCTAGCCTCACAGACACCTGCTTTCACGTGCGCATAGATACACATTCGTAACTCTAGCTGTGCTATGTTACACTCCTGGGCACAGAAGTGCAGGGTAGATGAGGAGCCGGTGCTATTGATACACAGTATCCTTACAACATTGGACCCTCCCCTGTTGACCGCAGCCTCTGCTTCACTGACATTTCGGTTTGTTCGCTGAGGTCTCACTAACGTGCACAGCACCTTCTTCACCAGACACACACTTCCTTGGTTCGTCCACACACAACTCCTCCATCCCAGCCTTACCCCAGGACTGCGGTGGTCTGTTGAGATCGGGTCCTCTGGCTCCACAGCCCACCATGACCCGTCTAAAAGTTACTTCCTCCAGTCCTCCTCAGGAACCGGAATCAACTTATTACAAGCTCCTGTTCATGCTGCCTTTTTGACCTCCCAGGACTCACTAATGTTCTTAATGGCTTCTAGAAAGGCGAATCCTTTCCAGAAAGGTCTCCATGGGAAGAATAGCTATAGCAGCCACAGCTTTAGGAAATGCATTTTTTTTATTCAATAATAAACCTCAAAAGTCAAAATTACTCCTTGACATGTGGGCTGCAGAAAACACGTTGCGTCTGCAGGCGTGAAAACATTAATCTTGTCATTCATCCCACTAGGCCCTTGGGTGACCAGTGCACCATCAATGCAGAGCGATACTTGGAAAGGGAATTTTTCTTTTCGAGGTCTCAATGGTGGGCTTAAATGCTTCAGTAAATCATGTCATAAATGGATGTGCTGTCACCCAGGCTTTGGAGAGCAGAGAGGGTTTAGGATAATCCTCAGGGTCCTATGCTTTTTAAAATGGTAAACTAGCACTCCACATAAAGCCGCCAGCTACATCAGCCCCTAACCAAAGGCAGACAATCTTCTGAAGCTCGACATTGATGTCTCTCTGTAGCTACAGAATCCGCCATTGCTTCAAATAGTAGACCGTTTCATCTACACTGGGATGTACCGCACAGCCTCAGCCATCCGTGGCCAGTGAGGCTGGCTGGCTCTCCTGGATAAATCGCTGCAACCTCTGCATCAGCACCCTCTGCTTCATCTCCCGCTGTGATGCTACTGAGCCAGCTTCTTCCTTAAAGGCTACAAGCCGGTCCCTGCTGACTCTGTCATTTTTTTTTTTTTTTCTGTAGCCTCACCTTCTCAGAACTGCGGAGAGTCAGGGCTTTGGTTAAGGGAACACTGTGCTGTCTTATCTTCTAACCAGACCACTGGTGCTTTCTCCATATTGAAATAAGGTCTCAGTGTCTGTCTGTCTGTCTCTCTCTCTCTCTCTCCCTCCCTCCCTCTCCCCCCATCATCTGTGTGCTCCCTCCCTCCCTCCCTCCCCCCCCCCATCATCTGTGTGTATGAGAGCAACTTTATTTTTGCAAGAGCCTTTCCCTTGCATTTGCAGCTTAGCTGATGTGCCCGGCCTTGCTTCTGCCCTGTCTCCGCTTTCCACACGCCTTCCTCACTAAGCTGAGTCATCTCTAGCTTTTGATTTAAAGGGACAGATGTGTGACACTTCCTGTCACTGGGGACATTTTATTAACTGGTGCTCTTAATTGTGTCTCAGGGGATAAGAAGGCCAGAGAAGCAGAGGAGACTGGCCAGTCCACAGAGCGGTCAGAACAAATGCATTTATCAGTTCGGTGTCTCACATGGGTGCGGCCTGCAGCACCCCCAAACAGTCACAACAGTAAGACTACCTCTAGCTTTCAAAATTCTCAACATACACAAAGCATGAGAAAGTAAAGCTTGCCTGCATAGGCGTTACACATATTTTTTTATCAGTAATTTTCAAGTAATTTTGGCTTCTTATTAAGGATATTCTCTTTGAGGATTTATTTTTATTGTATGTATAGGAGTGTTGTGCCCACATGTATGTATGTGTACCACGTGCATGTCTGGTGCCCATGGAAGTCATAAGAGAACCCCCTGGACCTGGAGTTTCAGGCAGTTGTGAGCTGTCCTGTAAGTGCTGGGTACCAAACTCAGGTCTTCTGTGAGATCGGCCAGTGCTCTTAACTGCTGAGCCATCTCTCCAGCCCTGTGGGCAGTTACTTTCAAACACCAAGCATTCTCAGCATCTGTCCAACTTTATGGTGTGATAGGCAAACAACGACTCAGGGAGTCATCGTGTTTAAAGGAAGGTTTGCTCTCTGACCCAGGACATAGTCAAGTTCCTAGAGCTCCTGAGACAGGGAAGTAAAGCGATGTTTATCCATCTGCAGAATGCAAAGGTTTGTCTCTAAAGTCAAGTTACCGTGGGCTTACGCTTGTGTTCACTGGGATCACGCAGCCTATGGAAGCACATCCGTGTATTTTTACCTTTATTTACTTGGGAGCCGGAGGTTGTGCCTCAGCGCAAGCGTGGAAGTCAGAGAACAACTTCACAGAGTCGGTTCTCTCCCTCGGCCCTGAGGTTCCTGAGGGATTAAACTCAGGTCCTCAGGCTTTGAAACCAGAATCTTTACCCAGTGAGCGCCTCAGCAGTCGCAAAGAATTGTCTTTATCCTGAATTTGAAACAGCTTTTACTCCTCAAACTTCCGACCGTCACATCCTTTGGAAACTAAGTCTTCTTGATCATTACATCTTGCTCCCCTCGATGCTTTATAGCACGTCGTATTTCTTAGTCTCAGAGCGTGGCTCAAGCTAGGTTCAAACTTACAGGCTCAGGTAATCCTGTCTCAGCCCGCCGCATAGTGGGACTATGGGTGTGCGCCGCTGCGCCTGGGTGTCTTCAGTACTTTAATTTTGTGTCACTGCTTTTCCTGATAACTCTTCCATCCATTTCCAATGGTCCAATTTCTGCCTTCTGTAATTTGCTTTTACGCTTCTTGAAAACACTGTACTATTCGGTTCCTTCCCTAGTAACGGTCCAGCCCAGTTGCCCAGTTACGTGGAAGTGCTTCTCCGTGTCACTGTGGTTACTCTGCATTCTAATCCCTGCTCTGACACATTCCCTCACTCACTCCCTTGGGTAAGTCTCTGCTTGCTGCCACCACCTTGCTGCTCTCGTGAGACCCAAGTGTTTCAGTAGTCCTGTGTTTTCAACAATCCTATTTAAAATGTCATTTCCTGCAGGGCGGTGGTGGTGGTGCACACCTTTAATCCCAGCACTCGGGAAGCAGAGGCAGACGGATCTCTGTGAGTTCGAGGCCAGCCTGGTCTACGGAGTGAGTTCCAGGACAGCCAGAGTTACAACAGAGAAAAAACTGTCTCAGAAAAAAACAAAATAAATAAATAAATAAATAAATAGTGAGTAAAATGTCATTTCCCTTTTACGTCAAAATAACAATGAAATTTCCCTCAGCAAGGCACATCCAGCCCAGTAAAACGTTTCGGGCGCTTATTTTTACCTGGTTTTGGGGATGATTACTTTTGGCTTTGGGTTGCAGAATTTTTCATTATAGCGTATTTGCTTCACGTTTCCTTATTTGATACCATCACAAAATCTTAACCACAGTGTTCTTGTTCCCATAAGATGTAAGTATACCACAAACTTCCCGGTTTTCCCACCTCTTCATTTTACTATCTAGAAGTTTCCTTTATATATGGGGGGTTAGGGGTTTGTTGTAGGTAAAATTCTTGTGAAGTCGGAAATGCATTTGTGGGTGTGGGTGTGTGCGTGTAGAAGCCAAAGGTCTGTGTCAGGTCTCCTCCGTCACTCGCTACCTTGTTTATTTACGTTTGAGACAGGATCTCACTATATAGCCCTGGCTGGCTTGGAACTGCTATGTAGACCAGGCTAGCCTCAGACTCACACATCTACCTGCCTCTGCTCCTGCAGTGCTGAGGTTAAAGGTGCGCACCACCATGCCTGGTCAACCTTACTTTTTTGAGACAAGGTTTCTCACAGAACCTGGAGCTTAACCAGTCAGTCTGGCCAATGAGTTCCAAGGGTCTGTCTGCCTGTCCTCCTACTTTTCCTAGAAGGCACTGGAATTACAGATGTGTTCTATGTAGCATGACTTTTACATGGGCGCTGGGATCCAAACTTTATCAATGGAGCTATCTCCTCAGCCCCCCGCATGCATCTTTACTGCCCTGACAGGTGGGTGACTGGGCACTGAATTCACTCCTCTTGCCAGTCTGCAGGTGCATGTTCCCTTCCTCCTGTGCTTGCCAGTCTGCAGGTGCATGTTCCCGTCATCCAGTGCTTGCTAGTCTGCAGGTGCATGTTCCCGTCCTCCAGTGCTTGCCAGTCTGCAGGTGCATGTTCCCATCCTCCTGTGCTTGCTAGTCTGCAGGTGCATGTTCCCGTCATCCAGTGCTTGCCAGTCTGCAGGTGCATGTTCCCGCCCTCCAGTGCTTGCCAGTCTGCAGGTGCATGTTCCCTTCCTCCAGTGCTTGCCAGTCTGCAGGTGCATGTTCCCGTCATCCAGTGCTTGCCAGTCTGCAGGTGCATGTTCCCTTCCTCCAGTGCTTGCCAGTCTGCAGGTGCATGTTCCCGTCATCCAGTGCTTGCCAGTCTGCAGGTGCATGTTCCCGTCATCCAGTGCTTGCCAGTCTGCAGGTGCATGTTCCCTTCCTCCTGTGCTTGCCAGTCTGCAGGTGCATGTTCCCTTCCTCCAGTGCTTGCCAGTCTGCAGGTGCATGTTCCCATCCTCCAGTGCTTGCTAGTCTGCAGGTGCATGTTCCCGCCCTCCAGTGCTTGCCAGTCTGCAGGTGCATGTTCCCGTCATCCAGTGCTTGCCAGTCTGCAGGTGCATGTTCCCGTCCTCCAGTGCTTGCTAGTCTGCAGGTGCATGTTCCCTTCCTCCTGTGCTTGCCAGTCTGCAGGTGCATGTTCCCTTCCTCCTGTGCTTGCCAGTCTGCAGGTGCATGTTCCCTCCCTCCAGTTTTTCAGTGCTCATGAAGACAATCCCGATACTGGATTTACCTTATACAGACTCTAGTGTGTTCAGGCGCCTGGTTCTTTATCCTCAGAATTTAATACGTTTTGTTTGGCTGTGTACGCCATTTCCTATTCATCCCACTGAATCAACTGAACCTAGAGAGACTCCCCTCTGCTAACTGGCTGATGAACGGCTCCAGCCTGTCACTTCCTCAATAGTTTCTGTCTCATAATGGCATTCTCCTGGATTCGGAAGGAGTTCGGCCGCTCAGTCTGAAGCGTAGATGTCTTTCTTTAAATCGAGACTTTCATCATATAAGTGATCAGAGTCCCTATTGCTTCTCCCCAGTTCCTGAATCCTTTTCCATGTTGCTGCGGTGCTGTGACTTCCGTCTTGGGGCCCCACTCCAGCCAACGGGTCTTCCTCTTGTGTGTGCCAGCTTTCTTCATTGCAGCTTAGGGATCTGTCTCACCGGTATCTTTCTCTGGAGTCGACATGGCCGAACCCTAGCTGGTAAGGCACAAGGAGGGTCTTAATCTATGTCTTCAGGTCCCTCTCCGGTGGAAGAAAAATCGTTGTCAACCTCAAAAACTCCCAGATCGGCTGAGCTCTTGGTCCTCAGGGATTCTGGATTTATATGTATGCCTTTCCCTGCCTCGCAGATGGCTTTAAGCATTTCTATTCCTGTGTGGTTACGTGATTTTCAAAGCCACCAATGTATCACAACCTTTCTCCAAAGGATGCGCATTTCCACCGGGCTGTGCCTTTAGCTGAAAAGCTAGCAAGCCGGCCTTCCCGAGGATCTTACTGCCTCCTGCACCTCGGTCCCACCAGCTCAGAGAGAAGCACAGTCCAACCCAAACCAGGCTACTGGGGAAGCCTGTCTTCTCAAATATCCCTACCAAGTACCACCAGCTCACTGCCTGATGACGGTGAGGGGGTGTGTGTAGGCTTCCACACTCTGTCCTGCACAGCATCTCCCAAAAGCACGTCATCTGGGCAGAGACCCCTCCATGATGTGTCAAGACTAGCTCTAACATGGCTTTTAGAGAACACTCCCCCTAAAGCAAAGGAAGTGTCTTTTTGTTCTTTGCTCTATTATTCCTTTGCCAAATATCTAGCCAGAGGGAATCATTTTTAATATTAAAAAAAATGCTATGTGAAGACCTTTATTATTTACAAAGTCAACAAAGAGAAAACCCTACCAACAACGAAAATACCCAGCAGCGAGAGAGAGGCTGAGTGACTGAGGGACTTATAGCTGAGGAAACAAAGCATGGGGGGTTCTGAAAAGCACTATAGAAAACCACATACAGAATATCAGGTGCAGTGGGGGGGTAGCAGGGGGGGGAGCAAAAACAGGAAGCTACTAACAGGCTGTTTGTGTGGACTTCCTACTTCCCTCTTTTTTTATCCTGCTCCCCAAATTAAAGATAGTAAGTAATAAAACAGTGCTAAAATACTTCCTAAAAACACATATTTGGCAAACACAGTAAGTAATGCAGCAAACACTGAGGACTGGTAAAATAATTGTGGTGTGTAAATGGCCACCGAGGAAGAGGTTTGAAGTATTTATCAACAGATTTCTGAGGCTTTAAGCTCTGTTTCAGCAAATACTTCACGAGAAAATTCCATCAGGGCTCTCGATGGATCAATCCCTTGTTCAGAAAAGTCTTGCTGACTCTTGCACCCAGAGGTTATAGTGACAAATCCAGCATGACTGGGCCCTAAACATCCTAGAGGAAACCTAATCTACCACACCAGTGGCCTGCACAGACTCTGGGGCCTTCAGCGTGGATGGAAATGCCAACTGGCAGTGGAGGTGGTACAGAACTAGGTGACAGATGCACAATTCAATAAAGGTTCAGGATCCAGAGACTGGAATGGAATTTGCACTTCCTCTAGAAGAGCAGACCTGCAAGAGGGACTTTCCATTCAGAGCCCCTTTCCCAACACTAATCCCCTGTGCTCCACAATGGCGTCCCCAGAACATCAGGAATTCCTCATCAAGGAAGCCATGGCTAGCTAAACATGATTTTCTTTCAAATAGACTCATTTTCTCTGCTGTCAATGACTCCTAATAATTTATTTATAACAGTTCCACGGTGTTTACAACAGCTTCGCAAAGGTGCTATCCTACCGCCTTCCGCAGCCATATTTAACTGCCTGGTTTTTCCATGAACTGCCTGCAGATGGACTTTATGGACATAGAGGGGCAGCACAGCTTCTGCTCCCCCAGGCAACAGAAGGAAGAAGCCCACACCCTGTGACGGGCAGTGGGGCAGGGAGTCGGGCTAAGCAAAGCCTCTTCTAGCCTCCTTGTTTTCAAGGCTTAGGTTTGCACCACCCTGCTAAATCATCCACCCCACCATTCCATATCTGGGAACAGAGCCTAAGCGAATAATTCAGATTTAAGTGAAGGGAAACCTACATGGAGACGGGCCTGAGAGCCTGAGGGATAAATGGGTTCCATCTAAATGTCTGTCTTGGAGGAATACTGAGTTTATGGCCAATCTACTTAATGGCAGAATCTAATATAGAAAGGTGCTTAGAATCTCATTTCCAAGCAGTGGTTCTCAAGGAAGGATTTGGTCACCTGAGGGATGAGTGACAATGCCTGAGAGTCTGGGCTGTGGTTTGAGGTGGGTGCTGCTGACATCTAGTGGACGAAAGGAACAGATGCTACCAAACATCCTACAGAGAATATCCTGGTGCCCAGTCTGAGCAATGCCAAAGTTTGATGCGTATGTTTAGACTGGTTTAAATTAAAATACACACACAAACACACACACACACACCTAAGAAATGAAGAAAGTAAATGATCTCAATACTGACTTTCTCTCTTCCCTCTAATTATAGTCTGGACTGAGGGTATTTTGTTTGTGTGTGTGCATGCATGTGCACATGTGTGCATAAGGCTGTGCATGTATGTAAACACGGAGACCAGAGGTCAGTGCTGGAGGTCTTCTTCATCACACTACACCGTATTGATTGAGACAGGGTCCCACACAGCCTGGATTTCACTGATTGACTAGCATGGCCAGCAGGACCCAGGGGGGCCTCTTCTCTCTAGCCCCTGCCCTGGTATCACAGATCAGACATCTCAGGCCCAGTTTTCATGTGAGGATCAGAACTTGGGTCCTTATGCCTTCGTGCACTGTACCAGCTGATCCACATACCCAGCCCCATGGGGATTTTGGTAACCAGTCATACCAAAAACGATTATCTTAATAAATTTTTAAGCATCTTGGTTTTATTTATGATAAATCAGCATGTACGTAATCCGTTCTGAAGAGGAGAGCTTTAAGACCCATGAGTTTTTAAGCATTTTGCTCACTCAGTCACACTACAGGAAGGAGTGTTCAGAAATGCTTCCGCCCAGGCCTTTCTAGCACAGAAAAAATCATGGGGATTGGCTAGAGAGGAGCCTTGTTGAAGGTTAAAGTTAAAAACCTGTATTTTTTAGTTTAATGTTTAAAATTATTTTCGAGGTGGAAAATCTTATTATCTATCTTATACTAGAGCGTAGTGGTGCCCTTGGCCAACTGGGCTGTCGGCCAGCTACTGTCTATCACGTCTCTGCTCCCCGCCTTGCTTTCCCCATCTTTACGTCTCCTTTCTCCTTTCACCCCGATGTTTCACTAATACTTAAAAAACTACCATACAAGGAAGCCAAGTATTCTCACTTAGGAGTCAAGTTCATGACTGATTGACCGATTGACTGACTGATTGATTGATTGAATGAATGAGGCAAGGTCCCTCTGTGTAGCTCTGGCTGTCCTGAAACTTGCTACATAGACCAGGCTGGCCTTAAACGCACAGATATCTGCCTGCCTCTGTCTCCCAAGTGCTGGATTGAAGGTGTGCACCACCATGCCAGGCTATAAATTCAGCAATTTCACTACCCGGACTACTACAATGGCTGTAAAAGACGGTCCCCTAGCCCCACCCCTCCCACCCTATTTGAAAGCTCTCAGCTATGTTCCAGGAATTGCCAACCAAGAAAGTCCCCGAACACTGTTAATTCTTACAGCCAAAAGAACATCACAGATAACAATTTTCTACCAGAAAACACATGAGGACCCAGTAGCAAGAACAATACCTCAGCACACTAGGGCCACAATTCGCTTCGGTTAGCCAAAAGGAAGTGTGGGTGGCTACAAAATTCCCTGGTGCGTGTCAAGCTTTCTGGTTTTTTGATAGAAGAACAAAAGAATCGTGGGGAAATGAATTGGCTACATGCCAGGTGTTGCAAAAAATACCACATGCTCAACAACATTCGTTGCTGCTATGTTCGTAATAGACAGGAACTGGAAACAACCTAGATGTCCACCGACGGACGGATGAGTAAGGAAAATGTGGTACATTCTGCACAGTGGAATATTACTCAGCTGTTTAAAACAGTGAAATTGACAGGTAAATGGATAGAGCCAGAAAAAAAACATCATCGTGAGTGAGGTCTAGACCCAGAAAGACAAACATGCTATGTACTTACTTATAAGTGAAGGCTAGCTGTAAAGCCTTCAATAAACAAGCTATAATCCCCACAACCACAGGGGTTACATATAGAGAGTAAGGGCATGGGGTGGGGGGGGTCTCCCTAGAAAGGGGAAACGGGACAGTTATGGATGGACAAGGGAGGGGCAGGTACAGGAGGATCAGTGGAGACGAGGAGGAGAAAGGGGGTGACAGAGTGAATATGGGGAGGGACAGCTACAACTAAGGGCCATTTTAGGGGTTATGTGAAACTAATATAGCAGAAGCACCCTAAAATACACACACACATGAAGGCAATCTGAATGAAATTGCCAAACAAAGGGGGAGACAGAGGTTCATCTGGACATCTCTCATTACCAAATGAAGCACCAGTGCTGAAAATGAGTTTCAACTAATCAAGGTATTGGCCAAAAGAACCCTATGGGAACTCCAAACAACCCAGGCTATTGCCAAGGCTACTGGTTGCTCTCCATGAAGTAATGATAAGGCCCTACACAACTCACTGACTGTGGAGAAGTCAAGATGGTGTCTACCTACAGCCTTCACTCCTGTGGACTAGTGTTCATGGTGCTTGAAGGTATTCTATATGCTGCCAAAGGAGAAAGATAAACACCAACCCAGTTACAAAGTCTTCCTTCAATCTACAATGACCCTGCCTGTAAGATGCACCAGAGCAATAGTGGCACAAAGCACCACTTGTAGGAGTGGCCAACCAATATCTGATTTGAGTTAAGGTCCACTCCATGGGATGGAACCCATACCTAACACTACTCTGGTGGCCAAGAACTGGAGACCAGTTGGCCAGGGACCCAGAGGAAAACCAAGTACTAATGTTCTGCTAAAAGAACATAGCCATAAAATGATTGCTAATGACATTCCGCTAAACTTATAGGTCAATTCTTGCTCAGCCATCATCAGAGAAGCTTCCTCTCGCAGTAGATGAAAACAAGTAACAGGGGCCCACAGTTGGATAAGAGAGAGAGAGAGAGATCTTGGAACACTCAGTCCTAAATGGGGTGTCTTCACCAAATCCCTCCCTTCAGGGATCAGGGAACTCTGTGGAAGAGGAGGTGGAAAGATGGTAAGAGCCAGTGAGGATGGAGGCCACCAAGGACACAAGGCCTTCTAAAAACAACAGGACCAACGCACATATGAACTCACAGGCACAGTGGCAGCATGCACGGGGTCTGCACCAGACAGGGTCAGAGTGCTGAGAGAAGTGGACACAAGCCCCCAGCAGCTCTCTCCAGTTGGTAACCACTTGCAAATGAAAACTTAGTTCTCACAAAAAGAGCCTCACTGGGGATCCAAACCACTCTTAAGGGGAAGCCCCATGCCCTGCAGTAGATGGCCAATACAAAATGAACTTGTGACATCTTTGGAGGTTCTCTGAGGTTTTGACAGGGCATTTTTTTTTAACCTTACAGGTCCTTCGCACATATAGTATGGCTTCCAGTTTTGTGTTTTTAGGGGGTTCTTGTACATACAAACATGTGTGTCTCTGAGTTTACATGTGTACCTCATGCTTTTTCTTTGTCTCTTTTTCTTCAGCTTGTTTGTTGTGTTCTATTCTGGTTTGTTTCTGTTTCCTACCTTATCTTATTTTATTTTTTATTACTATTATTCAGATGCCTGTTTGCTTTCTAGTGAGAGACAGAAAGAGTGTGAATTTCAATGAGAGGGAAGATGGGGAATCTCAGAGAGGTTGGGGGAGGAGAAAATGTGAACAGAATATGTTGAGAATATTTTTTTTTCAATAAAATAAAGACAAAAAGAAACAAAAGTTCTTGCTATGTGGGTTAACGTCTATAGGAGCCTGGTATAAAGTCATCATTTTCTTTTTGTTTTTTTCGAGACAAGGTTTCTCTGTTGTAACTCTGGCTGTCCTAGAACTCACTCTGGAGACCAGGCTGGCCTCGAACTCACAGAGATTCACCTGCCTCAGCCTCCTGAGTGCTGGGATTAAAAGAGTACACCAACAACAATGGGCAAGTCATCATATTCTTTAGTATCTTTCAGTGAAGCCAAGATCTTTCTGTCATGTCTATCTGTTACGATTTGAATGCAAAACAGCCCACAAAGACTCATTCGTTTAAACTCATGGTACCCGGCTGGTGGGGAAGCTGTGGAGGATGTGGGTTCCTGATGGTGGACCTTGAGGTTTTTAGTCCAGTCCCAGTTCCCATCTGGTCTCTGGTCCCTTATTCCTGAGCAAGCAACTGTCCAAACTTCCCCCACACCAGAGCCACACACCTTCCCCACTGGACTGTATCACATCGAACTGTGAGCCAAACCAACTCTCCTCCTTTAAGTAGCTACTTGTCAAGACTTGGTCACAGTGAGAAAAGTGACTGCAACACACGAATCAAGCTGGTCAGTCTAAGAAGAGACCAAGACCCTTCAAAACTGTGTCAAACAAAAGGACTAGAACGAAGGCCCCTCTAGTGTAGAGTTAAGGGTCACCACCCCATGGGAATCAGGGGTCCATTCTTCCCCAACACAGACCAGAATGACTTCACTGAAAGTTCTTAGACCCTTTGAAGTGATGGCCCAAGACCGACAGGTGGGAACACATCCGGAAAGGATGAGCTGATTTGGAAGAGCATCATCTGCCCAAGCTGTTGGTGACTGGTAACCATGAGGAACTTCTCCCAAGGACCTCCCCCTGCAGACTGACTATACCACATCCTCCAGAATCCTGCAGCACTCTCTGAGAAAGGATGCTGAGGGGAAAACCCAGGACCTCTGACTGATCTCAGAGGGTTTCAGCTCATTAGTCCAGAGTGTTTCTATTATGTTCCCACCCCACCCAGCTTGTCAATGTCCTCCACTCACCAGGACGGGCCGCATCTCACAGAAAACCAAGAGGGAAGCCAGCTCAATGTCTTCGCTGTATCCGTTCTTCAGAGGGACCGATCTAAACCCTACAGCAGAAAGAAAAGAAAAAGAGCCAATGGCAGGTCTTTAACATCAGCTCTTGGCTTTCTTGTGATGATAAACCTGGGGGGTGACATGTCCACTCAGAGGACGGAGAAGTCAATGTGCCGTGCTGGGGTCTACTGTCCGGCTACCCAAGTTCCCATCCTAAAGTCATAGAGAGGGACTAGCATTCTTGACAAACACATCTACGTAGGGTTAATAGTAAAAGTTAAAAGCATCTGCCAAATAGAAATGATTGGCTCGGAAGAAATCAAAACCAGTCTGACAAGATGGCTCAGCAGGTAAAGGTACCCACTGCTACACCTGACAACCCAAGTTCAATCTCTGGGTCCCGTATGAAAGGAAAGAAACGACTCCCACACATGTACCTACAGACACACAATAAGTGTAATTTTAGAAAGTAAAAACCTACAGACTACCCCTCATTGAAAGTAGAGTGGTTTAACTCCTTACATACTCATGAAGTCAAAAGAATCAGAATAATAAAGAATCCTCAACCCGCCGCCTCCACTCCGGCCTTTACAGAGCACGGGAGTAGGAGTGGGCTTTATCTTCAATGGTTTCCCATCTTACTATCCCTGGGCAGTCTGTGACTGTATTGATCACCATCTCTGGAACCCGTTTCCCATTTATAATCAGGGCCCACGCGGCAGACCTTGACATGTGTCTTTTAATTCAGGATCAATGCAGGGCAAGCTGAAGCCTATCCCCCGAACCAGACCCATGAAATGACGTTTGCAGCAATCCAGCTCAACAGCTGGTTAGTTGTCTTGTGTAAAAGAGTCCGCAGCAAACACAGAACACTCGCTCCCGAGCCTGCAGCATGCCACTGTGTATAGACTTTCGTCTCTAAGCACATGTGTGTGCTTCTTTTAAAAAAGAATAGATCTGATGAATAGTCCCTCATAGCTGACATTTAACCTTTTGTCTTAGTCATCATCCTTATTACCCCTTTGTCCTGAGAGCTTTTTATTTACATGGGTATCTGCTGAGACTCCAGGATAAGCAATGCACATATTAGAGACTCCCCCATTTCCTTTCAGCTTCCTCCACCCGTGTGCTGGTTCATTTCTCTTAGGGAATATCTATACTAACCATTATTTTATTACCTTTTTAAAAATCCCATCTGTCTGTGCAGAGGTGAGGACTGCATGCAGGAGTCAGCTCCCTCCTTCCACCACGTGCATCCTGAGGATGAACTGGTGTCGTCAGGCTCGGCACCTTTCCCTGATCTTACCAGCCCCCTCTTGTCACCTTTAACAATATCTATCAAATCTCTCCTCTTCTGCTGCTTAGGATGGAGAAAGCACATACCCACCGAACCTCGAGCCTTCCCCCCTTTTCTCCTCCCTATTTTGAATTTTTTAAGATGTGTTATCGTTTCTATACCAACATGATACAGAGCTTTTGCATCCTGTTGACTTTTTTAGAGCAAGTTATTTGAGGGACCGAGTAACAGTTCCCTGTGGCAGGGAGGGAGTCTGAAAACAAGTTGCCCTGTGCCCTGTTTTACAGCATGATTCTCCCACAAAGAAAGACTTGGGTATATTTTCTGACATTTTATAATTTAAGTTCTTTTCAAAACTAAAAGACTATGGTGAGGAACAATCACATACCCAGACTATATTTTATTGTTAATCCTTTATTGTATATTTTCATTTTTATTGATTGGGGGGGCATGTATGTGTGTGCCACAGTGTGCATGTGTACAATTTGTATGAATCCTTTATCTCCTTCCACCATGTGGGTCCTGGGGATTAAACTCAGATCATCAGACTTGGTGGCAAGCTCCTTTACCCACTAAGCCACCTTTCTAGCCCCCTTTACTATATTTTACCACATCCATCTTCTTTGTAGCTCCAAACAAGATGAACACCTCAAAATGTCAGCATGCATCTCACTAACCAAGATTCAGTATTAGTTTGCTTTCTGACAAAAATTCCATATGCAGGAAGTGTTCAAACATATTGTTAAATTGCTCAATTCCCCCTTTTTTTTACTGAACTTTCTTGTGAATGCCTTGGTTAGCTAACTTTGTTCTCTTGTGCTCATGTGACATAGAATCTCTAACTGCCCATTTTTAATGGATTTGTCCTTTGAGTTCGTAGATGTGTGATAGTTGGGGTGGGTATAAAACTCTCAAGCCACATTTTTCCCTGTAGCATTTGAGGGACATTCTGAGTTCATTAAATACTGCTGTGCTGAAATTGTCTAACCTACCTTCACTGGATGGGTTGTGAGACATTAGATGATGGTTGGTTAATCAGGAACTCTATTTTCTGTCTATGCTGATAATCACAGAATGTCTGAAGTCTAGCCAAGTACTGGTCCACCTTAATGGAATTTGTGAATCCTGTTAAGTTGCAGGTACAGATGTAGCTTCTGGATAAAGCTCTTGTGAACCTTGCTAAGACACAGATTCTGTGCATCTCATGGGCTAACCTGGGGACAGTTTAGTGTTAATGGACTGGGATGATAAACAGGATCTCGGGCTGTTCTGGGGTGGCCCCGGATACTGCTAGGGAGATGTGAACTCCAGCCACAGGACAGGACTGGCTGACAGTGTGTGTCTCCGAGCTGGGAGGCATAGACTCTTCCCTGGGCTCCCCACACCTCATCTACTGATCAACTCTGGGAAGCCTCTCATGTGAACTAGAGTCAAAGTATTTCTTAGTTTCACCAGCCATGGAAATTGTGTGATTTTTTTTTTAAGTTTTGTTTCTTTCACATGGAGAAGGGAAATGGAGAAAGGTCAGTATTGGTGCGGGGGGCCTTTAAGTAGCCACTTGAAACAAGAGACCCCCCCCAAAGACAATCTACAGAAAAGGAAAAACTAGAGGCAAGTCCCAGCTTGTGACCTTGAATGAGTTCATTCACAACTCTGGGCCCCAAAGCGCTCAGATGTTAAAAGCAAAATTTATATTTAAAAAGAAAAGAAAAAAGAAACCCTCACAGGATTATTGTAAGGCATTAAGAGAAAGGAATCAGCTAGCTGAGTGCAGTAAGTGCTGTCTCCCTCCAAAGCTGGGCCCAGCCAGTCTGAGAGCTTAAGTGCAGCCATCCTAACAATGGGCAAAGTTTATTTTCCAGTTTAGAAGGCTCTGGGAGCCATCTGCACAGAAGGGCTATTCATTTTATTTCCTGCCTCTCATGAATATAGACACACAAAGATCTGGCAAAGAGAGGAGAAATGTCCCCGCTGTGCTTACCTCCTGGTCAGAACGGGGCAGAGGCTCCCTCTATTAACCCACTGTGATGTTTCCTTGGTGGGTTTTTCAGTCTCCAAGCTACGTCATTTTAGGGGAACTGACTCCCTACCCATAAGGTAAAACGATGTGCTGTGAACTCTGGGATTATTCCAAGGGTCACCTCTCCTACCGTTCAAAGGATGTTAGGGAGGTCAAGGGAGGAGGAGCAAGGCCATCCAGGAACCAGCTGACACTGGTTCCTTGATGCCATGAAGGCTTTAAGACCAGAACTGCAAAGATTCACCCAACACTATTCTTCATGCGAGGAGGAAGCAGCAGCATTTCTGAACCCTGTTTATTGGGCTAGAGTGAAAAACACACATAGCAGATCAGAGTCCGGCAGCTCAGATGCCGGCTTTAAAGTCACCTGCGGTGCACGTTAACCACCGTGGGTGTTTGTTATTGCTATTGTCATAATGTGCTCGGATGCTATTTCTAAAGTGCTGAACAGAAACCCGAGGCTCTAAATGTTTCCCCAGATTCTCACTTGGGTGTTGGGTCCTCAGAAGTAAGATGGACAGCTGTGACCCAGCCTCCTTTGCTCAGAACCACCCAGGTCCTCCCAGTGGGCTGACCACCCTGGACTGAATCAGAACATCCCATAGTGGACCCAGCACTCAGCATTCTCTAACAGGAGCCCCTAACACATCTGCTACTCAGGAATGGGGCCAGCAAGGAGCGGGAGAAGCTGAGAGACTCCATGGAAGAAGAGGTGACATGGTGCCCAGTTCAGCACCAAATAAAGCTCAGGCTTCCAAACATCAAAAGACAGCAATTTGATATAAATGACAAAAAATGATAGTAATTTCTTTCTCTTGAAAAATGACTGCTCTGGGAAATAAGGGAACAGTAACCTCCTGGGGAATCCAGAAGGATCTATGATTTCTGTCTCATGAATCAGCAATGCTGTGGATAAAGAAGAAAGAAATTCATCATGTAGCTGACCTGTGTGTTAACTCACATGTGAAATCCAGGGAGGAAGGAAGAAACTGAGAGAAACCATGTCACCTAAGGACAGCCACCCTCAGAGAACCGCCAGGTCTGGGAAGACACTGTCTTAGCTGCACTGGAAAAATTCAATATGGCAGGTCTTGTTTTTTCATGTTTTATTGTTTGAGGGTTTCATATATGTATACAGTGTGCTTTGATCAGATCCACCTCTAGTTCCCCCCACCACTTCCCCTCCCAACTTCGTGTGTTCTTCTTTAATCTGCTGAGTGCACTTCATGCACGGCTGTGGGGCCATCTAGTGGAGCTGGGTAGCCTCTTGAGGCTGACCGCTCGAGAAGATGGGATTCTCCCTCTCCCAGCAGCGATCAGTTGCTGACAACTCCTCATCAAAGAGTGGGACTGCATGAGCCCTTCCCTGATCTGCGCTATGATCGGGGCTGGCTTGTTCTTGTACCGGTCTTGTATGTGTCGCTACAGACATCTGTAGCTCTTATGATCTTTCTATCCCCTCTTCCACAATTGACCCCTGACCTCTTGGGAGAGGGGGTGATTTAGGTGTCCAATCTAGAACTCAGCACTCTACAGTCTCTCATTCTCTGCGTTTGTTACCCATCTACTGTAAAAAGAAGCTCCTCTGACAAGGGCTGAGAGATGCCCAAGTTAATGGGTTCTGATGTGACCCACTTTTGACTTGGTGGCAAGCAAACACACACTGGTTCTTTTCACTGCAGGGCACGGTTTTGTGTTGTGTTCAGCACAGAAGGAAATCTAAGAAGCAAGTCAACCTCCAAATCTAGTACAAGATGGTAAATTCGGAATGCTTAGGAGAAGTGGACCCTGTGGATGCTCAGAGCCTCATCCCTATGATGTTGGCCAGGGACATGCATGGCTTGAGAAAAACACATTTTTCTCCATCTCCTAATGAAGACAAACTGCCCGAGGCATCTTAAAATGAAATCAGACAGTGCCAGGTTGAAGGTAGACAAACACTGATGCTTTGCTCACAGATGCTGAGCTTTAACGGATTCAGACTTTCTCCACTCCTTACCCCACCCTGTGCTTAATGCCCACCTGACCAGCTTCGTTGTAGCTTAATCTAAGCCAGGAAAGACGCTTTCATGGTCCTTTAAGAGCCAACAACAGAGACCAGAGAACCGCCTGCCCCTAAACTGAACATCCTTGTTAACGGTCCTTACCTGACTTGATGCCTTTAATGGGGTACGTGGCATGAGCCAGGAAGTTGGGGTCACTGAACATGTCTTCCTCGTAGACCACAAAGCGTAGGAATGCAAGGTTTGGATCATAAATTTCAAATGTCACCTTCTCCTGCGTCGGAGCCCAGACAGGGCTGAGGCCATTATCATCTGGAAAGAAACCGAAACTCGTTCCTGATGCACGCGCCCTGCCTCCTCGGGGTGAGCCAGTCTCTGCAGCCTCAGTCTCTAATCCCACCAGGATCTTGCAGATGCATTTGCATCTACATCCAGGTCTAAGAAGCCATGAAAGGTTATCTTTTGTCATTTCTTTCCCAGCAAGCAATCCTGCCGCAGGCCAGCCTTCCATGAACGAGGAACGTGGTACCACCTCATCCATCTCGCCTCCTGGGACAGGAGAAGGGAAGGGTGGCAGGGTGCAGAGCAGAACTCGGGGGTAGGGTTCCAAGAAAAGAGGTGAGCAGAACACGTGGGAGGCTGCACACTTGGCCTGAGGAGGAAGGTGGGCTAGGGTCTCCGAAACATGTTGGGAGTTCTCATGGAGGACCAGCCTTGTAAGGCAAGACACACAGCAAGCCTGCTGCCCTATAAAAAGGCCAGTTTAATTGGTTTGCACCTGAGTTGTTCCCTGAGCGTGTGTAGCAGTCAGGCAGGTGGCTCCGTTTCCTCAACTAGAGAAGTGGGCAAAGGAAAATGCCCTACAACAGAAGAAAACACCAAGGAATGATAA